>OX451736.1:81811322-82411322 GCA_948472305.1 Vicia faba
TGACCTGAGAAAGAAAGATACTTTTCCTGGCTTGTTACAGGTATTGATCTTCAATCTCTTCATGTAGATGGTTTTCCTGGCTTGTTACAGGTGTTGATCTACAATCAGTCGTCCACATATATTTTCCTGGCTTGTTATAGGTATTAGTCTGGAACTTAAGAAAGGTTGGTCAAGGAGATGCTGTCCTGGCTGGTTTCAGGTATTGATCTCTGACCTGAGAAAGAAATATAGTTTTCCTGGCTTATTACAGGTATTGATCTTCAATCTCTTCATGTAGATGGTTTTCCTGGCTTGTTACAGGTGTTGATCTACAATCAGTCGTCCACAAATATTTTCCTGGCTTGTTACAGGTATTAATCTGGAACTTGGGTTATACGCCACTTTGAGAATGAGAATCTTCATTCTGTTGGGGGTCAGAAATTGGGAGTATACCAATCTTCTGGGGTGATGAGAATCTTCATTCTGTTAACGGTCAGAAACTGGGAGTATACCAATCTTCTGAGGTTTTCAGGATGAGAGTCTTCACTCTTGAGTGTCAGAAATTGGGAGTATACCAATCTTCTGAGATGATGAGAATCTTCATGCTGTTAACAGTCAGAAACTGGGAGTATACCAATCTTCTGAGGTTTTAAGGATGGGAGTCTTCACTATTGAGTGTCATAAATTGGGAGTATACCAATCTTCTGAGATGATGAGAATCTTCATGCTATTAACGGTCAGAAACTGGGAGTATACCAATCTTCTGAGGTTTTAAGGATGAGAGTCTTCACTCTTGAGTGTCAGAAATTGGGAGTATACCGATCTTCTGAGGTGATGAGAATCTTCATTCTGTTAACGGTCAGAAACTGGGAGTATACCAATCTTCTGAGGTTTTAAGGATGAGAGTCTTCACTCTTGAGAGAAACAGATTTTTAGGAGCTTCAATTGTCCGTTATTCTGTTGGTGGTTGCAACTTCCAGCAGGTGATGAAGGAATTTTGAACGACCTTGGTTTTGACATTCGAATGCCCCAAGTGATGATGAAGGAGACTTGCCCCGAGTTCACTGAACTTTTGAGAGATTTGTTGAAATCTTGACTGGACTGCCCCAGGTTGATTGAACTTTTGAAAGATCTGTTGAAACCTTGACTGGACTGCCCCAGATTAACTGAATAGTGACATGTCATGCCCCTTGTTGATAGGAGATTTTCGTAATGGAAGTGTCATTCCACTTGAAGTGATTTTGTTCACTGAGAGAGTTTTCGTTCCTCCGAACATTCGCTGTATGAATTTCTTCGCTGCCAAACAAATAACCATGTGCAAACAACGATATTCAAATAATGCAAAGTTTATGCTGGTCTCGAAGTTTTGAAAAATGCGTTTTTTAGCAGAAAACTTTTTATAAGACAAAATCAACACAAGATTTAGAGCAAAGCTTTACAGGAGTCAGGATACCTTTTGTAACAGTATGCTTTCGAACTAACCCATGCTTCAATTAGGACTTTTGAAGGGTTGTAACGTGGCCTGGTTCACGGTTTAAGAAACAAAGGATAAAGGCTCAAAGTGTATTTGTACCCACCCGCTCTTCGTGATGTTCTTCAATCCTAGGCTCAGTCAATTGCGCGTCGCACTCTATTCGAGTTTGGAACGACTTTTGGGTGATGGTTCACCAATTGAATTTGGAGGGCAGTCATCCTCTCCTTTTTTCTTGCAACACTTTTCATGTTGTTGAGGATTTGTAATGACCTCTTTCTTGATTTGTTATCCCTAACTTTTGCCTGACTGTTCCTGTTTTCAAGATTACAGTCAGCGGGATGCCCCAGGTTTCTTAAGCCTCCTTTATAGGTTTTGGCTCAATGGGCTTTTCTCTTTTGAGAGGTAGTGACTGCCTATGAGATAAGGAACCATCACTGTCTTTTGATTCCAAAGGAATGTTTTTTTTGATGTCGTTCGTTGTATTACGAACTGAGAGTTTGCGACTTCAATGCGCATCTTTTTTGAATTAACTGAGAGACTACCTTGCCCCAGGTTTATATCAAAGGTTTTGATTTGTTTAGAACATAAAACTCCTACTTCTTTGGCTCGAAGGGGTTGACTAGGGATTATCTTCCTTATAACTCCAGTGTTTGGGAATTGAAAGAAATGCCTGTACATCATCAGCAAGGTCTGTTCAAAAGCATACTGTATGAGATTATGGTATTGTTTCGTCATCCTCCCTCTAAAGGCTTGTAGCTTTTTATCAAGAGTTAAATATCATAAAGAAAGCATAAGGGTAGTGAAAGCGAATGGATGAATTCAAGACAAACATACGCAATGCATTAATGAAACAGAGTTTGACATTAAAAGATAATTGTTTGAATAACAAAGAAATTACAACTTGAAAATTCAAATGAAACAAAGGCGCTCTCAATGATTCGTCAAAGGAGCAGTGTTTATGCTAGAGTCTCTGGAGGGTCAAACTCGATCTCTTTGGCATCAATCATGTCTTGGACCCTGTTCTTCAAAGCCCAACAGTTGTTAGTGTCATGTCCAGGACCATGGGAGTGGTATGCACACCTTTCACTCGGGTTATACTTGGAAGAGGAAGTATCAGGATTTTGAGGAGGATCCTTTAGTGTGATTAGCTTCAACTTCAGCAAATGTTGTAATGCTTGAGACAAAGGCATGTTGATGTCAGTATACTGCCTTTCTTGATATCTTACCCTACGCCTCTTGCCCCGTTTTTGTTGAATAGTCGTGGGATCAGAGATCAGGATTGCCCCTACAAGTTGATCACGGCGATTCTTCTGACTGTTCACAGCATTGGACTCTTCCTTCCCATTGTGGGGAACTTTATGAACATCAGAGGGAGTAGCTCCTTGGATCTTCCCACTTTTGATGCCAGTTTTGACCCTTTCGCCGGTCAGTATTAGCTCGGTGAACCCGGCTGAGGAGCTTCCAATTAAGTGATTTAAGAAAGGCCCTGTAAAAGTTCCCATGAAGATGTCAATCAACTCTCTGTCAGTTAAAGGGGGTTGCACCCTACCAGCCAGATCTCTCCATTTTTGAGCGTATCCTTTGAAGCTCTCGTCAGAACCCATGGTCATGTTCTGCAATTGCACATGAGTCAGTGCAAGATCAGCATTGTACTGATACTATTTGTAAAAATCCCTAGCTAAATCTTCCCAGGTGTGGATGCGAGAACTATCCAATTGATAGAACCACTCGAGTTGAGCCCCTACCAGACTTCCTTGGAAGAAATGGATCCAAAGCTTTGGATCAGTTGTGTATGGTTGAATCTTGCGGACATAAGATTTTAGGTGCATCTTAGGGCAAGAAACTCCATCGTACAAGGCAAAGGTAGGGACTTTGAACTTCGGTGGGATGAACAATCCAGAAACCAAACCCATGTCTCCTAAATCTAAGCCAGGTATTTGTTGAACCTCCATAGCATTGAGGCGATCCTCCAACTCTTTGTACTTGTCATCAGCGGGAGGATATTGTTCTTCGGAGTAGTCAGCTTCATCAATCTCCAAATTGTGGTCTTCTTCAAGACTGGCCCCTTTGTCTTTGAGAAGGAGAGCTTTCAGATCCTCTTGCCCTTTACCCATAGCCAGAAGCATTTGCTGGAATTGCGCGTTTTGAGCTTGGAGATCTTTCACCGTTTGTTCCATATCCATCTTACTGAAATAAACAGTAAGAAGATAAGGAAACCTGTATGGGAGAAACATGTTATGCAATGATATGTATGATATATGTATGCAATGTTTTCAAGGATCTCTTGGGGTAAACACAAGAGAATGTTAGAGGTTGAACTCTGATCTTTGATTGGAGAACTTTGCACATGTGGATGTCTTTCCACGAGAATCAAGCTCACCATGTCAAGTGGGTCATAGCCCCTGATTCAAGTTGTTGCACTTGATCTTTGATGGCATTTGTTTAGAGGAGAAACCTCTTGCCCTTTGGTAGATGTCTGGTTCAACGTGACCCTGCATCAAAAGACCCTCAAGATCCTTGAAATGGTTATTGAAAATGCTATGGTATGATGTCATGATGTTATGTACATGCATGCAAAAGCAAGTAAGTGTATATACAGGTAATCATATTCACACAAAGCAAACAAGTCCTTAGGTTTAGGCTTGCATGGGGTTGTAGGTAAGTACTCTCTTGAAGTTAGTTGGCTCATCCTGTCCTAAAATAGAAACCGGGTTCTAAGGAGCTCAATATCATTGGATTATTTTCTGTGTTCATTGTTTTGGTTTAGCCACTTAACTGACGACCAAAACATTCCAAGAAAACAACCCTCAATGAGTGTAGTATCGAGTATCTACCAACTTCGGACTGCACCAAAGTCGGTCATCTCACTACCCCTAAAAAGGCTAAGATGGTCAATTAAGGTTCTAAGAGTTCGTTAGTGCTTCACGACATCACTCAGCGGCCCCGTACTCTCCTTGATTGAACTCAAGGGTTACCGGTACTCACAAATATGTCACACTAACATAGCTTACTGCTTCAACCATGTCGGTATACCCCGCACAGTTTTATTGCTATTTACCTAAGGAGGTGCCCCAAATCCGGGTGTAGGATTTACAACAAACCCAAACAAGGACCCAAAAAGTAAAGCAATAAAGGCAATCAAAGCAAGCATGTAAAGGTGATCTAAACCCTAAGGTAACCCCACTTTTAAATTTGTCCCCAGTAGAGTCGCCAGTTCTGTGGTACGGTGGGAGAACTGACTTGAGGTTTTGCGTTTGTTTTCGCACTTGTTCGGCTTAGCAAGAGTCGCCATCGACTTTTTATTTTATCCTAAAGGAAAGGTTAAAAAGCACAGGAAAAACCTTTGAGATGTTTTCGTGGGTTCAGGGGGTAGATTATAAAAAGGGAAGGTATTAGCACCCTTTTCATCCATGATTATCCATGGGCTCTTAGTTACTTGTTTTAGATCACTTGCCTTGATTTTCGATTGTTTGAAATGGTGCTTTGTGTGTGTGGTTTTGAAAATGTTTTGAAAAAGATGCCTTGTATAGGAAACCGTTGTAACAATTCTTTACTCGAATGTTTTACAAAGGTGTGTGTCTTTTCGAAAAGATGTTTCAAGGTTTTGAAATTTGTTTTTGAAAGTGTGTTGTGGAGTGTGTTTTGAAAAGTAGGCAAGTGTGTTTGCAAGTTTGATCAAGTAACTAAGAGTTGTCTACCCCTAAATTTACTCAAAGATTTTTCTCATGTTTTAACCCTTTTAAGAGTATTGTTCCACCATTGTATTTGGTGGACAATCTTGTGTTAGGATGTTAACGGGACGGGCGCGGGTCATCGTTTAGACCATGAATGCAATAGTGCCAAGTGTCTTTGGCAATTTTGCTTGGAGGGACTATGATCATTTTGTTTAGGCAACTTCGAAAGCGTCATCGAGGGACTATGATCATTTGAATCGTTTTTGTTTTGCCAAAGAAACTCAACATGCAACATGGCCCATTTTGGAAGGCAACAAGCGGGATTACCCTAGGGGTGCAAGTGTGAATTGTGTATTGATTTTCATGCATTTGTCTTGTATTAGGTTATCTAGCGGTTGATTTTGAATCTTCGCATACAAACCCTAATTACTATACAATATATAGAAAGCGATAAATTGCGGGAATTTAAAGTCTAAGCTATTAAAAATAAGTATCCGGGAATGGGGGTACAAATATTTACAAATAGGGATGAGACTTATCAGGATAGTATTGTCCACATAATATTTACAACCAAATCGAATCGCATTCTCAAATGTAATGTATATCAATGTATAAGAATAAAAGATAAGCAAATGTATTGGTGAAAGTATTTGTGAATATTTACAAGTGATAAAAATGTGAACCTAATGTATTATTAAGCATTTATTTATTTTTATGTTTTTTTGTTAATATGTACAAAAGTTTTAATTACAAGAAAAGAAAAAATGTTTTAAGTTTAAGAAAATTAATATTTATACATTTTAGTTAATGTTTTTTATGTAAACAAAAAAATGTTTAAACTTAATACATCTAAGATTTACATATTTTTACGTATAATAAAATAAAAAGAAGCATCTAAGAAAAAAGGTTAAATTATCATTTTTATTTAACAAAAAAATGTATTAGTTTAAAAAAAAAGGAAAATAAGGGGATAAGTAAAAAAATGATATTGGTTTGCAAAAATATATAAAAAAAAAGAGTTAAGAGAATTTAATGGGCTTAAGGGATTTATTCTGGCCCAAACAAAAATAGGCAGGTTTAAGAAAAATAGGGGTATGCGCCTGGAATTGAGATTGGGCTTAGGCAGATGATAGGGCAAAGCCCAAAACGTTTGATAACATTTTGTAAGGGTTTCGTTTGGTTTGTTTCATTTCTGAATTAGGGTTACAGTGTTACAGGCTTAGAGCGGCGCCGCTTCCACCTTTGTCCTCTTCATCTCTTCCTTTCTCCAAGCATGGCCTATTGACGCTCTCTCTCCGTCTCAGCTGACAAAACGCCATATCCACTTCTTCCTTCTCAAGATCATTCAAGCCACGATGAAAAAAGGTAGCCTTGTTTCCGTCTTAACGCATTTTTAGGGTTTTCGGGTTTCCATTCTTGCATGTTTTTATTTGTTCTGATTCTTTCGTATTATTATTTGCTTCTTGTGAGGTGTGAAAAGAAAAAGGAAGAGGTACTACCTTTGGAGAGGAGGCGAGGAGTGGACTGGAGGTGTCCTGGACAGCTGAAGGCGGAGGAAGTATGATGCTGGCTTGCTCTGGAAATCTAGTATTCGTATTTTGCTTTTTAGTTTGATGGTTTTATGATGAATATCTGAGAACCCTTGCTTTATCTGTTTCTGAACACTTCTTTTCCTCTTCCACTTGCTTGCTTCTGGATATTAATGATGATAGCTCTGAGATATCTTGTTGGTTTGAATGCTTCAGTGTTTGATTTTTGGCTGCTTGAATGCTTGCCTATTTGCTTCTTTTCCTCTTCTTCTGTTTGCCTCTGAGATGCTAGTTGAAATGTTGGTGTTGATTTTGAGATTTGGATTTGTTTGATTCTGAGTTGTTTATGTTGTTATTGACCCTATGATGAGGTTGCTCTGAGGGTGTTGGGCTTGAATGATTGCTAGACAGTTTTGAGGCATGGTATGCTTGGAAGAAGGCTTTTTGTTTGCTTCTGGTTTAGCTTGAAGCAGGTTTAAGGTTTGATATTTACAGGCTTTGTTGTGACATGCTGGCTGGTGATTTTGTTTGGAATTTATGTGTTTGGTTGCTATAACAGGTTTGGATGGCTTCTGGTTTGAAACAGGTTACAGGCTTGGCTTTTATTGTTTTTGGCTTCTGTTTGTTTACCAGTTTGGTACAGGCTTGTATGGCTCGAAACAGGCTTGGGAGTTGCTTCAAGGCTTTTTCTAGTTTTTTGTATATGGTTTATGCTGTATTGGTATAGACTTTGTGTTTTGTATATGGCTTGTGTTTGAAGCAGGTTTGAGATAGTTTGTTTGTGTTGGAGGCAGTTTGCAATGTTTGAGCAATGTTACAGTTTGTGTGAACTTGTTTTTTGTGATATTCTACCTCTCTTTTGTTCTGTTATGAACTGTTGTTTATATCTTTAAGCCTAAGCCTGTAAGCCTCTTCTCTCTCTCTTTTCTCTCTCCACAGAAAAAACATTATATTGTTTAAATCTATACTCTCTGAAAAAGGGTTGGCTGGAAAGTGATGTACATTTGAAATGTTGCTTTCAATTGTTTTGCTCTGCATATCTCTTTTCCAGATTTCCTGCATATCTCTTGACAGCTTTTTGTACTTTCTTTGGACAACTTTTGACAGTTTAGTTGACATTGCACTTGGTTAGGCATTTTTCAGTTCAGTTTGCCTTTGTAATTTGGTTGGTTTGCAATTATGCTGCTTGTTCAATTTGCCTCTTTGATTGACAATTTATGCAGCCTTGTATATTTCCATGTAGCTTATGCATTTTGTTTAACATGCTTGCAAACATTTTCTATCCCTCTTTGTGAACCAAGAGTTTTCTTGTGATTTGTAGAGAGGGCAAACAACTGATTCCGGCTAATCACTTTTAATGATGAATTTTAAATATCTGTCTGCCTTTTTTTTTATTTCATCTGTGTTGACTTCTTCCTTTTCTTTTGTTTTTGCAGATGAAAATCAATTGAGCAATGGGGAGCATCAGTAGAAGATGAAGACTTAGGAAAATTAGGATGCAATTTTATTTTACTTTTAATCATTGTAATAAATATTATTATAAATACTTGTAAATAATTACTGTATTTAAATAACATTTGTACAAATAATTAAAAATAAATAAAAGTCTTTTTATTGTCAGATATCTCTTTTATCTCAACTGTCTATTTAATTATTTAAGCTTTCTTGAATTAAAATAACTGGAAGTAGATCCAATTATTCTAACTTAGATAAAATAAATAATTAACAAACACTGTAGTCTTGCAATCAATAATAAACCCGGCGTCCCAATTAAACATAAGCAATGCATAGTTAATCAAACAAACATCCATATGCCTATCTCTTTACTGATTAAATCAAACCCTGCAAACTCTCAATCAGAAGCCTCAACCCATATCCCAGAGTAAATTGAAAAGCACTGTAGAATTAATTCTTTCTGCGCACACAAACCCTAGTTCTTGATTTATTGTCAAAGAAGCGTCTGCCTGATCAAACCCTGAGCCAAACTCAACCAAACCCTAATAATCTGCTTGAACTGTTCCAGAGTCCATGAAAACCCTAATTTGGATAGACTGCTAAGAAAAAGTCTGTTTGACTGATTCTTAAGCCAATCTGAAAAATCAGGAAAAGCCCAAAGCTGTGATTTCTTGTGGAAAAATAGGAGGGCAAATTTTGGGGTACAACAGACGGATTTTCCGGGTATAATCAAATAAGAATGGCTCCAGAGGACATGGAAAAAAACAACGTTTATCACACCCTGGGGAACATTCTGTTACAGAGTGATGCCCTTCGGGTTGAAGAACACTGGTGCAACATACCAGAGGGCTATGACAACCTTATTCCATGATCTGATTCACAAAGAAATTGAAGTATATGTTGATGATATGATTTCCAAATCCCAAACTGAAGAAGGGCATATAGAGGATTTGTTGAAGTTATTTCAGCATTACGGAAGTATCGTCTCCGCTTGAATCCAAATAAATGCTCCTTCGGAGTTAGATCGGGGAAATTGTTAGGTTTTATTGTTATCCAGAAAGGAATTGAAGTTGACCCTGATAAAGTCAAAGCAATTCAAGAAATGCCAGCACCAAGAACTGCAAAGCAAGTCAGGGGTTTCCTCGGGCGTTTGAACTATATCTCCAGATTTATTTCCCACATGACTGCAACGTGTGAACCGATCTTTAAGTTGTTAAAGAAAGATCAAGGTTGTGTATGGAAGGATGACTCCCAAAGGGAATTTGAGAGTATTAAAGAGTATCTTCTTGAACCTCCTATCTTGCTCCCTTCCGTAGAAGGAAGACCGTTGATTATGTATCTAACAGTGTTAGATAAATCCATGGGTTGTATTCTGGGACAACAGGATGAAATAGGGAAGAAAGAGTTCGCCATTTATTATCTCAGCAAAAAGTTCACTGATTGTGAGTCGCAGTATTCCATGCTAGAAAAAACGTGTTGTGCTTTAGCCTGGGAGGCAAAGCGTTTGAGGCAATATATGTTGAATCATACCACTTGGTTGATCTCCAAAATGGATCCAATCAAGTATATTTTTGAGAAGCCTGCTCTTACTGGAAGAATTGCCCACTGACAGATGTTACTATCTGAATATGATATTGAATACCGCACTCAAAAGGCTATTAAAAGTAGTGTGTTGGCAGATTACCTTGCTCACCAGCCGGTGGAGGATCATCAGTCTGCAGAGTATGAATTCCCCGATGAGGATGTGATGTTCCTAAAAGTGAAAGATTGTGATGAACCATTGCCTGAGGAGGGCCCTGACCCTGAATCTAATTGGAGTATGATATTTGATGGAGCGGTGAATGCTTATGGTAAAGGAATTGGTGTTGTGATTGTCACTTCTCATGGATCGCACATTTCTTTTACTGCAAGGTTAACATTTGATTGCATTAATAATATGGCAGAATATGAGGCTTGCATCATGGGTCTTAAGGAAGCTATTGATCTCAGAATCAAAATTCTAGATGTGTACGGCGATTCAGCTTTGGTAATAAATTAGATTAAAGGAGAATGGGATACTCATCACCCTGGCTTGATCTCTTACAAAGATTATGCTAGAAGATTACTACCCTTCTTCAATAAAGTTGAATCCATCACATTCCTAGAGATGAAAATCAAATGGCGGATGCTCTGATAACTCTGGCTTCCATGTATCAAGTGAATACTTGGAATGATATACCCCGAATTATAGTTTGACGACTGGATAGGCCCGCTCATGTGTTTATGACAGAGGAGGTAGCAGATGAAAAACCTTGGTATTATGACATCAAGCATTTTCTTTAGACTCAGGAATACCCGATTGATGCGTCGAGGAAAGATAGAAAGACACTGAGAAGATTGGCAGGCAGTTTCTTCCTCAGTGAAAATATGTTGTACAAGAGAAATTATGACATGGTCTAGCTCAGATGCGTGGATAGACACGAAGCAGACTTGTTGATGCATGAGATTCATGAAGGTTCATTTGGCACTCATGCTAATGGACATTAAATGTCTAAAAAGATGCTAAGGGTAGGCTATTATTGGTTGACAATGGAATCTGAATGTTACAAATTTGCAAAGAAGTGCCATAAATGCCAGATTTATGTAGATAATATCCATGTGCCTCCGACACTTCTCAATGTGATTTCCTTCCCATGGCCTTTCTCTATGTGGGGTATTGACATGATCGGGATGATAGAACCCAAAGCTTCGAACGAACACCACTTCATCTTGGTAGCAATTGACTACTTTACCAAATGGGTAGAGGCTGCTTCATATGCCAATGTTACCAAACAGGTAGTTGTGTGTTTCATCAAAAACAATCTTATATGCCGGTATGGTGTGTCGAGTAGAATCATCACTGACAATGGCTCGAATTTGAACAACAAGATGATGACAGAACTGTGCAAAGAATTCAAGATTGTCCATCATAATTCATCTCCATACAGGCCAAAGATGAATGGGGTTGTTGAAGCCGCTAATAAGAATATCAAGAGAATTATCCAGAAAATGGTTGTCACTTATAAGGATTGGCATGAAATTCTCCCTTTTGCTTTGCATGGATATCGAACATCTGTTCGCACTTCAACAGGTTTGACCAATTGAATTTGATTGAAGAAAAGAGGATGCCAGCTTTATGTCATGGGCAGTTATATCAGAGAAGAATGAAGAAAGCATTTGATAAAAAGGTCAAACCTCGTGTGATCGGTGGATCTGGAACTGACTGTTTAACGCTGGTTCGCGAAATGTCGCGGAAGCAAGAGTCACCACCGTCTTTTATTTTCTCCAAATGGAAAGGACAAAAGCACAGAAAAATTCCTTATAGAGATTGCTCTCGGTTCGGGAGGTAGATTATAGAAAGGGAAGGTGTTAGCACCCTTTCTATCCATGGTTATCCATGGGCTCTTAGATACTTGCTCATTGTGTTTTCAAAATTGGTTTGTTTGCTTTTCAACTGTGGGTTTTTAAAAAGTTTCTTTGAAAATTCCAGTTCGACTCTTGTATCGGTCCTCAAGAGTGTTTGAAAAGTTGCTTTCAAAAGCTTTTTGAAAAGGTGTCGGTGTGAAAAGTATTTTTTGATTTGTTTTGAAATTAGAGCGAGTATCTAGAGTCGTCTACCTACCCTAAGGAATTCGTCTGTGTAAATGTCCTTGAAGTAGTGCCATCCCACCATTGAGAGGTAGGCAGCACCACCGTTGGAGGTGTTCGGGTCAATTCGAAGGTTCGGGACATGGTGATCACCGGAGCAATAGGAAGACACCTTAGAAGCTACCCTCATGCCATGTTCATGAACATGAGGACTTACTAAAACATCCTCTACTCGACGATCACCTTTCGAGGGGCAAGGCAATAATGAGGCGTACCCTAGGGGTGGTGTGTGATTTGTGTGTCGTTTTCAGATATTTTTGTCTTGTCATGTATTGGTGATCTACGCGTTGCTTTTATTTTGACATTCATTCTTTAATGCAATAGTTAACAGTTTAAAAGATGCGAGAATTAAAAGTCCTACTCTATTACAAAGGCGCGGGTCCACATCGCCAAATTAATCCAGCACCCGATTTGAAATAAAATAAAGCGCGAAAAATAAATATCTAATTAGTCTATTACATGGCTTTGGGAGAATTACATGAATATTCACAAAAGAAATAAAAAGGCGAAGAGAATTAAAGTCGGGAATGCGAGGGCGTTGGACCCTTTTAAAGAAATTGAATTCAAATTACGAAATTAATTAAATTAAATGCGAAAGGAAATTATTTTTTTGAGGTTTTTTGTATTTATGGATTTTAATGAGAATTAATGGAATTTAAACCTAATTCTAACTATTTTTAGTTTATTAAAGAAAAATGTGAAAATTAAATCTAAAGTTAACCTAGTTAATTAATACAATTTTATTTACAAAAATAAATAATTAATTATTAATAATGATAAAAGAGAAGAAAAAAAGATACAAGTAATTAAAACCCTAATTCTACATTTTTTAATTTATTACAAAAAATATTAAAGTTTAAACCTAGAATTAACTAAATCAATTAATACAATTTATTTACAAAGAAAGCATTTAAATAAAATATGTTTTTATATTTTATAGTTTCTGATTTTTTTTAATTATTTTTGTTGTTAAAGAAAAAATTAATTTATGAATTAAACTGAAAAAGAAATAAAACCAATAAATAGAAAAGAATAAAAAGAAAGAAAAATAATGCAAACCAATGGGGGGTGTTGACCCCAATTTGGAGGTATCTGGCCAGCAATTAGGCCCATTTAATTCCTAGCCTTGTTGACTTTTCTGGGCGCGTGTAGCTTCATTGACCAACGAGTATGGTGTTCATCAGATCAGGGCCCTTGGATTGAGATTCTGAGCCATGTGGCACGCTGGGATTGTGGATGTACGATGAACTCCTGGGATTGAAACTGCATGAGATCACATGAAAACAAAATTCATTGGAAAATATGGGGGACCTGGGAATCGAACCCAGGTCCCAAGGCTTGCCAGCGCTACATTCTACCACCTGAGCTGCCTGAACGCGTTGTATATTGAATAAAGAATAAATAACATAAAAGAAAATTGGTGTTAGTGACACATAAGCAAAAAAATGCGCGCTGAATTCAAACTACCCAATCAGCACTTGCCACATGATCTTCTTCCTCATTTGTCCCTGAAACAAAAAGAAGTAGCGGGGGTTTTAAACCCCCCCAAAACACAATCTTTTCAAAAATAGCGAATAGCCCGTGTAGCCATATAAATTGGGCGCGACTGGTGTATTGAATTCGTCCAAGCGTCCTGATTCTAGCCATGGTACTGGGGTGTCTTGATTTTACAGTATGTGTAAACGCCCAATTTGAAACTTGAGAAATCCTAAAACATTCCAATGGCAATTTTCGCTACAAGCATTGTTAGTCAAATTAAAGGTTACCACTAGTCTCAGAACCTTCATATTAGTCTAGATTAATGTTCAAAATGTATCAAAAATGTATGCATATTAGAATACGATTATGGAAACATTTTGAGAAAGTTTGACATCCATATACCGATTCTGGAGGCGTGGGGACTGGAAAAAGGTTCAGACAGCTTCCTTGATGCTTTAGGAATGTAATGGGATTGTTACTTTTCTTTGAATCGTGCTAGAAGGCAGTTTTCAGTTTTCAATTTTTTTTGACAAAATGCAAACTTGGTTCTTTTAGATGGGGTGCAGCTTCCAGGACTTGTGCACTAGGGTTAGGTTCAGTATATGTATGGCAATAGATTAGGGTTGAATTTTGAGTCAAGAGATCCTTGCATTGATGAAAGAAATATTTGATTTTCATGGCATATTTTCAAATCTTTTCCACATGAATATCATGCCAATTTGCACCAAATCTTCCCTTTTTTGTTATGCACGAATCTTGAATGACCAATGGGAGCAAATGCTGCATAAAAAGATTCACATACATTTGTTTTAGTATTTTTTTCCATATTTTATTTAATTAAATGAATTAATAGTAATTAAAAATTCAAATAAATAATAAAAATGATGAAATAAATCCCCTTTGGGCCAAATGGTCGTGCATAGCCTTTGGATGATGAATCTTGGAAGAAAATGTGGCCCATTAGCAATTTTGGGGCATTTGAAGCAAAGTTGACTTTTCAAAATACCCAAAAATTTCCCAACTCCCACAAGGCATATCTTACTCAATTTTTAAGCTTTGATCATGTTCTTGGACATTTTGGAAAGGTCATGAAGTCCTATAACCAATGCCTTTGGTCCCATGTCATTTTGATTTACCAATCTCAAGTTATGGCCTTTGACTTAAAGTCCCTTTTTGTTGGCTTTTGAAAATGACCTATAATGTTGAAATTGATAACTTTTTGTGAGAGCATTTATTGGACTTGAAGTGTGAAGAGGAGTTGTAGGAAATGTCTTTCTCTTCAAAATGAGCTTTGGATGGAATTTTTATGATAAACCATGTGGAAGTTATGCCTTGGTCAAGTTACAGTTGACTTTTTCAACTGTCCAAATATGGAAACTTTTGCATCTTGAGACTTTTTGAGCCATGATTTGAGAATCATGATCAAACATTGATCAAATTATGTTTGTGGCTTCAAAATGAGATGTTGACCAAAAATTTGGACTTTTGACTGTCAAATGACCATTTTGCCCCTGTAGTTGACTGTAGGGTAATTAGGGTTTTTGACTGTGCAATTTTGTGCTGTAAGTCTTGAAACTTGGCATGAGGATGCTTGACCATGTTTATAGGCATGTGGGACTTGTTTGGACCCTTGGAAACTTCATTTTCTTTGTCAGAACCAAAACCCTAGTTTTTGACTATTAGGAGGCCCTTGAACTGTGCAACCCTTGGGGAGATTTTAAAGCATGTTCTTTGCAAATCTTGAAGAATATGGGAGGGCAAATTTTGGGGTACAACAGTTGCCCCTGTTCAATCTTCTTAGACATGAGGATGCAGATTGGCTGACGTGCCTTTCGTAATCCGAAGGTGGAAGATGATTGGACACTAGAGTGCCCAGAAATTTGCGCTCACATAGTAGTGTGATGGTGGGAATGGGTTTATAGATGCCATTTGGAGATTGATGGATAGGATGATGGGCTTATAGATTCCATGCTAAGAGATGATGGATATGTGGATGGGCTTATAGATGCCATCTAGATGTCAATCGCGTAAGAGTTTCCTTAGCGAGACCTTGCGTACCTGGAAAAAGGAAAATGATTACCTGGCCTGTTACAGGAGCTGGTCTTCAAACCTTTTATATAGATGCGCCCTGACTGGTTACAGGAATTGAATCTGGAACTTCAAACGGTGATGAATGAACCAAGGATGGTTACTACCTCAACGGGACGGTGAGAGAACCTTGGGCGATTACTACCTCAACAGGGACGCTGAGAGAACCTTGGACGATTACTACCTCAACAGGAACACTGAGAGAATCTTGGTCGATTACTACCTCAACAGGAACGCTGAGAGAATCTGGGGACGATTACTACCTCAACAGTAACGCTGAGAGAATCATAGGCGACTTCAACCTCAGCAGTAACGATGAGAGAATCTTGGGCGACTTCAATCTCAACAGTAACGCTGAGAGAATCTTGGATGTCTTCTACTGAGTCTTCATCAGGAAAATCTTTTAGGGGTTGATTTAACTGGACTAGAGAAGGCCTTTGATTGGATAAGAAACATAAAAAATCTTAGGGTCGATTTAACTGAACCGGTCAAGGTTTTGAAATCTTCAACTGGATAAGAAACAGGGAGATCTTAGGGTCGATCTGACTGAACCAGAGAAGGCCTTTGACTGGATAAGAAACAGGAAAATCTTAGGGTCGATTTAACTGAACCGGTCAAGGTCTTGAAATCTTCAACTGGATAAGAAACAGGGAGATCTTAGGGTCGATCTGACTGAACCAGAGAAGGCCTTTGACTGGATAAGAAACAGGAAAATCTTAGGGTCGATTTAACTGAACCGGTCAAGGTCTTGAAATCTTCAACTGGATAAGAAACAGGGAGATCTTAGGGTCGATCTGACTGAACCAGAGAAGGCCTTTGACTGGATAAGAAACAGGAAAATCTTAGGGTCGATTTAACTGAACCGGTCTAGGTCTTGAATATAGCTGAGAATTTAACTGGATCTTTCCTGAAAGGTAAAGGTCAGTCATATGCAATGCATGATATGGATCAAGCAATGATGTTCTCAACATAAATGAGATTTGTAAGCTATGATGCGTATATGCATGCTATAATGTATGGAAATGCGATGTTTATGAATGTATGTTTTTGTTTTAGGAAAATAAATCCTTGACGGGTGCCGGGAAGTCACTCCTGGGCTGATGTTTGAAGAATAGATCTTTGCTTCCGCTGGGGATGATAGTTGCAAGAATACCGGTAGGAGAAGATAACTCCGTTGGGGGATAAACTTGGCGAATGGACTACTCTGCGGGGAAAAAAAGTACTCTAACGATCTTGCTGGGGAGCAATACTCTGTGGGGAGAAAGGTACTTTGCTGAAACGTTGATGGTAACTTCGCTGGGGATACCATTGTTAAGTTGGAAAGGTTAATAGACTTCGCTGGGGATAAGAAGACTTCGCCGAGGACGATCTTCTTGTGGCTTTTGGCTGAGGATAACCCAGTTATATAATGGTAGGGAAATAACTCTTTAGATAAAGCCAGGAGACGCGTTCGTGTTTTACGGGGATAAGCTTCCAGAATCTACTGGGGATAAGCTTACTGCTTGGGGAGATAGGTCCCAACTTTCCTGGGGAAATCTTGATTGGATTCTCCTGGGGAAATTTTTGAACTGTAATTTTTGTAAGCTGAAAGAGGGAATCTATGTAGGGTTGCCTGATGATGAGCTCGTGTCTTGGAAAGAAGGACACCTGTGTAGGGTTATTTTGAGGTTGGGCTCGTGTGGAGCTGCATTTGGGGTTGAAGGAAACCTGTGTAGGGTTTCTGGGTGATGAGTCCGTGTAAAACTACATCTGGAGTTTTGAGAAGGAGACCTGTGTAAGGTTTACTGATGACGAGTCCGTGTAAAACTACGTCTGGAAAGAGATAACCTGTGTAGGGTTACTTCGGGATAAGTTCGTGTAAAACTTATGGAGGAACCGGGGTAAGGTTACTGCAGGGTAAGTTCGTGTAAAACTTCTTGATGAACCGGGGTAAGGCTATCTTTGAGGTAAGCCCGTGTAAGGCTTCTGAAGGAACCGGGGTAAGGTTACTGCAGGATAAGTTCGTGTAAAACTTCTTGAGGAACCGTGGTAAGGTCATCTTGAGATAAATCCGTGTAAGACTTCTGGAGGAACCAGGGTAAGGTTACTGCAGGATAAGTTCGTGTAAAACTTCTTGATGAACCGGGGTAAGGTTACTGCAGGGTAAGTTCGTGTAGAACTTCTTGATGAACCTGGGTAAGGCTATCTTTGAGGTAAGTTCGTGTAAGACTTCTGGAGGAACCAGGGTAAGGTTACTTGTGGAGGGTGAGCCCATGTAAGACTTTGTCTGAAAATTGAGAAGGAAACGGTGTAGGGTTACTTTGATGATAAGTCCGTGTAAGACTTTTTCTGAAAGAAAAGGAACCGGTGTAGGGTTGCCTGTGGATGAGTCCGTGTAAGACTTTGTCTGAAAGTTGAGAAGGAACCGGTGTAGGGTTACTTTGATGATAAGTCCGTGTAAGACTTTTTCTGAGAGAAAAGGAACCGGTGTAGGGTTGCCTGATGATGATCAAGTGGATGATTGTCCTGTTTGGTTTCGGATGTTAACCCACGATCTGGAATTTGTAAAGGTAGATGGTAATCATCCTTTCCTTGGTATTTTGGTTGATAGAGCAACTGGATCGCCTGGACGACTCATTATTGCCCCTGTTTCTGAGGTGAGGGGAAAAGATACCTTGTGGAGGTGCTGGATGACTGCCGATTGACGAATCTTCCCTTTGGTAGGCCAGTGACGAGATGACGGGACATAATCATACGCTCTTTATCCCTAACTTTTGCCTGGACTGCCCTTTCGGGTTTTCAGTCCACCGGGATACCCATTTTTGCCCAAGCCGCCTTTTCAGGTTTTCGACTTGCCGGGTGTACAGATTTTTTTTCATTTCATCCCTTATTTTTGCCCGAACCCTTTTGGTTCGCCGGGAAGCCCTTATTTTTTCCTAGGTGTGTCAACCTAGCGGGTCTTTGATTATGCGTAGTACTTTTTTCGACTATGTCCATGCTCTCAGAGAGTAGGGAGTTGTCACTGTCAGTAGTATTGCATTGCCATACCACTAGAAGATGTCTGATCAGGCAAGATTCGTTGTCGGAATGCCCCAGGTGGTCCAGATGGAGATTTGCCCCAAGCTGGTTGGCCTTTTGAGAGATTCTCCGAATCTTGGCTGGACTGCCCCAGATGATGGACACTGATCATGCCATGCCCCTTGATTGGAAGTGTTTCTTCCACTAGAGGTGACTCTTTTTGTTGAGAAGACCTTCGTTCATCGGATATTCGTTGCGCAAAGTTCTCTGCTGTTCAAACAAATAATCATATGCAAACAATGTTATCTTAAGAATGCAAAGCTTATGTCTGTCTTGAAATTTTTGAAAATGCATTTTTCAATAAAAGCAAGTGAGTTTTTTTTGTAAACTGTGATGTCAACTCATTATTTTACCGCAAGCCTTAAGGAGTCATGATACCTTTCGTAACAGTATGCTTTCGAACTAACCCATGCTTCAGCTAGGACTTTTAAGGGTTATAACGTGGCCTGGTTCACGGTTCAAGAAACAAAGGATAAAGGCTCAAATTTATTTGTACCCACCCGTTCTTCGCGATGTTCTTCAATCCTAAACTCAGCTAATCGTGCATTAGACCTTGTTTGAATCTTTGTCCTGATCTTATGGAGATGGTTCGGATATTGACAATTTATCTTGAATAGGCAGTCATTTCTTTTTTTGTTGAGGGTTTGTAGGACCTCTTTCTTTTTTGATTTTGTTATCCCTGTTTTTTGACTGAACTGTTTCTTTTTGGAATTACAGTTAGCGGGATGCCCCAGTTTTGTAAGTCTCCTTCATAGGTTTTGACTTATTGGGTTTTTATTTTGAAAGATAATGACTACCTTTCTTTATTGATTATTCGGAACCATCACTGTCTTCCTTTGTTTTGTAAGGACCTCTTTGGTGCCATTCGTTGTGCACTTAGATCAACTGAGAGAACTACCCTGCCCCAGGTTATGATTAAGGGTTTTAATTTTCGAAAAGAAAAACTCCTACTTCTTTGGCTCAAAGGGGTTGACGAGGGATTATCTTCCTTATAACTCCAGTGTTTAGGGATTGAAACAATGTCTGTACCTCATCAGCGGGGTCTGTTCAAAAGCATACTGTATATCATGGTATCATTTTCGTCATCCTCCCTCAAGAGGCTTAGCATTATTAACCAAGAGTTGATCATAACAAAAATATGAAAACAGTTTTAAGTATAGTAAACATAATTAATTCAAGACAGACATGTGTAATGCATTCATGAAATAAAAGAGTTTATCATGACAATTGTTTATTTGAACAAGAAAAGAAAAATACAACTTGAATCCAAATGAACAAAAATCTCTCAATCCTAGCCATGTTTTGGCAAAGGAGCAGTGGTCACAATAGGAGTCTCAGCAGGCTCGAACTCGATCTCCTTAGCGTCGATCATATTCGGGATCTTATACTTCAGCGCCCAACAGTCCTCAGTATCATGCCCCGGGCTATCAGAATGATATGCACATCTCGCCTCTGGATTGTAGTTTGGAGAGGAGGTCTTGGGATTTGCAGGAGGGTTGATCACCGCAATCAGGTTCATTTTCAACATGTGCTGTAATGCTTGTAACCACGACATGTTGATGTTGGTGAATTGTCTTTTAGGTTCGTTCGGCTTTCGCTGATTTCCCTTTTGTAGTTGTCGGCGTGGTGCAGAACCAGAGATCATGACTGCCCCTGCCTGTTGGTCACGACGATTCTTTTGACCGTATGCAGCATTAGACTCTTTCTTGGCCATGTAAGGCTTTTGGTGAGTATTCAAAGGTGTGGCCCCCCTGAATCTTCCCACTCTTGATACCAGCTTCAATTCTTTCCCCAGTCAGAATGAGGTCGGTAAACCCTGCAGATGAATTACCAATGAGATGATTGAAGAACGGCCCGGACAGGGTCCCCAAGAACATATCAACGAGTTCCTGGTCAGTTAATGGTGGCTGCACCCTGCCAGCCAGGTCCCTCCACTTCTGTGCATACTCTTTAAAACCTTCGCTTGATCCTAGCGACATACCCTGGAGTTGGGTACGTGTAGGAGCAAGGTCGGCATTATATTGATACTGCTTGTAAAAAGAAGTAGCCAACTCCTCCCAGTTACGAACCTTGGTTCCATCCAGCTGATAGAACCATTCGAGATGAGTCCCTGAAAGACTCTCCTGGAAGAAGTGGATCCACAAGTTCTTGTCCACAGTATATGGTTGAATCTTCCGCACATAAGATCTGAGATGCAGCCTGGGACAGGATGCCCTATCATACTTAACAAAAGAAGGAGCCTTGAATTTGTGTGGGATCACCACACCAGAAGATAGACCCAGGTCTCCGAAATCCAACCCAGGCGCTTGTTGAATTTCCATGGCATTCAGACGATCCTCTAGTTGTTTGTACCGGTCCTCAGCTGAAGGGTACTGCTCATCATTGAACTCCGTCTCGTTGTCGGAGACCACTGGACTAGGCACCTCTCTCTCATGGGGACTGTCTTTCCCAACAGAGGAAGTAGCTTGGTTAGCATCATTTTGTGATACATTTCCAGACTTGCGCCTAGGGTTAAACAACACAGTTCTCTTCTTCTTCTTCTTCAGGAGCAGAGTCTTCAAATCCTGCTGTCCCTGGGCTAGGCTCATAATCAACTCCTGGAACTGGGCATTCTGGGCCTGCAGGGCCTTGATAGATTGTTCGTTGGATGATTTAGGATTCATGACGATTGGCTGAAATAAACAGCAAAGAGGGTAAGCAACCTGTAAAAGGGATACCTGTAATGCAATGATATGTATGATATGCATGTAATGTTTTCAAGGACCTCGCGGGGTAAACAAGAAAATTGTTAGAGTTGGTATCTGGTAGCTTGATGGAAGGCACTGCATCTTGTTGAGAGTCCTTCTTCCAGGGTCAAAGGCTCACCATATCCAGTGGGTCATAGCCCCGACTCAAGTCATCAACTTTGTTTTGATTTCCAAACAAACCTGGCTAGGGGAACCTTCTTCAAGAGTCAAAGCTCACCATATCAAGTGGGTCATAGCCCCTGACTCACGTTATCATGTTTTGGCTGGAGGAAAATAAATCCCCTTTGCCCCTTGCTGGACAGTTTGACTCATCATGACCTGCATCACAAACCCTTGGGATCCTTGAAATGGATTAGTCCTTATGCAGGATGTATGCGATGATATGATGGTATACTATGCATGGGGTAATGTAAGTAACCCTGTTATGAGTCCCAATTAAGGACTGTAAATAAAGCCTGCAAGAAACTTAGTACACCCTGTTATGAGTCCCAATTAAGGACTATAAACAAAACCTGCAGGGAACTCAAGTGTCAGATAACAAGCATGCAAATAGTCAAGTTGGAAGGCACACAAGTCACACAAGAGAAACCCTTAGAGTTTAGGCCAACATGAGGTCTAGGTATTACCCTCTTTCAGTTTGTTGGTTCATACCTGTCCTATCAAAAGTAACCGGGTTCTTAGAGGATCCCAATATCATTGACTACCCTCAATCGGTCATAACTCCAACACCGCAATCTTTTCTTGCGGCCTGAACCATCGCGAGAGTTTAGCCTCAATAGGCGTAGCATACTGCTACTGTTCTAATGGCCAAGTTGTGTCATTTAAGGTTCTAAGGTCTGTTGGTGCTTAATGACTCCTCAGAAGACCCATATTCTCCTCGTTGCAACACAAGGGATATCGGTACAGACCAAGGTGCCACACCAACGTAGCCACTGCTTCACCCATGTCGGTCTACGCCGGACAGGTCCCTCACAGCTTATGCTACCTAAACTGGATATCCCCAGATCCGGGTTAGGATCTATGTAACTCCAAGACAAAACCCACAAAGAATAAAGCAAGCAATTCAAAGCAATTGAAAACACAAGTGATCTTAGTCCTAAGGTACACCTCACTTTAAAGATATCCCTAGCAGAGTCGCCAGTTCTGTGATCGGTGGATCTGGAACTGACTGTTTAACGCTGGTTCGCGAAATGTCGCGGAAGTAAGAGTCGCCACCGTCTTTTATTTTCTCCAAATGGAAAGGACAAAAGCACAGAAAAATTCCTTATAGATATTGCTCTCGGTTCGGGAGGTAAATTATAGAAAGGGAAGGTGTTAGCACCCTTTCTATCCATGGTTATCCATGGGCTCTTAGATACTTGCTCATTGTGTTTTCAAAATTGGTTTGTTTGCTTTTCAACTGTGGGTTTTTAAAAAGTTTCTTTGAAAATTCCAGTTCGACTCTTGTATCGGTCCTCAAGAGTGTTTGAAAAGTTGCTTTCGAAAGCTTTTTGAAAAGGTGTCGGTGTGAAAAGTATTTTTTGATTTGTTTTGAAATTAGAGCGAGTATCTAGAGTCGTCTACCTACCCTAAGGAATTCGTCTGTGTAAATGTCCTTGAAGTAGTGCCATCCCACCATTGAGAGGTAGGCAGCACCACCGTTGGAGGTGTTCGGGTCAATTCGAAGGTTCGGGACATGGTGATCACCGGAGCAATAGGAAGACACCTTAGAAGCTACCCTCATGCCATGTTCATGGACATGAGGACTTACTAAAACATCCTCTACTCGACGATCACCTTTCGAGGGGCAAGGCAACAATGAGGCGTACCCTAGGGGTGGTGTGTGATTTGTGTGTCGTTTTCAGATATTTGTGTCTTGTCATGTATTGGTGATCTACGCGTTGCTTTTATTTTGACATTCGTTCTTTCATGCAATAGTTAACAGTTTAAAAGATGCGAGAATTAAAAGTCCTACGCTATTACAAAGGCGCGGGTCCACATCGCCAAATTAATCCAGGACCCGATTTGAAATAAAATAAAGCGCGAAAAATAAATATCTAATTAGTCTATTACATGGCTTTGGGAGAATTACATGAATATTCACAAAATAAATAACAAGGCGAAGAGAATTAAAGTCGGGAATGCGAGGGCGTTGGACCCTTTTAAAGAAATTGAATTCAAATTACGAAATTAATTAAATTAAATGCGAAAGGAAATTATTTTTTTGAGGTTTTTTGTATTTATGGATTTTAATGAGAATTAATGGAATTTAAACCTAATTCTAACTATTTTTAGTTTATTAAAGAAAAATGTGAAAATTAAATCTAAAGTTAACCTAGTTAATTAATACAATTTTATTTACAAAAATAAATAATTAATTATTAATAATGATAAAAGAGAAGAAAAAAAGATACAAGTAATTAAAACCCTAATTCTACATTTTTTAATTTATTACAAAAAATATTAAAGTTTAAACCTAGAATTAACTAAATCAATTAATACAATTTATTTACAAAGAAAGCATTTAAATAAAATATGTTTTTATATTTTATAGTTTCTGATTTTTTATTATTATTTTTGTTGTTAAAGAAAAAATTAATTTATGAATTAAACTGAAAAAGAAATAAAACCAATAAATAGAAAAGAATAAAAAGAAAGAAAAATAATGCAAACCAATGGGGGTGTTGACCCCAATTTGGAGGTATCTGGCCAACAATTAGGCCCATTTAATTCCTAGCCTTGTTGACTTTTCTGGGCGCGTGTAGCTTCATTGACCAACGAGTATGGTGTTCATCAGATCAGGGCCCTTGGATTGAGATTGAGCCATGTGGCACGCTGGGATTGTGGATGTACGATGAACTCCTGGGCTTGAAACTGCATGAGATCACATGAAAACAAAATTCATTGGAAAATATGGGGGACCTGGGAATCGAACCCAGGTCCCAAGGCTTGCCAGCGCTACATTCTACCACCTGAGCTGCCTGAACGCGTTGTATATTGAATAAAGAACAAATAACATAAAAGAAAATTGGTGTTAGTGACACATAAACAAAAAAACGCGCGCTGAATTCAAACTACCCAATCAGCACTTGCCACATGATTTTCTTCCTCATTTGTCCCTGAAACAAAAAGAAGTAGCGGGGGTTTTAAACCCCCCCAAAACACAGTCTTTTCAAAAATAGCGAATAGCCCGTGTAGCCATATAAATTGGGCGCGACTGGTGTATTGAATTCGTCCAAGCGTCCTGATTCTAGCCATGGTACTGGGGTGTCTTGATTTTACAGTATGTGTAAACGCCCAATTTGAAACTTGAGAAACCCTAAAACATACCAATGGCAATTTTCGCTACAAGCATTGTTAGTCAAATTAAAGGTTACCACTAGTCTCAGAACCTTCATATTAGTCTAGATTAATGTTCAAAATGTATCAAAAATGTATGCATATTAGAATACGATTATGGAAAAGTTTTGAGAAAGTTTGACATCCATATACCGATTCTGGAGGCGTGGGGACTGGAAAAAGGTTCAGACAGCTTCCTTGATGCTTTAGGAATGTAATGGGATTGTTACTTTTCTTTGAATCATGCTAGAAGGTAGTTTTCAGTTTTCAGATTTTTTTGACAAAATGCAAACTTGGTTCTTTTAGATGGGGCGCAGCTTCCAGGTCTTGTGCACTAGGGTTAGGTTCAGTATATGTATGGCAATAGATTAGGGTTGAATTTTGAGTCAAGAGATCCTTGCATTGATGAAAGAAATATTTGATTTTCATGGCATATTTTCAAATCTTTTCCACATGAATATCATGCCAATTTTCACCAAATCTTCCCTTTTTTATTATGCACGAATCTTGAATGACCAATGGGAGCAAATGCTGCATAAAAAGATTCACATACATTTGTTATAGTATTTTTTCCATATTTTATTTAATTAAATGAATTAATAGTAATTAAAAATTCAAATAAATAATAAAAATGATGAAATAAATCCCCTTTGGGCCAAATGGTCGTGCATAGCCTTTAGATGATGAATCTTGGAAGAAAATGTGGCCCATTAGCAATTTTGGGGCATTTGAAGCAAAGTTGACTTTTCAAAATACCCAAAAATTTCCCAACTCCCACAAGGCATATCTTGCTCAATTTTTAAGCTTTGATCATGTTCTTGGACATTTTGGAAAGGTCATGAAGTCCTCTAACCAATGCCTTTGGTCCCATGTCATTTTGATTTACCAATATTAAGTTATGGCTTTTGACGTAAAGTCCCTTTTTGTTGGCTTTTGAAAATAACCTATAATGTTGAAATTGATAACTTTTTGTGAGAGCATTTCTTGGACTTGAAGTGTGAAGAGGAGTTGTAGTAAATGTATTTCTCTTCAAAATGAGCTTTGGATGGAATTTTTCTGATAAACCATGTGGAAGTTATGCCTTGGTCAAGTTACAGTTGACTTTTTCAACTGTCCAAATATGGAAACTTTTGCATCTTGAGACTTTTTGAGCCATGCTTTGAGAATCATGATCAAGAATTGATCAAATGATGTTTGTGGCTTCAAAATGAGATGTTGACCAAAAATTTGGACTTTTGACTGTCAAATGACCATTTTGCCCTTGCAGTTGACTGTAGGGCAATTAGGGTTTTTGACGGTGCAATTTTGTGCTGTAAGTCTTGAAACTTGGCATGAGGATGCTTGACCATGTTTATAGGCATGTGGGACTTGTTTGGACCCTTGGAAACTTCATTTTCTTTGTCATAACCAAAACCCTAGTTTTTGACTGTTAGGAGGCCCTTGAACTGTGCAACCCTTGGGGAGATTTTGAAGCATGTTCTTTGCAAATCTTGAAGAATATGGGAGGGCAAATTTTGGGGTACAACACCTCGCGACTTCAGAGAAGGCGACCTCGTGCTCAGGAAGATCATGTCTTTCAACACTGATTCTAAGGGCAAGTGGACTCCCAATTTTGAAGGCCCGTATGTTGTCAAGAAAGCATTCTCTGGTGGTGCATTAATTCTTGAAACTATGGATGGCGAGGAGTTCCCACGTCCCATGAATGCTGACGCAGTCAAGAAATACTTCGCCTAAAGAAATAAAAGAACAGCTCGCTAAGTTGAAAACCCGAAAGGGCGGCTTAGGCAAAAAGGAGCGTCTCGGTAGGCCGAAAACCCGAAAGGACGGTCTAGGCAAAAATTAGAGACATAAACATAATAAGTTTCCCGCTAAGTTGAAAACCCGCAAGGGCAGCTTAGGCAAAATTTAGGGATTTTTCTTGGCAAGTAACTACGTCAGACAAGACCTGATCGTTGAAGCAACAATCTTCTCGGATCCTCACCATACTTCAACAAAAGCTGCTACTCAGGATTTCAAAAGTTGTTAGGGGGAATAATGGTTATTGTATCTCAATGTATCTTTTTCCATTATGTATTACCATTTCCCAAACTTTGTAATCATCCATGGAGTCTCGCCATTCGCAGACTACCATTCTATGAATGAAATTCGAGCTTTTGCCCAATTCTTTGTGTTCTTATTTTTATTTAGCTTGCAAAGACTCTATTTATTACTGATAATAACTGTTAAAGCAAAAAGATTAAAAAAAAGCAAAATTGACTTTTAAAAAAAAAGAGATCTTTACAATTCAATTTACTTTGGGATTTATGATGAAACAATGACAACAAGAATGGTGATTCCAAGAATGAACAAACTCCGGTTGTTTTAAGAAGATTTACTTCCTTCATGAAGGTTTTTCTCAGGTCATTTTACTAGTATGTGCACAATCTTTGTTTCTCAGATAGTTAAAGGCGATACCAGTGGGTGTAAGGTACAATATTGGGTTTGTGATCCCATTATCCCCAGCCAAGTCTTGTTTCGTTTTTGATTTTGGGTTTGCATGGTCAGAAGCCTCCGTCCCAGATTCCCCAGCAAAGTTTTCCCTTATATGATGAAATGTTTTATTCCCTTGGGTGCTAAGATGTCGCTCTTTTTGCTATATTGGCACTAGTGCTGACTTCTTGATTTCATGGGAAGGTTATCCCATGGCATCTCTTGTTGGAATGGGTGTTCATGATGAAAGTTTTCAATCCGCAGTTTTTTTCTCTCCAGGTAGGTAGACTTGAATTCCCCATTGAGGTTTGGTTATGTCGGTGTCAATCTGCTTTATTTAAGGCTGGTCTTGCAATCTCCAGTAGGCGTGTTGCTTTTGTAAAACTGCTTCTCCGATGAAACTGGAAGAAGGATGTTCTATCCCAGTATCTGTTTGATTTGGCTACATCCGGACTATGTTTCTCCTCAGTGAAGTTAGGACATGCAATAGGTTTGGTTTCCGCAGTTGCTTTTACCTTTCTTGGATTGATCTTTCTGGTTGAAGTTTAGCCCAATGTTGTTAGTACCTGAGGCGGTTTTATTTGTTTGTACTGATCATGTATCCTTTTACCAGCATATGCACGATATAACTCATACATTCATACATACATCATGCATTGCTCAAAATCACTGTTCATTGACATTGTGTTCTGATTTTCCAGCAACGCTCTTTGCTTAGTTGAATTTGGTTTTCCCCCTTGAGTTTATTTCTCAAAGGATGTATCTGCATTGGCCGTCTTGCTCCAATTTATTTCCGAATTGGATTTGTGTTTGCATGACAATATTATTTACTTTGGATTTCTGAGAACGTTGAGTTTTGGTTTATGCATTTATTTTGCACAGGAAGACTTTATCTCCTCAGCAGGAATATCATGGCATTTGCCCGGGAAATCATGTTTCTATCCCCAGAAAGTCATTTCTCTTTGCAATTCCCCATGACAATGAGTAACAAGTCTCGTTATTTGAGACAACTTATGTTTGATCTTTTCCAGGCAGATTTCCTTGGTTAAAGAAGAAATTGAGACCCGTTCTAGGTAAAACGCCAGAATTTTGGGATAACTTGATATATTTTCTCTTTCTACCTTCAGTGAATGTTGGTAGTATATCGGCGGTGAACATCGGTGTTTGTTATCTTTTGCTATCTTCAGTGAACATTGATAGTTCCTCGTCAGTGAACGATGATGATATGTTATTTTCTCTTTCTACCTTTAGTGAATGTTGGTAGTATATCGTCAGTGAACGTTGGTGTTTGTTATCTTTTGCTATCTTCAGTGAACGTTGATAGTTCATCGTCAGTGAACAACGATGATATGTTATTTTCTCTTTCTACCTTCAGTGAACGTTGGTAGTATATCGGCAGTGAACGTCAGTGTTTTTTATCTTTTGCTATCTTCAGTGAACGTTGATAGTTCATCGTCAGTGAACGAAGATGATATGTTATTTTCTTTTTCTATCTTCAGTGAACGTTGGTAGTATATCGGCAGTGAACGTTGGTGTTTGCTATCTTTTGCTATCTTCAGTGAATGTTGATAGTTCATCGTCAATGACCGGCGGTGTTGTACCCCAAAATTTGCCCTCTTATTTCATCAACATTTCTCATCCCAAGACTCTTGGAATTCAAGATCAAGCTAGGGTTGGCTCTGCTCAAGACACCTCCTTGCACTGTTAACCTAAACTAGGGTTTGAGTTTGCACAATGATGTTTTGACCTACAATACCCAAAGTGACTTTCATACTTCATATTGGACTCACAAGTTTGTCCATACCAAGTTTCAAGCCCTGATTCAAATTTTTGCCCAGTCAATTGGACAATTGACCTAGAAATCAGCTGTATTGGGGAAAAAGTCAACTGTGGCCAATTGATAGTCAAACCTCATGAATTTTGACCCACATCAACATTATGAACTCATATGAACCATTCTATCAAGTTTGGATCACAATTTCACAAGAAATTTGATCAGATCACCAACAGGGCAAAATGGTCATTTTTAGGGTTTTGACTGTGCAAAGGCAATTTTTGACTGTTTGACCTAGACAATGGCAAATCAAGCTCAACCATGGACTCAAGGGTTCAATGACATTGTCTTGACCCATTCAACAAGTTCAAAAGATCTCAAATGCATAGGATTAACAGATGAATTTTTCAGTCAACTGATCAAAATTTAATTGTATACTGAAAAGTCAAACTTTGTCTTTTTGGTCAAAATCAAGTGCCAAGGGTCATTTTTCATCAAGACATGTCAAATTATGAAACATTTTCATCAAGAAACCCAAAAATGCAAATTAGGGTTTAAAATGGAAAAATTTCATAACTTAGAAATTTTCCAAGTTATAAAATTTTCTTATTTTTTCCTAACTTTGTCCCATTTTTCACCAAGATGCAAATGGATTCAAACAAAAATTACAACATGAAATTGTAGTCCATCACAAAGTCTACAACTTTTATTCACAAAGTTTTCTCAAAAGAAGCTTGTATCTCAAGTTATGATTTTTGGAACAAGGGTACCTAAAACTTTTAACTTAGAGAAATTTTGCCCTAGTTTAGGCAGGATTTTGACCCATCTTCTTGGCCATTTTTCACATAGTTCCGCTTGGAGTTTCAAGTTGCATTTCAAATATGGATTATAGTACATGTTTCAAGATTTCCAAATTGTCCAAGAACTCCTCAAACACCTTTGTGGTCAGGGAGAATCGAATGCTTGAAGTTGGCAAAAACTCACTTTGTAACCATGGCCATTACATGTTCATACCAAGTTGCAAATCTGACCAAGCTAGCTTTGTACACAATTACAGCCCTCTAAACCAATTCACACTCCATAATTGAATGAAAATCCACTGAGCTAATGCTTTATCTTGGCCATTTGGACATTACACACAAGTTTAATCCTTAATTAGAAAAAGGTACATTGCCATTTTTGAAAAGATATGCTTTATGTCAAACCATGATCTTTGAAGCATGGGGCCATATCTCTGAAGCAAAATCAAATCCACAAATTGCAAGTATCAAGGAGATTGTATGCAGCATAATACATGACTAGTGCAGGCCTGTAAAAACAAGTTACACTTTCTTGCTTCAAAAAGAAGAAATTGGTCCAAATCTTGCCAACTTGAAAACCAGTCCATGATAGCTTAAACAAACATTGCGAACACATTTCACACAACCCTTTAAGCCATAAACATGAGTTCTTCACCACTCAAACCTCCTTGTACACAAAATCCCCATTTTTCTGCAAAACAGGGCAAGCTCTGCAGAATCACCTCCATCTCCACTTTGCCTCGTGCGTTTTGCCCCAAACTTGTTCAAATACCTTCCATTCAACTCACCTAAACTATTCCAGACCTCCATTTCAAACTGTAACTCCATTAACACACATTGCCATTTTTGTTTGGAAGCTTTGCAGGTTGAGTTATGTAGCACGATTTAGGCTACTTCAAAACAAACTAAGCATTGGGAGAGCTTCAGTGGACACCAGGCAAGCTCAAAAGAACCTCAAGCACCATTGAAAGTTGCTACATTGTCCAACTCAAACTCAACTGAAACAGGTATTTTATGAACTTCTATCTCTCTATTTAGGAATAGTTAGACTTAGGTTTGTGAATGAAAGATGTTGTATTCATAGCCCTGAAACCATACATGTGCTTAGTTTTCATTTATATTAATCGTGCTAGGAGAATTTCATCCATGAACTTTCTGAAAAAACTAGGTTAAGAATTAGGGCCAGAGAAATTCTCTCTGGTCTTTGAGAGTTAGCTTAAGTTTTTTATATGGTTAGATTCGTTGTTTGATGCTCTACAAGTTTCATGTTATGAGTTTTGTCAAAAAAGCACAGAATCAGGAGATAGCATTTTGTACATAGAACACGTACGTTTCTGTCTAGAGGAAGAAGATGAAGTTGGTTTTGGGCTGGGCCTGGACAGGCTTGCTTTTGGCACCCCCCACTTTTCTTTTTACACCCCCTGGCCCTTTTCTTGTATATTTATCATTTTTGCATTTTTATTTTATTTCTGACCTTGATATTTTATTTTCAAATATAAAAAATACTTAAAGAATATTTTCATAAATTTCTATATTTATTTGGTATTTATTTTAATTGTTTCTAGTATTAATACATTAAATACTTTATATTTATTTTGTTTAAATTTAAAAATAATGTAAAAAATACTTTTATTTTTATTTATTATTTTTATACACATTTGAAAATATTTTCTTGAAATATATACATTTTTTTTTGTAAATAATTTATTTTATTTTTATACACTTAATATATTTAATACATATATATATATATATATACTATATTTTATTAAATAATTAGAACAAAAAACACAAATAATACATTTTTATTTTTATTAATATTTTATACTAAAAATACCCTTTTTTCAATATACTTTTATTTTTTATACAAATTGATCCATTGTTGTATATAAATAATAAATAATACTATTTATTTAAGAAATTAGGGTTTTTTCCCTAAAAAACAAAAATAATTGAAATTGACTTTTTATTTATTTACATTTCACATTAAAAATACTTTTTGCATACATAAAAACTTTTTTTGCATAATACATTTTATTTAAATGTTTATTTATTGTAATATTGTACATTTAATTGTTATGCCTTACACATTCAATTTGGTTGTAATAATTTAGAATTTAATTTCTTGCAAAATAATTACCAATTCAAATTTGTACCCCCCTCCCTATATCATGTTGTAATAGTGTAGAATTTAAATTCTCGCACCTTTAAGCTTTCAATTATGCCATGATTAGACTTAGGGTTTTGTATACAAAAATCAAATTAATAAATAGTTTGACCTAATCCAAGATAAAAATGCATAAAAAAACAAACACAATGCACACTTGCACCCCTAGGGTTACAATCCACTTGTTGCCTTCTGTGATCGGTGGAAATAGAACTGACTGTTTAAAGCTGGATCCCGTATGTCGCGGTAAGCAAGAGTCGCCACCGTCTTTTATGTTCTCCTACATGGAAAGGACAAAAGCACAGCAAAATTCCTTCTTTGAGATGTCTCTCGGTTCGGGAGGTAGATTATAGAAAGGGAAGGTGTTAGCACCCTTTCTATCCGTGGTTATCCACGGGCTCTTAGGTACTTGCTCTTATGTTTTCAAAAGATGTTTGCTTTTCAAATGTGTGTGGGTTTTGAAAAAGTTCCGTTTGAAAAATTTCTAAATAACTCTTGTATCAGTCCTCAAGAGTGTATGAAAAATTTGTTTTGAAAACTTTTGAAAGTATCAGTGTGAAAAGATGTTTTTTTGTTTGTTTGAAAAGAGCAAGTACCCACGAGAATCTACCTAATCTAAGGAATTAGGCTGTGTAAGAGTCCTTTAAACAATGCTACCCCACTATTGAGAAGTAGGAAGCACCGTCGTCGGAGGTATTCGGGTCAATTCGATTAAGGGACAATGTGGTCACCGAAGTAAAAGTAGGACACCTTAGAAGTAACCCTAATGTCCTAGATCCTTTTTATCTAAGGCAACCGTTTTCGAGGCGACTGGATCTTTAGACAGGAGGGCGACCTCTAAAACACCCTATACTTGACGACCACGTTCGAGGCAACGAGTGAGGCGTACCCTAGGAATGGCATGTGCTTGTGTGTTGTTTTCATGTTATATTTATCTTGGATCATGCATTTGTGAGCTACGAGTTGTTTTTAATTATCATACATTCTTTCATGCATTTAACAGTTAGGAGTGCGGAAAATAAAGCGGAAAGGTAAATCTACGCTATTAAAAAACGCAAGTCTATACATCGCCAAAAACAAAAACCCGTTTTGGAAAAGTGCGGAAAATAAAAGAAAGCGGTAAATCTAATTACTATTACATCCTTGGAAACAGATACATAAGTAATCAAAATAAGAATAATGCGCGAAAGAATTAAATTGGAACGTCCTTAGGGTTTTTGGCCCTTTTGAGAAATAAAGAAAGAAAATTGTCCTTTTTGCAATTAAATTAAATATTAAACCTAATACTAGTTAATTAATTAATTATTTACCAGAAAAATGTTTTTTATGTTTTTATATTTATGAAAATAAAAGGAAAAAAGGAAATTAAAAGTCAAGGAAAAACCCTAATTCTAAATTATTTTACTTATTATTAAAAAATGTCAAAGTTAACCTAATTAACCACATTAATTAATTTACATTTTACTTACAAAAATAATAATAATAAATAAATAATAATAATAAGAAAATATGATTGAAAATTGTTAAACCTAAATTCTACATGATTTTTATTTATTTATGAAAAGAAAATTAATATTGACCTATTAAACTAAATTGATTTGGTTAGCATTTTATTTACAAAATAAATTAATAGATAAAGATAGTAATAATTACTAAAAATATTCACATCTTTTATTCTCTGAATTTATTAAAAATATTAATTTGTTAGTTAATTAAATAATATTAATAATTAGTTAAAAGAATAAAAATAAAAAATAAAAAGAATAGTAAAAACCAGGGGGGGTTTGATGGCCCAATGGAGGTTTAATGAAGCAATCTTGGCCCAACAATGATCAAGCCCTTGCTGACTTTTGGAATTGCCTGGAGGCACGTTGACTAGGGAGCATGGTGTTCATCTATCCATGGCCTTTGGATTGAGCCTTGTGGCCACTTGGCAAGCTGCTGCGTGAGGACATATGGTAGAATGTTCTTGTGAAGCTGCATAGGAACGCATTAGAAAAAATAATATTGAGATTTGGGTGGACCTGGGAATCGAACCCAGGTCCCAACAATTGCCAGACACGTCCCTTTCCACTAAGCCAAACGCATGCTTTTGTTAGTATAATACACAACAAATATATTATTAAAAACAAATTAACATGTTGCATCAAACAAAATCACGCGCGTAAGTTTGAATAGGCCAACCACATATTGCCAGCATGTCATCTTCTTCGTTGGCCTGTAAGAAAAACAAACAAGTAGCGGGGGTTTTAAACCCCCACAAAACAAAACAGCCAATAATAGCGATTAGGTCTACATGTAATATAAAAAGGGCGCGATGGTTGGGTTGAATTCGTCTGGCCTTGACGAATTCAACCATATGCGTTATGTGGTCCAATTTTTCTCATGCTGTAAAGCCCCAATTGAGAGCTTCAAAAACCCTAGATTTCAACAATGGTGGTTTACGCTTCAGGGTGCCATAATGCAATTCAATCACACTAATAGCTTCGTATGAGTCTTGTAAACACAACACAATCAATAAAAGATGTTAAAAATGCATGAATCGATGGTTATGATTTTGAAAAAAAATGGTAAACCGTGTGACTGTTTGAGATGATTTTTTGAGTGTTAGGGCTTGTTCTTGATTGCAATAAGTTCCTGGAAGGTCCAGCAAGGTGTTGGAATCAAGAAAAGGGTTTGAATTGTGCTGGAAGGTTGATTTCAGTTTTCAACTTTTTCTTCAATTTTTGGAATTTGGTTTATGGTGTTCGATAGCAGCTTGCACGTCCAAAGCTTTAGGTTTGACTTCAGCATATATAGTACAATAGAATTAGGGTAAATCTTGCACAAGAAATCCTTTGAATTCATGTTTTCAATATTTGATTTCAATCAAATCTTTTTTGCATATTTTTGATTGATAAAGCTTGACAATCATGGATATTTTGATGTTCTTGATGTGTACACGAATTGCCAGCTTGCCCTAAGTGTATTTGCATCACAAAAAGATTTGAAACCATATCTTTTGAATTTTCCTACAATTAAAATCAATTAAATGAATTAATACTAATAAAAATTCAATTAATTAATTAAAAATAAGAAAATAAATCAATTTAAGCTTAATGGGTCGTGCATAGGCCTTTGGCAATGTTTCAAGAAAGAATTTGAGGCCCATTAGCAAAAATGAAATGTTTTGGGCAAAGTTGACTTTTGCAAATTCCCAAAAATTTCCCAACTTCTCTAATGCATATCTTGCTCAATTTTGAAGCTATGAACATGTTCTTGGACATTTTGGAAATATCTTGAAGTCCTCTAACCAATGCCTTTGGTCCCATGACATTTTGATTTACCAATCTCAAGTTATGGTCTTTGACTTAAAGTACCTTTTTGTTGACTTTTGAAAATGACCTATAATGTAGAAATTGATAACTTTTTGTGAGAGCATTTCTTGGACTTGGAATGTGAAGATGAGTTGTAGGAAATGTCATCCCCTTCAAAATGAGCATTGGATGGGATTTTTCTGATGAACCATGAAAAAGTTATGCCTTGGTCAAGTTACAGTTGAGTTTTCAACTGTCCAAAAATATAAACTTTTGGCATTTTGATGATTTCTGAGCCATGCTTGTGGAATCATGATCAAGACTTGATCAAATGATGATTGTGGCTTCAAAATAATATGTTGACCATATTTTTTGACTTTTGACTTCCAAATGACCATTTTGCCCCTGTAGTTGATTGTGAACCAATTAGGGCTTTTGACTGTGCAACTTGATGCTGTGAGTCTTGCAACTTGGCATGTAGATGCTTGGCAATGTATATAGGCACATGAGACTTGTTTGAGCCATTGAAAACCTCAAATTCACTGAAGGAACCAAAACCCTAGTTTTGACTGGCTTAGGAGGATGTTTGACTGTGGACTCCCTTGAGCAATCTTTTGAACCATTTGCAGATGATTCTTGATAAACCTTGAAGAATATATGAGGGAAAATTTTGGGGTACAACAGTTGCCCCTGTTCAATCTTCTTAGACCTGAGGATGTAGATTGGCTTGCGTGCCTTTCGTGATCCGAAGGTGGGAGATGATTGAACACTAGAGTGCCCAGAAATTTGCACTCACATAGTAGAGTATCAGCAGTGTGATGGCAGGAATGGGCTTACAGATGCCGTTTGGAGAGATGGTGGATAGGAGGATGGGCTTATAGATGCCATCTGGAGATGTGACAGAACCTTGTCGGGAATGGGCTTATAGATGCCATTTGGAAATGTCGATCGCGTAAGAGATTCCTTAGCGAGAACTTGCGCACCTGAGAAAGAAAGATAATTTCCTGGCCTGTTACAGGTGTTGATCTTCAAACTCTTCATGCAGATATGCCCTGGCTAGATACAGGTATCGAATCCACAATCAATCGCTCACAGATATGCCCTGGCTAGATACAGGTATCGAATCCGGAACTTCAAAAGGTTGTTTACAGACGTGCCCTGGCTGGATACAGGAATCGAATCTCTAAACTCTTCATGCAGACATGCCCTGGCCGGATACAGGTATCGAATCTACAATCAGTTACTCACAGATATGCCCTGGCTAGATACAGGAATCGAATCCAGAATTCTTCGTCTACAGATATGCCCTGGCTGGATACAGGAATCGAATCTCTAAACTCTTCATGCAGACATGCCCTGGCTAGATACAGGTGTCAAATCCACAATTAATTACTCACAGACATGCCCTGGCTAGATACAGGAATCGAATCTGGAATTCTTTGTCTACAGATATGCCCTGGCTGGATACAGGTATCGAATCTCTAAACTCTTTATGCAGATATGCCCTGGGTAGATACAGGTGTCGAATCCACAATTAATTACTCACAGACATGCCCTGGCTAGATACATGAATCGAATCTGGAATTCTTTGTCTACAGATATGCCCTGGCTGGATACAGGTATCGAATCTCTAAACTCTTCATGCAGATATGCCCTGGCTAGATACAGGTATCGAATCTATAATCAGTTACTCACAGATATGCCCTGGCTAGATACAGGAATCGAATCTGGAACTTGGTCGTTTACAGCCCTGGCTAGATACAGGAATCGAATCTGGAACTTGGTCGTTTACAGATATGCCCTGGCTGAATACAGGAATCGAATCTCTAAACTCTTCATGCAGACATGCCCTGGCTGAATACAGGTATCGAATCTACAATCAGTTACTCATAGATATGCCCTGGCTAGATACAGGAATCGAATCTGGAATTGGTCGTCTACAGATATGCCCTGGATGGATACAGGAATCGAATCTCTAAACTCTTCATGCAGACATGCCCTGGCTGGATACAGGTATCGAATCTACAATCAATCACTCACAGATATGCCCTGGCTAGATACAGGTATCGAATATGGAATTAGTCGTCTACAGATATGCCCTGGCTGGATACAGGTATCGAATCTCTAAACTCTTCATGCAGATATGCCCTGGCTGGATACAGGTATCGAATCTGGAATTAGTCGTCTACAGATATGCCCTAGCTAGATACAGGTATCGAATCTCTAAACTCTTCATGCAGATATGCCCTGGCTAGATACAGGTATCGAATCCACAATTAATCGCTCACAGATATGCCCTGGCTAGATACAGGTATCGAATCTGGAACTGCGACAGTTGATAGTAATCATCTTTGGATTGACCTTTTTCCTGAAAAGGCAAAACATCAGTTGTATGCAATGTCATGATGTATGAAATGCATGATGTCATGATGTTCAGAGATAGTTTAGTATGCACTTTATCATGTATGTAAGCAGGATGTATAAAATGTGACATGTTTATGAATGTATTTTTGTCTAGGAAAATAAATCCTTGACGAATGCCGGGAATTTAAATCCTGGGCTGACGTTGAAGAGTAGAGTTCTTCGTTTCCGCTGGGGATGATGGTTGCAAGAATAAACCGATAGAAGAAGATGACTCCGTTGGAGAATAAAACTGGTGAAGATTACTCTTCGGGGAATTGCTCTGTGGGGGGAGATATTTCGCTGAGGTTTGATGATAACTCCGCTGAGGATACCATTGATGAGTTATGTTGGAAGATTTGATGAACTCCGCTGGGGGTAGGAAGAACTTCGCCGAGGACGATCCTTCCGTTGTAATTAGCTGAGGATAACCCAGTTATAAACTCTGGTGGGAAATAACCTTTGAATAAAGTCGGGGAGATGCGTTCGTACTTTGCAGGGGATAAGCTTCCAGAATCTACTGGGGATAAGCTTCCTACTGGGGAGATTGATTCAACCCTCCTGGGGAGACTCTGGACTGCACTGGGGAATAGCTCCACTGGGGTGTCTGGATTCTGCCGGGGAACAATCTTAGATCAAGACTGTCGGGGATGCTTGCCTAGGAACATCTGTACTCCGCTGGGGAATATTTGAGTTTTTCTAGGGGTACCCGACTTCCTTAAGGATGGCAGTAGGCTAACTCTGCTTGGGGAGAGTGTCGCTGACTTGCTGGAGATATTGTGCCTTGTTAGGGTTGATTGGGAGACCAACTCTGCTTGGGGAAGAGTATTGCTGAACCTGTCTTTACTCTGCGGGGAGTGAAGATATCTTGGTTACATTCTTCAGCCGAACTTACCTTGGTACCTTGGTGGACAGAGCAACTAGATCGCTTAGACAACTCATTATTGCCCCTGTTTCTGATGTCACCTGTAATTTGTCCTTTGTTTCGTATGCAAATATTTATGAGTTAGCAATTAGAGTCAAATACATATATCAAAAATGAACATTGGACGTTCCTCGCAAGACAAAACAGAGAAAGGAAAAACAATTGGCAATTTGTATGGAAAAGTGAATTTGTATTGATTTTGAATTTGCCTATAAATAGGCGTTTATGTACAAGAGGCCGACGTCCTAGTAAGAGAACGCCGCCGAACAACATAGAGTTTATACAATTCGTGAAAACAAAACAGCTATGTGAAAGGAATGATCCCACTGGGTTCCAACTCTGCTATCGCCTTTATGTCTTCAAGCGTCTCATCACTTTGCTGCTCAGTTGAAGATGAAGTTGATTGATTGATGCCGTCCGAACCTGATAGTTGATACCAGATTCTGGATGCAAGGTGATCCAATGAGACATAGTATTACGCTTTATCCCTAACTTTTGCCTGGACCGCCCTTTCGGGTTTTCAGTCCACCGGGATACCCATTTTTGCCCAAGCCGCCTTTTCAGGTTTTCGACTTGCCGGGTGTACAGATCTTTTTCATTTCATCCCTTATTTTTGCCCGAACCCTTTTGGTTCGCCGGGAAGCCCTTATTTTTGCCTAGGTGTGTCAACCTAGCGGGTCTTTTATTCATGCGTAGTATCTTTTTACTATGTCTGCATTGGCGGGGTGAGGAAGGTCGTCACCATCCATGGTGGTTAGAATCATAGCTCCTCCTGAGAAGATATGTTTAACCACAAATGGCCCTTCGTACGTAGGGGTCCATTTGCCCCTGGGATCACTTTGAGGAAGAATGATGCGCTTGATTACCAGGTCTCCGACTTGATACTCTTGTGGTCTGACTTTCTTGTTAAATGCCCTGATCATCCATTTTTGGTATGTTTGACCATGACAAATAGCAGTGAGTCTCTTTTCGTCGATTAGATTTAATTGATCAAGTCGAGTCTGGATCCAGTCATCCTCGCTCAAACCTGCATCCTTCATTATCCGGAGAGAGGGTATCTGGACTTCAATGGGCAAGACTGCCTCCATGCCATAGACCAAGGAAAAGGGTGTTGCCCCTATTGACGTCCTTGCTGAGGTACGGTACCCATGAAGAGCAAATGGTAACATTTCGTGCCAATCTTTGTAGGTCACTATCATCTTCTGCACAATCTTCTTGATATTCTTATTTGCCTCTTCGACAGCCCCATTCATCTTCGGCCGGTAGGGAGAAGAGTTGTGGTGCTGTATCTTGAATTGCTCGCAGAGCTCAGTGATCATCTTGTTGTTAAGATTGGTACCGTTGTCCGTAATGATCCTTTCCGAGACACCGTATCGGCATATCAGGTTGTGCCGAATGAATCGTGCCACGACGTTCTTGGTTACTGTAGCATAAGAAGCTGCTTCAATCCACTTTGTGAAGTAATTGATCGCTACTAGGATGAAGCTATGCCCGTTGGATGCCGTAGGTCTGATCTCGCCGATCATATCAATGCCCCACATTGCAAAAGGCCAAGGTGCTGTCAGGAAGTTCAGAGGAACTGGAGGAATGTGCACCTTATCAGCATAGATCTGGCATTTGTGGCACGTCCGAGAATGTTGGTAACAGTCAGCTTCCATTGTGGACCAGAAGTATCCTGCCCGAAGGATTTTCTTTGCCATAGTATATCCACTGGAATGTGTTCCGAAGGTACCTTCATGTAGCTCTGCCATGATCCTTTCTGCTTCAGTCTTATCCACACAACGCAGTAAGGTTGAATCATGGTTTCGCTTGTAGAGAATGCCGTTGCTGAGGAAGAACTTTGCTGCGAACCTTCTCAGAAACTTTTTGTCGTTGACAGATGCACCCTCGGGGTATTCTTGAGCTTCCAAGTACCTCTTCACTTCATGATACCAAGGTTTTTCAATTACCTCTTCAGCCTCAAGATCACAGCAATATGCAGGTTCATCCAATTTCCAAATGATGATCCAGGGAGCCTCGTTGTCCCATTTGACTTTGAACATAGAAGACATCGTAGCTAACGCGTCCGCCAACTGATTCTCCTCTCTTGGGAAGTGTTCAAAAGTTATCTCCGTGAAATGGGGGATCAATGTCAACACACACTCTTTGTAAGGGATAAGGTTTGGGTGTTTCGTATCCCACTCGCCTTTGATCTGATTGATCACGAGAGCGGAATCTCCAAAGACACTCAAAAACTTGATCCTTAAGTCAATTGCAGCTTGAAGACCCATGATACATGCCTCATACTCCGCCATGTTGTTGGTGCAGTTGAAACATAGCCGGGAAGTAAGTGGAGTATGAGTGCCTTTTAGGGATATGATCACAGCGCCGATACCATTACCCAAAGCGTTTGAGGCTCCATCAAAGTGCATAGACCATCGGGATCCTTCCTCAGGTCCTTCATCCGGTCCAGGTACTTCATAATCAGTCACTACCATGATGTTCTCGTCTAGAAACTCGAAGTTCATAGATTGATAGTCATCCACTGCCTGGTGTGCCAAATGGTCTGCCAATACACTTCCCTTGATTGCTTTCTGAGTCGTGTACTGGATGTCATATTCTGTCGAGATCGTTTCCCATCTTGCTATTCTTCCGGACAAGGCAGGCTTTTCGAATATGTACTTTATTGGATCCATTTTTGAAATCAACAGGGTAGTGTGAGTCAACATGTACTGTCTCAGCCGGCGAGCAGCCCATACCAAAGCGCAGCAAGTTTTCTCGAGCAGCGAGTATCGGGTCTCACAGTCGGTAAACTTTTTGCTAAGGTAATAAATGGCGTGTTCTTTTCGGCCAGACTCGTCATGCTGCCCCAGCACACACCCCATTGAGCTGTCAAGTACTGTCAAGTATAATATTAGAGGTCTCTCTTCAACTGGTGGCATAAGAATGGGTGGTTCTTAGAGATACTCTTTGATTCTGTCGAAAGCGGCCTGACATTCATCGTTCCAACGTACCACTTGATCTTTCTTCAGCAGCTTGAAGATTGGTTCACAGGTGGCAGTTAGATGTGAGATGAATCAGGCAATGTAGTTCAGACGTCCTAGAAAGCCTCTGACTTCTTTCTCTGTCTTGGGAACTGGCATCTCTTGTATGGCTTTCACTTTGGCAGGGTCCACTTGAATACCTTTGTCGCTCACGATGAAGCCTAGCAATTTTCCAGATCTCACCCCGAAGGTGCACTTGTTTGGGTTTAACCTCAGCTTGTACAACTTCAGACGGTCAAACAGCTTCTGTAGATGGTCAATGTGTTCCTCCTCGGTTTGGGACCTTGCAATCATATCATCGACATATACTTCTATCTCATGATGGATCATGTCATGAAATAAAGCAACCATGGCATGTTGGTAGGTTGCCCCAACATTTTTCAACCCAAAAGGCATGACTTTGTAGCAAAAGGTGCCCCACTGAGTAACAAAAGTGGTCTTTTCCATATCTTCAGGAGCCATCTTGATTTGATTATAACCGGAGAAGCCGTCCATGAAGGAGAACACCTTGTGTTGAGCAGTATTGTCAACCAGAACATCGATATGAGGCAGAGGGAAATCATCCTTAGGGCTCGCCCTGTTCAAATCCTTGTAATCAACACACATTCGAACCTTACCATCCTTCTTCGGCACTGGAACCACGTTGGCAACCCACTGAGGGTAAGAAGTCACTGCTAGAAACCCGGCATCAAATTGTTTCATAACCTCAGCCTTGATTTTCTCGGACATCTCTGGACGCATACGACAGACCTTCTGTTTAACCGGAGGGCAGTCTTCCTTGGTAGGCAGGTGATGAACCACAATGTCGGTATCCAACCCAGGCATGTCTTCGTAAGACCAGGCAAAGATTTCCATATAATCATGCAACATCTGAATCAACCGCTGTTTCACACTGAGCTCCAGATTGGCACCAATCTTGACTTCCTTTCTGTCTGTCTCAGTACCTAGATTTACCGTTTCCACTGGCTCTTCATGTGTCTGAATGGCCCTCTCTTCCTGGAGTAACAGTCTTGCAAGCTCGCCAGGCATTTCACAATCATCTTCACCTTCGTCTTCGGCTAAGTTGATCGGATTTTCGAAGTCATAACTGGAAGTAGCAGAGTCGTTACCAGTGAGATCCAGAGTGGATTGGAACCTGTATAAGTGAGTGTGTGTAAATATAGCTGTTTTGCAATATATAAAGAGAGAAAGAAAGGGAGCGCAAGATTTGAAATGCGAAAAACGTCCAATGCTTTTATTCATGATATATGGAAATGACAAGTAATAAGCCCTCACAAATGAAGCCACGGTGCCCCGGGTAAGAACCCGGGCCATAAAGTTTCAAATTTATTGTTCGTTACAAATTTAAAACAAGGGAGTTCATTACTGAGTGACAAAAGTAATAGGTATGTAGTCTTTGGCAGTCCAGTTGCTTGGTCCACCGTTGGTCGTTGGGTAGATCCAGCTGTCGAATTCAGATGCCTCCACATCGTCTTCAATAGCATTTACTCCCAGGTTGGTGATGAGTACAAGAGGTCTTCCAATCCTTGCCTTGCGAACAGCCCTCTGAGCTTCTGCAGTGAAACCCAGCCCAAACTTGTCAGTCTTCGGAGTGAAATCAGGAAGTCGGCCCCAGTTTGCACACTCACCCTTCTCAATCACAGCCCGGGCATCCTTCAAGGAAGCCATCTTCAAAGGAGAGTCTTCTTCAGTTACAGTCTCTGCTGATGCCAATGTCTGAGGCACCTCTTCAAAGTGTTGAAAGGGGGTCTCAATGAACTCCCCATCCATCTCTATGTACCGGAACGAGTTAAGGTGGTTGACCATGTATTCTTCTTCCCCCTGCACTGTAACAATCTTCCCTCTGACCGGGTACTTAAGCTTCTGATGTAATGTGGAGGTCACAGCTCCGGCCTTGTGGATCCATGGACGACCCAGCAAACAAGAATAGGATGGTCGGATGTCCATCACATAGAAAGTAGAATCAAAAACTTGAGAACCAACCCTGATTGGAATGTCAACTTCACCATGTACCATCCTTTTGGACCCGTCAAAGGCCCGGACAATAATGTTACTTGGCTTGAGTTCTAAACCCTCACAATTCAGCCTGTCTAGAGCTTTCTTGGGTAATACATTTAATGAGGAACCGGTGTCAACCAACACATGGGCAAGGGTAGTGCCCCTTCATTCAATGGAGACATGCAGGGCGTCATTATGGTTCTTTCCCTTGGCAGTCAGATCGGCGTCAGAGAAACCCAACCTATTATCGACAGTCAAGTTGGCCACGCAATCGGTAAATTGATCAGCAGACGTTTCTTGTGGCACATGGGCCGTCTTCAGGAAGGAGATCAGAGCCTTGGCATGGGCCTCTAAACACAACAACAATGATAACATAGAGATCTTAGAGGGGGTGTGCCCCAGCTGCTCAACTACATTGAAATTACTCTTCTTAATGATCTTGAGGATCTCTTCCATCTATTGCTGGGAAGCTTCAACAGTGGTTGTCGGTGGCGCCTCCGTCTGGGCAGGCATATCAGTAGCAATCCCTTTTCCCCGAGCGTCAGATGACTCGGCAGCATGGGTAGAAACAGGAACTTGATTAGGAAGGGAACCAGGCACACTGGCAGGTGTGATGATAAGAGGTCTCTGAATTGCCGGAGGTGCAATATCTGGTGAGAAGAGCCTAGCACTGCGAGTAACCTTGGCAGGCCCAGTGATATTGGTGACGCCGGTACTAGTATCAAACTCTTGTTTTACTCCAAGCACATAAACATCTGCCCCATAGTGCCACGAGACAGCTTTGTCAGATGTATAGGGGAGGGGCCCCAGAACAGTAATGATGATAGGAGCAATCTTCTGAGCAGACATGATTTGGACAGGCTTCTTTGAGGGAGCCTTAGGAGAGTTATTGAAAATAGTGACAATTGAAACTTCTTCAACAGGGACAGCAGGAACAACAATCTTCTCGAACAAGATCTCTTTGTTATCCATCAGGTTTTGGACGCCTGACTTCAACAAAGGACAACCAGCAGGGGAAACAGCACATAAATGGCAACCTTTACTACATCCCGGAAATAAACCGGCTAGCAACAGGTTCCTTTTGACAGTCAACAACGGAGTAACAATATCTTCCACAAAGGCTACATACCGGTCTTCTTCCACAACATTCACTCCATGCTGGGGCATGGGAGCAGTCACAACATTGGGCCTTTCGGGCGCCTCGAACTGTATTTCCTTAGCATCAATAAGGTCTTGAACCTTATTCCTTAGAGCCCAGCAATCATCAGTAGTATGCCCCGGGCTATCAGAGTGATAAGCGCAGCGGGCGTTGGGGTTGTACTTTGGAGAGGTTGTATTCACTACCTTCAGAGTTTCTTTGACAGTTACCAGATTGGTTGACAGCAGTTGCGGCAAAATCTGAGACAGGGTCATACTGAGCCGAGTGTACTGCCTTTTGGGTCTCTCACCCCTTGGTTGGCTATATTGCTGAGGAGCAGAAGCAGGCTTAGAAATTACCACCGCGTTGACAACTTGGCGGCGTTCCGGTTTGTTCTGTTTCCTCGAACCATAAACAGCACTAGATTCCTTCTTGAAAGGCTTCTTTTCAAAACTTGAGGATGCACCTTTCTGTATCTTCCCCGACTTAATACCAGCTTCTATCCTTTCTCCAGTTAAGATCAAATCTGTGAACCCAGCAGAAGAATTACAAATCAGGTGGTTAAAGAATGGACCAGACAGGGTCCCCAAGAACATGTCCACAAGTTCGCGGCCAGTCAACGGTGGATGCACCCTGCCATCCAGGTCTCTCCACTTTTGCGCGTACTCCTTAAAACCTTCTCCCGATCCTAGCGACATACCCTGGAGTTGGGTACGTGTAGGAGCGAGGTCGGCATTGTACTGATACTGCTTATAAAATGCAGTAGCCAAGTCCTCCCAGTTTCAAATACTGGCTCCATCCAGCTGATAGAACCACTCGAGTTGAGCCCCTGAAAGGCTATCCTGGAAGAAATGGATCCATAAGTTCTTGTCTGCAGTGTAAGGTTGGATCTTCCTCACATAAGATCTGAGATGCAGCTTAGGGCAGGAAGCCCCGTCATACTTTACAAAAGAAGGTGCCTTGAACTTGTGTGGGATCACCACCCCAGAAGATAGACCTAGATCCCCAAAATCCAACCCAGGCACCTGTTGAATCTCCATGGCACTCAGACGGTCCTCTAGTTGCTTGTACCTGTCTTCAGCAGGAGGGTACTGCTCATCATTGAAATCTGTCTCGTTGTCGGAGACCACAGGACTAGGAACCCTTCCCCCTCAGGGACTGTCTTTCCCTACAGAGGAAGCAGCTTGATCAGCCTCATTTTGCAGTGTATTACCAAACCTCCGTCCAGTGTTGAACAATACAATTCTCTTCTTCTTCTTCTTCACCAGCAGAGCCTTCAATTCCTCTTGACCTTGGGCTAAGCTCATGACCAGCTCTTGAAACTGGGCGCTCTGGGCCTGGAGGGCCTTGATAGCTTGTTCGTTGGATGATTCAGGATTCATGATGACTGCTGAAATAAACAGCCAAGAAGATTAAGCAACCTGTAAAAAAAGAGTACCTGTGATGCATATGATGAATGGAATGCGTATGATTTATGTTCTCAAAGACAATCGGGGTTCAACTTTGTAGACAAAAAGGAAACACACTTTATTAGATTCAAACTTTAAATTGTTCACCAATTTGCCCTTAGGCGTTACAAGAATGAAAATACTGAAAAGGAAATAAAAGCTGTAAAAGAAACATCCAAAGCCCATTAGTGCTCCCATGGCCTCCTCTTCTCAGTACGGATATAGTCATTCAGGATCCGCTCATTCTCCAATTGCTTAGTCAGCTTATGGATCTTTTGTTCCTGTTCGTTGAACCTTTCCCTATAAGAATCCCGTTCTTCCTGTAGCTGCGCCCAAGACCTCTTTAGTGTATCCACATCAGTGGGTATCTGAGGAGGGAGAACAATTGGAAGAACCCCGTCTCGGTCAGGAAATTCAAGAATGATAGGTCTGACAACTTCGTATGGCATACCTAACTTCTGAGCACGGATGTGGACCCATCTGTAGTAGGATTCCATAGGTAGAGAAGTCTTCGGTCCCAACTCATGTGGGTCAGCTTTGTGAATTCTGTCCCAAGCCTTGATGAATCTACGACACAGCTCGTCACTATCTACCTGAAACTCAAAACTAATGTGAGGTACCAACATCTCATGAGGCCCTGCTCTTCTGGCTCTTCCAAACTGACGGAGAGCTAAACATGGATTATAAGAGATTCCTCCCTGGGTACCGATCAATGGAACATTAGGATATTCTCTGCAACGATCAATAACAGCTACTTCATCCAAACCTCTGAGAGTCCAAATGATGTCATTATCAGTGAGAGACATTAACCTATTGGCCCAGCCCTTTCCTTCTTTGTTCTTCAGCACGAACTTAGGGAGGTGCGAAATAAACCACCTCACTAACAAAGGAGCACAACACCATAGAGTTCCCCGTCTTCGGGCAGTACAAGCATAGAGTTGTTGCAGGATATCACCCAAGAGAGTAGGCACAAGGTTCCAAGACATGAAGATCCTTATGGCGTTGACATTGACAAAGTTATCAGGATTTGGAAACAGAACCAGACCATAGATTAAGAGAGCCAGAATGTCTTCGTACACCCTGAAGTCTAAGTCATTCCAGAAACTGTTAGCTTTACCAATCAGAAACTTAGCCAAAAAGCCATTGACTCTGCTTCTAGGCACCCAATTATCTATTACTTCTTTGTTGGTCAAGGGAAGGGCTGCAGCAATCTCCTCAAGCCTAAGAGTCTTTTCCCAACCAGTGAAGGGAGTCTGATCCAAGATAGGGATACTAAGCAAATCAGAGAATTCTTCCAGGGTAGGGACCAGCTGGAAGTCTTGAAAGGTGAAGCAATTGTACAAGGGATCATAAAACTGGGTCAAGAAACTCATCAGTTGTTGGTCCCACTTTAAAGTGACTAAACCGAGAACAGAACCATGCCTCTGGATGAAGGAAGTAGTATTTGGAATTCTGTCAATAAATTCTTTGAGCAAATCAGGTGGGTGAATAAGTTGAGCCGGATAGTATTCCTTCGCACAGGCATCATAATGTCCGAAAAAACAGAGCAAAGATGAAACCCTCTTGTCTTTGAAATGGGTCAGTCCTTATGCAGGATGCATGCAATGACATGATGGCATGATGTTATGATAAAGCACACCACAAGTATTCACAAAGGCAAACATGATAAGGCACACAAGTCACACAAGACAACCCTTAGGGTTTAGGCCAGCATGAAGTTCAGGTACTACCCTCTTTCAGTTTGTTGGTTCAGACCTGTCCTATTAAAAGTAACCGGGTTCTAGAGGAACCCAATATCACTGACTACCCTCAATCGGTCATAACTCCAGCGTCGCAATCTTTTCTTGCGGCCAGAACCATCGCGAGAGTTTAGCCTCAATGGGTGTAGCATACTGCTACTGTTCTATGGCCAAGTTGGGTCAAATTAGGGTTCTAAGGTCGGTTGGTGCTTAATGACTCCTCAGAAGACCCATATTCTCCTCGTTGCAACACAAGGGATATCGGTACAGACCAAGGTGTCACACCAATGTAGCCACTGCTTCACCCGTGTCGGTCTACGCCGGACAGGTCCCTCACAACTTATGCTACCTAAAGGGTATTCCCCAGATCCGGGTTAGGATCTATGAAACTCCGATGCAGCCCACAATAATAAAGCAAACAAAACATTCAATTGAAAATATAAGTATGATCTAATCCTAAGGTACACCTCACTTTTATAATATCCCCAGCAGAGTCGCCAGTTCTGTGATCGGTGGAAATAGAACTGACTGTTTAAAGCTGGATCGCGTATGTCGCGGTAAGCAAGAGTCGCCACCGTCTTTTATGTTCTCCAACATGGAAAGGACAAAAGCACAGCAAAATTCCTTCTTTGAGATGTCTCTCGGTTCGGGAGGTAGATTATAGAAAGGGAAGGTGTTAGCACCCTTTCTATCCGTGGTTATCCACGGGCTCTTAGGTACTTGCTCTTATGTTTTCAAAAGATGTTTGCTTTTCAAATGTGTGTGGGTTTTGAAAAAGTTCCGTTTGAAAAATTTCTAAATAACTCTTGTATCAGTCCTCAAGAGTGTATGAAAAATTTGTTTTGAAAACTTTTGAAAGTGTCAGTGTGAAAAGATGTTTTTTTGTTTGTTTGAAAAGAGCAAGTACCCACGAGAATCTACCTACTCTAAGGAATTAGGCTGTGTAAGAGTCCTTTAAACAATGCTACCCCACTATTGAGAAGTAGGAAGCACCGTCGTCGGAGGTATTCAGATCAATTCGATTAAGGGACAATGTGGTCACCAAAGCAATAGTAGGACACCTTAGAAGTAACCCTAATGTCCTAGATCCTTTTTATCCGAGGCAACCGTTTTCGAGGCGACTGGATCTTTAGACAGGAGGGCGACCTCTAAAACACCCTATACTTGACGACCACGTTCGAGGCAACGAGTGAGGCGTACCCTAGGAATGGCATGTGCTTGTGTGTTGTTTTCATGTTATATTTATCTTGGATCATGCATTTGTGAGCTACGAGTTGTTTTTAATTATCATACATTCTTTCATGCATTTAACAGTTAGGAGTGCGGAAAATAAAGCGGAAAGGTAAATCTACGCTATTACAAGGCGCGGGTCTATACATCGCCAAAAACAAAAACCCGTTTTGGAAAAGTGCGGAAAATAAAAGAAAGCGGTAAACCTAATTACTATTACATCCTTGGAAACAGATACATAAATAATCAAAATAAGAATAATGCGCGAAAGAATTAAATTGGAACGTCCTTAGGGTTTTTGGCCCTTTTGAGAAATAAAGAAAGAAAATTGTCCTTTTTGCAATTAAATTAAATATTAAACCTAATACTAGTTAATTAATTAATTATTTACCAGAAAAATGTTTTTTATGTTTTTATATTTATGAAAATAAAAGGAAAAAAGGAAATTAAAAGTCAAGGAAAAACCCTAATTCTAAATTATTTTACTTATTATAAAAAAATGTCAAAGTTAACCTAATTAACCACATTAATTAATTTACATTTTACTTACAAAAATAATAATAATTAATAAATAATAATAATAAGAAAATATGATTGAAAATTGTTAAACCTAAATTCTACATGATTTTTATTTATTTATGAAAAGAAAATTAATATTGACCTATTAAACTAAATTGATTTGGTTAGTATTTTATTACAAAATAAATTAATAGATAAAGATAGTAATAATTAATAAAAATATTCACATGTTTTATTCTCTGAATTTATTAAAAATATTAATTTGTTAGTTAATTAAATAATATTAATAATTAGTTAAAAGAATAAAAAGAAAAAATAAAAAGAATAGTAAAAACCAGGGGGGGTTTGATGGCCCAATGGAGGTTTAATGAAGCAATCTTGGCCCAACAATGATCAAGCCCTTGCTGACTTTTGGAATTGCCTGGAGGCACGTTGACTAGGGAGCATGGTGTTCATCTATCCCTAGCCTTTGGATTGAGCCTTGTGGCCACTTGGCAAGCTGCTGCGTGAGGACATATGGTAGAATGTTCTTGTGAAGCTGCATAGGAACGCATTAGAAAAAATAATATTGAGATTTGGGTGGACCTGGGAATCGAACCTAGGTCCCAACAATTTCCAGACACGTCCCTTTCCATTAAGCCAAACGCATGCTTTTGTTAGTATAATACACAACAAATATATTATTAAAAACAAATTAACATGTTGCATCAAACAAAATCATGCGCGTAAGTTTGAATAGGCCAACCACATATTGCCAACATGTCATCTTCTTCGTTGGCCTGTAAGAAAAACCAACAAGTAGCGGGGGTTTTAAACCCCCACAAAACAAAACTGCCAATAATAGCGATTAGGTCTACATGTAATATAAAAAGGGCGCGATGGTTGGGTTGAATTCGTCTGGCCTTGACTAATTCAACCATAGGCGTTATGTGGTCCAATTTTTCTCATGCTGTAAAGCCCCAATTGAGAGCTTCAAAAACCCTAGATTTCAACAATGGTGGTTTACGCTTCAGGGTGCCATAATGCAATTCAATCACACTAATAGCTTCGTATGAGTCTTGTAAACACAACACAATCAATAAAAGATGTTAAAAATGCATGAATCGATGGTTATGATTTTGAAAAAAATGGTAAACCGTGTGACTGTTTGAGATGATTCTTTGAGTGTTAGGGCTTGTTCTTGATTGCAATAGGTTCCTGGAAGGTCCAGCAAGGTGTTGGAATCAAGAAAAGGGTTTGAATTGTGCTGGAAGGTTGATTTCAGTTTTCAACTTTTTCTTCAATTTTTGGAATTTGGTTTATGGTGTTTGATAGCAGCTTGCACGTCCAAAGCTTTAGGTTTGACTTCAGCATATATAGTACAATAGAATTAGGGTAAATCTTGCACAAGAAATCCTTTGAATTCATGTTTTCAATATTTGATTTCAATCAAATCTTTTTTGCATATTTTTGATTGATAAAGCTTGCCAATCATGGAGATTTTGATGTTCTTGATGTGTACACGAATTGCCAGCTTGCCCTAAGTGTATTTGCATCACAAAAAGATTTGAAACCATATCTTTTGAATTTTCCTACAATTAAAATCAATTAAATGAATTAATATTAATAAAAATTCAATTAATTAATTAAAAATAAGAAAATAAATCAATTTAAGCTTAATGGGTCGTGCATAGGCCTTTGGCAATGTTTCAAGAAAGAATTTGAGGCCCATTAGCAAAAATGAAATGTTTTGGGCAAAGTTGACTTTTGCAAATTCCCAAAAATTTCCCAACTTCTCCAATGCATATCTTGCTCAATTTTGAAGCTATGAACATGTTCTTGGACATTTTGGAAAGGTATTGAAGTCCTCTAACCAATGACTTTGGTCCCATATCATTTTGATTTACCAATCTCAAGTTATGATCTTTGACTTAAAGTGCCTTTTTGTTGACTTTTGAATATGACCTATAATGTAGAAATTGATAACTTTTTGTGAGAGCATTTCTTGGACTTGGAATGTGAAGATGAGTTGTAGGAAATATCATACCCTTCAAAATGAGCATTGTATGGGATTTTTCTGATGAACCATGAAAAAGTTATGCCTTGGTCAAGTTACAGTTGACTTTTCAGCTGTCCAAAAATATAAACTTTTGGCATTTTGATGATTTCTGAGCCATGCTTGTGGAATCATGATCAAGACTTGATCAAATGATGATTGTGGCTTCAAAATAAGATGTTGACCAAATTTTTTGACTTTTGACTGCCAAATGACCATTTTGCCCCTGCAGTTGATTGTGAACCAATTAGGGCTTTTGACTGTGCAACTTGATGCTATGAGTCTTGAAACTTGGCATGTAGATGCTTGGCAATGTATATAGGCACATGAGACTTGTTTGAGCCATTGAAAACCTCAAATTCACTGAAGGAACCAAAACCCTAGTTTTGACTGGCTTAGGAAGATGTTTGACTGTGGACTCCCTTGAGCAATCTTTTGAACCATTTGCAGATGATTCTTGATAAACCTTGAAGAATATGGGAGGGAAAATTTTGGGGTACAACACCTTCAAAAATGGGCCATGATATGCATGTCAAGTACTTTGGCAAAACAAAAACAAAACAAAGATCATAGTCCCTCGATGACTCTATCTGAGTTGCCTAAACAAAATGATCAAAGTCCCTCAAGAAAATTGCCAAAAATACTTGACACTATTGATATCATGGTCTATACGATGACCCACGCCTGTCCCGTTTAACATCCTAACACAAGGTTGTTCACCAAATACAATGGTGAAACAACACTGTTAAAAGGGTTAAAAACATAAGAAAGATCTTTGAGTAAAATAGGGTAGACAACTCTTAGTTACTTGATCAAAACTTGAAAAAACATCCTTGCTATCTTTAAAACACACTTCACAACACAATTTCAAAACCCTACTTTCAAACATTAAAAACTTTTCAAAAGACAAAAACACCTTTGTATACATTCAAACAAGAATCATTACAAAGGTTGCCACAACGATGGCCTCTTTTCAAAACATCTTTCAAAAACCACGCACAAAGCACCATTTCAAACAATTGAAGAGCACCATTTCAAACAATTGAAAATCAAAGCAAGTGATCTAAGCAAGTAACTAAGAGCCCATGGACAACCATGGATAGAAAGGGTGCTAATACCTTCCCTTTCTATAATCTACTCCCCGAACCCAAGAAAACATCTCAAAGGTCTTTCATGTGCTTTTTGACCTTTCCTTAGGATAAAATAAAAAGTCGGTGGAGACTCTTGCTAAACCGAAACATTTGCGAACACAAACGCAAAATCCCAAGTCAGTTCTCCCACCGTATCACAGAACTGGCGACTCTGCTGGGGAAAACTTGAAAAGTGGAGTAACCTTAGGGCTTAGATCACCCTTTGCATGATTATATTGTTTGCTTTGATTGCTTTACATTTGGTTCTCTTGTGTGGGCTTGAAATCCTCCACCCGGATTTGGGAAACATTCATAGGTAAATAGCAATACGTTGTGGAAATTGTGCGGGGTATACCGATATGGTTGAAGCAATAGCTATATTAGTGCGACATATTTGTGAGTACCGGTAGCCTTTGAGTCAATCAAAGGGAATACGGGGCCGCTGAGTGATGTCATGAAGCACTAATGAACTCTTAGAACCTTACTTGACCATCTTGGCCTTTTTGTTAGGAGTAGTGAGATGACCGGCTTTGGTGCAGTCCGAAGTTGGTAGATACTCAATACTACACTCATTGAGGGTTGTTTTCTTGGAATATTTTAGTCGCTAGTTAAGTGGCTAAACCAAAAAATGAACATAGAAAATAATCCAGTGATATTGAGCTCCTTAGAACCCGGTTACTATTTATAGGACAGGTTTGAGCCAACTAAACTCAAGAGGGTACTTACCTATGAAACCTCATGCAAGCCTGAAAATAGGGTTTTGTGTGACTTGCTTGTACATGTGCTTGTGCATACATCATGAACATCATAAAGCATCATATGCATCCTGTGGTACGGTGGGAGAACTGACTTGAGGTTTTGCGTTTGTTTTCGCAAATGTTTCGGTTGAGCAAGAGTCGCCACCGACTTTTTATTTTATCCTAAGGAAAGGTTAAAAAGCACAACAAAAACCTTTTGAGATGTTTTCTTGGGTTCGGGGAGTAGATTATAGAAAGGGAAGGTATTAGCACCCTTTCTATCCATGGTTATCCATGGGCTCTTAGTTACTTGCTTAGATCACTTGCCTTTTGTTTTCAATTGTTTTAAATGGTGCTTGTGTGTGTGGGTTTGAAAATGTTTTGAAAAGAAACCAATGTGGTGGCAACCTTTGTAATGATCCATGTGGGGATGTATACAAAGGTGTATGTCTTTTGAAAAAGTTTTCATTTGTTTTTGAAAGTTGTTTTGAAAGTGTAGTGATGTGTGGTTTTTGAAATAGGCAAGTGTTTTAGTTTGCAAGATTGGTTCAAGTAACTAAGAGGTTATCTACTCCTAAATTTCTCAAACAAAAAAGATTATTGCTATGTTTTAACCCTTTTAACAAGTTTGTTCCACCATTGTATTTGGTGGACAATCTTATGTTTAGGATGTGAAAGGGACGGGCGTGGGTCATCGTTTAGAACATAATTGCAATGGTGCCAAGTATCTTTGGGCATTTTCTTTAAGGGACTTGATCATTTGTTTTGGAAGTATTTTGAAAATGTTATCGAGGGACTATGATCATTCAATTTGTTTGTTTTGCCCAAAGAGACTCAACATGCAACATGGCCTAATTTTGAAAGGCAACAAGTGGAATACCCTAGGAGGTGCAAGTGTGATTTGTGTGTTCATTTTCGTGCTCATTTGTCTCGAGATTAGGTCATAACTATTTTTCGTCGTTTTTCGCATACAAACCCTAATTCTAACATGTTATCATTAGAAAGCAATAAAGTGCGAAAATAAATTTACTAAGCTATTACAAAACCAAATATGGGAAGGGGGGTACAAATGTTCGAATGGGGATATTGACAAGTAATGTAAACCTAAAACTATTACATCAATTTGAATTTATACAATTTAATTAATGTACAATAATTAAATAAAAAAAATGGAATAAAAATGCAAGATGCAAAAATGTTTTGTATATGTATGAAAAATGTTATTTATGTAAAAATAAAAAGATATTATTTTTGGAGTATTTTGAATTTAGGGCAAAACCCTAATTTTATTAAAGAAAATGTATTATTATTTAATTTAATACAAGTATTTATTTATTATGTACAAAAATAAAAAAATGAAATGAAGTATATTATAAAAAAAGTATTTTTTATATCAAATATTAATAAAATGAAAAATTCAAATATTTTTATATTCTAACCTAAATATATTAATAAACATATATATATATATATATATATATATATATATATATATATATATATATATATATATATATATATATATATATATATATATATATATATATATATATATATATATATATATATATATATATATATATATATATATATATATATATATATATATATATATATATATATATATATATATATATATATATATATATATATATATATATATATATATATATATATATTAAGTTCTAAATATGCATTATATATAAAATAATATACATTTAATATTTAATAAAATAAATAAAAAAAAGTATTTTTTTTATGTGAAATATTTTCAGAAGGTAAACAAAAATAAAAATGTATTTACACTATTTTTTCTATTTATTCTAAATAATAGTATATATAATATTTATGTACAAACAAAAGAAATAATCAAATAAATATGCAATAAATTCAAAAAATGATGGAAAAAATATTTTTATTTTTTTAATGTCATGAGAAAAAAATAAACAAAGTCAATCAAAAAGAAAAAGTCAAAAAAGTCAAAGAAATAAGCAAATGGGCTCAGGGGGTTCAAAAGCAATTATGTGGTGCAAATAAGAAAATATTCCAGGCCCAGCCCAGAATCAGTCATCTTCAACCTCTGAACAACATCACCCACGCGTTTTCTATCTCTTGATTCCTGGACTTTCAAGCAAAACTCATAACATGAAAAGTGTAGAGCATTAAGAGACGATTCCAACCATGTAAAGCACTTGACCTAACTCTCTAAGATGAGGGAGAATTTCTTCTCCCCCAATTTCTGAACTAACTTTTATGCCATGTTCAGACTCAAAATTCTTGCAGCACACGTAACATAAATGAAATCTAACTATATGGTCATGTTCAGGGCTATGATTGTGACATATTTTCTTCACAAACCTAAAGCTAACAATGCCTAATAAGAGAGATAGAACTTCATGAAGATACCTGTTCAGTTGGAATCGTGCTTTGCAATGGAGGATGTTTCAGAGTAAAATGATGATTTGTATAGCTTCCTTGAAGTGTAAGGATGCTATTCCAAGTTCTACTTTGCCTTGAAACTTCCTGAATCGTGCTAGTGAACTTCAACTGCAAAACAGAAAAACAAAAATGGTGAAGTGGCTTGGAGGTGTTACAGATCAGGTTTCAGGTCATGGTTAGCTTGCATAGATAGTATGGAAGGTATGTGAACTGGTTTTGGCAAGGATGCTTGAGAGAAATAGAAGTTGGCACTCAAACTGCAGAGGCAACTCTGTTTTTGCAGTTTGAGAGTGATTCTGAGATGGAGGGTGGATTGGAGGTCAAAGGCTCGTGCAAAAGCTTGGGTATGATGTCTGGAATGTGTTTGATAAGTTTGTTCTTGTGTTTGTAAACTGAGATGGATGTTGATATGAGTTATGCTATGTTACTTCACACTTAAGCAAACAAAGGCAAATTGTGCTTCTAGGCCTGTAGAGGACCTCACACTATGCTGCATAATCCCTCCTTGATCAGTGTGATTAGCACATAAACTTGTGCCAACCAGATTTGCAATGTACTTGTTGGATTCTCAATTGGACATAAAGTGATCTTTTGCAAAAATGGAAAGAATGCTTTATCTAGTTTGGGATTAATCTTGCATACAATGTTCAAACTCATAGAACAACACCTTAACACAATGAATATGCATTAAATTATTGAGTGTAACTTGGTTTAAGGACCTGTAATCTAACCTAAAGCATGCTGAGTTCAAATTGCAAGGTTATGAACATGAAAAATGGCCAATTCAAAAGTGAGTTTTTGCTATATTGTGAAATTCGATTCTCCCTAACCATGAGGTTATTTGATGAGTTCTTGGATATTTTGGAAAGCTTGGAATGTGTACTACAATCCATCTTTGAAATGCAAATTGAAATTCCAAGTGGAAGTGTATAGAAAATGGCCTTGAAGTGGGGTAGAAAACCTTGTCAAAATAGGTTAAAATTTCACTAAGTTAAAAATGGTTTAGTGCCCTTATTCAAAAAATTGTAACTTGAGATACAAGCTTCAAATGAGAAAACTTTGTGAATCAAAGTTGTAGATTATGTAACAAGCTACAACTTTCATGTTTTGACTTTTGTTTGAATCCAAATGAATCATGGTGAAAAAGTGGGGCAAAGTTGGGAAAAAATTAGGGTTTTCCATAACTTAGAAAAATTCTAAGTTATGAAAAATTCCAATTTAAAACCCTAATTTGCATTTCTTGGTTTCTTGGTGAACAAGTTTCATGATTTGGCATGTTTTGATGAAAAATGAATCTTGACTCTTGATTTTGACCAAAAAGTCAAAGTTTGACTTTTCAATGTACAGTCAAAATTGATCAATTGACTGGGAAATTCAACTGTCAATCTTGTGTACTTGGAATCTTTTGAGCTTGATGAATGTGTCAAGACCATTTCATGGGGTCCTTGAGTCCATATGTGAACTTGATTTTCCATTTGCTAGGTCAAACAGTCAAAAATTGCCTTTGTGCAGTCAAAACCCTAAAAATGACCATTTTGCCCTTTTGGTGATCTGATCAAATTTCTTGTGGAATTGTGATCCAAACTTGATCAAATGGTCCATATGAGTTCATAATGTTGATGTGGGTCAATTTTCATGAGATTTGACTGTCAATTGGCCACAGTTGACTTTTTTCCCAATACAGCTGATTTCTAGGTCATCTGTCCAATTGACTGGGCTAAACTTGGAATCAAGACTTGAAACTTGGTATGGAGAAACTTGGGAGTCCAATATGAAGCATGAAAGTCATCTTAGGCATTTTAGGTCAAAACATCTTGGTGCAAACACAAACCCTAATTTGAGTCCACAGTGCAAGGAGAAGTCTTGAGCAGAGAAAACCCTAACTGGATTTTGATCTTCAAAGGTCTTGTGATGAGAAAATATTGAGGAAATGGGAGGGAAAATTTTGGGGTACAACAGTTGCCCCTGTTCAATCTTCTTGGACCTGAAGAGTTAGATTGGCAAGTTTGCCTTTCGTGACTCGAGGGTAAAAGGAGATTGGACATTAGAGTGCCCGGAAATTTGCACTCGCATGCTGGAGTCTTAAGAATGTGATGTCGGGAATGGGCCTATGGATGCCATTTGGAGAGGTGATGGATAGGGAGATGGGCTTATAGATGCCATCTTGGGATGTGACAGAACCTTGTCGGGAATGGGCTTATAGATGCCATTTGGAAGTGTCGATCGCATAAGAGATTCCTTAGCGAGAACTTGTGTATTTGGGAGAGGCTGATGTTTCCCTGGCTTGTTACAGGTGTTTGATCTTCAATCTCCTTATGCAGATATGCCCTGGCTAGATACAGGTATCGAATCTACAATCGGTTGCTCACAGATGTGCCCTGGCTAGATACAGGAGTCGAATCTGGAAATAGTCGTCAATGGATATGCCCTGGCTGGATACAGGAATCGAATCTTCGAACTCTTCAGACGTGCCCTGGCTAGATACAGGAATCGAATCTGGAAATGTTGTAGTTGATAGATGTGCCCTGGCCGGATACAGGAATCGAATCTTCGAACTCTTCAGACGTGCCCTGGCTAGATACAGGAATCGAGTCTGGAAATGTTGTCAACAGATATGCCCTGGCTGGATACAGGAATCGAATCTGGAAATGTTGTAGTTGATAGATGTGCCCTGGCCGGATACAGGAATCGAATCTTCGAACTCTTCAGAAGTGCCCTGGCTAGATACAGGAATCGAGTCTGGAAATGTTGTCAACAGATATGCCCTGGCTGGATACAGGAATCGAGTCTGGGAATGATCACTCTCAGATATGCCCTGGCTAGATACAGGTATCGAATCTGGAATTGTGACAGTTGAGGGTAATCGTCTTTGGGATTGTCTTTTTCCCTGTAAAGGCAAAAACATAAGTTGTATGCAATGTCATGATGTATGATATGCATGGCGTCATGATGTTTAACATGAGATAGTGTGAGTATGCACTTTATCACGTATGTAAACAAAATGTATTGGAAATGCGAAATGTTTATGAATGTAATTTTCGTCTTAGGAAAATAAATCCTTGACGACCGGCCGGGGAGTTGCTCTGTGGAAGAGATACTTGGCCGAAGTTTTGATGAGAGGCCTGCTGAGGACTTTAATGATGGATTCCGCTGGGGATAATGATGATAAACTCCACTGGGGAATGAAAGAACCTTGCCGAGGGAGATCTTCCGTGGTAATTAGCTGAGGATAACCCAGTTATAAGTCCTTGTGAGGAAATAACTCTGAATAAAGCTCGGGAGAGACGTCCGTACCCTGCAGGGAACCAGCTTCCAGAATCTACTGGGGATGAGCTTCAAGACCTGCCGGGGAATGTTGTGCCTTTTCAGGATTGACGGGGGACCAACTCTGCTTGGGGAAAGTATTGATGAATCCTGTCTTACTCAGCGGGGAGTTGAGATGATTTGGTCACAATCTTCAGTCGAACCTACCTTGGTACCTTGGCGGACAAAGCAACCAGACTGCATCAGACAACTTTACATTGCCCCTGTCTCTGATGTCACCTGTAATTAGTCCTTTTTTATATGCAAATATTTATGAATCAGCGATTTAATGTCAAATGCATATATAAAAAAAATGAACATTGGACGTTCTTCGCAAGACAAAACAGAAAAAGGAAAAACAATGGCAATTTGTATGGACAAGTGAATTTGTATTGATTTGAACTTTTGCCTGTGAATAGGCGTTTTTGTACAAGAGGCTGACATCCTAGTAAGAGGACGCCGCCAAATAACATAGAATTTACAATTTTTTGAAAAGGAAACAAAACAGCTATGTGAACAATCCCACTGGGTTCCAACTCTGCTATCGCCCTTATGTCTCCGAGCGTCTCATCGCTCTGCTGCCTAGTTGAAGATGAAGCTGATTGGTCGATGCCGAAGTCTGAGCCAGATAGTTGATGCCGAATTCCGGATGCGAAGTGATCCAATGAGACATAGTGTTACGCTTTATCCCTAACTTTTGCCTGGACCGCCCTTTCAGGTTTTCAGTCCACCGGGATACCCATTTTTGCCCAAGCCGCCCTTTCAGGTTTTTGACTTGCCGGATGTACAGATTTTTATTCATTTCATCCCTTATTTTTGCCCGAACCCTTTTGGTTCGCCGGGAAGCCCTTATTTTTGCCTAGGTATGTCAACCTAGCGGGTCTTTTATTTATGCGTAGTATTTTTTCACTATGTCTGCATTGGCAGGGTGAGGAAGGTCGTCACCATCCATGGTGGTTAGGATCATGGCTCCTCCTGAGAACACATGCTTAACCACAAATGGCCCTTCGTATGTAGGGGTCTATTTGCCCCGGGGATCACTTTGAGGAAGGATGATGCGTTTGATTACCAGGTCCCCAACTTGATACCCTTGTGGTCTGACTTTCTTGTTAAATGCCCTGATCATCCGTTTTTGATACGTCTGACCATGACAGATAGCGGTGAGTCTCTTTTTGTCAATCAGATTTAATTGGTCAAGTCGAGTCTGGATCCAGTCATCTTCACTCAAGTCTGCATCCTTCATAATCCGGAGAGAGGGTATCTGGACCTCAATTGGCAAGACTGCCTCCATGCCGTAGACCAAGGAGAAAGGAGTTGCCCCGGTTGACGTCCTTGCTGAGGTACGGTACCCATGAAGAGAGAACGGTAACATCTCGTGCCAATCTTTATAGGTCACTGTCATCTTCTGCACAATTTTCTTGATATTTTTATTAGCTGCCTCTACAGCCCCATTCATCTTCGGCCGGTAGGGGGAAGAATTGTGGTGCTGTATCTTGAATTGTTCACAGAGTTCAGTGATCATCGTGTTATTGAGATTGGTACCATTATCCGTAATGATTCTTTCCGGGACGCCGTACCGACAGATCAGATTATGCCGGATGAAACGTGCCACGACGCTCTTGGTTACTGTGGCATAGGAAGCTGCCTCAACCCACTTTGTGAAATAATCGATCGCTACCAAGATGAAGCGATGCCCATTGTATGCCGTCGGTCGGATCTCACCGATCATATCAATGCCCCACATTGCAAAAGGCCAAGGTGCCGTCAGGACGTTCAGAGGAACTGGAGGAATATGCACCTTGTCAGCATAGATCTGACATTTGTGACAAGTTCGGGAGTGTTGGTAACAATCAGCTTCCATTGTGGACCAGAAATATCCTGCCCGAAGGATTTTCTTAGCCATGGTGTGTCCACTGGAATGTGTTCCAAATGTACCTTCATGCAGTTCTATCATGATCTTCTCTGCTTCAGCCTTATCCACACAACGTAGTAGAGTTGAATCATGATTCCGTTTGTAGAGAATGCCGTTGCTGAGGAAGAATTTTGCCGCAAACCTCCTCATGAACTTCTGGTCATTGACAGATGTGCCTTCGGGGTATTCCTGAGCTTCCAAGTACCTCTTCACCTCATGATACCAGGGTTTTTCAGTCACCTTTTCAGCCTCAAGCTCGCAGCAGTATGCCGGTTCATCCAACTTCCAGATAATGATCCGGGGAGCCTCATTGTCCCATTTAACTTTGAACATTGAAGACATCGTAGCTAGTGCGTCCGCTAGCTGATCCTCCTCTCTTGGGAAATGCTCAAAAGTTATTTCTTCAAAGTGGGGAAGCAAGGTTGACACATACTCCTTGTAAGGAATAAGATTTGGGTGTTTCGTATCCCACTCGCCTTTGATCTGATTGATCACGAGAGCGGAATCTCCGAAGACACTCAGAAACTTGATCCTTAAGTCGATTGCAGCTTGTAAACCCATGATACATGCCTCATATTCTGCCATGTTGTTGGTGCAGTTGAAACACAATCGGGCGGTGAGTGGAGTATGAGTTCCTTTGGGAGATATGATTACAGCGCCGACGCCGTTTCCCAAAGCATTAGAGGCTCCGTCAAAATGCATAGACCATCGGGATCCTTCCTCAGGTCCTTCATCCGGTCCAGGTACTTCACAGTCAGTTACCACCATGATGTCTTCGTCCGGAAAATCAAAGTTCAATGATTGGTAATCATCCACAGGTTGGTGTGCCAAATGATCCGCCAGTACACTTCCTTTAATTGCTTTTTGAGTTGTATACTGGATGTCGTATTCTGTTAAGATCATTTGCCATCTCGCTATTCTTCCAGACAGAGCGGGCTTTTCAAATATGTACTTGATGGGATCCATCTTTGAAATCAATAAGGTAGTGTGAGTCAGCATATACTGTCTCAGCCGGCGAGCAGCCCATACAAGAGCGCAACAAGTTTTCTCAAGCAGTGAGTAACGAGACTCACAGTCGGTAAACTTTTTGCTCAAGTAATAAATAGCGTGCTCTTTTCGGCCAGACTCGTCATGCTGCCCCAGCACACACCCCATTGAATTATCAAGTACTGTCAAGTATAGTATCAGAGGTCTTCCTTCCACCGGTGGCATAAGAATGGGTGGCTCTTGGAGATATTCCTTTATCTTTTCAAAGGCGGCCTGACATTCATCATTCCAGCGTACTACTTGATCTTTCTTCAGCAATTTGAAGATTGGCTCACAAGTAGCAGTCAGATGTGAGATGAATCAGGCAATGTAATTGAGTCGTCCCAGGAAGCCTCTGACTTCTTTCTCTGTTTTTGGAGCCGGCATCTCTTGTATGGCTTTTACCTTGGCAGGGTCCACCTGAATACCTTTATCGCTTACAATGAAACCTAGCAATTTTCCGGATCTTACCCCAAAGGTGCATTTGTTGGGATTCAATCTTAGCTTGTACAACTTGAGTCGGTCAAATAACTTCCTCAGATGGTCAAGGTGCTCCTCCTCGGTTTGAGACCTTGCAATCATGTCATCAACGTATACCTCAATATCATGATGGATCATATCATGAAACAAAGAAACCATGGCACGTTGATAGGTTGCCCCAACATTTTTCAATCCGAACGGCATGACCTTATAACAGAAGGTGCCCCACTGAGTCACAAATGTAGTCTTCTCCATATCCTCTGGAGCCATCTTGATCTGATTATACCCTGAAAAACCATCCATGAAGGAGAACACCTTGTGTTGAGCTGTATTGTCAACAAGGACATCAATGTGAGGTAGGGGGAAGTCATCCTTGGGGCTGGCCCTGTTCAGATCCCTGTAGTCAACACACATTCTGACCTTACCGTCTTTCTTTGGTACCGGCACCACGTTGGCAACCCACTGAGGGTAAGAAGTCACTGCAAGGAACCCGACATCAAACTGTTTCATAACCTCGGCCTTGATCTTTTCAGACATCTCTGGACGCATCCGTCGGACTTTTTGCTTTACCGGAGGGCAATCTTCCTTGGTTGGCAGGTGGTGAACTACAATGTCGGCATCCAAACCAGGCATATCTTCATAGGACCAAGCAAAAATCTCCATGTAATCCTGTAGCATCTGGATCAATCGTTACTTCACACTGAGCTCTAGATTGGCACCAATCTTGACCTCTTTCCTATCTGTCTCAGTACCCAGGTTAATTGTCTCCACCGGCTCTTCATGTGGTTGAATAGCTCTCTCTTCCTGGAGTAGCAGTCTTGCGAGTTCACCAGGCACTTCGCAATCATCTTCACCTTCGTCTTCGGCCAAGTTGATCGGATTCTCGAAGTCATAACTGGCGGTAGCAGAGCTGTTACCAGTGAGATCCAGAGTGGATTGAAACCTGTATGAGTGAGTGTGTGTAAATATAGCTGTTTTGCAATATATAACACAGAAAGGAAAAGAGCACAAGATTTGAAATGCAACAAACGTCCAATGTTTTGATTGATGATATATGGATATGTCATACAAAAAGCCCTCACAAATGGAGCTACAATGCCCCGGGTAGGACACCGAGCCAACAAAGTTTTAACATATTGTTTGTTACAAATTTGGAAATCAAAAGAAATCAATTACTGCGTGACAAATGTGATAGGTGTAAAATCCTTTGCCGCCCAGTTGCTTGGTCCGTTGCTGGTAGTCGGGTAGATCCAACTGTCAAATTCTGCTTCCTCCACATCCTCCTCAATAGCATTCACCCTTGGGTTGGAGATAAACACCGGAGCCTTTCTGATCTTTTCCTTGCGCACAGCCCTCTGAGCCTCTGCAGTAAAGCCCAGCCCAAACTTGTCGTTCTTCTGAGTGAAGTCAGGAAGCTGACCCCAGTTTGCACAATTGCCTTTCTGAACCACAGCCCGGGCATCCTTTAGGGAAGCCATCTTCAAAGGAACATTCTCTTCGACTGTTGTTTCTACCGCTGCTGAAATTGGGAGCACCTCTTCGAAATGCTGAAAGGGGGTTTCAATAAACTCCCCGTCCATTTCAATGTATCTGAAGGAATTCAAATGGCTCACCATATACTCCTCTTCTCCTTGCACAGTGACGATCTTCCCTCTGACAGGGTACTTTAGCTTCTGGTGCAAGATAGAGGTCACTGCCCCAGCTTTATGGATCCAAGGCTGACCCAGTAGACAAGAGTACGATGGTCGTATATCCATCACATAAAAAGTAGAGTCAAACACCTGAGAGCCCAAACGAATAGGGATGTCAACCTCTCCATGAACCATCCTTTTTGAACCGTCAAAGGCCCTGACGACGATATTGCTGGGCTTCAGTTCCAGACCTTCACAATCTAAACGGTCTAAAGCCTTTTTCGGTAGAACATTCAAGGAAGAACCAGTATCCACCAATACATGCGCCAGAGTAGTGCCCCTGCATTCGATAGAGACATGGAGGGCATCATTGTGGTCTCTTCCCTTCGCAGTCAGGTCAGCATCTGAAAAACCCAAGCCATTGTCTGCTGTCAGATTTGCTACGCAATCAGTGAACTGGACTGCAGACGTCTCCTGTGGCACATGGGCCATCTTGAGAAATGAGATCAAGGCTTTAGCATGGGCCTCGGAGCATAGCAATAAGGAGAGCATGGAGATCTTGGAGGGCGTATGCCCCAGCTGCTCGAAAACACTGAAATCACTCTTCTTTATTATTTTCAGGATTTCCTCCATTTCTTGTTGGGAGGCCTCAGCATTTATAGGTATCGGTGCCTCCATCCGGGCAGGCTCCTCTTCAATCCCTTTGCCCCGAGCATTAGATGACTCGGCAGCAGGGGAAACAACTTGATCAGCAGGAGGAACAGGTAAACTTGTAGGTGTTATAAGGAGGGGTCTTCGAGTAGCGGGCGGTGCAATGTCAGGCGAGAAGAGCCTGCCACTGCGGGTGACCTTGGCTGGACCAGTGATATCGCAGATACTGGCGCCAGTGTCGAATTCTTGTTTGATTCCATTTACATATACGTCTGCCCAATAATGCCAGGGGACAGCTTTATCAGATACGTAGGGGAGAGGCCCCGGAACAGTAATAACCACAGGTGCAACAGTCATGATTTGAACAGGCTTCTTCGGGAGAGCCTTGATTGGATTATTGAAGATGGTAACCACAGAAACTTCTTTTACCGGAACCAACTGAACAACAGATTTCTTAAACAGAATCTCCCTGCTATCCATTAGGCTTTGGACGCCTAACTTCAGCAAGGGACAACCAGATAGGGAAACAGCACAGAATAGGCAACCTTCACTGCAACCCGGAAATAAACCGGCCATCAGTAGGTTCTTCTTGACGGTCTTCAGAGAGGTAACAACTTCATTTACCGAAACAGCATACAATTCTTCCTCAACGGCATTTACTCTATGCTGGGGCATAGGAGCAGTTACAACATTTGGTCTCTCCGGCGCCTCAAACTGAATTTCCTTTGCGTCGATCAGATCTTGCACTTTGTTTCTCAAGGCCCAGCAATCATCAGTAGTGTGCCCGGGACTATCAGAATGATAAGCACACCGGGCATTTGGGTTATACTTAGGAGACGCAGTGTTGACGACCTTAGGAGCTTCTTTGAGGGTCACCAGGTTGGTGGATAACAGTTGGGGTAAAATTTGAGATAAGGTCATACTCAGTCGAGTATACTTCCTCTTGGGCCTTTCACTTCTTTGTTGATTGTACTGCTGAGGAGCAGCAACAGGTTTTGAGATGACCAAAGCATTGACGGCTTGGCGACTTTCGGGCTTGACTTGTCTTCTAGGACCATAGACGGCACTTGCTTCTTTCTTAAACGGCCTCTTCTCAGCACTTGTGGAGGCAGCCTTTTGTATCTTGCCCGACCTGATGCCAGCTTCAATTCTTTCTCCCGTCAATATCAAATCTGTAAACCCAGCGGAGGAGTTACCAACCAAGTGATTGAAAAATGGACCAGACAACGTCCCTAGGAACATATCAACCAGCTCTCGATCAGTCAATGGAGGTTGCACCCTGCCAGCCAAATCTCTCCATTTTTGTGCGTACTCTTTGAACCCTTCACCCGTTCCTAGAGACATACCCTGAAGTTGGGTACGCGTAGGAGCGAGATCAGAATTGTATTGGTATTGTCTGTAGAATGCGGTTGCCAAATCTTCCCAGTCTCGGATGCTAGTTCCATCTAATTGGTAGAACCATTCAAGATGTGACCCCGAGAGGCTATCTTGGAAGAAGTGAATCCAAAGGTTCTTATCCTCCGTGTAAGGTTGGATCTTCCTTACGTACGACCTCAGATGCAGCTTTGGGCAGGAGACCCCATCATATTTGGCGAAGGCAGGCGCCTTAAATTTGTGTGGAATTACTACCCCAGAAGATAACCCCAAATCTCCGAAATCCAGCCCTGGCACATTCTGAATTTCCATGGCGCTTAAGCGGTCCTCCAATTGCTTGTATCTGTCAGCAGCAGGTGGGTATTGTTCGTCGTTATAGTCCGTCTCGTTGTCGGAGACTGCGGGACTAGGAGCTCCTCCCCCTTGGGGACTGTTTTTCTCAGCAGAAGAAGTAGTTGGATCAGCTTCATTATGGAGTGTGTTCCCAAATCTGCGTCCGGTGTTGAACAACGCAGTCCTCTTTTTCTTCTTCTTCTTTAGGAGTAGAGTCTTCAACTCTTGCTGACCTTGGGCTAGGCTTAGGACCATCTCTTGAAACTGTGCACTTTGGGCCTGAAGGGCCTTGATTGCTTGCTCACTGGAGGAGTCTGGATTCATGACGACTGTTCAAAATAAACAGCGAAGGAGATTAAGCAACCTGTGAAATAGGGTACCTGCTATGCATATGGTGCAATGGAATGAGTATGTTTTATGTTTTCAAAGACAAACAAGATTCAACTTTGTAGACAAAAAGGGAAACACACTTCATTAGATTAAAATTTTCAATTGTTTGACAATTTGCCCTTAGGCATTACAGGAATGAAAAATACTGGAAAGGCAATAAAAGCTATAAAAGGAAACATCCAAAACTCATCAATGTTCCCATGGCCTCCTCTTTTCAGTGCTGATGTAGTTGTTCAGGACCCTCTCTTCCTCCAATTGCTTAGTCAGCCTCTGGATCTTCCGTTCCTGCTCGTTGAATTTCTCCCGATAGAAATCCCGTTCTTCCTTTAGCTGCACCCAGGATCTCTTCATTGTGTCAAAATCAGTAGGTATCTGAGGAGGGAGGACAGTTGGAGGAACCCCATCTTCATCAGGAGATTCAAGAATGAGAGGTCTAACAGCTTCGTAGGGCATACCTAACCTCTGAGCACGGATGCGGACCCACTTGCAATAGGGCTTCAATGGCAGGGAAGTCTTTGGTCCCAACTCATGTGGGTTGGCTTTGTGGATTCTGTCCCAAGTTCTAATGAATCCCTGGCGTAGTTTGTCACTGTCTACCTGAAACTCAAAATGGAAGTGAGGAACCAGCATTTCATGAGGCCCATCTCCTCTGGCTCTTCCAAACTGACAGAGAGCTAAGCATGGATTGTAAGAGATTCCTCCTTGGATACCAATCAACGGAACGTTAGGGTATTCTCCGCAATGGTCAATAACAGCTACCTCATCCAAACCTCTGAGAGTCCAGGTGATGTCATTATCAGTGAGAGACATTAACCTCTGAGCCCAACCTTTTCCTTCTTCATTCTTCAGCGCGAACTTAGGAAGGTGCGAAATAAACCACCTTACTAGCAAAGGAGCACAACACCACGGAGTTCCCCGTTTTCGAGCAGTACGAGCATAGAGTTGTTGTAGAATATCACCCAAAAGAGTGGGTACTGGATTCCGAGACATGAAGATCCTTATGACATGGATACTGATAAAGGTGTCAGGGTTGGGAAACAATACCAGACCATAGATCAAAAGAGCCAGAACATCCTCGTACGCCTTGAAGTCCAAGTCATTCCAGAAATCATTAGCCTTGCCAACCAGAAATTTAACCAAAAAGCCCTTGATCCCATTTCTAGTTTCCCAGTTGGACAATACCTCTTCTTTGGTCAAGGGGAGAATTGCAGCAATCTCTTCAGGCCTAGGAGTCTTTTCCAAACCAGTGAATGGAGTCTGTTCCAAGACAGGGATCCCAAGCAAATAAGAGAATTCTTCCAGGGTAGGAACCAGCTGGAAGTCTTGAAAGGTGAAGCAATGATACAGAGGGTCATAAAACTGGGTCAGAACACTTATCAGTTGTTGGTCCCACTTTGCAGTGACTAAGCCAAGGAGAGAACCATGTCTGTTGATGAAGGAAGAAGTGTTTGGAATCCTTCCAACCAAATCCTTGAGCAAAACTGGTGGTTGAACAAAGCTGAGCCGGACAGTATTCCTACGCACGGGCATCATGATGTCCTACAAAACAGAGCAAAGATGAAACCTCTTTTGTCTTTGAAATGGGTTAGTCCTTTATACAGGATGCATGCAATGGTATGATGGCATGATGCTATGATGAAGCACACCACAAGTATTCACATAGGCAAATAAGGCACACAAGTCACACACGACACCCTTAGGTTTCAGGCCAGCATGAGTTTCAGGTATTACCCTCTTTTGGTTTTGTTGGTTAAAACCTGTCCTATTGAAAAGTAACCGGGTTCTAGAGGATCTCAAATCATTGGCTACCCTCAATCGGTCATAACTCCAGCATCGCAATCTTTTCTCGCGGCCAGAACCATCTCGAGAGTTTAGCCTCAATGAGTGTAGCATACTGCTACTGTCCTAATAGCCAAGTTGGTCAATTTAGGGTTCTAGGGTTGGTTGGTGTTTAATGACCCCTTAGAAGACCTATATTCTCCCCGTTGCAACACAAGGGATATAGGTACAGACTAAGATGCCACACCAACGTAGCCACTGTTTCACCCATGTCGGTCTACGCCGGACAGGTCCCTCACAGATTATGCTACCTAAAAAGGGTATTTCCCAGATCCGGGTTAGGATCTATGAAACTCCGATGCAAAGCCCACAAATATAAAAGCAAACAAAGCAAATAATTGAAAACAAAGGTGATCTAAACCCTAAGGTTACTCCATTTTTAAGTTATCCCCAGCAGAGTCGCCAGTTCTGTGGTACGGTGGGAGAACTGACTTGAGGTTTTGCGTTTGTTTTCGCAAATGTTTCGGTTGAGCAAGAGTCGCCACCGACTTTTTATTTTATCCTAAGGAAAGGTTAAAAAGCACAGCAAAAACCTTTTGAGATGTTTTCTTGGGTTCGGGGAGTAGATTATAGAAAGGGAAGGTATTAGCACCCTTTCTATCCATGGTTATCCATGGGCTCTTAGTTACTTGCTTAGATCACTTGCCTTTTGTTTTCAATTGTTTTAAATGGTGCTTGTGTGTGTGGGTTTGAAAATGTTTTGAAAAGAAGCCAATGTGGTGGCAACCTTTGTAATGATCCATGTGGGGATGTATACAAAGGTGTATGTCTTTTGAAAAAGTTTTCATTTGTTTTTGAAAGTTGTTTTGAAAGTGTAGTGATGTGTGGTTTTTGAAATAGGCAAGTGTTTTAGTTTGCAAGATTGATTCAAGTAACTAAGTGGTTATCTACTCCTAAATTTCTAAAAAAAAAAGATTATTGCTATGTTTTAACCCTTTTAACAAGTTTGTTCCACCATTGTATTTGGTGGACAATCTTATGTTTAGGATGTGAAAGGGACGGGCGTGGGTCATCGTTTAGACCATAATTGCAATGGTGCCAAGTATCTTTGGGCATTTTCTTTAAGGGACTCGATCATTTGTTTTGGAAGTATTTTGAAAATGTTATCGAGGGACTATGATCATTCAATTTGTTTGTTTTGCCCAAAGAGACTCAACATGCAACATGGCCTAATTTTGAAAGGCAACAAGTGGAATACCCTAGGAGGTGCAAGTGTGATTTGTGTGTTCATTTTCATGCTCATTTGTCTTGAGATTAGGTCATAACTATTTTTCGTCGTTTTTCGCATACAAACCCTAATTCTAACATGTTATCATTAGAAAGCAATAAAGTGCGAAAATAAATTTACTAAGCTATTACAAAACCAAATATGGGAAGGGGGGTACAAATGTTCGAATGGGGATATTGACAAGTAATGTAAACCTAAAACTATTACATCAATTTGAATTTATACAATTTAATTAATGTACAATAATTAAATAAAAAAAAATGGAATAAAAATGCAAGATGCAAAAATGTTTTGTATATGTATGAAAAATGTTATTTATGTAAAAATAAAAAGATATTATTTTTGGAGTATTTTGAATTTAGGGCAAAACCCTAATTTTATTAAAGAAAATGTATTATTATTTAATTTAATACAAGTATTTATTTATTATGTACAAAAATAAAAAATGAAATGAAGTATATTATAAAAAAAGTATTTTTTATATCAAATATTAATAAAATGAAAAATTCAAATATTTTTATATTCTAACCTAAATATATTAATAAACATATATATATATATATATATATATATATATATATATATATATATATATATATATATATATATATATATATATATATATATATATATATATATATATATATATATATATATATATATATATATATATATATATATATATATATATATATATATATATATATATATATATATATATATATATATATATATATATATATATATATATATATATATATATATATATATATATATATATATATATATATATATATATATATATATATATATATATATATATATATATATATATTAAGTTCTAAATATGCATTATATATAAAATAATATACATTTAATATTTAATAAAATAAATAAAAAAAAGTATTTTTTTTATGTGAAATATTTTCAGAAGGTAAACAAAAATAAAAATGTATTTACACTATTTTTTCTATTTATTCTAAATAATAGTATATATAATATTTATGTACAAACAAAAGAAATAATCAAATAAATATGCAATAAATTCAAAAAATGATGGAAAAAATATTTTTATTTTTTTAATGTCATGAGAAAAAAATAAACAAAGTCAATCAAAAAGAAAAAGTCAAAAAAGTCAAAGAAATAAGCAAATGGGCTCAGGGGGTTCAAAAGCAATTATGTGGTGCAAATAAGAAAATATTCCAGGCCCAGCCCAGAATCAGTCATCTTCAACCTCTGAACAACATCACCCACGCGTTTTCTATCTCTTGATTCCTGAACTTTCAAGTAAAACTCATAACATGAAAAGTGTAGAGCATTAAGAGACGATTCCAACCATGTAAAGAACTTGACCTAACTCTCTAAGATGAGGGAGAATTTCTTCTCCCCCAATTTCTGACCTAACTTTTATGCCATGTTCAGACTCAAAATTCTTGCAGCACACGTAACATAAATGAAATCTAACTATATGGTCATGTTCAGGGCTATGATTGTGACATATTTTCTTCACAAACCTAAAGCTAACAATGCCTAATAAGAGAGATAGAACTTCATGAAGATACCTGTTCAGTTGGAATCGTGCTTTGTAATGGAGGATGTTTCAGAGTAAAATGATGATTTGTATAGCTTCCTTGAAGTGTAAGGATGCTATTCCAAGTTCTACTTTGCCTTGAAACTTCCTGAATCGTGCTAGTGAACTTCAACTGCAAAACAGAAAAACAAAAATGGTGAAGTGGCTTGGAGGTGTTACAGATCAGGTTTCAGGTCATGGTTAGCTTGCATAGATAGTATGGAAGGTATGTGAACTGGTTTTGGCAAGGATGCTTGAGAGAAATAGAAGTTGGCACTCAAACTGCAGAGACAACTCTGTTTTTGCAGTTTGAGAGTGATTCTGAGATGGAGGGTGGATTGGAGGTCAAAGGCTCGTGCAAAAGCTTGGGTATGATGTCTGGAATGTGTTTGATAAGTTTGTTCTTGTGTTTGTAAACTGAGATGGATGTTGATATGAGTTATGCTATGTTACTTCACACTTAAGCAAACAAAGGCAAATTGTGCTTCTAGGCCTGTAGAGGACCTCACACTATGCTGCATAATCCCTCCTTGATCAGTGTGATTAGCACATAAACTTGTGCCAACCAGATTTGCAATGTACTTGTTGGATTCTCAATTGGACATAAAGTGATCTTTTGCAAAAATGGAAAGAATGCTTTATCTAGTTTGGGATTAATCTTGCATACAATGTTCAAACTCATAGAACAACACCTTAACACAATGAATATGCATTAAATTATTGAGTGTAACTTGGTTTAAGGACCTGTAATCTAACCTAAAGCATGCTGAGTTCAAATTGCAAGGTTATGAACATGAAAAATGGCCAATTCAAAAGTGAGTTTTTGCTATATTGTGAAATTCGATTCTCCCTAACCATGAGGTTGTTTGATGAGTTCTTGGACATTTTGGAAAGCTTGGAATGTGTACTACAATCCATATTTGAAATGCAAATTGAAATTCCAAGTGGAGGTGTATGGAAAATGGCCTTGAAGTGGGGTAGAAAACCTTGTCAAAATAGGTTAAAATTTCACTAAGTTAAAAATGGTTTAGTGCCCTTATTCAAAAAATTGTAACTTGAGATACAAGCTTCAAATGAGAAAACTTTGTGAATCAAAGTTGTAGATTATGTAACAAGCTACAACTTTCATGTTTTGACTTTTGTTTGAATCCAAATGAATCATGGTGTAAAAGTGGGGCAAAGTTGGGAAAAAATTAGGGTTTTCCATAACTTAGAAAAATTCTAAGTTATGAAAAATTCCAATTTAAAACCCTAATTTTCATTTCTTGGTTTCTTGGTGAACAAGTTTCATGATTTGGCATGTTTTGATGAAAAATGAATCTTGACTCTTGATTTTGACCAAAAAGTCAAAGTTTGACTTTTCAGTGTACAGTCAAAATTGATCAATTGACTGGGAAATTCAACTGTCAATCTTGTGTACTTGGAATCTTTTGAGCTTGATGAATGTGTCAAGACCATTTCATGGGGTCCTTGAGTCCATATGTGAACTTGATTTGCCATTGGCTAGGTCAAACAGTCAAAAATTGCCTTTGTGCAGTCAAAACCCTAAAAATGACCATTTTGCCCTTTTGGTGATCTGATCAAATTTCTTGTGGAATTGTGATCCAAACTTGATCAAATGGTCCATATGAGTTCATAATGTTGATGTGGGTCAATTTTCATGAGATTTGACTGTCAATTGGCCACAGTTGACTTTTTTCCCAATACAGCTGATTTCTAGGTCATCTGTCCAATTGACTGGGCAAAACTTGGAATCAAGACTTGAAACTTGGTATGGAGAAACTTGGGAGTCCAATATGAAGCATGAAAGTAATCTTAGGCATTTTAGGTCAAAACATCTTGGTGCAAACACAAACCCTAATTTGAGTCCACAGTGCAAGGAGAAGTCTTGAGCAGAGAAAACCCTAACTGGATTTTGATCTTCAAAGGTCTTGTGATGAGAAAATATTGAGGAAATGGGAGGGCAAATTTTGGGGTACAACACATCCACTAACCATTTCAAGGGTTTGGATCTTCATCTTTGTTCTTGTTTTGTAGGTCATGGAATCTCTTCGCAGGAAAACAATTCAAGTAAACCTTGTGAGAATCCCTCCTCAACTCAAGGAGCTCACTTCCAGGATTCCAGAGAATTCTCTCTTCAGTGAAAGACATGGTAGACTTCTCAACTTGGTCAACTCCAACATTGAAGAAGACATGGTGAAAGTTCTCTTCCAGTTCTTTGACCCCCTCCACCACTGTTTCACATTCCCTGATTACCAATTGGTGCCTACTTTGGAGGAATTTTCTCAACTCTTGAGAATTCCTATTCTTAATCAACTACCTTACAACGGTACGGAAAAAGAACCAAAGCCTGAAGATGTTGCTCAAGCATTACACTTGCAACCATCAGACATCAAGGGACATTGGGAAACCAGAAGTGGTGTCAAGGGTTTCTTGGCAAAGTTTCTGTTTGAGAAGGCACAAGACTGCTGGAATTCTCTTGATCTACAAGCCTTTGAAGAGATTGTGGCACTCCTTATCTATGGGTTGGTTTTGTTCCCAAACCCTGATCAACTTATAGACGTAAATGCTGTCAAGATCTTCATATCCCGGAATCCTGTACCTACATTGCTTGGGGACATACTACACTCATTTTACACTCGAACAATGAGGAAAAGAGGTGTTCTCATGTGTTGTACTCCTCTCCTAGCAAGGTGGTTTATTTCTCACCTTCCACAATCAGTTTTGAAGAATGAGCAGGGTTTAAGGTGGTCACAACGGTTGATAACCCTTACACATTCTGATGTACATTGGTGTTCTCGGTCTAGAGAAAATGTCATCATCATTGATCGTTGTGGGGAATTCCCTAATGTCCCACTACTTGGCATTAGGGGAGGCATTACCTACAACCCCTGTTTAGCTCTAAGACAGTTTGGATATGCTCGGAGGGATGGCCCTCATGACATGCTGATTCCTGACCTAGTTTTTGACTTCGACAATGATGCGCAAGGACTTCGACAAAGGTTCATCAGAGCTTGGAGGATGCCTAACAAAGTGGATAGTAAGACATTGGGGCACAAGAATTCCATCCCCCTTGAGCCTTATCTCAAGTGGGTACGAACCCGCGCCCAGAGTCTTATGATGTCGTATCTTCACATTCTCCCCTTGATCAAAGAGCCTGTTATGGAAGGAGAGGCTCCATACACCATCCTACACCCTGACATGCCAACATCATGAGAAGAAATGCAAAAGAGTTGGACCCAACTCAAGGAAGAACGAAATACTTTTGAAGCCAACTTCTACGCCAGTGAGAAGAAGGTTTTGGAGCTTACCCGCCGACTTCATGAGGAGGAAACTCTCAACACTTACATCGCACCAAAGAGAATGTGCAATGTCTTTTTACATTAAATAATTTTGTAATATTTTGCCCATGGGGCACTTATGTACTAACAATTTCTTCTTAATATGACGTGTGTTCCTTTTTGTTTGCAACAAATTTGAATTTCTGAATCCTTGAATGCATTACATGAATAACATACCATTCATCATATGCATAAACAGGTCTTCACACCAGGTTTCCTTATCTTTATGCTGTTTATTTCAGCAAGATGGATTTGGAGCAGACGGTAAAGGATCTGGAAGCGCAAAATTCTCAATTCCAGCAACTCCTTATGACCTTAGCAAAGGGACAAGAGGATCTGAAAGCACTGTTGGAGAAGAATAAAGAGAAAAAGAAGAAGAGGCCCGGAGTAGCCACTTTTGGAAGAAGGTTTGAAAGCAATGCCAGAAAAGTTCTCGAGTTCCCCTCAACGTCTGATGAAGGGGATGGCAAAGGGAAAGGGGCTGCAGTGCCGTCTGAATCTGAAGTTGAAGAGGAGGAAGAGGAAGAAGACGGAGACTACTCCGAACAACAATATCCCCCCGCGAATGATAAATATAAGAATCTTGAGGATACATTAGCAGCCATGGAGTTGTAGAGGGTACCTGGCTTAGATTTTGAAGAGCTGGGTTTGGTCGCTGAGATCGTCATCCCCCCAAATTCAAAGTACCAACATTTGCCAAGTATGACGGTCTGTCGTGCCCAAAGATGCACCTAAGATCGTATGTCAGAAAGATCCAACCCCACTCATCTGATAAAGACCTCTGGGTACACTTTTTCCAAGACAGTTTGTCTGGCACACAGTTGGACTGGTTCTATCAACTAGAGAGATTAGAGGTTCACAATTGGGAAGACTTAGCTGCTTCTTTTTACCGTCAATACCAATATAACGCTGATTTGGTGCCCACTCGTACTCAGCTACAAAGTATGGGAATGGCTTCCAATGAAGGGTTTAAAGAGTATGCTTAGAAGTGGCGTGATCTGGCTGGAAGGGTGCAGCCACCTTTGTCGGATAGGGAGTTAGTTGACATGTTTCTGGGGACCCTGTCTGGCCCTTTCTTCAATCATTTAATCGGGAGTTCTTCCACAGGATTCACTGAACTAATTTTGACTGGCGAAAGGGTCGAGGCCGGCATTAAAAGCGGTAAGATTCAGAAAGATACCTCTGCATCCGCTGCTGTTAAGAAAACCTTCCCGACTAAGAAGGAAGCCTCTGCTGTGTATTCTCAGAAAAGTCAGGGAAGAACCGAGCGCCGGCCAACTGTAGGGGCTGTGATGATTCAAAACTCTTCAAATGATCAACCTCGTAACAATCAGTCGAGACCTAATCAACAACGGGTAGAAAGGCCACAACGACAGTTCACCCGAATCAACATGACGCCAGCGCAAGTACTCCCTCATTTGTTAAAACTGAATCTTACCAGTTTGAAGGAAGCGCCAAAGAACCCTAACACCTCCTCTCCATACTACCACTCCAATGCCAAGTGTTTTTACCACTCTGACGGTGTTGGGAACGATACCAATAATTGTTGGGCGCTTAAGAACAAAATCCAAGACCTGATTGATGCCAAGGAAGTAGAATTTGATGCTCCTGAGAAGCCCAATGTGATATCTGCTCTGATGCCCAAGCACGGCCATAATGTTCATGCCGTTATGGAGGACCTTCATGTTATTGATGTTACTGAACTTTTTACTCCGTTACTAGTGATTAAAGAGAATATGATTAGAGCCGGGATATTCCCAGGCTGCGGGAAGGACTGTTACTTTTGTTTGAACATACGAGACAACTGCCCAATGTTGAAATCAGGTGTCCAATGCCTGATGGATACCCAAGAGATACTTTTCCAAAAAACCCCTGTTGATACCTTCATTCCTATTACACCTGCTACTTTTTCTACTTCAACCAACGATATTGCAATCATAACCATTTCCAACAATCCTTCAAAGGCTTGCAAAAGGCCTATCAGGATTACGCCCAACCTTAAGTTTGTACCTTTAAAAATCACCATGCCGGGACCTGTCCCGTATCAATCTAGCAAAACAATACCATGGAACTATGGAGGAGAAATCTTCTATCATGGTATCAAACAGATTAAAGCAGTCCAAGAAAATTCTGAAGAAGAAAACCCTGATATAGGGAACATCGCAGGAACAAGCAAGATAACCCGCAGCGGCCGAATCTTTTCTCCGGAGATTGCTCCCCCTCGAGCAGTTTTCGGACCCTCGAAAGCTTCTGCAACTATTAGGTCATCTGTGCAAGACCCGATAATTGAAGAATTGGATACTCTTGAAGTTAGACCATTTGCTGATATTACCGACAAGGGTAAGGGGATACTGGAAGCGCCTGTCAGGACGAAGGCTCATGCTGTGGTTATCCCCGAAACCACTCAGAAAGAAATGAATGAAATCTTGAAAATAATCAGAAAGAGTGACTACGATGTCGTGGAACAGTTAGGGAAGACCCCTTCTAAAATTTCAATGTTGGCTCTTCTACTCTGCTCTGAGGCCTATGCTAAGGCCCTGATCAAATTTTTGAAGGCGGAACATGTACCCCAAGAGACTTCGGATGACCAGTTTCAGGAGTGTGTGGCCAGTCTTACTGCTGATAATGGCCTTGGCTTTTCCGATGCTGACTTAACTCCCAAAGGAAGGAAACACAATGATGCGCTACATGTCTCAGTTGAATGCAGGGGAACCACCCTCGCCCATGTCTTAGTTGATACTGGTTCTTCCTTGAATGTGCTGCCGAAGAAAGCCCTAGACCGTTTGGACTGCGAAGGATTGACCCTCAAACCTAGTAACATCGTTGTTAGGGCCTTTGATGGGTCCAAAAGAATGGTTTATGGAGATGTTGACATTCCTATCAAAGTAGGCACAGAAGTTTTTAACTCCACCTTTTATGTGATGGACATCTGTCCGTCATATTCGTGTTTGTTAGGAAGACCGTGGATCCATTATGCCCGGGCAGTTACCTCCTCTTTGCACCAAATGCTGAAATATCCTGTTAAGGGTAAGATTATAATAGTGCACGGCGAGGAAGAGTACATGATAAGTCATCTCAATTCCTTCCGCTATGTGGAGTTGGATGGAGAGTTCATCGAAACGCCTTTCCAACATTTTGAGGAAGTTTCTCCTGAGGTAGTAGTTGCGAAGACAATGGTTGAGGTGCCTATCGTTCCCAAGTATGTATCCAGGATGGCATCTCTCAAGGACGCAGAGGCTGTAATTAAAGAGGGGAAGAGCACAGTGTGGGGGAAATTTCCTGATTTTCCCCATAAACGGACAAGTTTGGGTTAGGGTTTACTGCTGTAGGACAAAAGGCTATGCGTTGCTCCAAGGCTGGAGGACCACCCGTCAAGATCACTCACCACAGAATCAATGTTGTAGAAGATGAAGATGAAGAGGGCCACTTTGAAGATTTGATCTTTCCAACCGTCGAAGGGGGTTTAAGCAACTGGGAAGAAAAGGATTTTATTCCCATCACCTTTATCAACCAGTAATTTTATCTTTGAACAATTTCCCATTTTTTGGTCTGTAATAACTAAACAATTCGCACACTATTTTCACCTCATGCCTTGCCCGGGGCATGTAGGTCCATTTGTAAGGGCTTGATCTTCTTCATTATCATATGCCATGTTTTAATGAATCATTGGACGTTTTTCATCTATAAACTGTTGTGTTCATTTTCTTTCCTTTTGCATTTTTGTTTGTTTAAGGATGACTATCCCTTACACACACCCACACTCACAAATGCAGGTACCCATCCACTCCAGATTCCATGGGTGACTATTCTGTTTTGGCCTTCGATAACTCTGAGGATTTGGTCATTCATGCTGAGTACGAAGTTGACGAAGACTGTGAAGTGCCGAGAGAGTTAGCCAGACTTCTACAACAAGAAGAGAGGGCTATTATGCCTCATGAAGAGTTGCTAGAAACCATCAACTTGGGGACAGAGGAAGACAGGAAAGAAGTAAAAATGGGTGCCAACATGGAACCAAGTGTCAAGGAACGCTTAGTACAGTTGTTGAACGAATATGTTGAAATCTTCGCCTGGTCTTATGAAGACATGCCAGGGTTGGACACAAATATCGTGGTTCACCGTCTCCCTACAAGAGAAGACTGTCCACCGATCAAGAAAAAGGTCCGCCGAATGAGGCCCGACATGTCTGAGAAGATCAAGGCTAAGGTAATGAAGCAAATCAACGTTGGCTTTCTGTCTGTTACTTCCTATCCACAATGGGTTGCTAACATTGTGCCCGTGCCTAAGAAGGACGACAAAGTCATAATGTATATGGACTATCGGGATTTAAACAGGGCTATCCCTAAAGACGATTTTCCACTGCCACATATCGACATCTTGGTTGACAACACATCTCAACACAAGGTTTTTTCCTTCATGGATGGATTCTCGGGATATAACCAGATCAAAATGTCCCCCGAGGACATGGAGAAAACTACTTTTGTCATGCAATGGGGTACCTTCTGCTACAAAGTGATGCCATTCGGATTGAAGAATGCAGGGGCAACCTATCAACACGCCATGGTAGCTTTGTTTCATGATATGATACATCATGAGATCGAAGTTTACGTAGACGACATGATAGCTCGATCACAGACAGAAGAAGAACACCTTGATCATTTGCAAAAGCTGTTTGCCAGGTTTAAGGAGTATAAGCTCATACTGAACCCAAGTGTTGTACCCCAAAATTTGCCCTCCCATATTCTTCAAAGAATTGCAAAGAGCATGCTTCAAAATCTCCCCAGGGTTGCACAGTTCAAGGGCCTTCTAACAGTCAAAAACTAGGGTTTTGGTTCTGACAAAGAAAATGAAGTTTCCAAGGGTCTAAACAAGTCCCACATGCCTATAAACATGGTCAAGCATCCATATGCTAAGTTTCAAGACTTACAGCACAAAATTGCACAGTCAAAAACCCTAATTGCACTACAGTCAACTGTAGGGGCAAAATGGTCATTTGACAGTCAAAAGTTCAAATTTTTGGTCAACATCTCATTTTGAAGCCATAAACATCATTTGATCAATTCTTGATCATGATTTTCAAGGCATGGCTCAAAAAGTCTCAAGATGCAAAAGTTTCCATATTTGGACAGTTGAAAAAGTCAACTGTAACTTGACCAAGGCATAACTTCCACATGGTTTATCAGAAAAATTCCATCCAAAGCTCATTTTGAAGAGAAAGACATTTCCTAGAACTCCTCTTCACACTTCAAGTCCAAGAAATGATCTCACAAAAAGTTATCAATTTCAACATTATAGGTCATTTTCAAAAGTCAACAAAAAGGGACTTTAAGTCAAAGGCCATAACTTGAGATTGGTAAATCCAAATGACATGGGACCAAAGGCATTGGTTAGAGAACTTCAAGACCTTTCCAAAATGTCCAAGAACATGATCAAAGCTTAAAAATTGAGCAAGATATGCCTTGTGGAAGTTGGGAAATTTTTGGGAATTTTGAAAAGTCAACTTTGCTTCAAATGCCTCAAAATTGCTAATGGGCCACATTTTCTTCCAAGAATCATCATCCAAAGAATATGCACGACCATTTGGCCCAAGGGGAGTTATTTCATCATTTTTTATTATTTATTTGAATTTTTAATCACAATTAATTCATTTAATTAAATAAAATATGGGAAAAATACTCATCCATGCTTTTCAAATCTTTTTATGCATAGAATACCTTCAAGATTTTGTGCACTATCTGATATGGAAAGAATCAAGGTGATTTGGACATGATTGGTATCAAAACACATGGAAAAAGATTGAAAAAATATGCCATTAAAATCCAATATTTGATTCATGATTGCATTGATCTCTTGACTAAAATCTCAACCCTAATCCATCCCATACTTATACTGATCAAAACCTAATGCACAAAGACCTGAAAGTTGCGCCCCATCTCAAGAACCAAGTTTGCATTTTTATCAAAAAAATCAAAAACTGAAAACTGCCTTGGAGGACGATTCAAAAGAAAATATTGATCCCAAAAGCTTCCTAAGGCATTACTGAACCTGACTGGATACTTTTCCACGCCCATAGCATCAAGAATTGGTACATAGAACTCAAAATTTCTCACACTTTATGCATATTCGTGTTTCAAATTTTAAGCATCCTCATTGCATTTTCTTTGTTGATTTATACTAATTGAACCATTCTGAATCTAACCATGCTCTTCAATTGAGTTTTTGTGCATTATATGAGAAATCACCATTGAAGCTTTCTAGGTTTTCAGAGGTCACGAATTGGAGCTTCCTTATTCTGGAACAATTGAGATATGAGACCTACACCATTGAATTCAGCGCACTTAAACGATCAAGAATCACTAGTCGCGCTCAATTTATGAGCCACCATATTCTATTCGCTATTTTCGTATGCACTATTTAGTGGGGGTTTAAAACCCCCGCTATCTAACTGTTTTTTTCCAGGCCAAAAGCGAACGAATGGGGAAGACGATGACTTGTCTCCAAATGATAGGGTAGTTCAAAATTTAGCGCGTTTTCTTTGATCCATAGCATTAGCGCTTTGTTTTTTATATATTAATTGTTATCTATTATCATTACAAAGTAACAACGCAGCACAGTTGGTGGAAGGTAACGCTGGCAAGCCTTGGGACCTGGGTTCGAATCCCAGGTCCCCCCATGTTCTTGTTATTTTTCTTTGTAACGCGTTCAGGTACCCCACAAGCCCAGGTGTCCACCATACGTTCACCACCTAAGCGTGCCACATGGCCACTAAGATCAAATCAAAAGCCAGGATTCAAGGTCTATGGAATGTCACGGTCAATGCATACACACATGATCATGGAAAAGTCAGAAAGGGCCAAAATTCGTTGGGCCTGATTGCTACAATATGACCTCTAAATTGGGGTCAACACCCCCAAGGGTTTGCATTTCCTTTCTTTTTTCCTATTTTAATTTTATTTGCTTTAATTTGATTTGGTTATATTTTAATTCTTTAAGTTAATTTTTCATAACATAAAAATAATATAAAAATCAGAAAAGACAAAAATAAAATAAAATATATTTGATTTAATATTTTTTTTGTAAATAAATGTTATCAATTAATTTAGTTTTAAATTCTAGGATTAATTTTAACATTTTTTTAATAAACTTAAAAAATTGTAGAATTAGGGTTTTGATTATTTTTATCCTTTTGCCTTTTTCACCATATTAATTATTAATTATTTATTTTTGTAAATCAAATTGTATTAAATAATCAGATTAATTCTAGGTTTAACTTTAACATGTTTTTTTTAATAAATTAAAAATAGCTAGAATTAGGTTTTAAATTCTATTAATTCTTATTAAAAATCCATAAATACAAAAAACTCCAAAAAAATCTTTTCTTTTTTATTTTAATTTAATTAATTTGTTAGTCGTAATTTAATTAAAAAAAGGGTCCAACGCCCTCGCATTCCCAATTTTAATTCTCTTCGCGTTTTTATTTCTTTTTGTATAATATTCATGTAATTCTCCCAAAGCCATGTAAATTAGACATTTATATTTCTCGCACTTTATTTTATTTTCAAATCGGGTCCTGGATTAAATTTGGCGATGTGGACCCGCGCCTTTGTAATAGCGTAGGAATTTTTACTTCTCGCATCTTTTAAACTGTTAATTAAATTGCATGAAAGAATGAATGTCAGAATAAAAGCAACGCGTAGATCACCAAGAAAACAAGATAAACATAAATGAAAACGACACACAAATCACACACCACCCCTAGGGTACGCCTCACTGTTGCCTTGCCCCTCGAAAGGTGATCGTCGAGTAGAGGATGTTTTAGTAAGTCCTCATGATCCAAGAACCTGGCATGAGGGTAGCTTCTAAGGTGTCTTCCCATTGCTCCGGTGATCACCATGTCCCGAACCCTCGAATTGACCCGAACACCTCCAAGGGTGGTGCTACCTACCTCTCAATGGTGGGATGGCACTACTTTAAAGGACATTTACACAGACGAATTCCTTAGGGTAGGTAGACGACTCTAGATACTTGCTCTAATTTCAAACAAATTCAAAAATACTTTTCACACCGACACCTTTTCAAAAGTTTTTGAAAGCAATTTTTTCAAACACTCTTGAGGACCGATACAAGAGTCAAACTGGAATTTTCAAAGAAACTTTTTTTAAACCCACAGTTGAAAAGAAAACAAACCATTTTTGAGAACACAAGTGAGCAAGTATCTAAGAGCCCATGGATAACCATGGATAGAAAGGGTGCTAACACCTTCCCTTTCTATAACCTACCTCCCGAACCGAGAAACTATCTCTATAAGGAATTTTTCTGTGCTTTTGTCCTTTCCATTTGGAGAAAATAAAAGACGGTGGCGACTCTTGCTTCCGCGGCATTTCGCGAACCAGCGTTAAATAGTCAGTTCCAGATCCACCGATCACACCAAGAAAGTGCACTTTTGGATTTAGGTCTGGTAAACTTTTGGGATTTATTGTCAGCAACAAAGGCATTGAGGTTGATCCAGCTAAAGTAAAGGCTATACAAGAAATGCCTGCCCCCCGCACTGAAAAGGAGGTTAGAGGATTCTTGGGACGCTTAAATTATATTGCGAGGTTCATCTCTCACCTAACATCTACCCGTGAGCCAATTTTCAAACTGTTGAAGAAAGATCAGGTAGTTGAATGGAACAATGATTGTCAAGTTGCTTTTGATAAGATCAAGGAGTATTTACTAGAGCCTCTTATCCTGATGCCACCCGTCGAATGAAGGCCTTTAATCATGTATCTGACTGTTTTGGATAACTCAATGGGGTGCGTACTGGGCCAACATGACGAGTCTGGCCGAAAAGAGCATGCCATTTATTACCTTAGCAAAAAGTTTACCGACTGTGAGACTCGCTACTCACTGCTCGAGAAAACTTGCTGCGCTTTGGTATGGGCTGCTCGCCGGCTAAGGCATTATATGTTGACTCATACCACTTTGCTAATTTCCAAAATGGATCCGATCAAGTATATCTTCGAGAAGCCTGCTTTATCTAGAAGAATCGCTAGATGGAAAATGATCCTGACTGAGTATGATATCCAGTATACTACCTAAAAAGCTATAAAGGGGAGTGTACTAGCTGACCATCTAGCTCATCAAGCCGTCGAAGATTACCAATCTATGAGATTCGACTTCCCATTCGAGGACATCATGACATTGGACAACATTGAAGGTAACGGACCGTATGACGGACCTGAACAAGGATCCCGATGGACCCTGTACTTTGATGGTGCTTAAAATGCACTTGGCAACGGTATCAGTGCGGTAATCATTTCTCCGGAAGGTTGCCATACACCCTTCACTGCCCGACTTTGCTTCAGTTGTACAAACAACATGGCTGAATATGAAGCTTGCATCTTTGGTCTCAAGGCTGCTATAGACTTAGGAATCAAATCTTTGGTCGTATTTGGGGACTCGGCTTTGGTTATCAGTCAAGTAAAAGGAGAGTGGGACACCAAGCATCCTAATCTTATCCCATACAAAGAACATGTCTTGACGTTGTTGCCTCATTTCGAGCAGATTACTTTCGAGCACTTCCTGCGAGAAGAAAATCAGTTAGCAGATGCTCTGGCTACAATGTCTTCCATGTTTAAACTCAACTGGGATAACGAGGCTCCCCAAATTACCATTGAGCGAATGGACGAACCTGCGCACTGTCATGAGATTAATACCGAAGAAGTAGTGGAACAACCCTGGTTTCATGAAATCAAAAGGTATCTCCAGACTAGAGAATACCCTGAAGGAGCTTCCGTCAATGATAAAAAGTTCTTAAGGAGATTTGCTGCCAAGTTCTTCCTAAGCAATGGCATCCTTTATAAGCGCAGCCATGATTGTGTTCTACTTCGTCGTATGGACAAGGTTGAAGCAGAGTTGATCATGACTAAGATACACAGTGGCACATTTGGCACCCACTTGAGCGGACATACAATGGCTAAGAAGATTCTAAGGGCAGGCTACTACTGGTCTACCATGGAAGCTGATTGTCATCAACATTCTCGTACTTGCCACAAATGCCAAGTCTACGCTGACAAGGTACATATTCCTCATGTTCCTCTCAACATTCTGACAGCTCCTTGGCCATTCGCAATGTGGGGCATTGACATGATTGGAGAGATCAAGCCTACGACATCCAATGGACATCGCTTCATCTTGGTCGCTATTGATTATTTCACCAAGTGGGTTGAAGCAGCTTCTTATGCCTCAGTTACAAAGAACGTGGTTGCCCGCTTCATAAAGCAGAACCTCATATGCCGGTATGGTGTCCCCCACAGGATTATCACGGACAACGGTACAAATTTAAACAACACTATGATCACCGCCCTATGCGAGCAGTTCAAGATTTATCATCACAATTCATCTCCCTATCGGCCGAAGATGAACGGTGTTGTTGAAGCTGCGAACAAAAATATCAAGAAGATCATTCAAAAGATGAAAGTCACCTACAAGGACTGGCATGAGATGTTACCATTTGCTCAGCATGGATATCGTACCACAACACGTACTTTAACAGGGGCAACCCCATTTTCTTTGGTGTATGGCATGGAAGCTGTTCTACCCATGGAAGTTCAGATTCCTTCCTTAAGGATTATGAAGGACGCTGGTTTGAGTGAAGACGATTGGATTCAGACCCGACTTGATCAACTTAACTTGATCGACGAGAAGCAACTTACTGCTGTTTGTCATGGTCAGACGTATCAAAAATGGATGATCAAGGCTTCCAACAAGAAAGTCAGACGCCAAGTATATCAAGTCGGAGATCTTGTAATCAAGCGGATCATCTTACCGCAAAGTGATCCTAGGGGCAAGTGGACTCCTACTTACGAAGGACCATTTATGATCAAGAGCATCTTTTCTGGTGGGGAAATGATTCTGACCACCATGGACGGTGACGACCTGCCGCACCCTGCAAACGCAGACATAGTCAAAAGATACTACACATAAAATAACCCGACAAGTTGAAAACCCGAAAGGGAGACTTGGGAAAAAATGGGCATCCCGGTGAATCGAAAACCCGAAAGGGTGGTCAGGAAAAATTAGGGATAAAATAAAAAATCTGTATACCCGACAAGTTGAAAACCCGAAAGGTAGGCTTGGGCAAAAAAGGGTTTCCCGGTGGACTGAAAACCCGAAAGGGCGGTCCAGGCAAAAGTTAGGGAATTAAAGCGTATGACTATGTATCATCGGATCACTTTAAGAACAATCTCTTCACCAACAAGCTCCGAGCTTCTGATCAATCCAGTCATCGGCGGACAAAGCAGCGAATGGACAAGATGCTCAAAGTTGTGAAGGCTATAGCAGAATGGGAATCTCATGGAATTGTTACACATAGCCATCTTTCTTTTGTATAAATTTTTTCAATTTTTACGACAACATCCTCTTACTAGGATGTCTGTCTCCTTTGTACAAAGATACTCACAAAAGTTAATACAAAGATACTTCAAAGTGCAGAAATTTGCTTGCCTTTCTTTTCTTTTTACACTTATGTTTTATTTGAAAACGTCCAATATTTTGTTGAATAGGCATATGCATTTGAATATAATCACTGCTTACAAATAAAACGAAATTGAGAAAGGATAATTACTGATAGGTTAAAGGTGTAGGAAGATATCCTTAGGCTATTTCAGAAGAAATCCCCCATAATACATCATTCAGATCCTCAACAAAGCTAAAATTTGGAGTATATTTCCCCAGCGGAGTTAAGCTTCAAGATCCCCAGCGGAGCCAGTGCATTCTAAACCTTCTTCCCCAGCAAAGTAAAGTTTCCAACTATCAACCCCCAGTGGGAACTGTTCAGTTTCCCCCAATTTCCCCAGTAGTTTGGCATACAACCCAAAACTCCTGATCCCACCGGCCGAGTATACATTCTCCCCATAGAGTTATCTCCCAACAGATCGAAGATTCCCGGTCTCATTTCTCCAAGCAGAAGCCTCCTAGGTTTTAACTCCCCAATAGAGATTTTCAGAGTTTTCCCTATTTCCCAGGAAAGTCATGAAGGATTCTCATTCCCTGCAGAAGTTGTCAAAGGCCTTGTTAATCTCCAGCAGTGGTCCAAGGATTTCACCTTCTCAAACAATCAAAGATCTTTAATCCCCAAGCCGTCAGCAAGGATTTCTCATCTTCAATAATCAAAGATTTTTGGAATCCCCAACATCGGTCAAGGATTTACTTTCCCCGACAGCAGTCAAAGATTTCATTATCTCCGGTTATCAAGGATTTATTTTCCTCAGCAAGACAACTACTCAGATTACATGCACATCCATTACATTCATATATCATAAACATTGATGAAACACAATTCATTGCATCATACATATCATGCAACATAACTTTGTGTTTTAGCTAACATTTTACCCTTTTCAGGATAAGATTAAAAGGCTATCGTTAACAATTATTCAGATACAGTATGGATACATCCCAGACACGGCGGTCATTCTATTACTCATTCACAATTTCAAGTCAAAATACAGTACAAATAAATCCCAGACACGGCGGTCATTCTACTGCTCATTCAGACTTCAGCAATCCGATACAGACTAGATACGCTCCAGACACGACGACCATTCTATCTCTCATTCAGATTCAACTATCAACCACAAGTTCAGATACTCTCCAAACACGGATGCCATTCTGGCCCTTACACCAAAAGATTGACTCTCCCCAGTGCAGTCGCTATGGAAGTCATTCTGTCACTTATTCAGATCCCAGTTATAGTCTCAGATACACTCCAGACACAGAAGTAATTCTGCTACTCATACAGATCTCAACTTCAGATACAGTCCAGATACGCTCCAGACACGGTTGCCATTCTGTCACTCATTCGGAATTTATCCCCAGCCCAGAGATGCTCCATACACAGATGTTTCTCTGTCGCCTATTCAGAATTCAGATACAATACAAATACACTCCAGACACGGCAGTCATTCTGATATTCATTCAAAGATTCAAATACAGTTACAGCTCAGATATGCTCCAGACACGGACTCCATTATTTTTCTCATACAGACTCAGTCTCCAGATACAGTTCAAATGCATTCCAAACACGGATACCATTTTAATGCTCATTCTTCTGACCTGCCACATTGCAATTCAACAAAAATTCTTGGATGGCATCTTTAAGCCCATCTCCACCAATATTCCACCATCTCCAAATGGCATCTTTAAGCCCATTTCCTCAGCAACATTTTGATGAGTGCAAATTTACGGGCACTCTAGTGTCCAATCCTCTTTTACCTTCGAGTCACGAAAGGCAAACTTGCCAATCTAACTCTTCAGGTTCAAGAAGATTGAACAGGGATAACTATTGTACCCCAAAATTTTCCCTCTCATTTCATCAACATTTCTCATCCCAAGACTCTTGGAATTCAAGATCAAGCTAGGGTTGGCTCTGCTCAAGACACCTCCTTGCACTATTAACCTAAATTAGGGTTTGAGTTTGCACAGTGATGTTTTGACCTACAATGCCCAAAGTGAATTTCATACTTCATATTGGACTCACAAGTTTGTCCATACCAAGTTTCAAGCCCTGATTCAAATTTTTGCCCAGTCAATTGGACAGTTGACCTAGAAATCAACTGTATTGGGGAAAAAGTCAACTGTGGCCAATTGACAGTCAAACCTCATGAATTTTGACCCACATCAACATTATGAACTCATATGAACCATTTGATCAAGTTTGGATCACAATTCCACAAGAAATTTGATTAGATCACCAAAAGGGCAAAATGGTCATTTTTAGGGTTTTGACTGTACAAAGGAAATTTTTGACTGTTTGACCTAGCCAATGGAAAATCAAGCTCAACCATGGAATCAAGGGTTCAATGACATTGTCTTGACCCATTCAACAAGTTCAAAAGATCTCAAATGCATAGGATTGATAGATGAATTTTTCAGTCAACTGATCAAAATTTAACTATATACTGAAAAGTCAAACTTTTACTTTTTGGTCAAAATCAAGTTCCAAGGGTCATTTTTCATCAAGACATGTCAAATTATGAAACTTGTTCATCAAGAAACCCAAAAATGCAAATTAGGGTTTAAAATGGAAAAATTTCATAACTTAGAAATTTTCTAAGTTATAAAATTTTCTTATTTTTTCCTAACTTTGTCCCATTTTTCACCAAGATGCAAATGGATTCAAACAAAATTTACAACATGAAAGTTGTAGTACATCACAAAGTATACAACTTTGATTCACAAATTTTCTCAAAATAAGCTTGTATCTCAAGTTATGATTTTTGGAACAAGGGTACCTAAAACTTTTAACTTAGAGAAATTTTGCCCTAGTTTAGGCAGGATTTTGACCCATCTTCTTGGCCATTTTTCACATAGTTACACTTGGAGTTTAAGTTTCATTTCAAAGATGGATTATAGTACATGTTTCAAGCTTTCCAAATTGTCCAAGAACTCCTCAAACACCTTTGTGGTTAGGGAGAATCGAATGCTTGAAGTTGGCAAAAACTCACTTTGTAACCATGGCCATTACATGTTCATACCAAGTTGCAAATCTGACCAATCTAGCTTTGTAAACAATTACAGGCCTCTAAACCAATTCACACTCCATAATTGAATGCAAATCCACTGAGTTAATGCTTTATCTTGGCCATTTGGACATTACACACAAGTTTAATCCTTAATTAGAAAAAGGTACATTGCCATTTTTGAAAAGATATGCTTTATGTCAAACCATGATCTTTGAAGCATGGGGCCATATCTATGAAGCAAAATCAAATCCACAAATTTCAATTATCAAGGAGATTGTATGCAGCATAATACATGACTAGTGCAGGCCTGTAAAAACAAGTTACACTTTCTTGCTTCAAAAAGAAGAAATTGGTCCAAATCTTGCCAACTTGAAAACCAGTCCATGATAGCTTAAACAAACATTGAAAACACATTTCACATAACCCTTTGAGCCATAACACAAGCTCTTCACCACTCAAACCTCCTTGTACACAAAATCCCCATTTTTCTGCAAAACAGGGCAAGCCCTGCAGAATCACCTCCATTTCCACTTTGCCTCGTGCGTTTTGCCTCAAACTTGTTCCAATACCTTCCATTCAACTCACCTAAACTATTCCAGACCTCCATTGCCAACTGTAACTCCATTAACACACATTGCCATTTTTGTTTGGAAGCTTTGCAGGTTGAGTTCTGTAGCACGATTGAGGCTACTTCATAACAAACTAAGCATTGGGAGAGCTTCAGTGGACATCAGGCAAGCTCAAAAGAACCTCAAGCACCATTGAAAGTTGCTACATTATCCAGCTCGAACTCAACTGAAACAGGTATTTCATGAACTTCTATCTCTCTATTTAGGAATAGTTAGACTTAGGTTTGTGAATGAAAGATGTTGTATTCATAGCCCTGAAATCATACATGTGCTTAGTTTTCATTTATATTAATCGTGCTAGGAGAATTTCATCCATGAACTTTCTGAAAAAACTAGGTTAAGAATTAGGGCCAGAGAAATTCTCTCTGGTCTTTGAAAGTTAGCTTAAGTTTTTTATATGGTTAGATTCGTTGTTTGATGCTCTACAAGTTTCATGTTATGAGTTTTGTAAAAAAAGCACAGAATCAGGAGATATCATTTTGTACATAGAACGCGCGCGTTTCTGTCTAGAGGAAGAAGATGAAGTTAGTTTTGGGCTGGGCCTGGACAGGCTTGCTTTTGGCACCCCCCACTTTTCTTTTTACACCCCCTGGCCCTTTTCTTGTATATTTATCATTTTTGCATTTTTATTTTATTTATGACCTTGATATTTTATTTTCAAATATAAAAAATACTTAAAAAATATTTTCAGAAATTTCTATATTTATTTGGTATTTATTTTAATTGTTTCTAGTATTAATACATTAAATACTTTATATTTATTTTGTTTAAATTTAAAAATAATGTAAAAAATACTTTTATTTTTATACACATTTGAAAATATTTTCTTGAAATATATACCTTTTTTTTTGTAAATAATTTATTTTATTTTTATACACTTAATATATTTAATACACATATATATGTATATTAAATATATATATATATATATATATATGTATATATATATATATATATATATATATATATATATATATATATATATATATATATATATATATATATATATATATATATATATATATATATATATATATATATATATATATATATATATATATATATATATATATATATATATATATATATATATATATATATATATATATATATATATATATATATATATATATATATATATATATATATATATACTATATTTTATTAAATAATTAGAACAAAAAACACAAATAATACATTTTTATTTTTATTAATATTTTATACTAAAAATACCCTTTTTTCAATATACTTTTATTTTTTATACAAATTGATCCATTGTTGTATATAAATAATAAATAATACTATTTATTTAAGAAATTAGGGTTTTTGCCCTAAAAAACAAAAATAATTGAAATTGACTTTTTATTTATTTATATTTCACATTAAAAATACTTTTTGCATACATAAAAACTTTTTTTGCATAATACATTTTATTTAAATGTTTATTTATTGTAATATTGTACATTTAATTGTTATGCCTTACACATTCAATTTGGTTGTAATAATTTAGAATTTAATTTCTTGCAAAATAATTCCCAATTCAAATTTGTACCCCCCTCCCTATATCATGTTGTAATAGTGTAGAATTTAAATTCTCGCACCTTTAAGCTTTCAATTATGCCATGATTAGACTTAGGGTTTTGTATGCAAAAATCAAATTAACAAATAGTTTGACCTAATCCAAGATAAAAATGCATGAAAAAACAAACACAATGCACACTTGCACCCCTAGGGTTATAATCCACTTGTTGCCTTCAAAAATGGGCCATGATATGCATGTCAAGTACTTTGGCAAAACAAAAACAAAACAAAGATCATAGCCCTCGATGACGCTATCTGAGTTGCCTAAACAAAATGATCAAAGTCCCTCAAGAAAATTGCCAAAAAAACTTGACACTATTGCTATCATGGTCTATACGATGACCCGCGCCTGTCCCGTTTAACATCCTAACACAAGGTTGTTCACCAAATACAATGGTGAAACAACACTGTTAAAAGGGTTAAAAACATAAGAAAGATCTTTGAGTAAAATAGGGTAGACAACTCTTAGTTACTTGATCAAAACTTGCAAAAACATCCTTGCTATCTTCAAAACACACTTCACAACACAATTTCAAAATCCTACTTTCAAACATTAAAAACTTTTCAAAATACAAAAACACCTTTGTATACATTCAAACAAGAATCATTACAATGGTTGCCACAACGATGGACTCTTTTCAAAACATCTTTCAAAAACCACGCACAAAGCACCATTTCAAACAATTGAAGAGCACTATTTCAAACAATTGAAAAGCAAAGCAAGTGACCTAAGCAAGTAACTAAGAGCCCATGGATAACCATGGATAGAAACGGTGCTAATACCTTCCCTTTCTATAATCTACTCCCCGAACCCAAGAAAATATCTCAAAGGTCTTTCCTGTGCTTTTTGACCTTTCCTTAGGATAAAATAAAAAGTCGGTGGCGACTCTTGCTAAACCGAAACATTTGCGAACACAAACGCAAAATCCCAAGTCAGTTCTCCCACCGTATCACAGGCGGTGATATGATATGTTATTTTCTCTTTCTACCTTCAGTGAATGTTGGTAGTATATCGGCAGTGAATGTCGGTGTTTATTATCTTTTTCTATCTTCAGTGAACGTTGATAGTTCATCGTCAATGAACAAAGGTGATATGATATGTTATTTTCTCTTTCTACCTTCAGTGAACATTGGTAGTACATCGGCAGTGAACGTCGATGCTTGTTATCTTCCTCTTTGATTCAGTTCCTTTGGTACACCAGTGATTTATTTTCCTGGTGGGATTTCTCCTTTGTTTCTTTATTTTTGTTGCATCCCCAATGTTACTGTGCGTCTTTTTTTTTGGTTCTGTTCATATGCATAAGCATTTGCTTGGCATCTTAGGGCCAAAAATAGGGTTTGTTTTATATTTAAGTGTCTTCGATCACGTCGACACGAAGATTTTTAAACCTTCATATCTCCAGATAGAAGAAACTTAAATAAGGGCAGCTGTTGTACCCCAATTTTTCCCCCTAAGATTCCTTCATTATACCACATTGTTTTAATCACAATAAGATCACATTAGGGTTTTTTGGTTCTTCTCCCTATCTTTAGCCTTGCTCTTTTGAGGAGTTACCAAGCATATTGACTTGTTTTCTTTTGTGATCATGGATATTTTGCTTTGATTTTCTCTCTAATTAACAAAATACAATATTTTTTTCTCTTACTTGTTAATAATATAGGTAAAGGCAATGAGGTTTAGCAAGTTGCTCCATGGGTTCATGAGTTTATTTCCATGCCCTAGTCAATAGCTTGGGAAATTCAAAGCTCACCATTGAAGTTGTTTTGGAATAATTGGTATGGAAGTGGTTTTTGGTGGCCATGAGTCCTCATCATCATCCTCAACAATTTCTATTCATAAAGGAAGAATATTGGCACAAAATGTTTGTTCAAACTTGGCAAAGTTCCTCAAAGCATTCTCTTGATCTAGAGGCTAGGTTTTTTGGACTTCAAAGGAGCATATCTTGCTCATCTTTTGTTATTTTTGAGTGATTCTAAAAACATCCTTCTCTTCAAAGAGTTGCCAACAAATCACTTCAAAAGTTCCAAGGAGTTTTCATGTGGAAGGAACTTGGTGAAGAAGAAAGATTACAAGTCACCCAGATGAATCCCCAATTTTACATATGTGACTTCAAGTGGTCATAACTTGGTCATTTTTTATCACCTTGAGCCCATTATTTTTTCATGATGATCTTAAGGATATGTACTTCATGCCTTATTTTATGTGCAAAGTAAGAAAATGGATGGAAGTTTCCTTAAGAATGCAAAAGATTATAGGTCATTTCATGATTTTTGGCCAACTTCAACAAGTCATAACTTGCTCAATTTTTGGAGATCTTGAGTGGTTCTAATTGAAAAATGTCATTCAAGAGGTCTACTTCATTCCATCTTTTTTTGTCAAGAGCAAATTCCAAGTGGAAGGCCATGTTTGGATGCAAAGGATTATAAGTCATCTTTAAAGAAGAATTTGAAATATTTCTAAGTATGAAAGTCAACTCTTTTTCTTCAACTTTGACTCCATTTAACTTTCAGCACAAGCATCCATTTAATTCCATTCTTTTTCGTTTGCAAAGCTTGTAACCTCATCTTTCTAATGCATCAAGAATTATGCCCTAAGATCCCTTGAGGTGGAAATGCCATGGATTTGAATTTGGTAGTTTGAAACTGAATTTTGCACAAAGTTAGAATTTTGAAATCTTTGTTTTGGCCTCTAATCACAAGATTTCCACGCGTTTTTGTTTCTAATCATGTTTAGCAACTTGCCAGAAGTAATTAACATCATGAAACGCACGATTTGGCTGAGTTTTGATCAAGTTTGAGTCACACTTTCTTCATGGTGCAAACCCACACGAATTCCCTCCAAAACACATCATTTGCTACTCCTTTTGATCCTATTTGCTTCACTATAAATAGAGGGTCATCCCCCATTCAATTTACCAAGCTTAGATAGCCAGAATCACCCTGCCAAACTTGCTTCACAACCCAGAATTCAGCAACTTCGAATTCTATTCTCAAGCCTTTTTCAATCCATTTTTTCCCTCAATTCACCTTCCTTGATCTTCCCTGAAGCTAACCATATAATTACATTCAAGAATCGTGCCCTATATTGCTCCATAGAAGTCCAGTTTTAGAGCTCTACAACTCAACTTTAATAGGTAGATTCCTTCATCAATTCTTCAAAACTTTGATATCAATGTGATGCTCTCATTTCCCTGGTTCTAGTCGCAACACTTACTTTCATCTGGAAACTCGTTTTGGCCATGAATTTTCAAATCCCTTTTCAAAACTTTCTTTCCAAATTACTTGAGCTACATTTTATATAAATTTGGTGCGAGGGTGTGGTTGTCTTCGTCTTCAAGAGACGAAGCAAATGGCATAGGTCTGAGCTTCTGATTTTACAGTTTGAGAGACCTGCAATTCGTGATGGCTGGAGGTTGAAGATGACCAACGTGTCATCTTCTAACCAATGAAGGCGCGCCATCTGTATTTTTCAAATTCTGGTTTTATTATTGATTCTGTACATTATTCATTAAAGACCATGATATGCACAGCGCGCCAGATCCCTTGGATTTAGTTACTAACGCGTTTTGACTCTCATCCAATTGTCCACATCTTTTACTTTTATTTTCTTTTTCTAATTTTTATATTTTAATTGCTTTAAATTTCAAAAAAAATTATAGAAAATTCATTTTTAGTCCAAAAAATCTAAAAAAATTATGAATTTTTTTTTTGATTATTCTCTTTCTGATTTTTATTTTTTTCATAATTTAATTTTGTGTTTTGGTATTTTTATAAATTTTACATTTATTTGATTTGTTTAAAATGTTTAAAAATACTTTTATACATTTTTAAATTCTGAAAAAATTATGGAGTGATCTAATGATATTGTGACAAATATTGGTGACTTTATTTTATTTTTGTTTCTGACTTTACTATTTTTTACTGTTTTTGTTTATTTTACCCATTTATTTAATTTTAAAAAATAGTTTCCGACTTTTAAAAATTCCCAAAAAATTTGTAAAATTACTTGGCCTCTTTTCTGATTTTTCTATGGTTTTATTTTTCATTTCTTGATTAATTTGAATATAATTGACATTTCCTCATTATTTTCCATTTTTTTAAAAAGATTTTTAAACCTTTTAATGTATATATTAATTGTATTGTTATTTTGTGATTATTTTCTGGTTGTCTTGGGTTGATTTTTTTGATCATGGCTTTATTAACATCATTGGATCCATGGTGTTGAGTTTAACTCCACAAAAAATGGATGAATGGTTTTAATAATAGTTTGATTAAATATTAATTCAAATGTGGTTTCTCTTTTTTCCCCATCCCTCTTCATCTCATCCCCTTCTCATTGCACTAAATGTTGTTGGAGCATGATCTCTATATCATATCTCAAAACAAATGGTGCATAGATTGCTATTGACCGACCTCAAAATAGGTGCGACTTCTATATAAGTCCACTTACGATTGCTTAACATAGAGCTAAATTTTGTCCCGATTCGAATAAATGATCATTCGTGGCCCAAACTTATGATTTCAAGCCCAAGTATGTTAATTTGATCTCTTTGATCCAATAACCTTGAGATTCATTGTGTGGAGGCTTTGGTTCTACCAATCCTCTAATGGATCTATAACACTTTTGGTCAATGCGGATCACTTAAACATTGTTGATCATTAAATGGTACTTATGTGAATTCCAAATGGATGATATACTTGACAAAAAGCAAATGCAACTTGTTGTGTGGAGGCTTTGGTTCTACCAATCCTCTAATGAGTTCCAAATGCAAGTTTCAAGATGGTCATCCAACTAACCACTAATTATTGACTTGTTTATTTTATGCTTTTATTCTTTTATGCTTTATGTACTATTTATCTTTTAGCATTTTTCATTTCATGCCATTTTCATCTTTGCTCATTTGAGCATTTATTTTCTTGCCATTTTTACTTTGCTCACTTGAGCTTTTCTTTTCCTTTCTTAAGATACTTAATAATCAACATAAACCCTAAAAAATATTTAATGGCACTTGGACTATTTGGTTACTATCCTTGGCATTATGGAGCATGGGACTTTTTCTTGGACTTAGGATTAGAAACCTTGGCCTATCTTGGAGACCTTGTGATCTTATCTGATTATTTTGTCTGGAGTTCTTGAGGTTTACCTCAAGATATTGGGATACTTGTTTGTTTTTATGTGCATGTTTTTGTGATTACATTCTCTGTTTGTAATATGGAATTCACCCGTATACAACCGCTACTCTGCCCAATTTTTGTGAAGACTTAATACACTTGAAGTTTGGTTCTCTCAAGAGGTCTAGTATCTTTGCTTGTTTGGTTTTAATCCAAAGCATGTGAATTCTATCTTGACTCATAATGTCAAGAATTTTCTTCTTGTTGGTTAGACGATTCTTCTCCTTAGCTTTTACTTTATGCTTTAGGATAGTCTCTTCTTCTCCTCCCATTTTCTTTAATTTCAAAAATCTTCTCCCTCCTTTTGAAAACTCTTCTTGTTTCTAAACTTGAACCACTTTCATAATAAACTTGGACTTAGGTCCATGCATTTTCAAAAATATTTTCATATATAAACTCCAATCAATTTAATAATACCTTGACATTTTTTTGTGAGAAGACTGAAAGTCAACCAATCTCATTTCAAACTATTTTGCCACTTTGGCTTTTTATCTTTAAAACTTTTCTCAAAATATTGGACTCTTGTCAATCCTTGTAGTGATGCAACAACTATACTTCTACAATATGTAGTGAAGTGAGATATTTTCCACTTGGGTGTTGAGTGAGGCATTGTTGATTTTAAAATCCAAGCCATATCCTCCACTTTGAGATGATGCAAATTCTCCTTTCTCATGATTGTGGGTAGTAAGTATGTTTTCCACACGGACAATGATGATGATGTCTTATCTCTTAAAATTAACCAACACACTTGTGTTTCAAATTTTTAAAAGAGGAACTACGTATACCCTGATCCCCTATTGCACGAAAGGTGGTACGTAGGCACTAAAGGTTCGCAACTGCGGAGGGTGCAAAAATCATAAAAAATATACTCTCTTCTCACCTCCACCATCCATTTTCTATGCAACACATTTTCTTTTATATAGCCAAAATATACAAATTTTTCAAAGAGGTTCCTGCGGAGTACCGTATATGTTTAGGGTGCTAATACATTCCCTTTGTATAACCAACCCCCTTACCTTGAATCTTTCCCCCTCTTTTTGGGTTATTCGCTCTTTTCCCATTCCTTTGGAAACAATAAAGCGCGGTGGTGATTTTTATTTTGATTTGTATAAAGTCTAGTCAATCCAATGGCTTAGTCTTGAACATTTCTACCGCTACAATCGTCATCACCCATTTCGACATAGGCTACTCTTTCTCTTCGATGAGTTTTGGTCGCTTTAGCCTTTTCGGCTTTAAGGCGTTCTACATGTCGAACTCTATCGGCCGGCTGAGCCATGTCTCTCAAGTATTGGGTATCTGATTTTTTCCTAATGGAATAATCTAGGCCGCCTGCTGCCATTTCGACCAATTCATGTTTAGGAACTTGGGTAAAACACCTGGCTTTAAGCAGTCGAAACCTATTCAGATACTCATCTATTGGCTCAGTGAGTCTCCTCTTCACACTAGCTAATTCTTTCAAACTTATTTTGGTTTGTCCCATGTAAAATTGTTCATGGAACAACCTTTCCAATTGATTCCAATTATGGATTGAATTGGCTGGGAGGGTAGTGAACCAAGTAAAAGCATTTTTTGTTAGAGAACTTGGGAAATATTTAATCCTAAGGTTTTCGTTGTTTGCTATTTCTCTGGCTTCTATCAAATATCTCGCCACATGTTCGATAGTAGACTCTGTCGTATCCCCTGAAAATTTGGTAAACTTGGGGACTTTTCCCCTAGGGGGTAAATCTGTTTGCAGAATATATTCTGACAATGGAGATGTGAAGTTTGGTCTGTGAAAACCAATGTTCATCCCATTCTGTATCATAATTCTTTCGATCATGGCAGTCAGATTATTATCTGTTCCATAATTCTGATGTCGAACTTGCTGTATTAATTCATCAGCGTTTTGGTTCCTATTCACCATAATCACTCCTGGATCGACTTCTCTAGGGATCTGTGGGGGATTTCGAGGTATTTTGACCCTAGTTTGTTCTATTTCTACTCTAGGGATCTGTGGATTTTGATTAATGGTTAAATCTTCCTCCAAGATTACCCATTGGTTCACTCTTGTTGGTATTCTCTGGGGTTGTCGAATAGTTTGGGGGACCCCAAAGAATTCAACCATGCGCGTCATTTGTGCTGCCATTTGTTGATTCGATTGGGTAGTATTTTGTATTAGGGGGTTCAGCACTATACTTAGGGTTTGTGCCAGCATTTGCACCATATCATGGTTGCTTTCATCCATTTGTTGCCTTAAAATTGCTATAGAAGCATTTGTGAGGCTTGGTATTATATGTGATGGCCCTCTTAAAAGTTGGTTTCTACCCAAATTTACCATACTGGCTCCAGATCCCTGTAATGGTGAAGACGTATTCACCACATGTTCTGAAAATATAGACACAGCGTTCATAAGGCTAGCCATTTCAGTGGTTGGCATACCATACGGCTGTTCTCGACCCATCCAGGCTGTCGAAAATCCTGGGGGAACGTACGGTCGAGATCCTGGATTTTCCCTTGGTGGGGGTGTTCCTAATGGACCTCTAGGACCTACATATGAAAGTATGGGTCCTAATTGATTTGTGGTTAACGTTGGTACTGAACCAACATATGTTGAGATATTTTCTCCAACGGTAGTTATAGCCGCTGTTCCTGTAGTATTTGGTGGAGGTATTTCTCCATGATTTGGCTCATTAGCCATTCTACTTTTGCTATTTCTATTCCTAATAGTACACTCATTGGTGGTTATTCTACCACTTCTTAATAACATGCAACACTGTATACGTGTAAAAGGAAAGCAATAACATAAATGAGCAAACAGATGATAAAAATTAGCAAGGTCCCATCAGATGTGCCAATTTGTTTATCGTGGTTTTCGGTAAACAACCGCTGATCCTCCAAAAAGAAAAGCCCTTTTGATTACTCGCGGGATCGACCAAATTGATCCCAGAACATATGCTAATTTTTATGCTGGTTTGATGTAAAAGTTAATATCTAGGAAGAACACACGTTCGACCGGGGATATGGTGTTTGTGGTTTTGGAAAGCAAATAGAGATGCAAATAAAATGCAGGAAACGTAAACTTTGCAAAATAAGATTAAAACAATGTGAAAGATTTGATTAATAAAAGGTGGTGTTTCCAACGTACATTCTCAGTTATTCTTTCACACACAGCGGGTACTTGAATAATGTTGAGTGACTAGTACAATAGGTTGAACACACGGAAAATCTACACAAACTTCCTATCTTTATACTAAAATTATGTAACTATCGAGGGGATGCTTTGCTTTGGGATGAAGACAAGTGTCCTATGCATGCCCGTGAACCTCTATCTTCCTGCCACGTCGCTTTCCCTTAACTGCTGGGCGAACTGCATTTCCCTCCAATCTTCAAATTCAAATATCTTTCGCCTTTGATGCTGACACGAGGGTTATTCTTCTAGTCGAAGGTCACAGGACCTTTTCAGTCGAAGGCTTGATGGTGATGTCTGGTCGAAGACCAATTCGTAGCTCAGATATTTCTCTAAGTTTTTCCATCCGTCGAAGCATTTTCCAGCTTGGCTTTATTTGCTCTATTTTTGGCCCATAAGGCCAATTTATCGTGGGTGTCGAATTCAAGAGCCAGCAGCTACATATGATCTGCATAATTCCTACAAAATACAAAGGAATGGCGGCATCAGAATACCATAAGACAATAATAAAAACTTCTAGTCTTCTTTATGATACATATAGGATGATAATTATAACAACTTTTCCATATTGTTATTCTATGTTCATCAAAATTCCTGCAAATTTCAAGTTACTGTGATTTTCCAAATTTTCATAAATAGAACATCAGTGATTTTTTTTCCAAATTTTCATAAATAGATGACGAAAAAAAAGAAATTCAACTAACCTTGGAATGGTAGCATTAGAAACGGAGCAACAACAGAGAACGAAGTAAAGATGCAGTGGCGATGTAAGCGAAGAAACAACTGCTTAAGTGAAGCAACGACGACAAACGAATAAACAAGGACGAAGAAAGAAGCAAACCAATGGTGGAGAAAGAATCAAAGCAACAATGGTTGAAGTTGAAAAACAACAGTCAGAGAGGAGACGACAAGGTGGCGGTGGCTGAAGGTGAAGATTTGTGAATACGATATTGTTCTTTGACTTCTTTCCTTCCTCTGCAATTAGGTTTCCTGTCATTCCTAATTCTATTTTGATTTTATTTTAATAAAATTAATGAAAGACACATGCTATTGCACGGGTGAATTTGATGATTTTTTTTGTGAGATATTTTTTGAACGATATAAGTAATTGTTGTACCCCAAAATTTGCCCTCCCATATTTCTCAAAACATTTCAAATGAGATCCTCAAATTGCTCAAGGAAGTCCAAGGGTTGACCAGGCAAACTCTCTCCTAAGGCAGTCTACCTCAAATTAGGGTTTCATGTTGCATCAAGATACTTGAGTCCAAGGGATCCCAAATGCTCACCATTGTCCTAATATGTTCTCAAGATCATTCATGCCAAGTTTCAAGCCTTGCAGAGGAAATTTTCTCAGTCAATTGCTCAAAGGCCTGAAAATCGACTGTGCTAGGGCAAAAGTCAATTGTGGCCTACATACAGTCAAACTTCAATATTTTTGGTCAACATCCTCATTTTGAAGTATCATTCATCATTTGATCAAGGGTTGATCATGATTCATCAAGGATTCCTCACAATGCATCAAAACCCAAAAGTTGCTAAATTAGGGTTTTGTAGGAAAAGTCAACTCAACTTTGACCAAGAATAACTTTCTCATACTTTATGAGAAATGACCCATACAAATCTCATTTTGAAGAGGATTCAATTCTCTACAATCCATCTTCATCTCCCAAGTTCAAAATATGCACTCACAAGAAGTTATGAATTTGGACATTATAGGTCATTTTGAAAAGTCAACAAAAAACACATTTTTTGTCAAAGCTTCATACTTGAACATGGAAGAATCAATTGAGATGAGACCAAAAGTGTTGCTTAGAAGACATCTCAAGATTTCTAAAAAGTCCAAGAACACCTTCAAAAAGTCAAAATTGAATAAGTTATGCATTGGTGAAGTTGCCTTTTTTTGCAAAATTGCCAAAAGTGCCTCAAATTGCAATTTTTGCTAAATGGGCCTAACTTTTTGCAGTTGTTTTGAGTTGGTAGCATGGTCCACGAGCCCTAGCTCTTACCATTTGTATTTATATTATTTTTTCTATTTATTTTGATTTTTATTGCAATTAAATCAATTTAAATCAAAACAAATCATGAAAAAATCCAAATCATTTAAACTTCAAGATCTTGTGCATATTTCAGGTCCTATATCCAGCTAGCAAGTGAATCAATACGTGCAAGGCATAGGTGGGCACAAAAAGATTGATTTTGTCCTATTTTGGAAAGATTTTCAAGTGAATCAAATCAAGATCATAAATCATAATTGGCAAGGATTGAGACCATATTTGTAAACCTAATCCATCCCTTGGTATATAGTGAACAATTGCAGCCAGAAAAAACAAGGTTTGGAGGCGCACAAAGGCAGAACCAAACTTGAAAAAATTCAAAGAAAGTGGTGATTTGATTTTGTACTTCCAGGCGTTTTCAAGGCCCCTTAGCCATCTCATTCGCTTCCTGGGATTGCAAGGAACCTATACAATTCAAGAATAAGCATTTTTCAGCGCTAGAACTCACTGTAAGTAATCCACGACCATGGATTTTTCTTGAAATCAAATCACATGATTTTGGCACTTATAGCATGAATTACATACATATTCTTGTTCCTTGAAGCATTTGCAAGCTGTTCATAACAATTAATTGCATTTTTTCTAACTCTATAAAGATTTGCCATTATTAGGGTTCTTGGTCTCGTTTTAGAGTCTTTGTGTACAGGTGAAATTGGCCCACAAGAAGGGCACCATCATGCTCAGCAGGCCAAGGCGGTTTGATTCATGGCCTTAGACCCCATTTATCATGCCCATGTGAGATTTTGAAACAATCAAGGGTTGTAGCTACGGACATATGTCCGTAGGTAAAAGTCTATGACTTTTACCAACGGAGAGAGGACAGGGACGACTTGCGTGGCACCATCTTATTTGTTCATTTGAATTCTGGCGCATTTTTTTCCCCACTAACTTGCATTATTATATATTATCCATTATTATTATTTTATATACAATAAAAGCATGTAGCTCAGTTGGCGTGAAGGTGAGTGGAAAAGGCTTTGGGGCCTGGGTTCGAGTCTTAGGTCCCCCCATTATTTCATATTATTTTCATTCACATAATCAGGCGTGCATGTAGGTATGAAGTCCACCATGTGACCTCAAGGTTCCACCATTAGATCTCCAGATGGCCAGATCTAAAGGCCATCATATGAAGGACCATCACACATCTCAGTCAATGCATAACATGGAATCCAGGAAGTCAAACGTGGACCTCTGATCTTTGGCCAAGAATTGCTAGCAACACACCCCTCCAATTGCTGTCCACAGGCCCATTTTATTCTCTTTTTTCTTTTATATTTTCTTAAATAAATCGTTTAAATTATTTTTTACTAACACCAAATTAATTCTTTTTTTCATAAAAAACCATAAAATCAATTTTCATCCAATTATATTTAGAATTTATTTTTTATACAAAAATTAATTTAATTAGTTTATTTAATTTTAGGGTAACTTTAATTATTTTGTAAATAAATTAAAACAAGTTAGAAATTAGGGTTTTGTTTAATTTAAATTATATTTTCTTTTTCTTAAAAATAACCAAAAATACAAAAATAGTTCATGTAAATTATTTTCTTTAAATTAATTTAACTACTAATTAGATTTGTATTTAATTTAAAAACCTTATTCTTTTTTTCTAAAAAATAATCAAAAACATCAAAAAATAATTTTTTCTTTTAATTAGGTTAGACGGGGTCAAAACCCTATTTCTCTCTCGTTCTCGATTCATCGCGCTTATTTATTTTTACCATATTGATGTAATTGCTCACAAGATGTAATAGATTAATTAAGACCGTTTTCGTTCATTTATCGTTTTTTTACGGGTTGTTTTTGGCTATGTAATTAATACCCGAAGCCTTGTAATAGCGTAGCTTTACTTTCCGCACTTTAAATTCCGCAAATATTAACTGTTAGATGTATGATCTTAGGGTTGCATGACAAGAATGTATGTTAAATTTTAAAACGGTTAGCAAACCCTAAATGTGCAAAGATAATAACTTAAAATTGAATCACTCGCACATGCGCACTCCTAGGGTATACTCCCACTTCGGTTGCCTTCGGTAAACGATCATTAAGTATAGGGTATTTTAGTGGTCGCTCTTTTGTCTCAAAGATCAAAGTTGCCTCGGAAGGGTTGCCTCAGAATTTTTGCCTCGAATATTGATCTTAAGACATTAGGGTTATTACTAAGACATCCTAACATTGCTTTAGTGATCGTACGTCCCTTTCGAATTGACCCTTTAAAACTCCAAAGATGGTGCTACCTACTCACTAATAGTAGGATAGCGCTGTCTAAAGGAAACGAACATAAAACAATTCTTTTTTCGAGTAGGTAAATGCTAGTAGGTACTTGCTCAAAAACAAACACACTTTTCCATACTTACACTCTTTTCAAATAAAGTTTTCAAAAAAACACTTCGTAACACTCTTGAAGACAGAAGCAAGGGTTAAATCGAAGTCAAACAAAAACTTTTTTCAAATCAAACACAAACACGGAAGAAATTTTAAAATGATGAGCAAGTACCTAAGAGCCCGTATAAAACTACGGATAGAAAGGGTGCTAATGCCTTCCCTTTCTATAATCTACCCCCGTACTAAAAATCTTGAAAAAGGAATTTTTCTGTGCTTTTTTCCTTTCCAGTTGGATAAAATAAAAGTCGGTGGCGATTCTTGCTTACCGCGACATTTTGAGAATAAAAAACGCAAAACGCAAACCAGCATTTCAAAACAGTTCCGGTTCTGGCCACCGTATCACAGAACTGGCGACTCTGCTGGGGAAAAATAAGTGGGGTATACCTTAGGATTAGTTCATCATATTTGATTCTATTCTTTGATTTGATTTCTTTATTTTTGTGGGCTTTGTATTGGAGTTACTATAGATCCTAATCCAGATCTGGGGGACACCTTTTAGGTAAGTAACAATAAACTGTGAGGGAACTGTACGGTGTAGACCGATACGGTTGGAGCAGTAGCTACGTTGATGTGGCACATTGGTTGGTACCGGTATCCCTTGTGGAGAAATGAAGAGAATACAGGGCTGCTATATGGGTCGTTAAGCATCAACTGATCTTAGAACCTATAATTGACCAACTTGGCCATAGGAAGTAGTGAGATAGCCGGCCTCGGTGTAGAGCTGAGAACTGGTTGATACTCGATACTACACTCATTGAGACCATACTCTCGAGATTGTTCTGGCCGCAAGAAAAGATTGCATGAGTTGAAACCATGACCGATGGAGGATGGTCAGTGATATTGATAACCTCTAGAACCCTGTTACTTTTATTAGGAAAGGTTGAAACCAACTGAACTTCAAGAGGGTGTTACCTAGACTCCATGCAAGCCTAAACTTAAGGGCTATTGTGTGACTTGTTTGCTTTTACCATGTCTGTTATCTGCTATACCTGTTGTGTGTTTTATCATGACATCATTCATCATAACATCGCATGCATACTTCATTAGACTAACCATTTCGAAGACCGAGGGGATTTATCTTTGTTCTGTTTTGAAGATTATGGCTTCAGTGCACAGAAATACCATTCGAGTTAACTTCGTGCAAATTCCTGCTCAACTCAGAGAGTTAGTCTCAAAAGTTCCTGATACTTCTTCATTCGTTAGAAGACATGGTCATCTCCTTCGCTTGGTTACTTCAAAGTTGGATGAGAAAATGATGAGCGTGCTTTTCCAGTTCTTTGATCCGGTGCATCATTGTTTCACCTTCCCGAATTATCAACTAGTTCCCACTTTGGAGGAATTCTCTGACTTACTGGGCATAGCCATCCTCGAGCAGACACCCTTCACAGGTTTGGAGGAGGTTCCTAGACCCGAGGACATTGCTTCAGCCTTACATCTAAAAAGGGCTGATGTAGTATCCAACTGGGAGACACAGAGCGGGGTCAAAGGTTTCTTGGCCAAGTTTCTGATGGATCAAGCTCAACAGTTCTGGTATAACTTGGATTTTCAAGCATTTGAAGACATCTTGGCTCTCCTCATCTACATCTTGGTTCTTTTCCTGAATCTAGATTCCTTCATAGACGTGAATGCGGTCAAGATCTTCTTGTCTCGGAATCCAGTGCCTACTCTTCTGGGTGATATTTTACCAGCTCTCTATACTCGTACTGTGCGAAGAAGGGGGACCCTCATGTGTTGCACGCTGCTACTGGCGAGGTGGTTTATTTTGCACCTCCCCAAGTCTATATTGAACAATGAGGAAGGTGTAGGTTGGGCTTACAGAATCATGTCACTCGCCCATACGGACATTCTTTGGAGTTCTAAGGATATGGAAAAAGTAGCTGTCATTGATCGATGTGGGGAATACCCTAGTGTCCCGTTGCTCGGAATTAGAGGGGGAATAACCTACAGTCCTTGTTTGGCTTTACTACAGTTTGGTCACGCTCAGAGAGACGGTCCCCAAGAGATGCTTCTTACAGATATTGTCTTTGACTACAAGGGGGACATCGATGAGCATCACCGAAGGTTTATACGGGCCTGGGGCATGGTGAACAGGTCTGACCCTCACGAGCTAGGACCAAAGACTTCTCTCCCTATGCAACCTTATCTCCAGTGGGTTCGAGCCCGTGCTCAAAAGCTAGGGATGCCTTATGAAGCTGTTTTGCCAGTGGTTGTGGAGCCTACTAATGAAGAAGGTGTCCCTTATACAGTCCTCTATCCCTATATGCCTACTGATCTCGGGGCATTGAAGAGATCTTGGATCTAGTTAAAGGAAGAAAGGGATACCTACCGAGAGAAGTATCATGAGAAGGAAAGGAAGATCTTGAAGCTCACGAGGCAGCTTGAGAATGAAAGGACAATCAATGATTATGTCAGCACGAAGGGAAAGAGACTGTTGTACCCCAAAATTTGCCCTCCCATATTCTTCAAAATTTGCCAAGTCAAAGCTTCAAAATTCCCCAAGGGTTGCACAGTTCAAGGGCCTCCTAAACAGTCAAAATTAGGGTTTTGGTTCTGATCAAGAAAATGGAGTTTCCAAGGGTCCAATCAAGTTCCACATGCCTATAAACATGGTCAAGCATCCTCATACAAAGTTTCAAGACTTTCAGCATAAAATTGCACAGTCAAAACCCTAATTGCACTACAGTCAACTGTAGGGGCAAAATGGTCATTTGGCAGTCAAAAGTTCAAATTTTTGGTCAACATCTCATTTTGAAGCCACAAACATCAGTTGATCAATTCTTGATCATGATTCTCAAAGCTTGGCTCAAAAATCATCAAGATGCAAAAGTTTCCTTATTTGGATAGTTGAAAATGTCAACTGTAAATTGACCAGGGCATAACTTTCACATGGTTTATCAGAAAAATTCCATCCAAAGCTCATTTTGAAGAGAAAGACATTTCCAACAACTCCTCTTCACACTTCAAGTCCAAGAAATGCTCTCACAAAAAGTTATCAATTTCAACATTATAGGTCATTTTCAAAAGTCAACAAAAAGGGACTTTAAGTCAAAGGCCATAACTTGAGATTGGTAAATCAAAAGGACATGGGACCAACGACATTGGTTAGAGGACTCAAAGACCTTTCCAAAATGTCCAAGAACATGAGTAAAGCTTAAACATTGAGCAAGTTATGCCTTGTGGAAGTTGGGAAATTTTTGGATATTTTGAAAAGTCAACATTGCTTCAAATAACCTAAAATTGCTAATGGGCTTCTTTTTCTTCCACAATTCATTATCCAAAGCATGTGCACGACCACTTGGCCCAAAGGGAAGTTTTTCTTCATTTTTTATTTATTTATTTGGATTTTTATTATTAATAATTCATTTAAATTAATTAAAATACATGAAAAATGTTAAACCTACTATTTCAAATCTTTTAGTGCATATAATATCTTCAATATTTCGTGCAAATCAAATTAGGGAAGAATTGGAATTGATTGGATATGATTGAGAACTAAAAAACATGAAAAAAGATTGAAAAATTATGGTTTGCAAATCAAATCTTTTTCACATCAATGCATGGATTTTGATCAAGTTTCTTAACCTAAATCACTCTCCTATACATACACAAGCAAGACCTAATGCTCATTACCTAAAAGCTGCGCAAGAATCTGGAGAACAAAACTTGAATTTTTGCTTAAAAATTCCAAATCTGAAAACACATTTGCAGGTCGATTGAAGCCAAGAAACTCATTCCATTGCATCCCTGGGACATCAAGCAACGTACCTGGATCAAGAACACCAACCCTACAGCCTTAAATCATTGTACAGAATCAATTTTTTTTTCATAATAATGCATATTCGTATTCTGAGTTCTAGGCATATTCATGGCATTTTATTTGTAGATTCATACTAAGCGATGTGTTTTAAAGCTAACCATATACTTTGATTAGAGTTTTATGCACTGTATGCAAAACCACCATTGTCATATTTTAGGGTTTCAGGCTTGGAAATTTAGGGCTTTTCGTTCAAGGAACAATTGGGGCATGATAATGGCACCATCAGGTTCAGGAGCTTCACGACAATCACATCCATATGTCGCGCCTAATTTCTAATGCGAGGATTCCTATTCATTATTTTTCAGAAAGGTGCCTAAGGGAAGGACGTAAAACCGTTGCCAATCTCTTTCATGTTTCAGAAAAAAAAACACAACCACGAAGAAGATGGTTATGTGGCAGGCGATAGTTGGCTCATTTAAAAATTCGCGCTAAAATCCACTAACGTTTTTGTTTTATTTGATATTAATTGATTGTTGTATTATAAACAAAGTGAGCGCTTGGATCAACTGGCAGGCACAAGCATTGGTAAACCACAGGACCTGGGTTCGAGCCCCAGGTCCCTCACTCTTTCCATGCTATTTTTAAATCAATGTTTCTATGCAGTTTCAACGCTGAAGACCATCATACGTTCCTCCATCAAGCCGTCCACGCGTTCAATTTCATCAATTCAAGGGCACAGATTTGGAGAGCATGGTACACGTGAGTCAACGCTTGGGTACGTGAGTGGAAAAGTCAGCCAGGCCTAAGGCTTATTGGGCTCAAATTGCTGGACTTCACCCTCCAAATTAGGGGCAGACCCCCTTAGGTTTGCAAACTCTTTTACATTATTTATTTTTTTCATTATTTTTACTTTCTTTTAATTATTGTTTTTTAATTAATTTAATATTTTCATAATATATAAAAAACACCAAAAAAATCAGAAAAGAGAAAAAATAATAAATATTTTATTTTAGTATTTTTGTAAATAAATTGTATTAATTAAATTTAGTTATTAAATTAGGTTTAATTGTAATATTTTCCTTAATAAAAGTCTAAAATTGGTAGAATTAGGGTTTATAATCATTTTTGTCCTTTTTTCTTTTCTTTCATAATAATTAAATATTTCCTATTATTTATTTTTATAATTAAATGGCATGTAAATAATTAGGTTAAATATTAGGTTAAAATTTAATCTTTTCTTAAAAAAAAACTAAAAACAACTAGAATTAGGGTTAGCATTTTATTTTAATTAATTCTTTTTTCATTAAAAAAATCATAAAATACAAAAATACCAAAAACAAATTTCTTTTCCTTTTAATTTTATTAATTTAATAATCGTTTAATTTAATTTAGTTAAAAAGGGTCCAACGCCCTCGTTTCAACTTTAAATCCAATTCGCATATTTATTTTTTATTCTTTATAATATTTATGTATCTCTCCCAAGGCCATGTAATATTTATCTCGCACTTTACTTTTCTTTAAGTCTTTATTTTTCTGTCAAATCGGGTTCTGGAAATTTTGGCGATGTGGACCCGTGCCGTTTGTAATAGCTTTAGAACTTTTACTTCTCGCAATTTTTAACTGTTAATCAAGGCATGCAAGAATGAATGGACAAAAATAAAAACAAACGCGTAGATCACCTATACCATGACAAGATAAAAATAAACGAATCTGACACACAAATCACACACCACCCCTAGGGTACGCCTCACTGTTGCCTTGCCTCGAAAGGTGATCGTCGAGTAGAGGATGTCTTAGTAAGTCCTCATGATTCGGGAACCTGGCATGAGGGTAGCTTCTAAGGTATCTTCCCATTGCTCTGGTGATCACCATGTCCCGAACCTCGAATTGACCCGAATACCTCCAACGGTGGTGCTACCTACCTCTCAATGGTGGGATGGCACTACTTTAAAAGGACATTTACACAGACGAATTCCTTAGGGTAGGTAGGTTCTCGTAGATACTTGCTCTAAATCTCAAAACAAATTCCAAAATACTTTTCACACCAACACATTTTCAAAAAGCTTTCGAAAGCATTTTTCAAACACTCTTGAGGACCGATACAAGAGTCGAACTGAAATTTTCAAAGAAACTTTTTAAAACCCACAGTTGAAAAGCCAACAAACCATTTTGAAAACACAAATGAGCAAGTATCTAAGAGCCCATGGATAACCATGGATAGAAAGGGTGCTAACACCTTCCCTTTCTATAATCTACCTCCCGAACCGAGAGCAATCTCTATAAGGAATTTTTCTGTGCTTTTGTCCTTTCCATTTGGAGAAAATAAAAGACGGTGGCGACTCTTGCTTCCGCGAAATTTCGCGAACCAGCGTTAAACAGTCAGTTCCAGATCCACCGATCACAGAACTGGCGACTCTGCTGGGGACTTAAACTTAAAGTGAGGTGTACCTTAGGGTTAGTTCATAACTGTGTTTTCAATTGTATTGACTTGTCTGCTTTAACTTTGTGGGTTGCATGGGAGTTACATAGATCCTAACCCGGATCTGGGGATACCCTGTTTAGGTAGCATAAGCTGTGAGGGACCTGTCCGGCGTAGACCTACGCGGGTGAAACAGTGGCTACGTTGGTGTGGCACCTTGGTCTTTACCGATATCCCTTGTGTTGCAACGAGGAGAATATGGGTCTTCTAAGGAGTCATTCAGCACCAACAACCTTAGAACCTTAAATGACACAACTTGGCCATTAGAATAGTAGCAGTATGCTACGCCCATTGAGGCTAAACTCTCGCGATGGTTCTGGCCGCAAGAAAAGATTGCGATGCTGGAGTTATGACCGATTGAGGGTAGTCAATGATATTGGGATCCTCTAAGAACCCGGTTACTTTGATAGGACAGGTATGAACCAACAAACTGAAAGAGGGTAGTACCTAGACCTCATGCTGACCTAAACTTTAGGGGCTTGCCTTGTGTGACTTGTGTGCCTTACCATGTTTGCCTTTGTATCTATGTGTGGTGTGCTTTATCATAATATTATAACATCATGAGAATTGCATGCATCCTGCATAAGGACTGACCATTTCAAAGACAAGAGGGTTTCACCTTTGCTCTGTTTTGTAGGATATCATGATGCCTGTGCGAAGGAATACTATTCGGTTCAACTTTGTTCATTCACCTGAGTTGCTTGAAGAGTTGGTTAGCAGAATTCCAAATACCACTTCCTTCATTCAGAGGCATGGTTCTCTTCTCAGCTTAGTCACTGCAAAGCGGGATCAACAGTTGATGAGTGTTCTGACCCAGTTCTATGACCCTTTGTACCCGTGCTTCACCTTTCAAGACTTCCAGCTGGTCCCTACCCTGGAAGAGTTCTCTGATTTGCTTGGTGTCCCTATCTTGGATCAGACTCCCTTTACTGGTTGGGAAAAGACCCTCAGGCTTGAGGATGTTGCTGCAGCTCTTCCCCTGACACATCAAGAGGTAATGGACAACTGAGTGACTAGAAGCGGAGTTAAGGGTTTCTTGGCCAAGTTTCTGATCGGTAAAGCTAACAGTTTCTGGAATGACCTGGACTTTAGGGCATATGAAGACATCTTGGCTCTCCTAATCTATGGGTTAGTCTTGTTTCCTAATCCTGACAACTTCATCAATGTCACTGCCATAAGGATCTTTATGTCTCAGAATCCGGTGCCCACTCTCTTGGGTGACATCTTGCAACAACTTCATGCTCGTACTACCCGAAGACGAGGAACCCTATGGTGTTGTATCCCTTTGTTGGTGAGGTGGTTTATTTCGCACCTCCCTAAGTTCGTACTGAAGAACCAAGAAGGAAGAGGTTGGGCTCACAGGTTAATGTCTCTCACCGATAAAGACATCATTTGGACTTGCAGAGGTTTGGATGAGATAGCTATTATTGATCGATGCGGGGAATACCCTAATGTTCCTCTGATTGGTACCCAAGGAGGAATCTCTTACAATCCATGTCTAGCGCTCCGTCAGTTTGGAAGAGCCAGAAGAGCAGGTCCCCATGAGATGTTGGTGCCTCACATCAGTTTTGAGTTTCAAGTGGATAGTGACGAGCTGCGTCGTAGGTTCATCAAGGCTTGGGGCAAGGTTCATAAAGCTGACCCACAAGAGCTAGGGCCAAATACTTATTTACCTATGGAAGCCTACTACAAATGGGTTCGCATCCGTGCTCAGAAGTTAGGTATGCCGTATGAAGCTGTCAGACCTATCATTCTTGAGTGTCCTGACAAGGATGGTGTTCCTCCAACTGTCCTTCCTCCTCATATACCTACTGATTATGAGACATTGAAGAGATCTTGGTCGCAACTGCGAGAAGAGCGGGATTCTTACCGGGAAAAGTTCAACGAGCAGGAATTAAAGATCCAGAAGCTGACAAAGCAGTTGGAGAATGAGAGAGCTCTGAATGCCTACATCCGTACTGAGAAGAGGAGACCATGGGATCAATAAGGAGCTCTGAATGTTCTTTTACAGTTTTATTTCCCTTTTCAGTATTTCCTTTCATGTAACGCCCAAGGGCAGCCTGTTGAATAATTTCAGTTTCAAAGTTGAATCTAATGAAGTGTGTTCCTTTTTGTCTACAAAGTTGATGTCCGATTGTCTTTGAAAACATAATTCATACGCATCTCATTCATCATGTGCATAGCAGGTTTTCTTCTTTTCAGGTTGCTTACCGTTCTTCGCTGTTTATTTCAGCATCATGAATCCTGACTCATCATCAACTGAGACATCCATCAAAGCTCTTCAGGCGCAGAATGCGCAATTTCAGGAATTAATCAAGGGTCTGGCTCAAGGCCAAGAAGAGCTGAAGGCTCTGCTTCTGAAGAAGGAAAAGAAGAAGAAGAGAAGAACTGTTCTGTTCAGCTCGGGCCGAAGGTTTGGCAATACTCTGCAAAATGAAGAGGCTGGTTCTTCTATTGGCAAGAGTACTCCTCAAGCAGAAAAAGGTCCTAGTCCGGTAGTCTCTGACAACGAGACTGATTTTGATGAAGAGCAGTATCCTCCGGCAGAAGACCGTTACAAGCAGTTGGAAGATAGGTTGAATGCTATGGAGATACAACAGGTACCTGGGCTGGATTTCGGAGATCTGGGTTTGTCTACTGGTGTGATCATTCCTCGGAAGTTCAAAGCACCATCTTTCACTAAGTACGACGAGGCGTCTTGTCCCAAGCTACATCCCAGGTCCTATGTTCGGAAGATTCAACCGTACTCAGCGGATAAGAATTTGTGGATCCACTTCTTCCAGGAGAGTCTTTCAGGGACTCATCTCGAATGGTTCTATCAGCTAGATGGGACCAAGGTTCGTAACTGGGAGGAGTTGGCTACTGCTTTCTATAAGCAGTATCAATATAATACCGACCTTGCCCCTACACGTACCCAACTCCAGGGTATGTCGTTAGGTTCAAGTGAAGGTTTTAAAGAGTACGCTCAGAAGTGGAGGGATCTGGCTGGCAGGGTGCAGCCTCCGTTGACTGATCGGGAGTTAGTAGACATGTTCTTGGGAACCCTGTCTGGGCCATTTTTTAACCATCTTATCGGTAACTCGTCTGCAGGGTTTACTGATCTTATCTTGACTGGAGAGAGAATTGAGGCTGGGTTGAAGTCTGGTAAGATTCCGAAGGGTGCATCGTCTAGTTCTGAGAAGAAACCCTTCAAAAAAGAGGCCAGTGTGGTGTACGGGCCTAGAAGGCAAGATAAACCAGAGCGCCGCCAATCTGTCAACGCATTGGTGATTGCGAAGCCTGCAGCCGCTCCTCGGCAAGCTAACCAACCAAGGGCTGAGAGACCCAGAAGGGAATTCACCCGTTTGAGTATGACCTTGTCACAAATTTTGCCACAGCTGCTCTCAACCAACTTAGTGACCGTCAGAGAGGCTCCGAAGTTTGCAAATACTACATCTCCTAAATACAACCCAAATGCTCGTTGTGCTTATCATTCTGATATCCCGGGGCATTCCACTGATGACTGTTGGGCATTAAGGAATAAGGTGCAAGACCTTATCGACGCGAAAGAGATACAGTTTGAAGCGCCTGAGAGGCCGAATGTGGTTACTGCTCCTATGCCCCAGCATGGAGTAAATGCTGTTGACGAAGATGTTTACGCTATTTCTGTGGATGATCTAGCTACTCCTTTGAAGACCGTCAAGAGGAACCTACTGCTGGCCGGTTTATTTCCGGGTTGCAGTGAGGGTTGCCTGTTATGTGCTGTTTCCCTATCTGGTTGTCCCTTGCTGAAGTTAGGCATCCAAAGCCTAATGGATAGCAAGGAGATTCTGTTTAAGAAGTCTGCTGTTCAGTTGGTTCCGGTGGAAGAAGTTTATGTGGTTACCATCTTCAATAATCCAATCAAGGCTCTCCCGAAGAAGCCTGTTCAAATCATGACTGTTGCACCTGTGGTTATCACTGTTCCGGGGCCTCTTCCCTATGTATCTGATAAAGCTGTCCCCTGGAATTATGGGGAAGATGTGTATGTAAACGGGATTAAACAAGAGTTCAACACTGGCGCCAGTATCTGTGATATCACTGGCCCATCCAAAGTCACCCGCAGTGGCAGGCTCTTCTCGCCTGACATTGCACCGCCTGCTACTCGAAGACCCCTCCTCATAACACCTACAAGTGTACCTGTTCCTGTTGCTGATCAAGTTGTTTCCCCTGCCGCCGAGTCGTCTAATGCTCGGGGCAAAGGGATTGAAGTTGAGCCTGCCCGGGTGGAGGCACCAATACCTATAAACGCTGAGGCCTCCCAACAAGAAATGGAGGAGATTCTAAAAATAATAAAGAAGAGTGACTTCAATGTTGTGGAACAGCTGGGGCATACACCCTCCAAAATCTCCATGCTCTCCTTATTGCTATGCTCTGAGGCCCATGCTAAGGCCTTGATCTCATTCCTCAAGACGGCCCATGTGCCACAAGAGACATCTGCAGTCCAGTTCACTGATTGCATGGCAAATCTAACAGCGGACAACGGCTTGGGTTTCTCAGATGCTGACTTGACTGCGAAAGGAAGAGACCACAATGATGCTCTGCATGTCTCTATTGAATGTCGGGGCACTACCCTGGCACATGTATTGGTGGATACTGGTTCTTCCTTGAATGTTCTACCAAAGAAGGCTTTAGACCGTTTGGACTGTGAAGGCCTGGAATTAAAACCCAGCAATATCATCGTCAGGGCCTTTGACGGTTCAAAAAGGATGGTTCATGGAGAGGTTGACATTCCTATTCGCGTGGGCTCTCAGGTGTTTGACTCTACTTTTTATGTGATGGATATCCGTTGATAACACGATTTTATATCGTATAAATCGACTTAATTAATGCAAATAATTCATGTTTTTATTTAATTTATTTTATTTTATTTCCATATTACGCTGGTATTTCTTTGTTTCAGGTATTTTGCCTTAAAAAAGCTTATGTGAAGAAAAATGAAGAAATAGATGCAATTTAGTACAAAAATGAAGATAATTGATTAATGTGGTGCAGAATACTAAATGGGGGTGAAAAGAATGATTTTTCCAAGGCCCAAAAGACCAAGAACGCGCAGAGGCCCAAGGGAACACACGTTCCCCACTTCATCTTGAAGGGACCGACCGGCCCACTAAGGGGAACGACCGGTCCGGCCCACTTCAGCTGAGTGGAACGACCGTTCCCTCCCCTTTCCTATTTTTACGCCATTTTCTCCTCACACGGAACGACCGGTCCCAAGTCAATGAAGAAACCAACTTTTGCTATATTTCCGTACACGTCTTCAGCATGTTATGCAACAAAGTCCACTAGCAATATTTTTTGGATATTCAGTTTTACGTGGATTGGGCTTTTGGGATACAGTTATTTTACAAGCATTATAAATATAAGTGAAAGCCAAATCCCAAAGGTCGGAGAATTTTTGCAAGATCGTACTATTTTCAGCAGAGCAAATTTCCTTCCATTTTGATTTTTGTTCTGCCTTTTCCTTTATTTTTATTTCATCGCATTGTTTTTATTTTCTTTTCTTCTCCAGTTTTCTGCCTTTATTTTTCGTACAACAATTTCTACACCGGAAATTGTTGTGCAATTTTATCCGGTTTAACCTTACGTTAGATCCGGTATTTTTACTTTCCTTGTTGTTACGAAATTCAAGATTCGAAGGGTAGATCCAGCCGACTTGTGGTGGAATACTCGAAGGATTTGAAGAACGAATATTTAATTGAAGCTATTGAAGTATTTCTACATTTTCATCAGGTTTTCATTTATACGCTTTATTTAATATATTTGTATGATCTTTGTTCTGAGTATGTTTTTATTTCGCCGTTTCCTAATTAATAAACCTTGCATGATTAATTGTATGAACATGTCTGGCTAAACCGATTAAATATCGCTATGTAAATTAACCAAATAACGGGATCCGAAATAAACTGGCTTAAAATTATTTTGTAAAAAAAACTTCTTTCATGGTTTTAATATTCAATTAAATTGTTTAAGATTTTACAAACCAATAGAACGGAAGTGTGAGGTTTTAGAATTGATTAAGGTTTTTACTAATAAAATGGAAGTTTGAGGCTAAAACCAGATAGTGATTATTAGGCATTGTTTTTAAAGAGGCGGAAGCATTTTAAAAACAATTAAATTTTATTCTGTTTTCAAAAATTACTTTTGAATCCGGTGGAGTGACGGAAGCACACGTTAGGGTATTAATCGTATAACCTGAACTAATAGAACGGAAGTGTGAGGGGAAGGTTTTTAGACAAATAAAGTTTGCGTAAAGATAATTTTTGACCAATTTAAGTAAAAGCCAGTGGAAATTCGGAACCCAAAATTTAGGTGAAATACATACCGGTATTTATAATTAAAAATTTTATAACTAAATTTAGTAATTAGATCCCTTTCGTTAATTAAATTAATATTAGCCTTAGCTTTACCCAGTAACCAAAATTACGGTAGATCGATTCATAGTCCCTGTGGATTCGATATCTTTTAAGACTACGCGATAGGACTGCGCACTTGCAGTCTCCAAATTTATAGACATACAAAGTCGCGATCAAGTTTTTGGCGCCATTGCCGGGGACTATTTAAGTCGATATCGTAACTCTTTTAGTTACATCGTAGAGACTAAGGTCTTCTTCTTTTCATCTCTTTCTGATTTGTATGCCAAACACTCGCTCTCAAGGCGAACCTTTGCATCTACAAATCAACGACATCGAGCGTTATCTTCGATTGAGACGCCGAATTCAGGAATATCGTCTACTAAATAATTTACCCCCGACGAATATCCCTGATATAACTGATCTTAGACGAGCTGAGATGGCTGCGCCACGACCTCTAAAATCTTACGCAATCCCTTCTCAAGACGAACCTCATAACAGTATTGCCGCTCCGGCAATCGAGGCAAACAACTTCGAGCTGAAACCTTCGCTATTATCTGCAGTTCAACAAAACCAGATTTCTGGAAATCCAACTGACGATCCGAAACTGCATTTATCCGTATTTCTACAATATGCAGATACCGTAAAAGCTAATGGGGTCAGCACGGAAGCTATTCGTTTACGATTATTTCCTTTTTCCCTTAGAGATAGAGCTAGAGCTTGGCTCCAATCTCTACCTTCTAATTCAATCACTACGTGGGATGAATTAAAGAAAGTTTTCCTAACCCGATATTTTCCACCAAGCAAAACGGCTATGCTTCGAGCTCAAATCAACGGATTTAGACAGAAAGACACCGAGTCTTTATTTGAAGCATGGGAACGATATAAAGACATGATAAGACTCTGTCCACATCATGGTCTGGAGGAATGGTTAGTGATACATACTTTCTACAATGGTCTTTTGTACAACACGAGATTAACAATCAACGCTGCTGCTGGAGGTGCACTAATGGAGAAACCTTATGTAGAAGCCTACGAGCTGATAGATAATATGGCCCAAAACCACTACCAGTGGGGAAGTGAGAGAGCTGCCGTTGAAAAACCTCCGACGAAAGGAGGAATGTACGAAATTAGTAGCCTAGATCAAGTAAACGCTAAGGTAGACGCACTAACTCAGAAAATAGAAAACCTTACGTTAACTCCTGCAGCTACCGTAGCTGCAGTGACTCCTAACTGCGAAATATGCGGAACATCTGGTCACGCTCCCGTCGAATGTCAATTTCTGTTAGGTACTCCGACTGACCAAATAAACTACGCTCAGGGAAACCCTTATTCAAATACGTACAACCCAGGTTGGAGGAATCACCCAAATTTTTCCTACAAGAATAATAACGCATTGAACGCACCTGTTCAAGCGCAAACTGCTCCACCTGGATATCAAAAAGCACCTGCTGCCGCACCGAGCGGACCTAGGAAATCTAATCTCGAAATAATGATGGAAAACTTTATAGCAAGCCAAGCGCAAACTCACAAAGAATTCCTAAACCGAGACATACACACTAACGAGCAAATTAAGCAACTATCGAACAAAATAGATGCCTTAGCCACTCACAATAAAATGTTAGAAACTCAAATCTCACAAGTGGCTCAACAACAAGCGCCTGCTGCCGCACCAGCCGGTACTTTCCCTGGACAACCACAACCTAATCCGAAAGGACAAGCTCACGCAATTATATTACGAAGCGGTAAAGAAATAGAAGAACCATTAGATCCAAGAACCGAAAACCCGGCCATGCACCAAAACTCTGAAAACCAAGCCGAAGAGGATAACGAACCTAAAAGAAAGGAAGATGGAGAAACAATAGAACAAGAAAAACCTTATGTACCTCCACCTCCCTATAAACCACCTATTCCTTACCCTCAAAGACTAGTTAAAACAAAAGACATAGGGCAATTTAAGAAATTTGTAGAACTTCTCAAGCAATTAAACGTAACAATTCCTTTCACAGAAGCGATAACGCAAATGCCCTCATATGCTAAATTCTTAAAAGAAATTCTATCTAATAAGAAAAATCTAGAAGAAAATGAAACAGTTACTCTTACAGCTGAATGCAGCGCAATAATCCAAAATAAGATGCCACCTAAACTGAAAGACCCTGGTAGTTTTTCTATACCATGTGTAATAGGAAAATTCGTCATAGACAAAGCTTTATGTGATTTAGGAGCAAGCATCAGTGTAATGCCTTTATCCATCAGTAAGAAACTCGAAATGGGAGAGTTGAGACCAACTAAAATGTCTGTTCAGTTAGCAGATCGTTCTGTCAAATACCCCGTAGGAGTACTTGAAAACGTCCCCGTTCGAATAGGTCAATTCTACATCCCAACCGACTTTATAATAATGGATATTAAGGAAGATACGAACACACCTATCATTTTAGGAAGACCCTTCCTAGCAACTGCCGGTGCCATTATAGACGTTAAAAGAGGAAAACTCACCTTTGAGGTAGGCGAAGAAAAGATTGAATTCATTCTTTCCAAATTTCTAAAAGCACCAGCCATAGATGACAACTGCTACTTTATGGATATGATAGAAGAATGTATAAAAGAAGCAGAAGATCATCTAGATAAAACCTTAGATGAATGCTTAGCAATAACACCCGATCCTATACAAGGTTTACACAAACCAACCATTGAACTCAAAACGTTACCCAAAAACCTGAGATACAAATTCTTAGACCCAGAATTCGAACGACCAGTAATAATCAACGCAAATCTAGGAAAAATCGAGACTGAAAAATTACTACATATACTGAGGAAATATCCAACTGCTTTAGGATACAATTTAACTGATCTTAAAGGAATAAGTCCTTCCATCTGTATGCATCGCATAATGCTAGAGGAAGATAGTAAAACCTCTAGAGAACACCAAAGAAGACTTAATCCTATAATGAGTGAAGTAGTAAAGAAAGAGATATTAAAATTGTTAGAAGCAGGCATCATTTATCCAATATCTGATAGTAAATGGGTAAGCCCAGTTCATGTAGTCCCCAAGAAAGGAGGCGTAACGGTAATCGAAAACGACAAAGGAGAAACCATAACAAAGCGAATCGAATCAGGATGGAGGATGTGCATTGATTATAGGAAACTTAACAAAGCCACCCGGAAGGATCATTTCCCTTTACCATTCATTGATCAAATGCTGGAGCGTCTAGCCAGACACTCATATTTCTGTTACTTGGACGGTTACTCCGGATTCTTTCAAATACCGATACACCCCGATGACCAAGAAAAGACTACCTTCACCTGTCCATTCGGAACCTTCGCATATCAAAGAATGCCTTTTGGCTTATGCAATGCACCTGCAACTTTTCAAAGATGCATGATGGCAATCTTCGCAGACTTTCTTGATAATATTATGGAGGTATTCATGGACGACTTCTCCGTCTGCGGACGTAGTTTTGAAGGATGTCTTGCAAACTTAGAAAAAGTACTAGAAAGATGTGTAAAGGTAAACTTAGTATTAAATTGGGAAAAATGCCATTTTATGGTTCAAGAAGGTATTGTGTTAGGACATATTATATCTAATAGGGGAATCGAAGTAGACAAGGCCAAGATAGAAGTTATCGAAAACCTTCAACCCCCTAGAACTGTCAGAAAAATAAGAAGTTTCTTAGGACACGCCGGTTTTTACCGACGTTTTATTAAAGATTTCTCTAAAATTTCTAAGCCATTAACAGAACTCTTAATGAAAGATGCTGAATTCATATTTAACGAAAAATGCCTTGAAGCCTTTCAATCATTAAAGAAAGCATTAATTACTGCGCCAATCATGAAGACCCCAGATTGGAGTGAACCATTTGAGATAATGTGTGACGCAAGTGACTATGCCGTAGGAGCAGTCCTAGGATAAAGAAAAGATAAAAAATTACACGTCATATATTACGCTAGTAGAACCCTAGATGAAGCGCAAATGAATTATGCAACAACCAAAAAGGAACTCCTGGCTGTAGTCTTCGCACTCGATAAATTCCGATCTTATTTAGTAGGAGCTAAGATAATAATTTATACTGACCACGCTGCCATTAGATATCTCCTAACCAAAAAGGACGCTAAACCTAGACTGCTAAGATGGATCTTGTTGCTACAAGAATTTGATTTAGAAATCAAGGATAAAAAAGGAACTGAAAACGTAGTGGCTGATCATCTATCAAGAATCGAAAATCTAAAACAAGAACGAATTCCAATCAATGATGAATCTCAATATGATAGATTAATCGCCCACTTCGAAGCAAGTGAATCTCAAAACTATTCTGAAACAACCTTAGCAATCTCATCTGTCCCTTGGTATGCAGATTTCATAAATTATCTAGCTGCCGGTGTATTACCATCAGAGTTAACGTACCAACAAAAGAAAAAATTCTTTCACGATCTCAAACAATATTACTGGGATGAACCTTTGTTATTCAAAAGAGGACCCGATGGAATTTTCCGTCGTTGCGTACCCGAAGAAGAAGTCGAAAGCGTGATTAAACATTGCCACTCCGCACCATACGGAGGACACACGAGTACTTCTAAAACATGTACGAAAATCCTACAATCAGGTCTTTATTGGCCAACACTATGGAAAGATGTTCATGTCGCAGTCACTAAGTGCGACCGGTGCCAACGCACTGGTAACATTTCAAGACGCGACGAGATGCCACAGAAAGGCATTCTGGAAGTAGAGATTTTCGATGTATGGGGTATAGACTTTATGGGACCATTCCCGTCATCTTTCGGTAACAAATACATACTCGTGGCAGTTGACTATGTATCTAAATGGATAGAAGCTATAGCTTCTCCAACAAACGATACCCGAGTTGTATTAAGGCTCTTCAAAAACGTGATATTTCCGAGATTCGGTATACCAAGATTAGTAATAAGCGATGGAGGTTCTCATTTTATTTCTAAGATATTCGAAAAACTCCTAAGGAAATACGGTGTCCGACATCGAGTAGCTACACCCTATCATCCACAAACGAGTGGACAAGTGGAAGTCTCTAATCGTGAAATCAAGCAAATATTAGAAAAGACTGTAGCAACTTCGAGAAAGGATTGGTCCTCAAAACTATCTGAAGCTCTATGGGCATATAGGACCGCATTTAAGACACCAATAGGAACCACCCCGTTTAAGCTCATCTATGGAAAATCTTGCCATTTGCCGGTTGAATTAGAACACAAGGCCTATTGGGCTATTAAAAATATAAACTTGAATTACACAACCGCAAGCGAGAAGCGCATCCTTGATATAAACGAGTTAGAGGAATTGAGACAAGATGCGTATGAGAACGCCAAGATTTATAAAGAACGAACGAAAACATGGCACGACAAAAGAATAAATAGAAAACATTTTAAAATAGGTGATATCGTACTACTGTTTAATTCAAGATTAAAATTATTTCCTGGAAAACTACGCAGCAGATGGTCTGGTCCGTTCACAATAACAAACACGTTTATTAACGGAGCGGTCGAAATCAAAGGAAAGATTTCCGAACCCTTTATAGTTAATGGACAACATTTAAAACCATATCACAGCGCAGAGAGTAACGAATACTTTCAAGAAATAACTTTAATAGAGCCACCTGCTCAATTAGAAATTTAAAACTTTGATTTTATTTGTCGAGCTTACGACATAAAACAAAGCGCTTAGTGGGAGACAACCCACCTTTTTATGATTAATTATTATATTTACCTTCTTGTTTTATTATTCTTATTATCATTCTTACTATTATTATTATTCTTATTTTTCTCTTTATTCTTCTCATTCATAAACACTTATACACATATCTTCTCTAATATTCTATTTCATCTATATTTCTTCTTCATTCTATCACTATTATGCTTATTCTTATTTTCTTCTTTTCGGCATCTGGCCAAAAAAAAAATCTGATTAAATTTCCTGTATCTAATTAATTTCAGGCTAACTTAATTAATATAAAAATTAAGCTGACCAACTAACAATGGAAGATACTATGGAAATAGCTTTTAGAGGAAGAGGCCAAAGAGGCAGATACAATTTATTAGCTGCAAGGAATATGTCCCTGACATATTATCCTGAAGTTAATACACTCCGGATGGATCATTTTGGATTCGTCGACACGGTAGCTATGCAGTTTGATGAAGTGTTTCAACATATCTATTCCATGCAGAAGAATAACGGAGACGATAATAATAAAAGTGGCTAATGAGAGAATTCATTTAATTAGTTAGTTTTAGTTAGTTATTTATTTGATTTGCATTTCGATTTCATTTGAATTATGTTTTGCAATTTGGTTTATTTTATGTTCTTTGTAGTACAATTTGAATTATGCAATTTAAAGTTCAACATTATTTATCTTCTTGTTTTGTTTCAATGTTATTTATATTAGTTATTAGATTATTAAGTGGTATCAAATAAAGCTGAAATGATACTGTTTGCAAAAACTATGCATTCTGTGCCTGAGATATATATTATAACGTACTGTATCAAAAGAAAACAAAAGGAAAAGTTGAATTTCCCACGCAGGCACAGGACCGGACGGTCCCACGCACACCATGCCCCCTGGATCGACCGGTCCCCTTTTTTACTGAAAAGCAGGACCGACCGTCCCCCTGTCCTAGTACAGGAGGGAACGACCGGCCCCCTGTTGCATGCTGTAAAGCGTGTCTCTTTGTCTCCCACGCCAAATTCAATTCATAACTCATTTTTACCATTTATCTTCTCCATAAAACAACTTCCAACCACTCTTAAATTCCCATTACTCCACTATCTCATTTTTTTCAAATTTTTACCCTTTCCAACTCCCCCATTAACTCTCATTAAATTCTCATTATCACCATTCAACCACACTCACAATATAAATACCCCTCATTTCTTACTATCTCTTCACACCATTTCTTACTTTCTACTATGTTTCTCTCATATTTATCTTCATCTTCTCTAACTTCCTTCTACATCTACCACCATTTTCTTACCATTACCATGCCTCCGAGAACCATCCGTCCCGAAAGGCAACAACCCGACCTTTCAAACATTATCTTCCGCGATGATAAGCAACGCACCATGTATCTCAACTTATACAAACGCTCGGTGGTTCCTACAAAGTATGTAGATATAAATTGTCTACAAACTTTAGGACTCACTGAAAGTGTGTCATGGTTGCTAAATAATACTGGTTTATACAATCTCTGTACCCAACCAAACCCAACCTTTGAACCTCTAGTGTTGGAGTTTTTGAGTTCTTTTTCTTACTCAACTGATATTGAAGATCCATACACTACGGGAACTGCTAGTTTCCGTATGTTCAACCGTGAGTATACGCTAGATCAAGAACAAATTGCTGAGGCACTAGGATTCTCACAAGGGGATGGTATTTATTACAGGCCATTTGAAGCGGAAGATGATATTCCAGCCTGGGAGGAGCAAGGTTTACAATTCTGGGAGGAGATAAGTGGGGAAGCCGCAAATGGTTGGAGACTATTATATGCGTCCCACGTTCATAATCCAGCAATACGGTATTTTCACCGTATTTTGGCTCACACTATCTTTGGACGCACCTACAACCATAAGGTAACCCAAAATGAGTTATTTTTCTTATATTGTGCCTTAACTGGGAGCCGTGTCAACGCCGCACCATTTATGCTATCACACTTTCAACTATGTTCTCAAACCGCCGGAAACAACCCTTCTCTTTTCGGTGGCATTATTACCGCGATAGCTTACTCGCTAGGATTGGCTGACGAGATCCTAACTATTGCTCAACACCTCATGCCAGCCCAATTTCTAGATGAGGTATACTGCAGAGACTCCCATCTAATCCTCCCAAGGTAAGGTGAGAACATATTTACTTTATTGGTCAATAAAGTTTTGGTACCAAGCATTATTCTCCCATGTCCCCATCTTATTAATGTGCAAAATCGAAACCGTTGGTTATTCGATTTAAATGCACCCGAAGCTGAGAATAATGCTCCCGTGGATGAAATGGAAGAAGAAATGAACAACAATCAACAAAACCATCTCACCATGGAAACTCTCTACCAAACCATGCAACAGATGCAAAACCAACAAAACGCAACATTTGCATTGGTACAACAAATGCATAACAACTACAACACCTTGAATGCAAATGTTATTGACCTTGGAGTTTCTATGCACTCACTTCACCTACGCTTGGACGAATTCGAGCCTCCACAACGCCAAGATGAGCGACGTCCAAGAACTCGAGGAAGAGGAAGTCGTCCACATCGTAACGATTAGTTCTTAATATTTCTTTTATTTTTATTTTTGTATTTTTCGATTCCCCATTTTTAAGCATTGAGGACAATGCTCAATTTAAGTGTAGGGGGGTCGAATTAACTATTGTTATCTTTCTTCAAGTAAGCAAATTTCCCTTTTGTACTTTAAAATTTTAATTAATAAAAATTTGTTATTAAATTAAGTCTTATATACATATATAAATTCATGATTATCCGAATTCGCCAAATTCTTGAGCCATAAATTTTTTTTTTATGGTTAGACGCACAATTATACACACTCAAAAAGTGTATCAAAGTTGCTTCTTTAGAAGAAAATATTTATAAATTGAAAACGATTGAAATAATATCGTCGCCACTTCAACGCTTTAAAATCTCAGGAAAATGAATTAAAATTTTAGTACCCTTTATATACCGAAAATTTAAATTCTAGGTTTTAAAGTAACCTTTAGTAGTTTATACAAGCAGTCAGCACCGTCTAAATAGCAAACTACGTGGAGGATCGATGAATATAAGTGATTGATCGAAAATATAAAAAAAAATTAAATTTGTAGAAACGCTCTAACTAAGTTAGATAGTCCTTACCAGACTATTTAGCCCAACGGTCGCGAATCTTATAAATTATCAATTAATGAATTCTTTGTAAATTGGTTCAGCGGTTTCTGGTGTTGAACTTGGTAGGGCGAACTACGGTTCGATCCCCCGCAATTTACAAAAGAACAAAAAGGAGTTACCAACTATTAAGTACCAGAACTCCTAGCAGGCTTAAAAGATCAAATTCACTAACCGGTCACTCCACTATGTGCGCGAAAGGGCAAAGGGCTTAATGTGATTGCGCCTGAATGAAAAAGGTGAAACAAAATGTAGGATTTAGAGTTAAGTTATAATGGCGTCACTAGAATTGTTCTTCGAACCTGAGTTTATTTAGTATTGTTACGGTGACTTTAGTATCGAAGTCGAGAGCTCAAGAGCAATGTGCAACTTAATACATTTTTGACTTGTGGCAATTTTTGTTGCGTCTGACCCGCATTTAGAGAGATATATATTTCTTGCTTGAGGACAAGCAAAGGTTCAAGTGTAGGGGAGTTTGATAACACGATTTTATATCGTATAAATCGACTTAATTAATGCAAATAATTCATGTTTTTATTTAATTTATTTTATTTTATTTCCATATTACGCTGGTATTTCTTTGTTTCAGGTATTTTGCCTTAAAAAAGCTTATGTGAAGAAAAATGAAGAAATAGATGCAATTTAAAAATGAAGATAATTGATTAATGTGGTGCAGAATACTAAATGGGGGTGAAAAGAATGATTTTTCCAAGGCCCAAAAGACAAAGAACGCGCAGAGGCCCAAGGGAACACACGTTCCCCACTTCAGCTTGAAGGGACCGACCGGCCCACTAAGGGGAACGACCGGTCCGGCCCACTTCAGCTGAGTGGAACGACCGTTCCCTCCCCTTTCCTATTTTCACGCCATTTTCTCCTCACACGGAACGACCGGTCCCAAGTCAATGAAGAAACCAACTTTTGCTATATTTCCGTACACGTCTTCAGCACGTTATGCAACAAAGTCCACTAGCAATATTTTTTGGATATTCAGTTTTACGTGGATTGGGCTTTTGGGATACAGTTATTTTACAAGCATTATAAATAGAAGTGAAAGCCAAATCCCAAAGGTCGGAGAATTTTTGCAAGATCGTACTATTTTCAGCAGAGCAAATTTCCTTCCATTTTGATTTTTGTTCTGCCTTTTCCTTTATTTTTATTTCATCGCATTGTTTTTATTTTCTTTTCTTCTCCAGTTTTCTGCCTTTATTTTTCGTACAACAATTTCTACACCGGAAATTGTTGTGCAATTTTATCCGATTTAACCTTACGTTAGATCCGGTATTTTTACTTTCCTTGTTGTTACAAAATTCAAGATTCGAAGGGTAGATCCAGCCGACTTGTGGTGGAATACTCGAAGGATTTGAAGAACGAATATTTAATTGAAGCTATTGAAGTATTTCTACATTTTCATCAGGTTTTCATTTATACGCTTTATTTAATATATTTGTATGATCTTTGTTCTGAGTATGTTTTTATTTCGCCGTTTCCTAATTAATAAACCTTGCATGATTAATTGTATGAACATGTCTGGCTAAACCGATTAAATATCGGTATGTAAATTAACCAAATAACGGGATCCGAAATAAACTGGCTTAAAATTATTTTGTAAAAAAAACTTCTTTCATGGTTTTAATATTCAATTAAATTTTTTAATATTTTACAAACCAATAGAACGGAAGTGTGAGGTTTTAGAATTGATTAAGGTTTTTACTAATAAAACGGAAGTTTGAGGCTAAAACCAAATAGTGATTATTAGGCATTGTTTTTAAAGAGGCGGAAGCATTTTAAAAACAATTAAATTTTATTCTGTTTTCAAAAATTACTTTTGAATCCGGCGGAGTGACGGAAGCACACGTTAGGGTATTAATCGTATAACCTGAACTAATAGAACGGAAGTGTGAGGGGAAGGTTTTTAGACAAATAAAGTTTGCGTAAAGATAATTTTTGACCAATTTAAGTAAAAGCCAGTGGAAATTCGGAACCCAAAATTTAGGTGAAATACATACCGGTATTTATAATTAAAAATTTTATAACTAAATTTAGTAATTAGATCCCTTTCGTTAATTAAATTAATATTAGCCTTAGCTTTACCCAGTAACCAAAATTACGGTAGATCGATTCATAGTCCCTGTGGATTCGATATCTTTTAAGACTACGCGATAGGACTGTGCACTTGCAGTCTCCAGATTTATAGACATACAAAGTCGCGATCATCCGTCCATCGTACTCTTGTCTACTGGGTCGACCTTGGATACATAAGGCTGGGGCAGTGACCTCTACCTTGCACCAGAAGCTGAAGTACCCTGTCAGAGGGAAGATCGTCACTGTGCAAGGAGAGGAGGAGTATATGGTGAGCCATCTGAATTCCTTCAGGTACATTGAGATGGACGGGGAGTTTATTGAAACCCCCTTTCAGCATTTCGAGGAGGTGCTTCCAATTTCAGCAGCAGCAGAAACAGCGGTCGAAAAGGATGTTCCCTTGAAGATGGCTTCCCTGAAGGATGCCCGGGCTGTGGTTCAAAAAGGTGAATGTGCTAACTGGGGCAGGCTTCCCGACTTTACACAGAAAACTGACAAATTTGGGCTGGGTTTTACTGCAGAGGGTCAGAAGGCTATGCGGAAGGCGAAGACCAGAAGACCTCATGTGTTCATTACAAATCCAGTAGTGAATGATGTTGGTGAAGACAATGAAGTGGACGAAGCTGAATTCAATAGCTGGATCTACCCGACGACCGAAGGCGGATTGACCAATTGGATTTTTAAGGACCATACTCTTGTTACCTTTGTTACGCAGTAATAAATTTCTTTGTTTCGTTATTTGTAATAAACAATAAATAAACTCTATGGCCCGGTGTCTTACCTGAGGCACCGTGGTTTCATTTGTGAGGGCATATAAATTGTCATTTCATATATCATAAATGAAAATCTTGGACGTTTTCTCGCATTACAAATCTTGTGCTCCTTTCCTGTCTTTCTTTCCTTTACATATATTTCAAAACAACTGTATTTACACACACACTCACTCATACAGGTTTCAATCCACTCTGGATCTCACGGGTAACGACTCTGCTACTGCCAATTATGACTTCGAAAATCCGATCAACTTAGCCGAAGACGAAGGCGAAGATGATTGCGAAGTGCCTGGCGAGCTTGCAAGACTGTTACTTCAGGAAGAGAGGGCGATTCAACCACATGAAGAGCCAGTGGAAACAATAAACTTGGGTACTGAAGCAGACAGGAAAGAGGTAAAGATTGGTGCCAACCTAGAGCTCAGCGTGAAGCAACGGTTGACTAAGATGCTACATGATTATATGGAGATATTCGCCTGGTCCTACGAAGACATGCCCAGATTGGACACTGATATTGTGGTCCATCACTTGCCTACTAAGGAAGACTGTCCTCCGGTTAAGCAAAAGGTTCGCCGTATGCGTCCAGAGATGTCTGAGAAGATCAAAGCCGAGGTTATGAAACAGTTTGATGTCGGGTTTCTTGCAGTAACTTCTTACCTTCAGTGGGTTGCTAATGTGGTGCCGGTACCTAAGAAAGATGGAAAGGTCAGAATGTGTGTCGACTACAGGGATCTGAACAGGGCCAGCCCCAAGGATGACTTCCCCCTACCTCACATTGATGTCCTTGTTGACAATACAGCTCAGCACAAGGTATTCTCTTTCATGGATGGTTTTTCAGGTTACAATCAGATCAAGATGGCACCTGAAGACATGGAAAAGACTACATTTGTTACTCAGTGGGGCACATTCTGCTACAAGGTCATGCCTTTTGGATTAAAGAACGCCGGGGCAACCTACCAACGTGCCATGGTTGCTTTATTTCATGATATGATCCATCATGAGATAGAAGTGTATGTTGACGACATGATCGCAAGGTCCCAGACTGAGGAAGAGCACCTAGATCATCTGCAGAAGTTGTTTGACCGTTTGAAACTATACAAGCTGAGGTTGAACCCGAACAAGTGCACCTTCAGGGTAAGATCTGGAAAGTTGCTAGGCTTCGTTGTAAGTGATAAGGGTATTCAAGTGGACCCTGCTAAAGTTAAAGCTATTCAAGAGATGCCAGTTCCTAGGACAGAGAAAGAGGTCAGAGGCTTTTTAGGACGCCTGAATTACATTGCTCGGTTCATCTCACACCTAACTGCTACTTGTGAACCAATCTTCAAGCTGCTGAAGAAAGATCAGGTAGTACGCTGGAATGATGAATGTCAGGCTGCTTTTGATAAAATCAAGGAGTATCTCCAAGAACCACCCATCCTTATGCCACCGGTTGAAGGGAGGCCTCTGATACTATATCTAACAGTGCTTGATAACTCAATGGGGTGTGTGCTGGGGCAGCATGACGAGTCTGGCCGAAAAGAGCATGCCATTTATTACCTTAGCAAAAAGTTTACCGACTGTGAGACCCGATACTCACTGCTCGAGAAAACTTGTTACGCTTTGGTATGGGATGCTCGCCGGTTGAGACAGTATATGCTGACTCACACTACCTTGTTGATCTCAAAGATGGATCCTATAAAGTACATATTCGAAAAGCCTGCTCTGTCTGGGAGAATTGCAAGATGGCAAATGATCTTGACGGAATATGACATTCAGTACACGACCCAGAAAGCCATCAAGGGAAGTGTATTGGCAAACCACTTGGCACATCAGGCCGTAGATGACTATCAGTCAATGAACTTCGAGTTTCCGGATGAAAGCATCATGATAGTAACTGATTGTGAAGTACCTGGACCGGATGAAGGACCTGAGGAAGGATCCCGATGGTCCATGCACTTTGACGGAGCCTCCAACGCTTTGGGAAACGGTATCGGCGCTGTAATCATATCACCGCAAGGCACTCATACTCCACTCACTGCCCGACTATGTTTCAACTGTACCAACAACATGGCGGAGTATGAGGCGTGCATCATGGGTCTTCAAGCTGCGATCGACTTAAGGATCAAGTTTCTGAGTGTCTTCGGAGATTCCGCTCTTGTGATCAATCAGATCAAAGGAGAGTGGGATACGAAACATCCGAACCTTATTCCTTACAGAGAATGTGTGTTGACTTTGATCCCCCACTTCACGAAGATAACCTTTGAACACTTCCCGAGAGAAGAGAATCAGTTGGCGGACGCGTTAGCTATAATGTCTTCTATGTTCAAAGTTAAATGGGATAATGAGGCTCCCCGGATCATCATCTGGAAACTGGACGAACCGGCATACTGTTGCGATCTCGAGACTGAATTGGTGACTGAGAAGCCTTGGTACCATGAGGTAAAAAGATATCTGGAAGCTCAGGAATACCCTGAAGGTGCCTCTGTCAACGATAAGAATTTTCTGAGAAGGTTCGCAGCGAAGTTCTTCCTTAGCAACGGCATCCTGTACAAGCGAAACCATGATTCGACCTTACTGCGTTGTGTGGATAAGACTGAAGCAGAAAGGATTATGGAAGAGCTACATGAAGGGACCTTTGGTACACATTCCAGTGGGCACACTATGGCAAAGAAAATCCTCCGGGCAGGGTATTTCTGGTCCACAATGGAAGCTGACTGCTACCAACACTCTCGGACATGCCATAAGTGCCAGATTTATGCAGACAAGGTGCATGTTCCTCCAGTTCCCCTGAATGTTCTGACTGCGCCTTGGCCGTTTGCAATGTGGGGCATAGACATGATTGGTGAGATTAAACCTACGGCATCCAATGGGCATCGCTTCATCCTAGTGGCAATTGACTATTTTACAAAGTGGGTTGAAGCAGCGTCCTATGCTACGGTAACCAAGACTGTTGTGGCACAGTTCATTCGGCACAATCTGATCTGTCGGTACGGCGTCCCAGAAAGAATTATTACAGACAACGGTACCAATCTCAATAATAAGATGATCGCTGAGCTCTGCGAGCAGTTCAAAATACAGCACCACAATTCTTCTCCTTACAGACCGAAGATGAATGGGGCTGTAGAAGCAGCAAATAAAAATATCAAGAAAATCGTGCAGAAGATGATAGTGACGTATAAAGATTGGCACGAGATGTTACCGTTTGCTCTACATGGGTACCATACCTCAGCTAGGACGTCAACTGGGGCAACTCCTTTCTCCTTGGTTTATGGTATGGAGGCAGTCTTACCGATCGAAGTGCAAATACCCTCTCTCCGGATAATGAAGGATGCAAATCTGAACGAAGATGATTGGATCCAGACACGACTTGATCAATTAAACCTTATTGATGAGAAGAGACTTGCTGCTATCTGCCATGGTCAGACGTATCAGAAACGGATGATTAGGGCATTTAACAAAAAGGTCAGACCACAGGAATATCAAGTTGGGGATCTGGTGATCAAACGAATCATCCTTCCTCAGAGTGATCCAAGGGGCAAGTGGACCCCTACGTACGAAGGGCCATTTGTGGTTAAGCATGTGTTCTCAGGAGGAGCCATGATTTTAACCAACATGGATGGTGACGACCTTCCTCACCCCGCCAATGCAGACATAGTAAAAAGATACTACGCATGAAAAAAGACCCGCTAGGCTGACATGCCTAGGGAAAAATTAGGGCTTCCCGGCGAACCAAAAGGGTTCGGGCAAAATGAAGGGATGAAATGAAAAAATATGTACACCCGGCAAGTCGAAAACCTGAAAAGGCGGCTTGGGCAAAAATGGGTATCCCGGTGGACTGAAAACCCGAAAGGGCGGTCCAGGCAAAAGTTAGGGATAAAAGCGTAATACTATGTCTCATTGATCACTTTGCATCCAGAATCCGGTATCTACATCAAGTTCAGACGGCATCGATCAGTCAGCTTCATTCTTCGTTTAGGTCATCAAGTGATGAGACGCTCGGGGATATAAAGGCGATAGCAGAGTTGAAACCCAGTGGGATCATTCATTTCACACAGCTGTTTTATTTTCTTTTGTACAAAATTTGTATAAACTCTTTTGTTCGGCGGCATTCTCTTACTAGGACGTCAGCCTCTTGTACACAAAACGCCTATTTTCAGGCCATTCAAAAATCAATACAAATATACTTTTAAGTTAAAAGTGCCAATTGTTTTTCTTTTTCTGTTTTGTTTTGCGAAGAACGTCCAAGGTTCAATTTGTGATATATGCATTGACAATAATTTGCTAACTCATGAATATTCGCATACGAAACAAAGGATTAATTATAGGTAACATTAGAAACAAGGGCAATAAAGAGTTGTCTAAGCAATCTAATTGTTCTGTCCTCCAAGGTACCAAGGTAGGTTCAGCTAAAAAAACATAACCAGTACATCTTAATTCCCCAGAGAGTGAGCCAGCAAGTCAGTACACTCTTCTCCAAGCAAAGTTATCAAATCTTAAGGAAGTTGGGTATCCTCCAGTGGATCTCAACATCTCCCCAGCAGCATATATACATTCTTAACAAGCATCCCCGACAGTCTTGGCCTAAAGATTGTTCCCCGGCGGTATATCAAACACTCAAAGGAATCACTTCCCCCGCAGTTCAAAACTTCCCCAGGAGAGTCCAATCCAGTTTCCCCAGGAAAAATTGGAATCCATCTCCCCAAGCAGTAAGCTTATCCCCAGTAGATTCTGGAAGCTTATCCCCGCAAAGCACGAACGCGTCGCCCGGCTTTATTCAAAGAGTTATTTCCCTACCAGGATATAACTGGGTTATCCTCAGCCAAAAGCCACGGAAAGGTCGTCGTCAACACAGTTCTTTCTTATCCCCAGCGAAGTCTATTAACACTTCCAACACAGCAAAGATATCCCCAGCAAGTTATTATCGACACTCAACAAAGTCTCTCTCCCCACAGAGTATTGCTTCCCAGCAAGATCACTAGAGTACTTTTCTCCCCGCAGAGTAATCCATTCGCCAAGTTTATTCCCCAACGGAGTCATCTTCTCCTACCGGTATTCTTGCAATTATCATCCCCAGCGGAAGCAAAATCCATTCTTCAATATCAGCCCAGGAGTGACTTCCCGGCACCCGTCAAGGATTTACTTTCCTAGACGAAAAAATACATTCAGAAACATCTTCATACATTATAGCATGCATATACGCATCATGAACATACAATATCACTTATTCAGAGAGCATCCCGCATGTCATACAACATGACATCGCATACAACTAACGCTTGTCTTTTCAGGACAAAAGTACAAAAATGATTACCATCAGTGGTCACAACTAAAGATCCGATTCCTGTATCTTGCCAGGGTGTATCTGTTGATGACCAATTACCAGATCCGATTCCTGTATCTTGCCAGGGTGTGTCTGAAGAGTTCGAGGATCCGATACCTGAATCTTGCCAGGGTGTATCCGTTGAAGACTAGCATTACCAGATCCGATTCCTGTATCTTGCCAGGGTGTGTCTGAAGAGTTCGAGGATCCGATACCTGAATCTTGCCAGGGTGTATCCGTTGAAGACTAACATTACCAGATCCGATTCCTGTATCTTGCCAGGGTGTGTCTGAAGAGTTCGAGGATCCGATACCTGAATCTTACCAGTGTGTATCTGTTGAAGACTAACATTACCAGATCCGATTCCTGTATCTTGCCAGGGTGTGTCTGAAGAGTTCGAGGATCCGATACCTGAATCTTGCCAGGGTGTATCCGTTGAAGACTAGCATTACCAGATCTGATTCCTGTATCTTGCCAGGGTGTGTCTGAAGAGTTCGAGGATCCGATGCCTGAATCTTGCCAGGGTGTATCCGTTGAAGACTAGCATTACCAGATCCGATTCCTGTATCTTGCCAGGGTGTGTCTGAAGAGTTCGAGGATCCGATGCCTGAATCTTGCCAGGGTGTATCCGTTGAAGACTAACATTACCAGATCCGATTCCTGTATCTTGCCAGGGTGTGTCTGAAGAGTTCGAGGATCCGATGCCTGAATCTTGCCAGGGTGTATCCGTTGAAGACTAACATTACCAGATCCGATTCCTGTATCTTGCCAGGGTGTGTCTGAAGAGTTCGAGGATCCGATGCCTGAATCTTGCCAGGGTGTATCCGTTGAAGACTAACATTACCAGACTCGATTCCTGTATCTCGCCAGGGCATGTCTGAAGAGTTCGAAGATCCGATTCCTGTAACCAGTCAGGACATATCTACATAAAGCATCTGAAGACCAGCTCATGCAACATGTCAGGTACTCATTTTTTCTTTTGCAGGTACGCAAGTTCTCGCTAAGGAATCTCTTACACGATCAACATCCAGATGGCATCTATAAGCCCATCATCCTATTCATCAATCTCTAAATGGCATCTATAAGCCCATTTCCATCACACTGCTGCTATGTGAGCGCAAATTTCTGGGCACTCTAGTGTTCAATAATCTTCCACCCTCGGATTACGAAAGGCACGCCAGCCAATCTGCATCCTCAGGTCTAAGAAGATTGAACAGGGGAAACTGTTGTACCCCAAAATTTGCCCTCCCATATTCTTCAAAATTTGCCAAGTCAAAGCTTCAAAATTCCCCAAGGGTTGCACAGTTCAAGGGCCTCCTAAACAGTCAAAATTAGGGTTTTGGTTCTGATCAAGAAAATGGAGTTTCCAAGGGTCCAATCAAGTCCCACATGCCTATAAACATGGTCAAGCATCCTCATACAAAGTTTCAAGACTTTCAGCACAAAATTGCACAGTCAAAACCCTAATTGCACTACAGTCAACTGTAGGGGCAAAATGGTCATTTGGCAGTCAAAAGTTCAAATTTTTGGTCAACATCTCATTTTGAAGCCACAAACATCAGTTTATCAATGCTTGATCATGATTCTCAAAGCTTGGCTCAAAAATCATCAAGATGCAAAAGTTTCCTTATTTGGACAGTTGAAAAAGTCAACTGTAAATTGACCAGGGCATAACTTTCACATGGATTATCAGCAAAATTCCATCCAAAGCTCATTTTGAAGATAAAGACATTTCCAACAACTCCTCTTCACACTTCAAGTCCAAGAAATGCTCTCACAAAAAGTTATCAATTTCAACATTATAGGTCATTTTCAAAAGTCAACAAAAAGGGACTTTAAGTCAAAGGCCATAACTTGAGATTGGTAAATCAAAATGACATGGGACCAAAGACATTGGTTAGAGGACTCAAATACCTTTTCATAATGTCCAAGAACATGAGCAAAGCTTAAAAATTGAGCAAGTTATGCCTTGTGGAAGTTGGGAAATATTTGGATATTTTGAAAAGTCAACATTGCTTCAAATGACCTAAAATTGCTAATGGGCTTCTTTTTCTTCCACAATTCATTATCCAAAGCATGTGCACGACCACTTGGCCCAAAGGGAAGTTTTTCTTCATTTTTTATTTATTTATTTGGATTTTTATTATTAATAATTCATTTAAATTAATTAAAATACATGAAAAATGTTAAACCTACTATTTCAAATCTTTTAGTGCATATAATATCTTCAATATTTCGTGCAAATCAAATTAGGGAAGAATTGGAATTGATTGGATATGATTGAGAACTAAAAAGCATGAAAAAAGATTGAAAAATTATGGTTTGCAAATCAAATCTTTTTCACATCAATGCATGGATTTTGATCAAGTTTCTTAACCTAAATCACTCTCCTATACATACACAAGCAAGACCTAATGCTCATTACCTAAAAGCTGCGCAAGAATCTGGAGAACAAAACTTGAATTTTTGCTTAAAAATTCCAAATCTGAAAACACATTTGCAGGTCGATTGAAGCCAAGAAACTCATTCCATTGCATCCCTGGGACATCAAGCAACGTACCTGGATCAAGAACACCAACCCTACAGCCTTAAATCATTGTACAGAATCAAAATTTTTTTCATAATAATGCATATTCGTATTCTGAGTTCTAGGCATATTCATGGCATTTTATTTGTAGATTCATACTAAGCGATGTGTTTTAAAGCTAACCATATACTTTGATTAGAGTTTTATGCACTGTATGCAAAACCACCATTGTCATATTTTAGGGTTTCAGGCTTGGAAATTTAGGGCTTTTCGTTCAAGGAACAATTGGGGCATGATAATGGCACCATCAGGTTCAGGAGCTTCACGACAATCACATCCATATGTCGCGCCTAATTTCTAATGCGAGGATTCCTATTCGTTATTTTTCAGAAAGGTGCCTAAGGGAACGACGTAAAACCGTTGCCAATCTCTTTCATGTTTCAGAAAAAAAACACAACCACGAAGAAGATGGTTATGTGGCAGGCGATAGTTGGCTCGTTTAAAAATTCGCGCTAAAATCCACTAACGTTTTTGTTTTATTTGATATTAATTGATTGTTGTATTATAAACAAAGTGAGCGCTTGGATCAACTGGCAGGCACAAGCATTGGTAAACCATAGGACCTGGGTTCGAGCCCCAGGTCCCTCACTCTTTCCATGCTATTTTTCAATCAATGTTTCTATGCAGTTTCAACGCTGAAGACCATCATACGTTCCTCCATCAAGCCGTCCACGCGTTCAATTTCATCAATTCAAGGGCACAGATTTGGAGAGCATGGTACACGTGAGTCAACGCTTGGGTACGTGAGTGGAAAAGTCAGCCAGGCCTAAGGCTTATTGGGCTCAAATTGCTGGACTTCACCCTCCAAATTAGGGGCAGACCCCCTTAGGTTTGCAAACTCTTTTACATTCTTTATTTTTTTCATTATTTTTACTTTCTTTTAATTATTGTTTTTTAATTAATTTAATATTTTCATAATATATAAAAAACACCAAAAAATCAGAAAAGAGAAAAAATAATAAATATTTTATTTTAGTATTTTTGTAAATAAATTGTATTAATTAAATTTAGTTATTAAATTAGGTTTAATTGTAATATTTTCCTTAATAAAAGTCTAAAATTGGTAGAATTAGGGTTTATAATCATTTTTGTCCTTTTTTCTTTTCTTTCATAATAATTAAATATTTCCTATTATTTATTTTTATAATTAAATGGCATGTAAATAATTAGGTTAAATATTAGGTTAAATTTTAATCTTTTCTTAAAAAAAAACTAAAAACAACTAGAATTAGGGTTAGCATTTTATTTTAATTAATTCTTTTTTCATTAAAAAAATCATAAAATACAAAAATACCAAAAACAAATTTCTTTTCCTTTTAATTTTATTAATTTAATAATCGTTTAATTTAATTTAGTTAAAAAGGGTCCAACGCCCTCGTTTCAACTTTAAATCCAATTCGCATATTTATTTTTTATTCTTTATAATATTTATGTATCTCTCCCAAGGCCATGTAATATTTATCTCGCACTTTACTTTTCTTTAAGTCTTTATTTTTCTGTCAAATCGGGTTCTGGAAATTTTGGCGATGTGGACCCGCGCCGTTTGTAATAGCTTTAGAACTTTTACTTCTCGCAATTTTTAACTGTTAATCAAGGCATGCAAGAATGAATGGACAAAAATAAAAACAAACGCGTAGATCACCTATACCATGACAAGATAAAAATAAACGAATCTGACACACAAATCACACACCACCCCTAGGGTACGCCTCACTGTTGCCTTGCCTCGAAAGGTGATCGTCGAGTAGAGGATGTCTTAGTAAGTCCTCATGATCCGGGAACCTGGCATGAGGGTAGCTTCTAAGGTATCTTCCCATTGCTCTGGTGATCACCATGTCCCGAACCTCGAATTGACCCGAATACCTCCAACGGTGGTGCTACCTACCTCTCAATGGTGGGATGGCACTACTTTAAAAGGACATTTACACAGACGAATTCCTTAGGGTAGGTAGGTTCTCGTAGATACTGGCTCTAAATCTCAAAACAAATTCCAAAATACTTTTCACACCAACACATTTTCAAAAAGCTTTCGAAAGCATTTTTCAAACACTCTTGAGGACCGATACAAGAGTCGAACTGAAATTTTCAAAGAAACTTTTTAAAACCCACAGTTGAAAAGCCAACAAACCATTTTGAAAACACAAATGAGCAAGTATCTAAGAGCCCATGGATAACCATGGATAGAAAAGGTACTAACACCTTCCCTTTCTATAATCTACCTCCCGAACTGAGAGCAATCTCTATAAGGAATTTTTTTGTTCTTTTGTCCTTTCCATTTGGAGAAAATAAAAGACGGTGGCGACTCTTGCTTCTGCGACATTTCGCGAACCAGCGTTAAACAGTCAGTTCCAGATCCACCGATCACAGCGACCATGGGATTTTTGACATCTTTTATTGTTTCTAGTTTAGATTTGCTTTTCAGTTTATTTCTTTTGTAACGCCTTGAAGGCATTGTTAAGCATTGTTACAAGTTTAATCTAATAAAGTGTGTTTTATTTTGTTTTACAAATTTGAATCTCCCAAAGTCTTTGAAATCATTTCATACGCATTCCATTACCATGCACCTCATTATAGGTACCATTACAAGTTTCTTATCTTCTTCGCTGTTTGTTTCAGCACAGAATGTCTTCTGAAATACCTACCGATCAGGCCATCAAAGCCCTTTAAGCACATAATGCTCAATTCCAGGAGATGTTCTTGAACTTGGCCAAAGGACAACAGGATTTGAAGACTCTCATCTTGAAGGAGAAGAATAAGAAGAAGAAGAAGGTGGTTCTACTGAATATGGGTCACAAATTTGGGAATAGGTTGCGACAGGAAGCTGATCTGTCTCATTCATCTGGAGAAGGAGAGAATCAAGAAGAAGGAAAGGGTCTTAGTCCTGTGGTCTCTGATAATGACACTGATTTTGATGATGAACAGTACCCTCTTGCTGAGGATAGGTACAAACAGCTGGAAGACCGTCTAAGTGCTATGGAGATTCAGAAGGTTCCCAGTTTGGACTTCGGAGATTTGGGACTGGCATCGGGAGTGGTGATCCCTCACAAGTTTAAGGCTCCGGTTTTTGCTAAGTACGATGGAGTATCCTGTCCAAAACTCCATCTCCACTCGTACGTCAGAAAAATCCAACCCTACACTGCTGATAGGAATCTGTGGGTCCATTTCTTTCAAGATAGTCTGTCAGGGACTCAACTTGAATGGTTTTATCAATTGGAAGGAGCTAATGTCCGCAACTGGGAGGACCTTGCTGTTGCTTTCTACAAGCAGTACCAGTATAACTCCGACCTTGCTCCCACTCGTACTCAGCTTCAGAGTATGTCTATGGGTGCAAGCGAAGGCTTTAAGGACTATGCTCAGAAGTGGAGAGATCTGGCTGGAAGAGTCCAACCCCCTCTGTCTGATATGGAGTTGGTGGATATGTTTCTTGGGACTTTGTCTGGTCCATTTTTCAACCATTTGATCGGTAGTTCATCATCTGGGTTTACTGAATTGATTATGATTGGGGAGAGAGTAGAAGCTGGTATCCTAAGTGGTAAGATACAGAAGGGCGCTTCATCAAGTACAGAAAAGAAGCCTTTCAGGAAAGAAGCTAGTGCAGTTTATAGCTCGAGGAGCCAAAATAGACTTGAACACCGTCAAGCAGTGAATGTGGTAGTAATATCAAGACCTACGGTTGCCCCACAACGCAACAATCATCAAATAATGGAGAAGCCGCAAAGACAGTACACTCGGCTTAATATGACCTTGTCACAAATTCTACCGCAATTGTTGAAGACCAATCTGGTAACTCTGAGGGAAGCCCCAAAGAATTCCAGCACCACATCTCCGCTGTATAATCCAAACGCCCGCTGTGCCTATCACTCTGATAGCCCGGTGTTGTACCCAAAAATTTGCCCTCCCATATTCCTCTAGATTTGGCAAGATCAAGCTTCAAATGGATTAAGGATTGCACAGTCCAATTGCCTCCTAACACAATCAAAATTAGGGTTTTGGTTCTTGCAAAGAAATTGAGGTTTCCAAGGGTCCAATCAAGTCCCATATGCTTATATCCATTGTCAAGCATCCATATGTCAAGTTTCAAGACTCACAGCATCAAATTGCACAGTCAAAAACCCTAAAATGCTTCACAGTCAACTGCAGGGGCAAAATGGTCATTTGACAGTCAAAAGTCAAAAATTTTGGTCAACATCTTATTTTGAAGCCACAATCATCATTTGATCAATTCTTGATCATGACTCCACAAGCATGGCTCAAAAAGTCTCAAGATGTCAAAAGTTTCTATTTTAGGATAGCTGAAAAGTCAACTGCAACTTGACCAAGGCATAACTTTTTCATGGTTCATCAGAAAAATTCCATCCAATGCTCATTTTGAAGGGGATGACATTTCCTACAACTCATATTCACACTCCAAGTCCAAGAAATGCTCTCACAAAAAGTTATCAATTTCAACATTATAGGTCATTTTCAAAAGTCAACAAAAAGGCACTTTAAGTCAAAGACCATAACTTGAGATTGGTAAATCAAAATGACATGGTACCAAAGGCATTGGTTAGAGGACTTCAAGACCTTTCCAAAATGTCCAATAACATGTTCATATCTTCAAAAGTGAGCAAGATATGCATTGGAGAAGTTGGGAAATTTTTGGGAACTTTCAAAAGTCAACTTTGCTTAAAACACTTCATTTTTGCTAATGGGCCTCAAATTCTTTCTTGAATCATTACCCAAGGCCTATGCACGACCATTGAACTTAATTTGATTTATTTTCCAATTTTTAATTAATTAATTGAATTTATATTAACATTAATTCATTTAATTGGTTTTAATTATAGGAAAATTCAAAGATATGCTTTTTAGATCTTTTTGTGCAGCAAATATGACTAGGGAAAGCTGGCAACTCGTGTGCACCTCAAAGGCATCAAAATATCCATGATTGGAAAAGTTTCATGAAAGAAAAGATTGAAAAAGATATTATTGGCAATCACACATTCAAGTCATAATACCATGGACTTTTGGGCTTAATTCTAACCTAATTCCATTCACATATATGTGCTGAAGAAAACCCTACTCAAGGGAACGTGAAAGCTGCCATATGACTCCATAACAAAGTTGTAAAAAATTTAGAAAAAGTGGAAAACTGATTTCCTATTTGCAGCACAATTCAAAGCTTCTCTTTGATTCAAACGTATTGCCTGAGTCTCCAGGAAGCATTTGCCATCAAAAACCAATCCTAACACGCGAAGAATCAAAGAACACGAGTCATTCGGTTTGTCTTGTTTTTCAAAATTGCATAACACGATTCATACGTTTTTAATCTATTTTCTTGTTTGATTTATGCTAATAGGGACCTTCTGAAGCGATTGGTATAATCCAATTGAGTTATAACAGCCTGAATCAAAATCCACCATGAACGAAATCTAGGGTTTCTGAAGCTTTCAATTAGGGCTTTAGGCATAAGGGAAAATTGGACCTTGAGACAAGCATGGTTGAATTCATCAAGGCCAGACGAATTCAACCGGACCCTCGCGCCCTTTTTATGTGACCCACAGCTCTAATCGCTATTATTGGGACTTTTGCTTTGTGGGGGTTTAAAACCCCCACTATCTTGTTCATATTATTGCAGGTAAACAAAGTAGAAGACGTGCGTGGCATCATGTGACTGGAGAGTTCAAATCTGGCGCGCTTTCTTTTTTTCTATACTATTAATGTTTGTTTTTTTTATATAATATTTGTTGTCTATTAGTTTAACAAACGCGCTTGGTAGCTCAACTGGCAAAGGATGTGGCTTGCAAGTACTGGGACCTGGGTTTGATTCCCAGGTCCCCCATATAATTGTTGATATTTTTTCTCAAACGTTCACATGCAACATTCGTTCAATGGTCCATCATGCACCCTCACGCCTAAATCGGCCAAGTGGCCATGAGATCCATCCAGTGGCCAGAAGGTGAAGTCCATGGTGTACCCCAGTCAAACAGCATGCGCATGATTCCTGAAAGTCAACGAGGCTTGTGTTCTTGGGCCTGAATTGCTTCAGTCTCACCTCCACTTTGGGCCATCTAACCCCCTTGGTTTGCATAATTTTATTTTATTTTCTTTTCTAATTCTTTTAATTGTTTTAATTATTTTTATTAATTCACCATAAAATAGTTTTTCCTAATAAAAATCAGAAACTCAAAAATGTAAATATTTTTAATTATTTATTAATTTCACCATTAACCTATTTTTGTAAATAAATATTAACAATTAAATTAGCTTAATTTAGGTTTATATTTTAATCTTTTTCTTAACAAATAAAAATTCCATAGAATTAGGTTTTGATATTTTTTTTAATCATATTTTATTAATCATCATTATTACTATTTGTTAATTATTATTTTTGTCAATAAACATGTAAATTAAATAATTTAGTTAATTAGCCTAATTTTGACCTTTTTCATTAATAAGTAAAATAAACTTAGATCTAGGGTTTCCTTTTAATTTTAACTTATTTATTTTCATAAATACAAAAAAACATAAAAACACATTTTCTTTTCTTTAATTAAATAATTGATTAGTATTCAATTTTAATTTAATTTCAAGCAAAGGGTCAAAACCCGAGGACGTCCAATTTAATTCTTTCGCATGTTATTCTTATTTCTTTTGATTATTATGTAACTGTTCAAGGATGTAATAGTAATTAGTTTTTTTTACTTTCCGCATCTTTATCAAAAACGGGTGTTGTACCCCAAAATTTGCCCTCCCAAATTCTTTAAGAGTTGGCAAGATCAAGCTTCAAAATCTCTCAAGGGTTGCACAGTCCAATTGCCCCTAACACAGTCAAAATTAAGGTTTTGGTTATGGCAAAGAAATTGAGGTTTCCAAGGGTCCAATCAAGTCCCACATGCCCATATACATTGACAAGCATCTATGTGTCAAGTTTCAAGACTCACAACATCAAGTTGCACAGTCAAAAACCCTAATTGCTCCACAGCCAACTGCAGGGGCAAAATGGTCATTTGACAGTCAAAAGTCAAAAGTTTTGGTCAACATCTTATTTTGAAGCCACAATCATCATTTGATCAATTCTTGATCATGATTTCACAAGCATGGCTCAAAAAGTCTCAAGATGCAAAAGTTTCTATTTTTGGACAGTTGAAAAGTCAACTGCAAATTGACCAGGGCATAACTTCTTCATGGTTTATCAAAAAAATCCCATCCAAAGCTCATTTTGAAGAGGATGACATTTCCTACAACTCATCTTCACACTTCAAGTCCAAGAAATGCTCTCACAAAAAGTTATCAATTTCAACATTACAGGTCATTTTCAAAAGTCAACAAAAAGGCACTTTAAGTCAAAGACCATAACTTGAGATTGGTAAATCAAAATGACATGGGACCAAAGGCATTGGTTAGAGGACTTCAAGACCTTTCCAAAATGTACAAGAACATGATCATAGCTTCAAAATTGAGCAAGATATGCATTGGAGAAGTTGGGAAATTTTTGGGAATTTTGAAAAGTCAACTTTGCCTAAAACACTTCAAATTTGCTAATGGGCCTCAAATTCTTCCTTGAATCATTACCCAAAGCCTATGCAAGACCCATTGAGCTCAAAGAGATTTATTTTCTTATTTTTAATTAATTAATTGAATTTTTATTCTTATTAATTCATTTAATTAGATTTAATTATGAGAAAATATCAAATAATGCTTTTTCAAATCTTTTTGTGCAGCAAATCATACTAGGGTAAGCTGGCAAGTCGTTTCACATTCAAAAAGGGAAGATTTTCCATGATTGGCAAGGGTTTCAATGGCAAAATATTGAAATTTATATAATTGAAAATCAAATATTCAAAACATCAATTCATGGACTTATGGGCTTGTTTCTTGACCTAAATTCGTTCACATACAAAGGCTGAGTGAAACCTAATTCATGGACACACGAAAAACTGCTCTCAAACTCAGAACCAATTTGCAAATTTTCATAAAAAAGCTTGAAACTGATTTCATAGTTAGAGCATAATTCAAAGCTTCTGAAGGATTCCAACACGTTGCCTAAGCATCCAGGAGTCTATTGCAATCAAGAACAAGCTTCCATACTCAAAGAAACGGTAGAACAGAATCACGTTTCTTCACAAATATTCCATAATCGAATTTCAATTTTTACGCATCATTCACATGTTTTATTCATTGATTTGCATTACTGACATCTTCCTGAAGCGTTTGGCATAGTTTAATTGTTCTGTAGCTGCTTGAAACGAAATCCACCATTGATGAAACCTAGGGTTTCAGAACTTCAAAATTAGGGGTTCTCATATATGGTAAAATTAGACCACCAAACCTGTATGGACATATTCGTGGCAACAAGACGAATCGTTTGAAACAATCGCGCCCTTTTTATATTAATCCCTCTTCTAATCGCTATTTTTACAGGTTTCAGTTTGTGGGGGTTTAAAACCCCCTCTACTTGTCTTGTATTTTGCAGGAAGAACGAAGAAGAAACTGAGGTGTCCAGGCGTGGTTGGGTAATTCAAATGTTAGCGCGTTTTTTTTCGTTTCCAGCATAATGGCCTTTTTTTTTCATATATATTATTTGTTGTCTATTACATATACAAACGCGCGCAAACAGCTCAATTGGCAAGGGATACGCTTGGTAAACGCTGGGACCTGGGTTCGATTCCCAGGTCCCCCATACAATTGTTATTATTTTTTCTAATCCATTCCCATGCAGTGCACGCCCCAGGGTCCATCATGCAGCCTCACGTCCAAGCTTGCCACATGGCCATGAGCTTCAATCCAGTGGCTTCAGAAGGAACTCCATGATGCACTTCAGTCAATGGACATACACACAAGCATGGAAAGTCAACAAGGCCTTTGGCTGACGGGCCTGAATTACTCTCAGACACCTCCATAATGGGCCTGACACCCCCCTTGCTTTGCTTTATTTTTATTCTCTCTTCTTTTCTTTTAATTTCTTTTGATCATTTAATTATTTTAATTGTTTTTTTTTATTTTTTACCATGAATTAATTTTCCATAATAAAAACAGAAAAATCAAAAAATGTAAAATATATTTAATTATTATTAATTCATCATTAAAATATTTTTGTAAATAAATTCTAATAATCAACTTAGTTAATTTAGGTTTTAAACTTTAATCTTTCCTTAATAAATAAAATATGTAGAATTAGGTTTTTGACATTTTCATCTTTTTCTTAATTAAATTATTTTTCTCACTATTTATTATTACTGTTAATTACTATTTATTTTTGTAAATAAGCATGTAATTTAATTAACTAGTAAATTAGGTTAACTTTAATATTTTCTTAAATAATTAAAATAACTTAGAACTAGGGTTTCCTTTTAATTTTAAATTCTTTTCCTTATTTTCATAAATACCAAAAACATAAAAAACATTTTCTTTAATTAAAATAATAATTAGACTCTAATTTCATTTAATTTCAAGCAAAGGGTCAAAACCCTCGGACGTTCGATTTTTATTCTTTTCGCGCATTATTTTCTTTTGAATATTATGTAACTGCTCAAGGATGTAATGGTAATTAGGTATTTATTTACTTTCCGCACTTTTATCAAAAACGGGTCTTTGTACTTTGGCGATGTATAGACCCGCGCCTTGTAATAGCGTAGCTTTTATCTTTCCGTATTTAAATTTCCGCACTCTTAAATTATAACTTTGTATGAAAGAATGTATGGTTAATTAAAAACAAGCGTAGCTCACAATGCCATGATCAAAGATAACATTAAACTGAAAACAACACACAAATACACACACCACTTCTAGGGTACGCCTCACCTGTTGCCTTCGAAACGTGGTCGTCAAGTATAGGACGTTTTAGTAAGTCCTTATGTCCATGATCCGGTTGCCTCGAAACAGTTGCCTCGGAACAGTTGCCTCGGAATAGTTGCCTCGAAACGGTTGCCTCGAAACGGTTGCCTCGAATTACAAAAGGATCAAGGACATAAGGGTAGCTTCTAAGGTGTCCTAACTGTTGCTTCGGTGACCACACTGTCCCTACACTCGAATTGACCCGAACACCTCCAACGGTGGTGCTACCTATCTCTCAATGGTGGGATGGCACTACCTTATGGACATTTACACAGCCTAATTCCTTAGGGTAGGTAGATGACTCATGTATACTTGCTCTCTTCTAAAAAACAAATCAAAACTCTTTTCACACCGACACTTTCAAAAAAGCTTTCAAAACAATTTTTCAAACACTCTTGAGGACTGATACAAGAGTTATTCAGAAATCTTTCAAAGAAACTTTTTCAAACCCACTCACAATTGAAAAGCAAACATTTTGAAAACACAATGAGCAAGTATCTAAGAGCCCATGGATAACCATGGATAGAAAGGGTGCTAACACCTTCCCTTTCTATAAATCTACCTCCCGAACCGAGAAATTATCTCATAAGGAATTTTGCTGTGCTTTTGTCCTGTCCATGTTGGAGAAAATAAAAGACGGTGGCGACTCTTGCTTCCGAGACATTTCGCGAACCAGCATTAAACAGTCAGTTCTAAATCCACCGATCACAGAACTGGCGACTCTGCTGGGGAGATTTTAAAGTGAGGTGTACCTTAGGATAGCTCATACTTGTGTTTTCAATTGCTGTGTTTGTTTGCTTTATTATTGTGGGCATTGCATCGGAGTTTCATAGATCCTAACCCGGATCTGGGGAATACCCTTTAGGTAGCATAAGCTGTGAGGGACCTGTCCGGCGTAGACTGACACGGGTGAAGCAGTGGCTACGTTGGTGTGACACCTTGGTCTGTACCGATATCCCTTGTGTCGCAACGAGGAGAATATGGGTCTTCTGAGGAGTCATTAAGCACCAACCGACCTTAGAACCTTAAATGACCCAACTTGGCCAATAGAACAGTAGCAGTATGCTACACCCATTGAGGCTAAACTCTCGTGATGGTTCTGGCCGCAAGAAAAGATTGTGATGCTGGAGTTATGACCGATTGAGGGTAGTCAGTGATATTGGGATCCTCTAGAACCTGGTTACTTCTGATAGGACAGGTCTTAACCAACAAACTGAAAGAGGGTAATACCTAAACTTCATGCTGGCCTAAACCCTAAGGGCTGTCTTATGTGACTTGTGTGCCTTATCATGTTTGCCTTTGTGAATATTTGTGGTGTGCTTTATCATAACATCATGCCATCATAAACATTGCATGCATCCTGCATAAGGACTGACCATTTCAAAGACAAGAGGGTTTCACCTTTGCTCTGTTTTGTAGGACATCATGATGCCTGTGCGAAGGAACACTATCTGGTTCAATTTTGTTCACCCACCTGAGTTTCTTGAAGAGTTGGTTAGCAGAATTCCAAATACCACTTCCTTCGTCCAGAGGCATGGTTCTCTTCTCGGTTTAGTCACTGCAAAGTGGGACCAACAACTGATGAGTGTCTTGACCCAGTTCTATGATCCCTTGTACAACTGCTTCACCTTTCAAGACTTCCAGCTGGTCCCTACCCTGGAAGAATTCTCTGACTTGCTGGGCATCCCTATCTTGGATCAGACTCCCTTCACTGGTTGGGAAAAGACTCTTAGGCTTGAGGAGATTGCTGCAGCCCTTCCCATGACCCACAAGGAGGTAATGGACAATTGGGTGACTAGAAGCAGAGTTAAGGGTTTCTTAGCCAAGTTTCTGATCAGTAAAGCTAACAGTTTTTGGAATGACTTAGACTTTAGGGCGTACGAAGACATTCTGGCTCTCTTAATCTATGGTCTGGTTCTGTTTCCAAATCCGGATAACTTCATTAACATCACTGCCATAAGGATTTTCATGTCTCGGAACCCTGTGCCCACTCTCTTGGGTGATATCCTGCAACAACTCTATGCTCGTACTGCCCGAAGACGAGGTACTCTATGGTGTTGTATTCCTTTGTTAGTGAGGTGTTTTATTTCGCACCTCCCTAAGTTCGTGCTGAAGAACAGAGAAGGAAGAGGCTGGGCTCATAGGTTAATGTCTCTCACTGATAATGACATCATTTGGACTTTCAGGGGTTTGGATGAGGTAGCTGTTATTGATCGTTGCGGAGAATATCCTAATGTTCCTCTGATTGGTACCCAAGGAGGAATCTCTTATAATCCATGTCTAGCTCTCCGTCAGTTTGGAAGATCCAGAAGAGCAGGGCCTCATGAGATGTTGGTGCCTCACATCAGTTTTGAGTTTCAGGTAGGTAGTGACGAGCTGCGTCGTAGGTTCATCAAGGCTTGGGACATAATTCACAAAGCTGACCCACATGAGTTGGGACCGAAGACTTCTCTACCTATGGAACCCTACTACAGATGGGTCCGCATCCGTGCTCAGAATTTAGGGATGCCATATGAAGCTGTCAGACCCATCATTCTTGAATATCCTGATAGAGATGGGGCTCCTCCAACTGTTCTCCCTCCTCAGATACCTACTGATGTTGATACACTAAAAAGGTCTTGGTTGCAACTACGAGAAGAACGGGATTCTTATCAGGAAAAGTTCAACGAGCAGGAATTGAAGATCCAGAAGCTGACAAAGCAGTTGGAGAACGAGCGGGCCTTGAATGACTACATCCGTACTGAGAAGAGGAGACCCTGGGATCACTGATGAGCTCTGGATGTTCTTTTACAGTTTTTATTTCCCTTTTCAGTATTTCCATTTTATGTAACGCCTAAGGGCAATCTGCTGAACAATCTAAATTTCAAAGTTGAATCTAATAAAGTGTGTTCCCTTTTGTTTACAAAGTTGAATCCCGATTTTCTTTGAAAACATAAATCATACGCATTTCATTCATCATGTGCATCACAGGTACTCTTCTTTTCAGGTTGCTTAATGTTCTTCGCTGTTTATTTCAGCATCATGAACCCTGAATCATCTACTGAGCAGTCCATCAAGGCCCTGCAGGCTCAGAATGCCCAGTTCCAAGAGCTGATTATGAGTTTGGCTCAAGGTCAAGAGGAATTGAAGGCTCTGCTGGTCAAGAAGAAGAAGAAGAGAACTGTACTATTCAACACGGGCCGGAGGTTTGGTAACACACTGCATAATGAGGTCGATCAAGCTGGTTCTTCTGTGGGAAAAGGCAGTCCCCAGGGGGGAAGGGTTCCTAGTCCGGTGGTCTCTGACAACGAGACTGATTTCAATGAGGAGCAGTATCCTCCAGCTGAAGACAAGTACAAGTAGTTAGAGGATCGTCTGAATGCCATGGAAATTCAACAAGTGCCTGGGTTGGATTTTGGAGACTTGGGTCTATCTTCTGGTGTGGTGATCCCACATAAGTTCAAAGCACCATCTTTCGCAAAGTATGACGGGGCGTCCTGCCCTAAGCTACATCTCAGGTCTTATGTGCGGAAGATTCAGCCGTATACTGTGGACAAGAACTTATGGATCCATTTCTTCCAGGAGAGTCTTTCAGGGACTCATCTCGAATGGTTCTATCAGCTGGATGGAACCAAGGTTCGTAACTGGGAGGAATTGGCTACTGCTTTTTACAAGCAGTATCAGTATAATGCCGACCTCGCTCCTACACGTACCCAACTCCAGGGTATGTTGCTAGGATCGGGAGAAGGTTTTAAAGAGTATGCACAGAAGTGGAGGGACCTGGCTGGCAGGGTGCAGCCACCATTAACCGACCGTGAACTAGTAGACATGTTCTTGGGGACCCTATCCGGGCCGTTCTTCAATCATCTCATTGGCAATTCGTCTGCAGGGTTTACAGACCTCATTCTGACTGGGGAAAGGATAGAGGCTGGTTTGAAATCAGGGAAAATACAGAAAGGTGCGTCCTCAAGTTCTGAGAAGAAGCCTTTCAAGAAGAAAGCCAGTGTTGTGTATGGCCCTAGGAGGCAAAACAAACCGGAATGCCGCCAAGCTGTCAACGCGGTGGTAATTGCTAAGCCTGCTGCCGCTCCTCGGCAACCTAACCAACCAAGGGCTGAGAGACCCAGAAGAGAATATACTCGGCTTAGTATGACCTTGTCACAGATCTTGCCGCAAATGCTATCGACCAACTTGGTAACCGTCAGAGAAGCTCCGAAGATGGTAAACACGACCTCTCTGAAGTATAATCCAAACGCCCGCTGTGCTTATCACTCTGATAGCCCGGGGCATTCTACTGATGATTGCTGGGCCCTGAGAAATAAGGTTCAGGACCTTATCGATGCCAAGGAAGTACAGTTCGAGGCACCCGAGAAGCCTAATGTGGTAACAGCTCCCCTACCTGACCATGGGGTAAATGCTATCAGGGATGGTGACGAAGTGGAAGAATCTGAGTTCAACAGCTGGATCTGCCCGACGACCGACGGTGGACTGAACAATTGGACTACCAAAGATTACATACCTGTTACTTTTGTTACGCAGTAATGAATTCCTTTGTTTTTTATTTGTAATGAACAATAAATTGAAACTTTATGGCCCGGTGTCTTACCCGGGGCACCGTGGCTTCATTTGTGAGGGCTTATTACTTGTCATTTCCATATATCATGAATAAAGACATTGGATGTTTTTCGCATATCAAATCTTGTGCTCCCTTTCTTTCTTTCTTCTATATATTGCAAAACAGCTGTATTTACACACACTCACCTACACAGGTTTCAATCCACTCTGGATCTCACTGGTAACGACTCTGCTACTGCCAGTTATGACTTCGAAAATCCGATCAACTTAGCCGAAGACGAAGGTGAAGATGATTGTGAAGTGCCTGGTGAGCTTGCAAGACTGTTACTCCAGGAAGAGAGGGCCATTCAGCCACATGAAGAGCCAGTGGAAACGGTAAATCTGGGTACTGAGACAGGCAGAAAGGAAGTTAAGATTGGTGCCAATCTGGAGCTCAGCGTAAAACAATGGTTGATCCAGATGTTGCATGATTATGTGGAAATCTTTGCCTGGTCTTACGAAGACATGCCCGGTTTGGACACTGACATTGTGGTCCATCACCTGCCTACCAAGGAAGATTTCCCTCCGGTTAAACAAAAGTTCCGCCGTATGCGTCCAGAGATGTCCAAGAAGATCAAAGCTGAGGTTATGAAACAATTTGATGCCGGTTTTCTAGCAGTGACTTCTTACCCTCAGTGGGTTGCCAACGTGGTGCCGGTACCGAAGAAAGATGGTAAGGTCCGAATGTGTGTTGATTACAGGGATTTAAACAGGGCCAGCCCCAAGGATGACTTCCCCCTACCTCACATCGATGTTCTGGTTGACAATACTGCTCAGCACAAGGTGTTCTCCTTCATGGATGGTTTTTCAGGTTATAATCAGATCAAGATGGCTCTTGAAGATATGGAAAAGACTACCTTTGTTACTCAGTGGGGCACCTTCTGCTACAAGGTCATGCCATTCGGGTTGAAAAATGCTGGGGCAACCTACCAACGTGCCATGGTTGCTTTATTTCATGACATGATCCATCATGAGATAGAAGTGTACGTCGACGATATGATTGCAAGGTCTCAAACTGAGGAGGAACACCTTGACCATCTACAGAAGCTGTTTGACCGTCTGAAGTTGTACAAGCTGAGGTTGAACCCAAACAAGTGCACCTTTGGGGTAAGATCTGGAAAGTTGCTAGGCTTCTTCGTAAGTGACAAGGGTATTCAAGTGGACCCTGCCAAGGTTAAAGCCATACAAGAGATGCCAGTTCCTAAGACAGAGAAAGAAGTCAGAGGCTTTCTAGGACGTCTGAATTACATTGCCCGATTCATCTCGCATCTAACCGCTACCTGTAAACCAATCTTCAAGCTGCTGAAGAAAGATCAGGTAGTACGTTGGAATGATGAATGTCAGGCCGCTTTTGACAGAATCAAAGAGTATCTCCAAGAACCACCCACTCTTATGCCACCGGTTGAAGGGAGACCTCTAATACTATACTTGACAGTACTTGACAACTCAATGGGGTGTGTGTTGGGGCAGCATGACGAGTCTGGCCGAAAAGAGCACGCCATTTATTACCTTAGCAAAAAGTTTACCGACTGTGAGACCCGATACTCATTGCTCGAGAAAACTTGCTACGCTTTGGTATGGGCTGCTCGCCGGCTGAGACAGTATATGCTGACTCACACTACTCTATTGATTTCAAAAATGGATCCTATAAAGTACATATTCGAAAAGTCTGCCCTGTCTGGAAGAATAGCAAGATGGCAAATGATCTTGACAGAATACGACATCCAGTTCACGACTCAGAAAGCTATCAAAGGAAGTGTATTGGCAGACCACTTGGCACACCAAGCAGTAGATGACTACCAATCAATGAACTTTGAGTTTCCTGACGAGAGTATCATGGTAGTGACTGATTGTGAAGTACCTGGACCGGATGAAGGACCTGAGGAAGGATCCCGATGGTCTATGCACTTTGACGGAGCCTCCAACGCTTTGGGTAACGGTATCGGCGCTATGATCATATCCCCCCAAGGCACTCATACTCCACTTACTGCCCGGCTATGTTTCAACTGCACCAACAACATGGCGGAGTATGAGGCATGCATCATGGGTCTTCAAGCTGCGATTGACTTAAGGATCAAGTTTCTGAGTGTCTTCGGAGATTCCGCTCTCGTGATCAATCAGATCAAAGGCGAGTGGGATACAAAACACCCAAATCTTATTCCTTATAAAGAATGTCTGTTGACATTGATCCCCCATTTCACAGAGATAACTTTTAAACACTTCCCAAGAGAGGAGAATCAGTTGGCGGACATGTTAGCTACGATGTCTTCTATGTTCAAAGTCAAATGGGACAATGAGGCTCCCCGGATCATTATCTGGAAATTGGACGAACCGACATATTGTTGTGATCTTGAGGCTGAGATAGTAACTGAAAAACCCTGGTATCACGAGGTGAAGAGGTACTTGGAAGCCCAGGAATACCCTGAAGGTGCATCTGTCAACGACAAAAAGTTTCTGAGAAGGTTCGCAGCAAAGTTCTTCCTCAGTAATGGCATTCTGTACAAGCGAAACCATGATTTGACCTTACTGCGTTGTGTGGATAAGACTGAAGCAGAAAGGATCATGGCAGAGCTGCATGAAGGTACTTTCGGAACGCATTCCAGTGGACACACCATGGCAAAGAAAATCCTTCGGGCAGGATATTTCTGGTCCACAATGGAAGCTGACTGTTACCAACATTCTCGGACATGTCACAAGTGCTAGATATATGCAGATAAGGTGCACGTTCCTCCAGTCCCTCTGAATGTCTTGACTTCACCTTGGCCTTTTGCAATGTGGGGCATTGATATGATCGGCGAGATTAAACCTACAGCATCCAACGGGCATCGCTTCATCCTGGTGGTGATCGATTACTTTACAAAGTGGGTTGAAGCAGCTTCCTATGCCACTGTAACCAAGAACGTCGTGGCACGGTTCATTCGGCATAATCTGATCTGTCGATACGGCGTCCCGGAAAGGATCATTACGGACAATGGTACCAATCTTAATAACAAGATGATCACTGAGCTCTGCGAGCAATTCAAGATACAGCACCACAACTCTTCTCCTTACCGGCCGAAGATGAATGGGGCTGTAGAAGCGGCGAATAAAAATATCAAGAAGATTGTGTAGAAGATGACAGTGACCTATAAAGATTGGCACGAGATGTTATCGTTTGCTCTTCATGGGTACTGTACCTCAGCACGGACGTCAACAGGGGCAACACCCTTTTCCTTGGTATACGGCATAGAGGCAGTCTTGCCGATTGAAGTCCAGATACCCTCTCTCCGGGTAATGAAGGATGCAGACTTGAGTGAAGATGACTGGATCCAGACTCGACTCGATCAATTAAATCTAATTGACGAAAAGAGACTCGCTGCTATATGTCATGGTCAAACGTACCAAAAACGGATGATCAGGGCATTTAACAAGAAAGTCAGACCACAAGAGTATCAAGTTGGGGACCTGGTAATCAAGCGCATCATTCTTCCTCAAAGTGATCTCAGGGGAAAATGGACCCCTACATACGAAGGGCCATTTGTGGTTAAACATGTGTTCTCAGGAGGAGCCATGATCCTAACCACCATGGATGGTGACGACCTTCCTCACCCCGCCAATGCAGACATAGTAAAAAGATACTACGCATGATAAAGACCCGCTAGGTTGACATACCTAGGCAAAAATTAGGGCTTCCCGGCGAACCAAAAGGGTTCGGGCAAAATGAGGGATGAAATGAAAAAAATCTGTACACCCGGCAAGTCGAAAACCTGAAAAGGCGGCTTGGGCAAAAATGGGTATCCCGGTGGACTGAAAACCCGAAAGGGCAGTCAAGGCAAAAGTTAGGGATAAAGCGTAATACTATGTTTCATTGGATCACCTTGCATCCAGAATCCGATATCAACATCAGGTTCAGACGACATCGATCAGTCAGCTTCATCTTCAACCGAGCAGCCAAGTGATGAGACGCTCGAAGATATAAAGGCGATAGCAGAGTTGAAACCCAGTGGGATTACTCTTTTCACATAGCTGTTTTGTCTTCCTTTTCACAAATTGTATAAACTCTGTTGTTCGGCGGCGTCTTCTTACTAGGACGTCAGCCTCTTGTACATAAACGCCTATTTACAGGAAAATTCAAAAATCAATACCAATTCACTTTTCAGACCAATTTCCAATTGTTTTTTCCTTTTCCTGTTTTGTTTAGCGAAGAACGTCCAATGTTCAATTGTGATATATGCATTTGACACTAATTGCTAACTCATAAATATTCGCATACGAAACAAAGGATTAATTACAGGTAACATCAGAAACAGGGGCAATAATGAGTTGTCTAAGCGATCTAATTGCTCTGTCCGCCAAGGTACCAAGGTAAGTTCGGCTGAAGAACATAACCAAGATGCCTTAATTCCCCAGAGAGTGAGCCAAGGTTCAGCAATACTTTCCCCCAAGAAGAGTTGGTCTCCCGTAAACACTACAAGGCACAACATCTCTAGCAAGTCCGCAACACTCTCCCCGAGCAGAGCTATCCTCAGTCAGCCTTAAGGAAGTTGGGTATCCCCAGCAGATCTCAACATTCCTCAACGGAGTCTACAAACATTCCTAACAAGCATCCCCGGCAGTCTTAATCTAAGATTGGTCCCCGGCGGTATACCGGACACCCAGTGGAGCCACTTCCCTAGTCCAATCTGAAAATTTTCCCCAGGAAAGTAGAATCCATATCCCCAGCAGGACTTGAAGCTTATCCTCAGTAGATTCTGAAAGCTTATCCCCTGCAGAGCACGAACGCTCCCTCGGCTTTATTCAAAGGTTATTTCCCCACCAGGATATAACTGGGTTATCCTCAGCTAATTTCCACATAAAGATCGTCCTCGGCGAAGTTCTTCCTATCCCCAGCGGAGTTCATTAAATCTTCCATCAACAAAGCTTATCAATGGTGTCCCCAGCGGAGTTATCATCAACCTCAGCAAAGTGCCTCTTTCCCCACAGAGTCCACTCCCCGCAGATCAATCTATTCGCCAAGTTTATTCCCCAACAGAGTCATCTTCTCCTACCGGTATTCTTGCAACTGTCATCCCCAGTGGAAACAAAGAATTCTACTCCTCAACATCAGCCCAGGATTCAACTTCCCGGCACCCGTCAAGGATTTATTTTCCTAGACGAAAATACGTTCACAAACATCACATCTTCATACATTATAGCATGCACATACGCATCATGAACATACAATCTCATTCATTCTGAGAACATCTCGCATGTCATACATCATGACATTGCACACAACTAACGTTTTGTTTTTTCAGAACAAAGGTCAATACAAAGATAATTACTATCAACTGTCGTGATTCCGGATCCGATTCCTGTATCTTTCCAGGGTGTATCTGTTGACGACTATTCCAGACTCGATTCCTGTATCCTGCCAGGGCACGTCTGAAGAGTTTGAAGATCCGATTCCTGTATCTTGCCAGGGTGTATCTGTTGACGACTGATTCCAGACTCGATTCCTGTATCTTGCCAGGGCACGTCTGAAGAGTTTGAAGATCCGATTCCTGTATCTTGCCAGGGTGTATCTGTTGACGACTGATTCCAGACTCGATTCCTGTATCCTGCCAGGGCACGTCTGAAGAGTTTGAAGATCCGATTCCTGTATCTTGCCAGGGTGTATCTGTTGACGACTGATTCCAGACTCGATTCCTGTATCTTGCCAGGGCACGTCTGAAGAGTTTGAAGATCCAATTCCTGTATCTTGCCAGGGTGTATCTGTTGACGACTGATTCCAGACTCGATTCCTGTATCCTTCCAGGGCACGTCTGAAGAGTTTGAAGATCCGATTCCTGTATCTTGCCAGGGTGTATCTGTTGACGACTGATTCCAGACTCGATTCCTGTATCTTGCTAGAGCACGTCTGAAGAGTTTGAAGATCTGATTCATGTATCTTGCCAGGGTGTATCTGTTGACGACTGATTCCAGACTCGATTCCTGTATCCTGCCAGGGCACGTCTGAAGAGTTTGAAGATCCGATTCCTGTATCTTTCCAGGACGTATCTGTTGACGACTATTCTCCGGACTCGATTCCTGTATCTTGCCAGGGCACGTCTGAAGAGTTTAAAGATTCGATTCCTGTATCCAGCCAGGGCACATCTACATAAAGAGTTTGAAGATCAACTCCTGTAACAGGCCAGGTAATTATCTTTCTTTCTCAGGTACGTAAGTTCTCGCTAAGGAATCTCTTACGCGATCGACACCTAGATGGCATCTATAAGCCCATCCACATACCGACAGTCTCCAAATGGCATCTATAAGCCCATTCCCGACGAAGAACATGTCACATCTCCAGATGGCATCTATAAGCCCATCCTCCTATCCATCTTCTTTCCAAATGGCATCTGTAAGCCCATTCCCACCATCACACTACTAACATTCTACTATGTGAGTGCAAATTTCTGGGCACTCTAGTGTTCAATCATCTTCCACCCTCGGATTATGAAAGGTACGTCATCCAATCTACATCCTCAGTTCTAAGAAGATTGAACAGGGGCAACTGTTGTACCCCAAAATTTGCCCTCCCAAATTCTTTAAGAGTTGGCAAGATCAAGCTTCAAAATCTCTCAAGGGTTGCACAGTCCAATTGCCCCTAACACAGTCAAAATTAAGGTTTTGGTTATGGCAAAGAAATTGAGGTTTCCAAGGGTCCAATCAAGTCCCACATGCCCATATACATTGACAAGCATCTATGTGTCAAGTTTCAAGACTCACAGCATCAAGTTGCACAGTCAAAAACCCTAATTGCTCCACAGCCAACTGCAGGGGCAAAATGGTCATTTGACAGTCAAAAGTCAAAAGTTTTGGTCAACATCTTATTTTGAAGCCACAATCATCATTTGATCAATTCTTGATCATGATTTCACAAGCATGGCTCAAAAAGTCTCAAGATGCAAAAGTTTCTATTTTTGGACAGTTGAAAAGTCAACTGCAAATTGACCAGGGCATAACTTCTTCATGGTTTATCAAAAAAATCCCATCCAAAGCTCATTTTGAAGAGGATGACATTTCCTACAACTCATCTTCACACTTCAAGTCCAAGAAATGCTCTCACAAAAAGTTATCAATTTCAACATTACAGGTCATTTTCAAAAGTCAACAAAAAGGCACTTTAAGTCAAAGACCATAACTTGAGATTGGTAAATCAAAATGACATGGGACCAAAGGCATTGGTTAGAGGACTTCAAGACCTTTCCAAAATGTACAAGAACATGATCATAGCTTCAAAATTGAGCAAGATATGCATTGGAGAAGTTGGGAAATTTTTGGGAATTTTGAAAAGTCAACTTTGCCTAAAACACTTCAAATTTGCTAATGGGCCTCAAATTCTTCCTTGAATCATTACCCAAAGCCTATGCAAGACCCATTGAGCTCAAAGAGATTTATTTTCTTATTTTTAATTAATTAATTGAATTTTTATTCTTATTAATTCATTTAATTAGATTTAATTATGAGAAAATATCAAATAATGCTTTTTCAAATCTTTTTGTGCAGCAAATCATACTAGGGTAAGCTGGCAAGTCGTTTCACATTCAAAAAGGGAAGATTTTCCATGATTGGCAAGGGTTTCAATGGCAAAATATTGAAATTTATATAATTGAAAATCAAATATTCAAAACATCAATTCATGGACTTATGGGCTTGTTTCTTGACCTAAATTCGTTCACATACAAAGGCTGAGTGAAACCTAATTCATGGACACACGAAAAACTGCTCTCAAACTCAGAACCAATTTGGAAATTTTCATAAAAAAGCTTGAAACTGATTTCATAGTTAGAGCATAATTCAAAGCTTCTGAAGGATTCCAACACGTTGCCTAAGCATCCAGGAGTCTATTGCAATCAAGAACAAGCTTCCATACTCAAAGAAACGGTAGAACAGAATCACGTTTCTTCACAAATATTCCATAATCGAATTTCAATTTTTACGCATCATTCACATGTTTTATTCATTGATTTGCATTACTGACATCTTCCTGAAGCGTTTGGCATAGTTTAATTGTTCTGTAGCTGCTTGAAACGAAATCCACCATTGATGAAACCTAGGGTTTCAGAACTTCAAAATTAGGGGTTCTCATATATGGTAAAATTAGACCACCAAACCTGTATGGACATATTCGTGGCAACAAGACGAATCGTTTGAAACAATCGCGCCCTTTTTATATTAATCCCTCTTCTAATCGCTATTTTTACAGGTTTCAGTTTGTGGGGGTTTAAAACCCCCTCTACTTGTCTTGTATTTTGCAGGAAGAACGAAGAAGAAACTGAGGTGTCCAGGCGTGGTTGGGTAATTCAAATGTTAGCGCGTTTTTTTTCGTTTCCAGCATAATGGCCTTTTTTTTTTCATATATATTATTTGTTGTCTATTACATATACAAACGCGCGCAAACAGCTCAATTGGCAAGGGATACGCTTGGTAAACGCTGGGACCTGGGTTCGATTCCCAGGTCCCCCATACAATTGTTATTATTTTTTCTAATCCATTCCCATGCAGTGCACGCCCCAGGGTCCATCATGCAGCCTCACGTCCAAGCTTGCCACATGGCCATGAGCTTCAATCCAGTGGCTTCAGAAGGAACTCCATGATGCACTTCAGTCAATGGACATACACACAAGCATGGAAAGTCAACAAGGCCTTTGGCTGACGGGCCTGAATTACTCTCAGACACCTCCATAATGGGCCTGACACCCCCCCTTGCTTTGCTTTATTTTTATTCTCTCTTCTTTTCTTTTAATTTCTTTTGATCATTTAATTATTTTAATTTTTTTTTTATTTTTTACCATGAATTAATTTTCCATAATAAAAACAGAAAAATCAAAAAATGTAAAATATATTTAATTATTATTAATTCATCATTAAAATATTTTTGTAAATAAATTCTAATAATCAACTTAGTTAATTTAGGTTTTAAACTTTAATCTTTCCTTAATAAATAAAATATGTAGAATTAGGTTTTTGACATTTTCATCTTTTTCTTAATTAAATTATTTTTCTCACTATTTATTATTACTGTTAATTACTATTTATTTTTGTAAATAAGCATGTAATTTAATTAACTAGTAAATTAGGTTAACTTTAATATTTTCTTAAATAATTAAAATAACTTAGAACTAGGGTTTCCTTTTAATTTTAAATTCTTTTCCTTATTTTCATAAATACCAAAAACATAAAAAACATTTTCTTTAATTAAAATAATAATTAGACTCTAATTTCATTTAATTTCAAGCAAAGGGTCAAAACCCTCGGACGTTCGATTTTTATTCTTTTCGCGCATTATTTTCTTTTGAATATTATGTAACTGCTCAAGGATGTAATGGTAATTAGGTATTTATTTACTTTCCGCACTTTTATCAAAAACGGGTCTTTGTACTTTGGCGATGTATAGACCCGCGCCTTGTAATAGCGTAGCTTTTATCTTTCCGTATTTAAATTTCCGCACTCTTAAATTATAACTTTGTATGAAAGAATGTATGGTTAATTAAAAACAAGCGTAGCTCACAATGCCATGATCAAAGATAACATTAAACTGAAAACAACACACAAATACACACACCACTTCTAGGGTACGCCTCACCTGTTGCCTTCGAAACGTGGTCGTCAAGTATAGGACGTTTTAGTAAGTCCTTATGTCCATGATCCGGTTGCCTCGAAACAGTTGCCTCGGAACAGTTGCCTCGGAATAGTTGCCTCGAAACGGTTGCCTCGGATTACAAAAGGATCAAGGACATAAGGGTAGCTTCTAAGGTGTCCTAACTGTTGCTTCGGTGACCACACTGTCCCTACACTCGAATTGACCCGAACACCTCCAACGGTGGTGCTACCTATCTCTCAATGGTGGGATGGCACTACATTAAGGACATTTACACAGCCTAATTCCTTAGGGTAGGTAGATGACTCATGGATACTTGCTCTCTTCTAAAAAACAAATCAAAACTCTTTTCACACCGACACTTTCAAAAAAGCTTTCAAAACAATTTTTCAAACACTCTTGAGGACTGATACAAGAGTTATTCAGAAATCTTTCAAAGAAACTTTTTCAAACCCACTCACAATTGAAAAGCAAACATTTTGAAAACACAATGAGCAAGTATCTAAGAGCCCATGGATAACCATGGATAGAAAGGGTGCTAACACCTTCCCTTTCTATAAATCTACCTCCCGAACCGAGAAATTATCTCATAAGGAATTTTGCTGTGCTTTTGTCCTGTCCATGTTGGAGAAAATAAAAGACGGTGGCGACTCTTGCTTCCGCGACATTTCGCGAACCAGCATTAAACAGTCAGTTCTAAATCCACCGATCACAACGGGTCTTTGTATTTTGGCGATGTATAGACCCGCGCCTTGTAATAGCGTAGCTTTTACCTTTCTGTATTTCCTTTTCCGCACTCTTAACTGCTAAATTGCAAGAAAGAATGTATGGTAATTAAAAACAATGCGTAGCTCACAATTGCATGATCAAAGATAAAACATAACATGAAAACAACACACAATACACACACCACTTCTAGGGTACGCCTCACTCGTTGCCTTCGAAAGTGGTCGTCAAGTATAGGATGTTTTAGCGGTCGCTCTTATGTCTAAGATCCAGTTGCCTCAAAACGGTTGCCTCGGATTAAAAAGGATCTAGGACATTAGGGTTACTTCTAAGGTGTCCTACTATTGCTTCGGTGACCACACTGTCCCTACAATCGAATTGACCCGAACACCTCCAACGGTGGTGCTACCTACCTCTCAATGGTGGGATGGAACTACCTTAAGGACTTTTACACAGCCTAATTCCTTAGGGTAGGTAGATGACTCATGGGTACTTGCTCTCTTCAAAAACAAAACAAAAATCTTTTCACACTGACACTTTCAAAAGCTTTCAAAAAACAAATTTTTCAAACACCCTTGAGGACAGATACAAGAGTCACTCAGAAATCTTTCAATGAAACTTTTTCAAAACCCACATACACAAGAGAAGCAAACAATTTTTGAAAACATAGAGAGCAAGTACCTAAGAGCCCGTGGATAACCACGGATAGAAAGAGTGCTAACACCTTCCCTTTATATAATCTACCTCCCGAACCCGAGAAACATCTCGAAAAGGAATTTTTCTGTGCTTTTGTCCTTTCCAGGTTGGAGAACATAAAAGACGGTGGCGACTCTTGCTTACCGCGACATTTCGCGAACCAGATTTAAAACAGTCAGTTCTATTTCCACCGATCACAGAACTGGCGACTCTGCTGGGGAATTAATTAATAAGTGAGGTGTACCTTAGGATTAGACCACTCTTGTTTTCAATTGCTTGTTTTGATTGCTTTAATATTGTGGGCCTGTTTTGGGAGTTTCATAGATCCTAACCCGGATCTGGGGGATACCTTTTCGGTAGCAACAAACTGTGAGGGAACTGTGCGGGGTATACCGACACAGTTGAAGTAGTTGCTACGTTGATGTGGCACTTTGGTGAGTACCGGTAACCCTTGAGTCAAGTTAAGGAGAGTACGGGGCCGCCGCGTGGTGTCGTGAAACATCAACTGACCTTAGGAACCTTACTTGACCATCCTGGCCTCTTTAGGGGTAGTGAGATGACCGACTTTGGTGCAGTCTGAAGTTGGTAGATACTCGATACTACACTCATTGAGGGTTGTTTTCTTGGAATATTTTGATCGCCAGTTCAGTGGCTAAATCAAAACAATGAACATAGAAAACAACCCAATGATATTGAGCTCCTTAGAACCCGGTTACTTTTGATAGGACAGGTTTTGAGCCCACCAACTTCAAGAGGGTAGTACCCAAACTCCATGCTGGCCTAAACTCTAAGGGCTGTCTTGTGTGACTTGTGTGCCTTCAAACTTGAACTACTTGCACATTCTTGTTATCTGACACACGAGTTTCTTGCAGGTTTTGTTTATAGTCCTTAATATGGGCTCATAACAGGGTTTACTTACATCACTCCATGCATAGCATAACATCATCATACCATTGCATACATCCTGCATAAGGACTAACCCATTTCAAGGATCTCAAGGGTCTGTGATGCAGGTCATGATGAATCAAAATGTCTAGCAAGGGGAAAAGAGGATTTATTTTCCTCTAGCCAAGGTTGATAACTTGAGTCAGGGGCTATGACCCACTCGATATGGTGAGCCTTGACTCTTGAAGAAGGATTCTCAACAACATGAAGTTCCTTCCATCAAGCTACAAAATTCAAATTCTAACAATTTTCTTGTTTACCCCGCGAGATCCTTGAAAACATTGCATGCATACATACACATCATTGCATTACAGGTACCCTCGTTACAGGTCACTTACCTTCTTCGTTGTTTATTTCAGCAATGGCCTTCCAATCAGACAACCGGGACCTCCGTACTCAAGAGACTCAGTTCAGGGAAATCTTCCTAAGCCTATCCAAGGGGCAGGAAGAATTGAGAACGCTCCTCATGGGGAATTTGGTCAAGAACAGTCCAGAAGACGGTAAGGATGAACGACTGAAACATATGCAAGCTGAGATAGACGCAATGAGGACTCAGATGCTGGGGCAGATGGCCCTTATCCAAGGCTTAGCTCGGGAGCAAGAAGAGTTGAGAACTATGATCAACCAGCTTCAGCAAGACAGTATGAAGCAAGTAGTCAAGGCTGGGGACCAAACCGGTAATCAGCTTCCAAGTAGTCAAAGGTTTGGCTCGATGAATAGATCTCTCCAAGCTGCTACTACTTCACAGGTCCAACAACGACCTCGTCAAGAACAACGGGTTGATCAGAGCAAGCCAGACAAGCCCAGGAGGCAATTCACCCAACTCAACATGTCGCTGTTTCAAGCTTTACAACGTCTGTTGAGATTGAATCTGATCACATTAAAGGCTCCTCCCCGGAATCCCAACACCTCAGCTCCTACCTATCATCCCAATAAAAGGTGTGCCTACCACTCTGCCAGTCCAGGACATGACACCGACGACTGTTGGTCTCTGAAGAAAAAGATCCAAGACCTGATTAATGAAGGAGTAGTGGATTTCACCCAAGAGGGTCAGGCTGAGTTCTTCTACCATCCCTACAGGATTCACCAGTTGAAGTGACGAGTCCTGAGATGAGAAGACTTTTGTTCATTCGAATGTTCAAGTTGTATTTTTCTTTGATTGTTCAAACATTTTATTCATGTCAAACGTTGTTATTCCATTAATGCATCGCATATGTCTGTTTTGAATCAATATATTCGCATTCTCTATATTCAAACTGCTTTCATTTTTTGATGTTCAACTCTTGATTAATAATTCTAAGCCTCTTGAGGGAGGATGACGAAAGCGATACCACAATCTACAGTATGCTTTTGAAACAACCCCGCTGATGAGGTACAGGCATTGTTTCAATTCCCAAACACTGGAGTTATAAGGAAGATAATCCCTCGTCAACCCCTCTGAGCCAAAGAAGTAGGAGTTTTTCTTTTCGAAAATTAAAACCCTTAATCATAACTTGGGGCAGGGTAGTCCCCTCAGTGGATCCGAGTGCACAACGAATGGCGCCAAAAAGTCCTTACAAAACAAAAGACAGTGATGGTTTCGAATAATCATAAAGAGAGGCAGTCATCACCTCTCAAAATAAAAGCCCAATAAGTCAAAACCTATGAAGGAGACTTACAAAGCTGGGGCATCCCGCTGACTGTAATTCCAAAAAAGGAAACAGTTCAGGCAAAAAACAGGGATAACAAAAATAAAAAAGAAAGAGGTCTTACAAACCCTCAACCAAAAAAGAAATGACTGCCTACTCAAAATAAACTGTCAATATCCGAACCATCATTGGAATATCAGGACAAAGACTCAAACAAGGTCTAACGCACGATTAGCTGAGTTTAGGTTTGAAGAACATCACGAAGAGCAGGTGGGTACAAATAATTTGAGCCTTTATCCTTTGTTTCTTAAACCGTGAACCAGGCCACGTTATAACCCTTAAAAGTCCTAGCTGAAGCATGGGTTAGTTCGAAAGCATACTGTCACAAAAGGTATCTTGACTCCTTAAGGCTTGCGGTAAAATAACGAGTTGACATCACATTCTACAAAATTTGCTTGTTTTACTGAAAATGCATTTTCAAAAACTTCAAGACAGACATAAGCTGTGCATTCTTAAAATAACAGTGTTTGCATATGACTATTTGTTCGAGCAGCAGAGAAATTCGCACGACGAATATCTAGTGAACAAAAATCTTCTCAAACAAAAGCTCAAATAGAAGAAACACTTCCAACCAAGGGGCATGGCATGATCATTGTCCATCATCTGGGGCAGTTAAGTCAAGATTCTGAGAATCTCTCAAAAGGCCAACCATCTTGGGGAAAATCTCCATCTGGATCACTTGGGGCATTAGACGATCAAAAGAAGATCTTCTGGTAGTATGGCAACGCAAAACTACTGGCAGGGGCACCTCCCTACATCCTGAGAGCATGGACATAGTCGGAAAAAAAATACTACGCATAATCAAAGACCCGCTAGGTTGACACACCTAGGCAAAAACAAGGGCTTCCCGGCGAACCAAAAGGGTTCGGGCAAAAATAAGGGATAAAAATAAAAAAATCTGTACACCCGGCAAGTCGAAAACCTGAAAAGGCGGCTTGGGAAAAAAAGGGTATCCCGATGGACTGAAAACCCGAAAGGGTGGTCCAGGCAAAAGTTAGGGATCAAAAGCGTACGACTATGTCCCGTCATCTCGTCACTTGCTTACCAGAAGAAGATTTGTCAATCGGCAGTCATCAAGCACCTCCACAGGTACCTTCTCCCACAGAAACTGGGGCAATAAGAGTTGTCTAAGCGATCTAGTCGCTCTGTCCGCCGAGGTACCAAGGTAAGTTCAGCTGAAGAACATGACCAAGATACCTTCACTCTCCCCAGAGTAAGACAAGATTCAGAGATACTCTCCTCCAAGCAGAGTTGGTCTCCCAGCAGCCCCTAACAAGGCACAGTACCCCTAGCAAGTCAGCAATACTCTCCCCGAACAGAGTTAGTCTACCGTCAGCCTTAAGGAAGTTGGGCATCCCCAGAAAATCTCAACATTCCCCAGTGGAGTATGCAGATATTCCTTAATAAGCATCCCCGGCAGTCTTAATATAAGATTGTTCCCCGGCGGAATACTAGACACCCCAGTGGAGCCATTTCCCCAGTACAATTCAAAAGTCTTCCCAGGAGAGTTGAATCAATCTCCCCAGTAGATTTCTGGAAGCTTATCCCCAGTATATTCTGGAAGCTTATCCCCCGCAGAGCGCAAAAGCATCTCCCCGGCTTTATTCAGAAGGTTACTCCCCACCAGAGCTTATAACTGGGTTATCCTCAGCTTATTACAACGGAAAGATCGTCCTCGGCGAAGTTCTTCCTATCCCCAGCGGAGTTCATCAAATCCTCCAACAGGGCTTATCAACGGTATCCCCAGCGGAGTTATCGTTAAAGTCTCAGCGAAGTATCTCTTCCCACAGAGTAATTCCCCGTAGAGTATCTCTCCAACAAGTTTATTCCTCAACTGAGTCATCTTCTCCTACGAGTTTATTCTCGCAACCATCATCCCCAGCGGAAACGAAGAACGCTACTCTTCCAACATCAGCCCAGGATTCAAGCTCCCGGCATCCGGCAAGGATTTATTTTCCTAGACAAAAATACATTCATAAACATTACATTATCATACACCACAATGCATGCACATACGCATCATATCACACAACCTCACTTATTTTGAGAACATCATAACAACATGCATTTCATACATCATGACATTGCATACAACTGACGTTTTGCCTTTTCAGGAAAAAGGTCAATACAAAGATAATTATTATCAACTGTCGAAATTCCAGATTCGATTCCTGTATCCAGCCAGGGCACGTCTGAAGAGTTTGAAGATTCGATTCCTGTATCTAGCCAGGGTAAATCTGTTGACGACTAATTCCAGATTCAATTCCTGTATCCAGCCAGGGCACGTCTGAAGAGTTTGAAGATTCGATTCCTATATCCAGCCAGGGTAAATCTGTTGACGACTAATTCCAGATTCGATTCCTGTATCCAGCCAGGGCACGTCTGAAGAGTTTGAAGATTCGATTCCTGTATCCAGCCAGGGTAAATCTGTTGACGACTAATTCCAGATTCGATTCTTGTATCCAGCCAGGGCACGTCTGAAGAGTTTGAAGATTCAATTCCTGTATCCAGCCAGGATAAATCTGTTGACGACTAATTCCAGATTTGATTCCTGTATCCAGCCAGGGCACGTCTGAAGAGTTTGAAGATTCGATTCCTGTATCCAGCCAGGGTAAATCTGTTGACGACTAATTCCAGATTCGATTCCTGTATCCAGCCAGGGCACGTCTGAAGAGTTTGAAGATTCGATTCCTGTATCCAGCCAGGGTAAATCTGTTGACGACTAATTCCAGATTCGATTCCTGTATCCAGCCAGGGCACGTCTGAAGAGTTTGAAGATTCGATTCCTGTATCCAGCCAGGGTAAATCTGTTGACGACTAATTCCAGATTCGATTCCTGTATCCAGCCAGGGCACGTCTGAAGAGTTTGAAGATTCGATTCCTGTATCCATCCAGGGTAAATCTGTTGACGACTAATTCTAGATTCGATTCCTGTATCCAGCCAGGGCACGTCTGAAGAGTTTGAAGATTCGATTCATGTATCCAGCCATAGTAAATCTGTTGACGACTAATTCCAGATTCGATTCCTGTATCCAGCCAGGGCACGTCTGAAGAGTTTGAAGATTCGATTCCTGTATCCAGCCAGGGTAAATCTGTTGACGACTAATTCCAGATTCGATTCCTGTATCCAGCCAGGGCACGTCTGAAGAGTTTGAAGATTCGATTCCTGTATCCAGCCAGGGTAAATCTGTTGACGACTAATTCCAGATCCGATTCCTTTATCCAGCCAGGGCACGTCTGAAGAGTTTGAAGATTCGATTCCTGTATCCAGCCAGGGTAAATCTGTTGACGACTAATTCCAGATTTGATTCCTGTATCCAGCCAGGGCACGTCTGAAGAGTTTGAAGATTCGATTCCTGTATCCAGCCAGGGCACGTCTGAAGAGTTTGAAGATTCGATTCCTGTATCCAGCCAGGGTAAATCTGTTGATGACTAATTCCAGATTCGATTCCTGTATCCAGCCAGGGCACGTCTAAAGAGTTTGAAGATTCGATTCCTGTATCCGGCCAGGGCATATTTGTTGACGACTAATTCCGGACTCGATTCCTGTATCCTGCCAGGGCACGTCTGAAGAGTTTGAAGATTCGATTCCTGTATCCTGCCAGGGCATATCTGTTGTCGACTATTTCCGGACTCGATTCCTGTATCTAGCCAGGGCATGTCTACATAAAGATTTTGAAGATCAACCCCTGTAACAGGCCAGGTAATCATTTTTTCTTTCTCAGGTATGCAAGTTCTCTCTAAGGAATCTCTTACGCGATCGACACCTAGATGGCATCTATAAGCCCATCCACATACCAACAGTCTCCAAATGGCATCTATAAGCCCATTCCCGACAAGATTCTGTTACATCTCCCGATGGCATCTATAAGCCCATCCTCCTATCCACCATCTTTCCGAATGGCATCTGTAAGCCCATTCCCGCCATCACATTGCTAACATTCTACTATGTGAGTGCAAATTTCTGGGCATTCTAGTGTTCAATCATCTTCCACCTTCGGATTACGAAAGGCATGCCAGCCAATCTACACCCTCAGGTCTAAGAAGATTGAACAGGGGCAACTGTTGTACCCCAAAATATTCCCTCCCATATTCCTCAAGATTTGGCAAGATCAAGCTTCAAATGGATTAAGGATTGCACAGTCCAATTGCCTCCTAACACAGTTAAAATTAGGGTTTTGGTTCTTGCAAAGAAATTGAGGTTTCCAAGGGTCCAATCAAGTCCCATATGTTTATATCCATTGTCAAGCATCCATATGTCAAGTTTCAAGACTCACAACATCAAATTGCACAGTCAAAAACCCTAAAATACTTCACAGTCAACTGCAGGGGCAAAATGGTCATTTGACAGTCAAAAGTCAAAATTTTCGGTCAACATCTTATTTTGAAGCCACAATCATCATTTGATCAATTCTTGATCATGACTCCACAAGCATGGCTCAAAAAGTCTCAAGATGTCAAAAGTTTCTATTTTAGGACAGCTGAAAAGTCAACTGCAACTTGACCAAGGCATAACTTTTTCATGGTTCATCAGAAAAATCCCATCAAATGCTCATTTTGAAGGGGATGACATTTCCTACAACTCATATTCACACTCCAAGTCCAAGAAATGCTCTCACAAAAAGTTATCAATTTCAACATTATAGGTCATTTTCAAAAGTCAACAAAAAGGCACTTTAAGTCAAGGACCATAACTTGAGATTGGTAAATCAAAATGACATGGGACCAAAGGCATTGGTTAGAGGACTTCAAGAACTTTCCAAAATGTCCAAGAACATGTTCATAGCTTCAAAATTGAGCAAGATATGCATTGGAGAAGTTGGGAAATTTTTGGGAACTTTCAAAAGTCAACTTTGCCTAAAACACTTCATTTTTGCTAATGGGCCTCAAATTCTTTCTTGAATCATTACCCAAGGCCTATGCACGACCCATTGAACTTAATTTGATTTATTTTCCAATTTTTAATTAATTAATTGAATTTATATTAACATTAATTCATTTAATTGGTTTTAATTATAGGAAAATTCAAAGATATGCTTTTTAGATCTTTTTGTGCAGCAAATATGACTAGGGAAAGCTGGAAACTCGTGTGCACCTCAAAGGCATCAAAATATCCTTGATTGGAAAAGTTTCATGAAAGAAAAGATTGAAAAAGATATTATTGGCAATCACACATTCAAGTTATAATACCATGGACTTTTGGGCTTAATTCTAACCTAATTCCATTCACATATATGTGCTGAAGAAAACCCTACTCAAGGGGACGTGAAAGCTGCCATAGGACTCCATAACAAAGTTGCAAAAAATTGAGAAAAAGTGGAAAACTGATTTCCTATTTGCAGCACAATTCAAAGCTTCTCTTTGATTCAAACGTATTGCCTGAGTCTCCAGGAAGCATTTGCCATCAAAAACCAATCCTAACACGCGAAGAATCAAAGAACACGAGTCATTCGGTTTGTCTTGTTTTTCAAAATTGCATAACACGATTCATGCGTTTTTAATCTATTTTCTTGTTTGATTTATGCTAATTGGGACCTTCTGAAGCGATTGGTATAATCCAATTGAGTTATAACTGCCTGAATCAAAATCCACCATGAACGAAATCTAGGGTTTCTGAAGCTTTAAATTAGGGCTTTAGGCATAAGGGTAAATTGGACCTTGAGACAAGCATGGTTGAATTCGTCAAGGCCAGACGAATTCAACCGGACCCTCGCGCCCTTTTTATGTGACCCATAGCTCTAATCGCTATTATTGGGACTTTTGCTTTGTGGGGGTTTAAAACCCCCGCTATCTTGTTCATATTATTGCAGGTAAACGAAGAAGAAGACGTGCGCGGCATCATGTGACTGGAGAGTTCAAATCTGGCGCGCTTTCTTTTTTTCTATACTATTAATGTTTGTTTTTTTTATATAATATTTATTGTCTATTAGTTTGACAAACGCGCTTGGTAGCTCAACTGGCAAAGGACGTGGCTTGCAAGTACTGGGACCTGGGTTCGATTCCCAGGTCCCCCATATAATTGTTGATATTTTTTCTCAAACGTTCACATGCAGCATTCGTTCAATGGTCCATCATGCACCCTCACGCCTAAATCTGCCAAGTGGCCATGAGATCCATCCAGTGGCCAGAAGGTGAAGTCCATGGTGTACCCCAGTCAAACAGCATGCGCATGATTCCTGAAAGTCAACGAGGCTTGTGTTCTTGGGCCTGAATTGCTTCAGTCTCACCTCCACTTTGGGCCATCTAACCCCCTTGGTTTGCATAATTTTCTTTTCTTTTCTTTTCTAATTCTTTTAATTGTTTTAATTATTTTTATTAATTCACCATAAAATAGTTTTTCCTAATAAAAATCAGAAACTCAAAAATGTAAATATTTTTAATTATTTATTAATTGCACCATTAACCTATTTTTGTAAATAAATATTAACAATTAAATTAGCTTAATTTAGGTTTATATTTTAATCTTTTTCTTAACAAATAAAAATTCCATAGAATTAGGTTTTGATATTTTTTTTAATCATATTTTATTAATCATCATTATTACTATTTGTTAATTATTATTTTTGTAAATAAACATGTAAATTAAATAATTTAGTTAATTAACCTAATTTTGACCTTTTTCATTAATAAGTAAAATAAACTTAGTGTTGTACCCCAAAATTTGCCCTCCCATATTTCTCAAAAAACATTTCAAGAAAAATTCACAAGTCCAACCTGGCGCGTCATATTCAGGTATTCTTTCGCCAAGATATCTCTGATAACGTATTCTCAAATTCAGGTTCGGCTCAAGAGTCAATTCTTTAAAGAAGGTATCCGAATGTGTGAGTTTTCTTGAAGAAATATAGTGAAAAAGTGTGCTGAAAGTGCAGTTTTTACGCGCTAAAAAATTCATAACTTGAAGATCATGACTCGTTTTGAACCCGTTCCGGTGGCCAAAATTCCGTCTTGACATTATCTACGTTTTCATCTCTCACGGCTGGAAGCCAATTTTGATCAGAAGGTCTTCAAAAATGTGGATTTATCAAGTATTTTCGTGCAGAAATTTGTGACAGAAGTTTATTCGCGTCATGTTCAAAAAATTATAACTTGGTCGATTTTCATCGTATCGAGCTGGTTCTGGTACCAAAATTTCACAAATTGAGTTGGCTACATTTTCACAGAAGGTATTGAGTTCAAACGGTATTCCAAAGGCCTTCATTTTTTGCTCAGAGTGCGTGACACGCTGAAAATCCTGAATGCTGAATATTATTTCATCTGGGCCGAAACTTCGAAAATTCATAACTCGGTCAATTTTTATCGGATTGGGCTCATATTTTTACGCAAGGTCCCTGACTCGTAGATCTACAACTTTGCTTCAAAAGTCGAGACCGGATTATGCTCCGATCAATACCAGTTTTTTATTGAAGAACGTGTCAGAGTCGACACTGAAGCCCAAAATAAGTTTGTCTGAGCTGAAACTTCAAAAATTCATAACTAATTCACCGTTTATCCGATTGAGTCGATTTTCGGACAGGAGTTAGTTCTCGATGCCGGATACATTTTGTTTTCACATTTCAACTTCAAAAAATGCACTTAAGTCCCTGCGATTTAGCCTGGAAAGTGACGAATTCAAGTGAATATTGGAGGCCCAATTGCACATTCAAAGCCCATTTGCTTTACCCTAATTTTCATTATATAATCACCTTCTTTTCACACAAACCAAAAGAGGAGAAAAAGAGAAAAAAAACCTTGCCACAACACTGTTGGAATATCAAACTCTTTCAAGAACCCTAAAACCTTGAAATCCTTATTACAAATCCCTCTCTCACTACAAACAAAGCCATCTCAGTTACAAACCAACATCTTATTACTTCTTCAGTAAGGGTAAGGCTGGCTTGATCTCTATGATCCAAAGGGCATAAAAGCATTCATGTCACTACTTTTCCAGTAAGGGTAAGGTTGATTTGATCTCCATGATCAAAAGGGGTATAATCATTCATACATGTCATATTATGCCTAAACATTAAATTTCTTCATATGTTGGTTTTATTTGAATTTTTATGATTTTATTTAATGTGTTCATGAGGTTGCAGATTTAGACAGGATCCCATGCAGGTTCATTAAGGAACGTTGAGGCCAAAAGCCAAATGGCCAAAAGCCAAAAGCCAAATGGCCAAAGTAGAACATTTTATGCATGACACCAATACATGGCGAGGCAGACATTAAGCCAGACATTAAGGAACGTTGAAGCCAGAACACAAATGGCCAAAAGCCAAATGGCCAAAGTAGAACAACTTATGCATGAAACTCAATCCAATGGCCAAAGAATGCAGACCACGGTACTCAGGAGTCAATACTTCAAAAAACCTCCCCTTGGGCCAGACACCCCCTATGGTTTGCTCAATTTTTAATTTTTATTTGTTTTTCCTTTTTATTCTTTTAATTGTTTTTTAATTGTTTTCTTTTAATTCCATAAAATAATTTTCCTAATAAATATAAAATACAAAAAAATCAAAAAAATGTTTATTTTATTAATATTAATTTTACTATTATTATTTTTGTAAATAAACTTTAAACAATTAATTAGATTAATTTAGGTTTCAAAACTTTAATATTTTTCTTAATAAATTAAATATGTAGAAATTAGGATTTTTAACTTTTTCATCATTTTTTTTAATAAATAATTTTCTCATCATTATTATTATTATTAACTACTAATTTATTTTGTAAATAAACATGTACATAAATTCTTTAGTAAATTAAGTTAAACTTTAACATTTTTCTCAAATAATTAAAAATAACTTAGAATTAGGGTTTCTTTTAATTTTAATTTTAATTTTCTTATTTCATAAATACAAAAAAAACCTAAAAAACACTTCTCTTATTTCAATAAATAATTAATTAATTTTTAATTTCTTTAAAGGGTCCAACGCCCTCGAACATTCTATTTTTATTTCTTTCGCACATTTATTTTCTTTCAAATATTATGTAATTGCTCAAGCCATGTAACTCGGACATTTTATATTTCCCGCATTTTATTTCTTTATTTTATGTCAAATCGGGTCCTGGTTTAATTTGGCGATGTGGACCCGCGCCTTTGTAATAGTTTAGGAATTTTATCTTTCCGCACTTTTTAACTGTTAAATAAATGCATGCAAGAATGAATGACAAAAATAAAAATAAAACGTTAGATCACCAATAACCGAACAAGACAAAAATAACTGAACATGACACACAAATCACACACCACCCCTAGGGTACGCCTCACTGTTGCCTTGCCTCGAAAGGTGATCGTCGAGTAGAGGATGTCTTAGTAAGTCCTCATGATCCGGGAACCTGGCATGAGGGTAGCTTCTAAGGTGTCTTCCCATTGCTCTGGTGATCACCATGTCCCGAACCTTCGAATTGACCCGAACACCTCCAACGGTGGTGCTACCTACCTCTCAATGGTGGGATGGCACTACTTTAAAGGACATTTACACAGACGAATTCCTTAGGGTAGGTAGACGACTCTAGATACTTGCTCTAAATTCAAAACAAATTCAAAAATACTTTTCACACCGACACCTTTTCAAAAAGCTTTCGAAAGCAATTTTTCAAACACTCTTGAGGACCGATACAAGAGTCGAACTGAAATTTTCAAAGAAACTTTTTTTAAACCCACAGTTGAAAAGCAAACAAACCATTTTTGAAAACACAAGTGAGCAAGTATCTAAGAGCCCATGGATAACCATGGATAGAAAGGGTGCTAACACCTTCCCTTTCTATAACCTACCTCCCGAACCGAGAGCAATCTCTTTAAGGAATTTTTCTGTGCTTTTATCCTTTCTATTTGGAGAAAATAAAAGACGGTGGCGACTCTTGCTTCCGCGACATTTCGCAAACCAGCGTTAAACAGTCAGTTCCAGATCCACCGATCACAGAACTGGCGACTCTGCTGGGGACATTTTATAAAGTGAGGTGTACCTTAGGACTAAGATCACTTGTGTTTTCAATTGTTGTGCTTGTTTGCTTTATTATGGTGGGCTGTTTCGGAGTTACATAGATCCTAACCCGGATCTGGGGATACCCTGTTAGGTAGCATAAGCTGTGAGGGACCTGTCCGGCGTAGACCAACATGGGTGAAGCAGTGGCTACGTTGGTGTGGCGCCTTGGTCTGTACCGATATCCCTTGTGTCGAAACGGGGAGAATATGGGTCTTCCAAGGAGTCATTAAAGCACCAACAGACCTTAGAACCTTAAATGACCCAACTTGGCCATTAGAACAGTGGCAGTATGCTACGCCCATTGAGGCTAAACTCTCGTGATGGTTCCGGCCGCAAGAAAAGATTGCGATGCTGGAGTTATGACCGATTGAGGGTAGTCAATGATATTGGGATCCTCTAAGAAACCGATTACTTTGATAGGACAGGTATGAACCAACCAACTGAAAGAGGGTAATACCTAGACCTCATGCTGGCCTAAACTCTAAGGGCTTCTCTTGTGTGACTTGTGTGCCTTCGTACTTGACTATCTGCATGCTTGTTACCTGACACTTGTTTCTTGCAGGTTTTGTTTATAGTCCTTAATTGGGACTCATAACAGGGTACTAAGTTACTTGCAGGTTTTGTCTATAGTCCTTAATTGGGACTCATAACAGGGTGTACTAACTACTTGCAGGTTCTGTTTATAGTCCTTAATTGGGACTCATGACAGGTTTTACTTGAGTTTCTTGCAGGTTTTGGTTTGCAGTCCTTAATTGGGACTCATAACAGGGTTACTTACATTACCCCATGCATACCATAACATCATACCATTGCATACATCCTTACCCATTTCAAGGATCTCAAAGGTTTGTGATGCAGGTCATGATAAATCAAACATCTAGCAAGGGGCAAAGAGGATTTATTTTCCTCTAGCCAAAGTTGTCAGGGGCTATGACCCACTTGATATGGTGAGCTCTGACTCTTGAAGAAGGTTCCCCTAACCAAGGTTGCTTGGAAATCAAAACCAGACATGATGACTAAAGTCAGGGGCTATGACCCACTGGATATGGTGAGCCTTTGACCTTGAAGAAGGACTCTCAACAACATGCAGTTCCTTCAATCAAGCTACCGGATCCAAATGCTAACAAATTTTCTTGTTTACCCCGCAGGATCCTTGAAAACATTGCATGCATGTCATACACACCATTACATAACAGGTATCTTTGTTGCAGGTCACTTACCTTTCTCGCTGTTTATTTCAGCAATGGCCTTCCAACCAGATAACCAGGAATGTCTTGCTCAAGAGACTCGGTTCGGGGAAATCCTCCTGAATCTATCCAAGGGGCAGGAGGGGCTAAGGACACTTCTCATGGAGACCTTTGTTAGAAACAGTGCTGAGGGTGAAAGGTTGAAACACCTACAAGCTGAGGTGGATGCATTGAAAGCCCAGATGCTGGGGCAGGTAACTGCTATTCAAGGGTTAGCTCAAAGACAAGACGAGCTCTGGTTTCTCGTCAACCAACTGCTTCAGGGTAACCAGCTGGGGAAAAAGTCTAAGGGTAAAAAGCCAGTCATCGTTCGACCACCTTTGAGACAAAGAGGCAAAGAGAGAGCTCCCCAAACGACTCCAGTGTCACAAATTCAACATCGCAACCAACAAAGGAGCGAGAGAAGGCAGTTCACTCGGCTCAGCATGACCTTATCCCAGATATTGCCACAGTTGCTGGAGACCAAGCTGGTAACTCTAAAAGAGGCTCCGAAGTTTCAAAATACAACGTCACCAAAGTATAACCCCAATGCTCGCTGTGCTTATCATTCTGATAGCCCGGGGCATGCTACAGAGGATTGTTGGGCTTTGAAGAATAAGATCCAGGACCTGATTGATGAAGGAGCACTGGAATTCACACAAGATGGTCAGGCTGAATTTTTCTACCATCCCTCCAAGGCTCACCTTTTGAAGTGACAAGCTCTGAGACTAGGAAACTTTTGTTCATTCGAATGTTCAAGTTGTGTTGTGCTTTGATTGTTCAAACATTTATTCATGTTAAACATTGTTATTCCATTAATGCATCGCATATGTCTGTTTTGAAGCAATATATTCGTATTCACTATACGCAAATTATCTTCATATTTTTTTCTGATGTCAACTCTTGATCTATAATGCTAAGCCTCTTGAGGGAGGATGACGAAAACGATACCGCAATCTACAGTATTCTTTTGAACAGACCCCGCTGATGAGGTACAGGCATTGTTTCAATTCCTAAACACTGGAGTTATAAGGAAGATAATCCCTCGTCAACCCCTCTGAGCCAAAGAAGTTGGAGTTTTTTCTTTTTCGAAATTAAAACCCTTAATCATAACCTGGGGCAGGGTAGTTCTCTCAGTTGATCCAAGTGCATAACGAATGGCACCAAAGAGGTCCTTACAAAATAAAGAAAGACAGTGATGGTTCCGAATGATCAATAAAGAAAGGTAGTCATTATCTCAAGAAATAGAAAACCCATTAAGTTAAAACCCATGAAGGAGACTTACAAAACTGGGGCATCCCGCTGACCGTGATTCCAAAAAAGGAAACAGTTCAGGCAAAAAAGAAAGGGATAACAAAAATCAAGAAAGAGGTCTTACAAACCCTCAACAAAAAAGGAACGACTGCCTATTCAAAATAAGTTATCAACATCCGAATCATCACCGGAAAATCAGAGCTAAGACTCAAACAAGGTCTAACGTATGATCAACTGAGTTTAGGTTCGGAGAACATCACGAAGAGCGGGTGGGCCCAAATAATTTGAGCCTTTATTCTTTGTTTCTTAAACCGTGAACCAGGCCACGTTATAACCCTCAAAAGTCCTAGCTGAAGCATGGGTTAGTTCGAAAGCATACTGTTACGAAAGGTATCCTGACTCCTTAAGGCTCGCAATAAAATAACGAGTTGACATCACGTTTTACAAACATTCATTTGTTTTATGAAAAAGAATGCATTTTCAAAATCTTCAAGACAGACATGAGCTTTGCATTTTTAACATAACTTTGTTTGCATATGACTTTTTGTTTGAACAGCATAGAAATTCGCACGACGAATGCCTAATGAACAGAAGCACTTCCAATCAAGGGGCATGGCAGGATCATTGCCCATAATCTGGGACAGTCCAGTCAAGATTCAGAGAATCTCTCAAAATGCCAAAGAGCCAGGGGCAAATCTCTGCCTGAGTCACTTGGGGCATTGGACATGAATTCCAGCGACGAATCGTGCATGTTCAAAGATCTTCAGACGGTATGGCAACACAACAACAGGGGCAACTCCCTACATTCTGAGAACATGGACATAGTCGAAAAGATACTATGCGTAATCAAAGACCCGCTAGGTTGACATACCTAGGCAAAAATAAGGGCTTCCCGGCGAACCAAAAGGGTTCGGGCAAAATGAAGGGATGAAATGAAAAAATCTGTACACCCGGCAAGTCGAAAACCTGAAAAGGCGGCTTGGGCAAAAATGGGTATCCCGGTGGACTGAAAACCCTAAAGGGCGGTCCAGGCAAAAGTTAGGGATCAAAGCGTACGACTATGTCCTGTCATCTTGTCACCTGCCTACCAGAAGAAGGTTTGACCCTCAACAATTATCAGCATCCCACATGTGCCTCCCCCATAGAAACAGGGGCAATAACGGGTGGTTTAAGCAATCTGATTGTTCTATCCTCCAAGGTACCAAGGTAGGTTCAGCTAAAGAACATAACCAGATATCCTAATTCCCCAGAGAGTCAGCAATCAGTGCATTCTTCTCCAAGCAAAATTATCAAGCTTAAGGAAGTTGAGGATCCTCCAGCAGATTTCAACATTCCCCAGCAACAATACATGTATTCACAACAAGCATCCCCGGCAGTCTCGGTCTAAAGATTGTTCCCTGACGGTATCTCAACATTCAAAGGAATCACTTCCCCAGCATATCAAAACCTCCCCAGGAGAGTCCAACCCAGTTTCCCCAGGAAAGTTGGAATTCATCTCCCCAAACAGTAAGCTTATCCCCAGTAAATTCTGGAAGCTTATCCCTCGCAGAGCACGAACGCGTCGTCCGGCTTTATTCAAAGAGTTATTTCCTTAACAGGATATAACTGGGTTATCCTCAGCCAAAAGTCATGGAAAGAGCATCCTCGACAAAGTCTTCTTATCCCCAGCGAAGTCTATTCATACTTCCAATACAGCAAAGATATCATCAGCAAGTTACTATCAACAATTCAGCAGAGTATCTTTCTCCCCACAGAGTATCACTCCCCAGCATGGTCGCTAGAGTATTTTTCTCCCCGCAGAATCTACCATTTGCCAAGTTTATTCCTCAACGGAGTCATGTTCTCCTACCGGTATTCTTGCAACTATCATCCCCAGCGGAAGCGAAATCTATTCTCCAACAGCAGCCCAGGAGTGACTTCCCGGCACCCGTCAAGGATTTACTTTCCTAGATGAAAAACACATACATAAACATCACATACATCATTATAGCATGCATAACGCATCATATCATACAAATCTCATTTATGTTGAGAACATCATTGCTTGATCCATATCATGCATTGCGTATGACTGACTTTTATCTTTCAGGAAAGATTCAGCTAAATTCTCAATCATATTTCAAGACCTAGACCGGTTCAGTTAATCGACTCTAAAGATTTCTTATCCAGTCCAAGGCCTTCTCTAGTCCAGCCAAATCGACTCCCAACAGATTTTTCTGATGAAGACTCAGTAGAAGTTATCAGGTTATAATGTCCTATTGGTTCTCTCTCCGACGGTGCATGAGATTTCCATTTTAGGTTTTTCTTTGAGATTATAATGTCCTATTGGTTCTCTCTCCGACGGTGCATGAGATTTCCATTTTAGGTTTTTCTTTGAGATTATATTTTCCTATTGGTTCTCTCTCCGACGGTGCATGAGATTTCCATTTTAGGTTTTTTCTTTGAGATTATAATGTCCTATTGGTTCTCTCTCCGACGGTGCATGAGATTTCCATTTTAGGTTTTTCTTTGAGATTATATTTTCCTATTGGTTCTCTCTCCAACGGTGCATGAGATTTCCATTTTAGGTTTTTCTTTGAGATTATAATGTCCTATTGGTTCTCTCTCCGACGGTGCATGAGATTTCCATTTTAGGTTTTTCTTTGAGATTATATTTTCCTATTGGTTCTCTCTCCGACGGTGCATGAGATTTCCATTTTAGGTTTTTCTTTGAGATTATAATGTCCTATTGATTCTCTCTCCGACGGTGCATGAGATTTCCATTTTAGGTTTTTCTTTGAGATTATAAATGTCCTATTGGTTCTCTCTCCGACGGTGCATGAGATTTCCATTTTAGGTTTTTCTTTGAGATTATATTTTCCTATTGGTTCTCTCTCCGACGGTGCATGAGATTTCCATTTTAGGTTTTTTCTTTGAGATTATAATGTCCTATTGGTTCTCTCTCCGACGGTGCATGAGATTTCCATTTTAGGTTTTTCTTTGAGATTATAATGTCCTATTGGTTCTCTCTCCGACGGTGCATGAGATTTCCATTTTAGGTTTTTCTTTGAGATTATAAGGTCCTATTGGTTCTCTCTCCGACGGTGCATGAGATTTCCATTTTAGGTTTTTCTTTGAGATTATAATGTCCTATTGGTTCTCTCTCCGACGGTGCATGAGATTTCCATTTTAGGTTTTTCTTTGAGATTATATTTTCCTATTGGTTCTCTCTCCGACGGTGCAAGAGATTTCCATTTTAGGTTTTTCTTTGAGATTCTAATGTCCTATTGGTTCTCTCTCCGACGGTGCATGAGATTTCCATTTTAGGTTTTTCTTTGAGATTATATTTTCCTATTGGTTCTCTCTCCGACGGTGCATGAGATTTCTATTTTAGGGTTTTCTTTGAGATTATAATTTCCTATTGTTTCCCTCTCCGACGGTGCATGAGATGATAATTCCATTCCAGGTTCTTCTCAAACGGCCGCTTTTGAGATTATATTTGCCTATTGGTTCTCTTCCCGATACTGCGAAGATGGTAATTCCCACCAAGATTTTCTCAACGAGCGTTGTTGAAGTTAAAGTCACCCAAGGTTCTCTCACCGTTCCTGCTGAGGTAGTAACCACCCCTGGTTCATTCATCATCTTGTGAAGCTCCAGATTCAGCTCCTGTAACCAGTCAGGACACATCTATACCAAGCATCTGAAAACCAGCTCCTGCAACGTGTCAGGTATTCATTTTTCTTTTGCAGGTATGCAGGTTCTCGCTAAGGAATCTCTTACGCGATCAACATCCAGATGGCATCTATAAGCCCATCATCCCATTCATCAACCTCTAAATGGCATCTATAAGCCCATCATCCTATCCAGCAACCTCTAAATGGCATCTATAAGCCCATTCCATCATCGCACTGCTACTATGTGAGCGCAAATTTCTGGGCACTCTAGTGTTCAATCATCTTCCACCCTCGGATTACAAAAGGCACGTCAGCCAATCTGCATCCTCAGGTTTAAGAAGATTGAACAGGGGCAACTGTTGTACCCCAAAATTTGCCCTCCCATATTTCTCAAAAAACATTTCAAGAAAAATTCACAAGTCCAACCTGGCGCGTCATATTCAGGTATTCTTTCACCAAGATATCTCTGATAACGTATTCTCAAATTCAGGTTCGGCTCAAGAGTCAATTCTTTAAAGAAGGTATCCGAATGTGTGAGTTTTCTTGAAGAAATATAGTGAAAAAGTGTGCTGAAAGTGCAGTTTTTACGCGCTAAAAAATTCATAACTTGAGGATCGTGACTCGTTTTGAACCCGTTCCGGTGGCCAAAATTCCGTCTTGACATTATCTACGTTTTCATCTCTCACGGCTGGAAGCCAATTTTGATCAGAAGGTCTTCAAAAATGTGGATTTATCAAGTATTTTCGTGCAGAAATTTGTGACAGAAGTTTATTCGCGTCATGTTCAAAAAATTATAACTTGGTCGATTTTCATCGTATCGAGCTGGTTCCGGTGCCAAAATTTCACAAATTGAGTTGGCTACATTTTCACAGAAGGTATTGAGTTCAAACGGTATTCCAAAGGCCTTCGTTTTTTGCTCAGAGTGCGTGACACGCTGAAAATCCTGAATGCTGAATATTATTTCATCTGGGCCGAAACTTCGAAAATTCATAACTCGGTCAATTTTTATCGGATTGGGCTCATATTTTTACACAAGGTCCCTGACTCATAGATCTACAACTTTGCTTCAAAAGTCGAGACCGGATTATGCTCCGATCAATACCAGTTTTTTATTGAACAACGTGTCAGAGTCGACACTGAAGCCCAAAATAAGTTTGTCTGAGCTGAAACTTCAAAAATTCATAACTAATTCACCGTTTATCCGATTGAGTCGATTTTCGGACAGGAGTTAGTTCTCGACGCTGGCTACATTTTGTTTTCACATTTCAACTTCAAAAAATGCACTTAAGTCCCTGCGATTTAGCCTGGAAAGTGACGAATTCAAGTGAATATTGGAGGCCCAATTGCACATTCAAAGCCCATTTGCTTTACCCTAATTTTCATTATATAATCACCTTCTTTTCACACAAACCAAAAGAGGAGAAAAAGAGAAAAAAAACCTTGCCACAACACTGTTGGAATATCAAACTCTTTCAAGAACCCTAAAACCTTGAAATCCTTATTACAAATCCCTCTCTCACTACAAACAAAGCCATCTCAGTTACAAACCAACATCTTATTACTTCTTCAGTAAGGGTAAGGCTGGCTTGATCTCTATGATCCAAAGGGCATAAAAGCATTCATGTCACTACTTTTCCAGTAAGGGTAAGGTTGATTTGATCTCCATGATCAAAAGGGGTATAATCATTCATACATGTCATATTATGCCTAAACATTAAATTTCTTCATATGTTGGTTTTATTTGAATTTTTATGATTTTATTTAATGTGTTCATGAGGTTGCAGATTTAGACAGGATCCCATGCAGGTTCATTAAGGAACGTTGAGGCCAAAAGCCAAATGGCCAAAAGCCAAAAGCCAAATGGCCAAAGTAGAACATTTTATGCATGACACCAATACATGGCGAGGCAGACATTAAGCCAGACATTAAGGAACGTTGAAGCCAGAACACAAATGGCCAAAAGCCAAATGGCCAAAGTAGAACAACTTATGCATGAAACTCAATCCAATGGCCAAAGAATGCAGACCACGGTACTCAGGAGTCAATACTTCAAAAAACCTCCCCTTGGGCCAGACACCCCCTATGGTTTGCTCAATTTTTAATTTTTATTTGTTTTTCCTTTTTATTCTTTTAATTGTTTTTTAATTGTTTTCTTTTAATTCCATAAAATAATTTTCCTAATAAATATAAAATACAAAAAAATCAAAAAAATGTTTATTTTATTAATATTAATTTTACTATTATTATTTTTGTAAATAAACTTTAAACAATTAATTAGATTAATTTAGGTTTCAAAACTTTAATATTTTTCTTAATAAATTAAATATGTAGAAATTAGGGTTTTTAACTTTTTCATCATTTTTTTTAATAAATAATTTTCTCATCATTATTATTATTATTAACTACTAATTTATTTTGTAAATAAACATGTACATAAATTCTTTAGTAAATTAAGTTAAACTTTAACATTTTTCTCAAATAATTAAAAATAACTTAGAATTAGGGTTTCTTTTAATTTTAATTTTAATTTTCTTATTTCATAAATACAAAAAAAACCTAAAAAACACTTCTCTTATTTCAATAAATAATTAATTAATTTTTAATTTCTTTAAAGGGTCCAACGCCCTCGAACATTCTATTTTTATTTCTTTCGCACATTTATTTTCTTTCAAATATTATGTAATTGCTCAAGCCATGTAACTCGGACATTTTATATTTCCCGCATTTTATTTCTTTATTTTATGTCAAATCGGGTCCTGGTTTAATTTGGCGATGTGGACCCGCGCCTTTGTAATAGTTTAGGAATTTTATCTTTCCGCACTTTTTAACTGTTAAATAAATGCATGCAAGAATGAATGACAAAAATAAAAATAAAACGTTAGATCACCAATAACCGAACAAGACAAAAATAACTGAACATGACACACAAATCACACACCACCCCTAGGGTACGCCTCACTGTTGCCTTGCCTCGAAAGGTGATCGTCGAGTAGAGGATGTCTTAGTAAGTCCTCATGATCCGGGAACCTGGCATGAGGGTAGCTTCTAAGGTGTCTTCCCATTGCTCTGGTGATCACCATGTCCCGAACCTTCGAATTGACCCGAACACCTCCAACGGTGGTGCTACCTACCTCTCAATGGTGGGATGGCACTACTTTAAAGGACATTTACACAGACGAATTCCTTAGGGTAGGTAGACGACTCTAGATACTTGCTCTAAATTCAAAACAAATTCAAAAATACTTTTCACACCGACACCTTTTCAAAAAGCTTTCGAAAGCAATTTTTCAAACACTCTTGAGGACCGATACAAGAGTCGAACTGAAATTTTCAAAGAAACTTTTTTTAAACCCACAGTTGAAAAGCAAACAAACCATTTTTGAAAACACAAGTGAGCAAGTATCTAAGAGCCCATGGATAACCATGGATAGAAAGGGTGCTAACACCTTCCCTTTCTATAACCTACCTCCCGAACCGAGAGCAATCTCTTTAAGGAATTTTTCTGTGCTTTTGTCCTTTCTATTTGGAGAAAATAAAAGACGGTGGCGACTCTTGCTTCCGCGACATTTCGCAAACCAGCGTTAAACAGTCAGTTCCAGATCCACCGATCACAGAACTGGCGACTCTGCTGGGGACATTTTATAAAGTGAGGTGTACCTTAGGACTAAGATCACTTGTGTTTTCAATTCTTGTGCTTGTTTGCTTTATTATGGTGGGCTGTTTTGGAGTTACATAGATCCTAACCCGGATCTGGGGATACCCTGTTAGGTAGCATAAGCTGTGAGGGACCTGTCCGGCGTAGACCGACATGGGTGAAGCAGTGGCTACGTTGGTGTGGCGCCTTGGTCTGTACCGATATCCCTTGTGTCGAAACGGGGAGAATATGGGTCTTCCAAGGAGTCATTAAAGCACCAACAGACCTTAGAACCTTAAATGACCCAACTTGGCCATTAGAACAGTGGCAGTATGCTACGCCCATTGAGGCTAAACTCTCGTGATGGTTCCGGCCGCAAGAAAAGATTGCGATGCTGGAGTTATGACCGATTGAGGGTAGTCAATGATATTGGGATCCTCTAAGAAACCGATTACTTTGATAGGACAGGTATGAACCAACCAACTGAAAGAGGGTAATACCTAGACCTCATGCTGGCCTAAACTCTAAGGGCTTCTCTTGTGTGACTTGTGTGCCTTCGTACTTGACTATCTGCATGCTTGTTACCTGACACTTGTTTCTTGCAGGTTTTGTTTATAGTCCTTAATTGGGACTCATAACAGGGTACTAAGTTACTTGCAGGTTTTGTCTATAGTCCTTAATTGAGACTCATAACAGGGTGTACTAACTACTTGCAGGTTCTGTTTATAGTCCTTAATTGGGACTCATGACAGGTTTTACTTGAGTTTCTTGCAGGTTTTGGTTTGCAGTCCTTAATTGGGACTCATAACAGGGTTACTTACATTACCCCATGCATACCATAACATCATACCATTGCATACATCCTAACCCATTTCAAGGATCTCAAAGGTTTGTGATGCAGGTCATGATAAATCAAACATCTAGCAAGGGGCAAAGAGGATTTATTTTCCTCTAGCCAAAGTTGTCAGGGGCTATGACCCACTTGATATGGTGAGCTCTGACTCTTGAAGAAGGTTCCCCTAACCAAGGTTGCTTAGAAATCAAAACCAGACATGATGACTAAAGTCAGGGGCTATGACCCACTGGATATGGTGAGCCTTTGACCTTGAAGAAGGACTCTCAACAACATGCAGTTCCTTCAATCAAGCTACCGGATCCAAATGCTAACAAATTTTCTTGTTTACCCCGCAGGATCCTTGAAAACATTGCATGCATGTCATACACACCATTACATAACAGGTATCTTTGTTGCAGGTCACTTACCTTTCTCGCTGTTTATTTCAGCAATGGCCTTCCAACCAGATAACCAGGACTGTCTTGCTCAAGAGACTCGGTTCGGGGAAATCCTCCTGAATCTATCCAAGGGGCAGGAGGGGCTAAGGACACTTCTCATGGAGACCTTTGTTAGAAACAGTGTTGAGGGTGAAAGGTTGAAACACCTACAAGCTGAGGTGGATGCATTGAAAGCCCAGATGCTGGGGCAGGTGACTGCTATTCAAGGGTTAGCTCAAAGACAAGACGAGCTCTGGTTTCTCGTCAACCAACTGCTTCAGGGTAACCAGCTGGGGCAAAAGTCTAAGGGTAAAAAGCCAGTCATCGTTCGACCACCTTTGAGACAAAAAGGCAAAGAGAGAGCTCCCCAAACGACTCCAGTGTCACAAATTCAATATCGCAACCAACAAAGGAGCGAGAGAAGGCAGTTCACTCGGCTCAGCATGACCTTATCCCAGATATTGCCACAGTTGCTGGAGACCAAGCTGGTAACTCTAAAAGAGGCTCCGAAGTTTCAAAATACAACGTCACCAAAGTATAACCCCAATGCTCGCTGTGCTTATCATTCTGATAGCCCGGGGCATGCTACAGAGGATTGTTGGGCTTTGAAGAATAAGATCCAGGACCTGATTGATGAAGGAGCACTGGAATTCACACAAGATGGTCAGGCTGAATTTTTCTACCATCCCTCCAAGGCTCACCTTTTGAAGTGACAAGCTCTGAGACTAGGAAACTTTTGTTCATTCGAATGTTCAAGTTGTGTTGTGCTTTGATTGTTCAAACATTTATTCATGTTAAACATTGTTATTCCATTAATGCATCGCATATGTCTGTTTTGAAGCAATATATTCGTATTCACTATACGCAAATTATCTTCATATTTTTTCTGATGTCAACTCTTGATCTATAATGCTAAGCCTCTTGAGGGAGGATGACGAAAACGATACCGCAATCTACAGTATGCTTTTGAACAGACCCCGCTGATGAGGTACAGGCATTGTTTCAATTCCTAAACACTGGAGTTATAAGGAAGATAATCCCTCGTCAACCCCTCTGAGCCAAAGAAGTTGGAGTTTTTTCTTTTTCGAAATTAAAACCCTTAATCATAACCTGGGGCAGGGTAGTTCTCTCAGTTGATCCAAGTGCATAACGAATGGCACCAAAGAGGTCCTTACAAAATAAAGAAAGACAGTGATGGTTCCGAATGATCAATAAAGAAAGGTAGTCATTATCTCAAGAAATAGAAAACCCATTAAGTCAAAACCCATGAAGGAGACTTACAAAACTGGGGCATCCCGCTGACCGTGATTCCAAAAAAGGAAACAGTTCAGGCAAAAAAGAAAGGGATAACAAAAATCAAGAAAGAGGTCTTACAAACCCTCAACAAAAAAGGAACGACTGCCTATTCAAAATAAGTTATCAACATCCGAATCATCACCGGAAAATCAGAGCTAAGACTCAAACAAGGTCTAACGTATGATCAACTGAGTTTAGGTTCGGAGAACATCACGAAGAGCGGGTGGGCCCAAATAATTTGAGCCTTTATCCTTTGTTTCTTAAACCGTGAACCAGGCCACGTTATAACCCTCAAAAGTCCTAGCTGAAGCATGGGTTAGTTCGAAAGCATACTGTTACGAAAGGTATCCTGACTCCTTAAGGCTCGCAATAAAATAACGAGTTGACATCACGTTTTACAAACATTCATTTGTTTTATGAAAAAGAATGCATTTTCAAAATCTTCAAGACAGACATGAGCTTTGCATTTTTAACATAACTTTGTTTGCATATGACTTTTTGTTTGAACAACATAGAAATTCGCACGACGAATGCCTAATGAACAGAAGCACTTCCAATCAAGGGGCATGGCAGGATCATTGCCCATAATCTGGGACAGTCCAGTCAAGATTCAGAGAATCTCTCAAAATGCCAAAGAGCCAGGGGCAAATCTCTGCCTGAGTCACTTGGGGCATTGGACATGAATTCCAGCGACGAATCGTGCATGTTCAAAGATCTTCAGACGGTATGGCAACACAACAACAGGGGCAACTCCCTACATTCTGAGAACATGGACATAGTCGAAAAGATACTATGCGTAATCAAAGACCCGCTAGGTTGACATACCTAGGCAAAAATAAGGGCTTCCCGGCGAACCAAAAGGGTTCGGGCAAAATGAAGGGATGAAATGAAAAAATCTGTACACCCGGCAAGTCGAAAACCTGAAAAGGCGGCTTGGGCAAAAATGGGTATCCCGGTGGACTGAAAACCCTAAAGGGCGGTCCAGGCAAAAGTTAGGGATCAAAGCGTACGACTATGTCCTGTCATCTTGTCACCTGCCTACCAGAAGAAGGTTTGACCCTCAACAATTATCAGCATCCCACATGTGCCTCCCCCATAGAAACAGGGGCAATAACGGGTGGTTTAAGCAATCTGATTGTTCTATCCTCCAAGGTACCAAGGTAGGTTCAGCTAAAGAACATAACCAGATATCCTAATTCCCCAGAGAGTCAGCAATCAGTGCATTCTTCTCCAAGCAAAATTATCAAGCTTAAGGAAGTTGAGGATCCTCCAGCAGATTTCAACATTCCCCAGCAACAATACATGTATTCACAACAAGCATCCCCGGCAGTCTCGGTCTAAAGATTGTTCCCCGACGGTATCTCAACATTCAAAGGAATCACTTCCCCAGCATATCAAAACCTCCCCAGGAGAGTCCAACCCAGTTTCCCCAGGAAAGTTGGAATTCATCTCCCCAAACAGTAAGCTTATCCCCAGTAAATTCTGGAAGCTTATCCCTCGCAGAACACGAACGCGTCGTCCGGCTTTATTCAAAGAGTTATTTCCTTAACAGGATATAACTGGGTTATCCTCAGCCAAAAGTCATGGAAAGAGCGTCCTCGACAAAGTCTTCTTATCCCCAGCGAAGTCTATTCATACTTCCAATACAGCAAAGATATCATCAGCAAGTTACTATCAACAATTCAGCAGAGTATCTTTCTCCCCACAGAGTATCACTCCCCAGCATGGTCGCTAGAGTATTTTTCTCCCCGCAGAATCTACCATTTGCCAAGTTTATTCCTCAACGGAGTCATGTTCTCCTACCGGTATTCTTGCAACTATCATCCCCAGCGGAAGCGAAATCTATTCTCCAACAGCAGCCCAGGAGTGACTTCCCGGCACCCGTCAAGGATTTACTTTCCTAGATGAAAAACACATACATAAACATCACATACATCATTATAGCATGCATAACGCATCATATCATACAAATCTCATTTATGTTGAGAACATCATTGCTTGATCCATATCATGCATTGCGTATGACTGACTTTTATCTTTCAGGAAAGATTCAGCTAAATTCTCAATCATATTTCAAGACCTAGACCGGTTCAGTTAATCGACTCTAAAGATTTCTTATCCAGTCCAAGGCCTTCTCTAGTCCAGCCAAATCGACTCCCAACAGATTTTTCTGATGAAGACTCAGTAGAAGTTATCAGGTTATAATGTCCTATTGGTTCTCTCTCCGACGGTGCATGAGATTTCCATTTTAGGTTTTTCTTTGAGATTATAATGTCCTATTGGTTCTCTCTCCGACGGTGCATGAGATTTCCATTTTAGGTTTTTCTTTGAGATTATATTTTCCTATTGGTTCTCTCTCCGACGGTGCATGAGATTTCCATTTTAGGTTTTTTCTTTGAGATTATAATGTCCTATTGGTTCTCTCTCCGACGGTGCATGAGATTTCCATTTTAGGTTTTTCTTTGAGATTATATTTTCCTATTGGTTCTCTCTCCAACGGTGCATGAGATTTCCATTTTAGGTTTTTCTTTGAGATTATAATGTCCTATTGGTTCTCTCTCCGACGGTGCATGAGATTTCCATTTTAGGTTTTTCTTTGAGATTATATTTTCCTATTGGTTCTCTCTCCGACGGTGCATGAGATTTCCATTTTAGGTTTTTCTTTGAGATTATAATGTCCTATTGATTCTCTCTCCGACGGTGCATGAGATTTCCATTTTAGGTTTTTCTTTGAGATTATAAATGTCCTATTGGTTCTCTCTCCGACGGTGCATGAGATTTCCATTTTAGGTTTTTCTTTGAGATTATATTTTCCTATTGGTTCTCTCTCCGACGGTGCATGAGATTTCCATTTTAGGTTTTTTCTTTGAGATTATAATGTCCTATTGGTTCTCTCTCCGACGGTGCATGAGATTTCCATTTTAGGTTTTTCTTTGAGATTATAATGTCCTATTGGTTCTCTCTCCGACGGTGCATGAGATTTCCATTTTAGGTTTTTCTTTGAGATTATAAGGTCCTATTGGTTCTCTCTCCGACGGTGCATGAGATTTCCATTTTAGGTTTTTCTTTGAGATTATAATGTCCTATTGGTTCTCTCTCCGACGGTGCATGAGATTTCCATTTTAGGTTTTTCTTTGAGATTATATTTTCCTATTGGTTCTCTCTCCGACGGTGCAAGAGATTTCCATTTTAGGTTTTTCTTTGAGATTCTAATGTCCTATTGGTTCTCTCTCCGACGGTGCATGAGATTTCCATTTTAGGTTTTTCTTTGAGATTATATTTTCCTATTGGTTCTCTCTCCGACGGTGCATGAGATTTCTATTTTAGGGTTTTCTTTGAGATTATAATTTCCTATTGTTTCCCTCTCCGACGGTGCATGAGATGATAATTCCATTCCAGGTTCTTCTCAAACGGCCGCTTTTGAGATTATATTTGCCTATTGGTTCTCTTCCCGATACTGCGAAGATGGTAATTCCCACCAAGATTTTCTCAACGAGCGTTGTTGAAGTTAAAGTCACCCAAGGTTCTCTCACCGTTCCTGCTGAGGTAGTAACCACCCCTGGTTCATTCATCATCTTGTGAAGCTCCAGATTCAGCTCCTGTAACCAGTCAGGACACATCTATACCAAGCATCTGAAAACCAGCTCCTGCAACGTGTCAGGTATTCATTTTTCTTTTGCAGGTATGCAGGTTCTCGCTAAGGAATCTCTTACGCGATCAACATCCAGATGGCATCTATAAGCCCATCATCCCATTCATCAACCTCTAAATGGCATCTATAAGCCCATCATCCTATCCAGCAACCTCTAAATGGCATCTATAAGCCCATTCCATCATCGCACTGCTACTATGTGAGCGCAAATTTCTGGGCACTCTAGTGTTCAATCATCTTCCACCCTCGGATTACGAAAGGCACGTCAGCCAATCTGCATCCTCAGGTTTAAGAAGATTGAACAGGGGCAACTGTTGTACCCCAAAATTTGCCCTCCCATATTTCTCAAAAAACATTTCAAGAAAAATTCACAAGTCCAACCTGGCGCGTCATATTCAGGTATTCTTTCACCAAGATATCTCTGATAACGTATTCTCAAATTCAGGTTCGGCTCAAGAGTCAATTCTTTAAAGAAGGTATCCGAATGTGTGAGTTTTCTTGAAGAAATATAGTGAAAAAGTGTGCTGAAAGTGCAGTTTTTACGCGCTAAAAAATTCATAACTTGAAGATCGTGACTCGTTTTGAACCCGTTCCGGTGGCCAAAATTCCGTCTTGACATTATCTACGTTTTCATCTCTCACGGCTGGAAGCCAATTTTGATCAGAAGGTCTTCAAAAATGTGGATTTATCAAGTATTTTCGTGCAGAAATTTGTGACAAGTTTATTCGCGTCATGTTCAAAAAATTATAACTTGGTCGATTTTCATCGTATCGAGCTGGTTCCGGTGCCAAAATTTCACAAATTGAGTTGGCTACATTTTCACAGAAGGTATTGAGTTCAAACGGTATTCCAAAGGCCTTCGTTTTTTGCTCAGAGTGCGTGACACGCTGAAAATCCTGAATGCTGAATATTATTTCATCTGGGCCGAAACTTCGAAAATTCATAACTCGGTCAATTTTTATCGGATTGGGCTCATATTTTTACACAAGGTCCCTGACTCATAGATCTACAACTTTGCTTCAAAAGTCGAGACCGGATTATGCTCCGATCAATACCAGTTTTTTATTGAACAACGTGTCAGAGTCGACACTGAAGCCCAAAATAAGTTTGTCTGAGCTGAAACTTCAAAAATTCATAACTAATTCACCTTTTATCCGATTGAGTCGATTTTCGGACAGGAGTTAGTTCTCGACGCTGGCTACATTTTGTTTTCACATTTCAACTTCAAAAAATGCACTTAAGTCCCTGCGATTTAGCCTGGAAAGTGACGAATTCAAGTGAATATTGGAGGCCCAATTGCACATTCAAAGCCCATTTGCTTTACCCTAATTTTCATTATATAATCACCTTCTTTTCACACAAACCAAAAGAGGATAAAAAGAGAAAAAAAACCTTGCCACAACACTGTTGGAATATCAAACTCTTTCAAGAACCCTAAAACCTTGAAATCCTTATTACAAATCCCTCTCTCACTACAAACAAAGCCATCTCAGTTACAAACCAACATCTTATTACTTCTTCAGTAAGGGTAAGGCTGGCTTGATCTCTATGATCCAAAGGGCATAAAAGCATTCATGTCACTACTTTTCCAATAAGGGTAAGGTTGATTTGATCTCCATGATCAAAAGGGGTATAATCATTCATACATGTCATATTATGCCTAAACATTAAATTTCTTCATATGTTGGTTTTATTTGAATTTTTATGATTTTATTTAATGTGTTCATGAGGTTACAGATTTAGACAGGATCCCATGCAGGTTCATTAAGGAACGTTGAGGCCAAAAGCCAAATGGCCAAAAGCCAAAAGCCAAATGGCCAAAGTAGAACATTTTATGCATGACACCAATACATGGCGTGGCAGACATTAAGCCAGACATTAAGGAACGTTGAAGCCAGAACACAAATGGCCAAAAGCCAAAAGCCAAAAGCCAAATGGCCAAAGTAGAACAACTTATGCATGAAACTCAATCCAATGGCCAAAGAATGCAGACCACGGTACTCAGGAGTCAATACTTCAAAAAACCTCCCCTTGGGCCAGACACCCCCTATGGTTTGCTCAATTTTTAATTTTTATTTGTTTTTCCTTTTTATTCTTTTAATTGTTTTTTAATTATTTTCTTTTAATTCCATAAAATAATTTTCCTAATAAATATAAAATACAAAAAAATCAAAAAAATGTTTATTTTATTAATATTAATTTTACTATTATTATTTTTGTAAATAAACTTTAAACAATTAATTAGATTAATTTAGGTTTCAAAACTTTAATATTTTTCTTAATAAATTAAATATGTAGAAATTAGGGTTTTTAACTTTTTCATCATTTTTTTTAATAAATAATTTTCTCATCATTATTATTATTATTAACTACTAATTTATTTTGTAAATAAACATGTACATAAATTCTTTAGTAAATTAAGTTAAACTTTAACATTTTTCTCAAATAATTAAAAATAACTTAGAATTAGGGTTTCTTTTAATTTTAATTTTAATTTTCTTATTTCATAAATACAAAAAAAACCTAAAAAACACTTCTCTTATTTCAATAAATAATTAATTAATTTTTAATTTCATTTAATTTCTTTAAAGGGTCCAACGCCCTCGAACGTTCTATTTTTATTTCTTTCGCACATTTATTTTCTTTCAAATATTATGTAATTGCTCAAGCCATGTAACTCGGACATTTTATATTTCCCGCATTTTATTTCTTTATTTTATGTCAAATCGGGTCCTGGTTTAATTTGGCGATATGGACCCGCGCCTTTGTAATAGTTTAGGAATTTTATCTTTCCGCACTTTTTAACTGTTAAATAAATGCATGCAAGAATGAATGACAAAAATAAAAACAAAACGTTAGATCACCAATAACCGAACAAGACAAAAATAACTGAACATGACACACAAATCACACACCACCCCTAGGGTACGCCTCACTGTTGCCTTGCCTCGAAAGGTGATCGTCGAGTAGAGGATGTCTTAGTAAGTCCTCATGATCCGGGAACCTGGCATGAGGGTAGCTTCTAAGGTGTCTTCCCATTGCTCTGGTGATCACCATGTCCCGAACCTTCGAATTGACCCGAACACCTCCAACGGTGGTGCTACCTACCTCTCAATGGTGGGATGACACTACTTTAAAGGACATTTACACAGACGAATTCCTTAGGGTAGGTAGACGACTCTAGATACTTGCTCTAAATTCAAAACAAATTCAAAAATACTTTTCACACCGACACCTTTTCAAAAAGCTTTCGAAAGCAATTTTTCAAACACTCTTGAGGACCGATACAAGAGTCGAACTGAAATTTTCAAAGAAACTTTTTTTAAACCCACAGTTGAAAAGCAAACAAACCATTTTTGAAAATACAAGTGAGCAAGTATCTAAGAGCCCATGGATAACCATGGATAGAAAGGGTGCTAACACCTTCCCTTTCTATAACCTACCTCCCGAACCGAGAGCAATCTCTTTAAGGAATTTTTCTGTGCTTTTGTCCTTTCTATTTGGAGAAAATAAAAGACGGTGGCGACTCTTGCTTCCGCGACATTTCGCAAACCAGCGTTAAACAGTCAGTTCCAGATCCACCGATCACACTTAGATCTAGGGTTTCCTTTTAATTTTAACTTATTTATTTTCATAAATACAAAAAAACATAAAAACACACTTTATTTTCTTTAATTAAATAATTGATTAGTATTCAATTTTAATTTAATTTCAAGCAAAGGGTCAAAACCCGAGGACGTCCAATTTAATTCTTTCGCATGTTATTCTTATTTCTTTTGATTATTATGTAACTGTTCAAGGATGTAATAGTAATTAGTTTTTTTTTTACTTTCCGCATCTTTATCAAAAATGGGTCTTTGTATTTTGGCGATGTATAGACCCGCGCCTTGTAATAGCGTAGCTTTTACCTTTCTGTATTTCCTTTTCCGCACTCTTAACTGCTAAATTGCATGAAAGAATGTATGGTAATTAAAAACAACGCGTAGCTCCCAATTGCATGATCAAAGATAAAACATAACATGAAAACAACACACAATACACACACCACTTCTAGGGTACGCCTCACTCGTTGCCTTCGAAAGTGGTCGTCAAGTATAGGATGTTTTAGCGGTCGCTCTTATGTATAAGATCCAGTTGCCTCGAAACGGTTGCCTCGGATTAAAAAGGATCTAGGACATTAGGGTTACTTCTAAGGTGTCCTACTATTGCTTCGGTGACCACATTGTCCCTACAATCGAATTGACACAAACACCTCCAACGGTGGTGCTACCTACCTCTCAATGGTGGGATGGCACTACCTTAAGGACTTTTACACAACCTAATTCCTTAGGGTAGGTAGATGACTCATGGGTACTTGCTCTCTTCAAAAACAAAACAAAAATCTTTTCACACTGACACTTTCAAAAGCTTTCAAAAAACAAATTTTTCAAACACTATTGAGGACAGATACAAGAGTCACTCAGAAATCTTTCAATGAAACTTTTTCAAAACCCACATACACAAGATAAGCAAACAATTTTTGAAAACATAGCGAGCAAGTACCTAAGAGCCCGTGGATAACCACAGATAGAAAGGGTGCTAACACCTTCCCTTTCTATAATCTACCTCCCGAACCCGAGAAACATCTCGAAAAGGAATTTTTCTATGCTTTTGTCCTTTCCAGGTTGGAGAACATAAAAGACGGTGGCGACTCTTGCTTACCGCGACATTTCGCGAACCAGCTTTAAAACAATCAGTTCTATTTCCACCGATCACACCCGGGTCATGATACGAACAACTACTGGGCTTTGAAGAATAAAGTGCAAGACCTGATTGAAGCTAAAGAAATTGAGTTTGACGCTCCGGAGAAACCCAACGTCATAACTGCTTCTATGCCCAAGCATGGTCATGGAGTAAATGTTATGGATGATGATTTATTTGTGACCTCTGTGGAAGACATTTCTAATTCGTTGATGGCAGTTAAGAAGAATCTATTGTTGGCCGGTTTATTTCAGGGTTGTGGCAAAGGTTGCCACCTATGTTCCATCCTGCATGCTGGTTGCTATTTATTGAAATCAGGTGTTCAACGCCTGATGGATAACAAAGAGATCTTGTTCGAGAAAACTTTGATTTCGTTGATTCCCGTCGAAGATGTTTCCATCATAACCATTTCCGCCAATCCTTCCAAGGCTTCCTCGAGAAATCCTGTTAGGATTACATCCATTCCAAGAGTTGATCCATTAATCATTACTATTCCTGGTCCTGTCCCATACACCTCGGATAAGGATGTCCCGTGGCACTATGGGGCCGATGTGTATTATCATGGGATCATACAAGATTTGAAGGTTGAAGAAGTTGATACTGATGTCAGCAATATTGTCGGGTCTAGCAAGGTCACCAGAAGTGGAAGACTTTTCTCTCCTGAGATTTCCCCTCCGACTGTTCAAAAGCCTGTTGTCATTCCATCTGCCAGTACATCAGTTACCGATCCAATTCTCACTCCAGTTATCGCCCCTGTCGCCGAGTCGTCTGACACTCGGGGCAAAGAAGTTACAGGTGGGCCTGCCCGGACGGAGGTGCCTAAGAAGATCATCGTAGAAACCTCTAAGCAGGAGATAGAGGAAATTCTAAAGATTATCAAGAAGAGCGACTACAACATAGTCGAGTAGCTGGGGCAGACCCATTCAAAAATCTCCATGTTATCGTTATTGTTGTGCTCGGAAGCCCGTGCAAAGGCTTTAATTGATTTCCTTAAAACTGCACATGTGCCGCAGGAAACTTCTGCTGATTAATTCAAAGACTGTGTGGCTAGTTTGACCGCTGACAATGGGTTGGGTTTCTCCGACGCATATCTGACTGCCAAGGGAAGAAATCACAATGATGTTCTGCATGTCTCGATCGAGTGCAGGGGCACTACTTTGGCCCATGTATTGGTGGATAATGGGTCCTCATTAAATGTTTTACCCAAGAAAGCATTATATCGGCTGGATTGTGAAGGGTTGGTTATGAAGCCAAGTAATATTGTGGTTAGGGCCTTTGACGGGTCCAAAAGGATGGTGCACAGGGAGGTGGACGTCCCTATTAAAGTTGGCTCTCAGACTTTTGCATCTACGTTCTATGTGATGGATATTCGACCATCTTATTCTTGCTTGTTGGGTCGCCCTTGGATTCATAAGGCTGGGGCAGTGACCTCTACGCTCCATCAGATGTTGAAATATCCAGTAAAAGGGAAGATTGTTACGTTGCAGGGTGAGGAGGAGTACATGGTAAGTCATCTTAATTCCTTTCGGTATGTGGATATGGATGGAGAGTTCATTGAAACTCCATATCAGAACTTTGAAGAGGTCCCCCAAACTCTGGCATCGACTGAAGTTGCTGTCGAAGAACTTCTAATGAAGATGGCTTCCTTCAAGGATTCCAGGCTGTTATTGAAAAAGGTGGGTGTGCAAATTAGGGCCAACTCGCTGACTTCGCACACAAGACTGACAAGTTTGGTTTGGGCTTTACTGCAGAGGCTCAAAGGGCTGTTCGGCGCACGCGGATTGGAAGACCTCCTTTGTGCATCAGTAATCCGGGAGTGAATGCAATCGAAGATGATGAAGAAGAATCAGATATCGACAACTGGATTTACCCGACTACCAACGGTGGCTTGAACAATTGGACGGCGAAGGACTTCGTGCTCGTTTCTTTTATTACACAGTAATAGACTTTTGTTTTGAGGCTTGTAACAGACAATTTGAAACTTTACAGCCCGGTGCCTTGCCCGAGGAGCCTTGGCTTTGTTTGTGAGGGCTTATTATTTGTCATTTTCATATATCATCAAATAAGCATTGGACGTTTTCTTGCATTACAAATTTTACGCTCCCTGTTTTTCTTTTCTATCTTGCACTTTATCAAAACAACTATTGTCTTACACACACTCACATATCATAATGCAGATCCACATCCACTCTGGATCCCACTGATAACGACTCTGCTACTGCCAGTTATGACTTCGAAAGTCCGATCAACCAAGTCGAGGACGAAGGTGAGGATGATTGTGAAGTGCCTGGGGAACTTGCTAGACTGTTACTATAGGAAGAGAGGGTCATACAGCCCCATGAAGAGCCGGTTGAATCAGTAAACTTGGGTACGAAAGAAGAGAAGAAAGAGGTCAAGATAGGTGCTAATATTGAGCCTAGTGTCAAGCAACGGTTGATACAGATGATGCGCGACTATGTAGAGATCTTCGCCTGGTCTTATGAAGATATGCCTGGTTTAGATACAAACATTGTGGTTCACCGCCTGCCAACCAAAGAAGACTGTCCTCCGGTAAAGCAGAAGGTTCGCCGTATGCGCCCCGAGATGTCTGAGAAAATCAAAGCTGAGTGTGATACGGTGGGAGAACTGACTTGAGGTTTTGCGTTTCGTCGCAAATGTTGCGGTTTAGCAAGAGTCGCCACCGACTTTTATTTTATCCAAAAGGAAAGGTAAAAAAGCACAGGAAAGACCTTTGAGATGTTTTCTTGAGTTCGGGGGGTAGATTATGAAAAGGGAAGGTGCTAGCACCCTTTTCATCCATGGTTTTCCATGGGCTCTTAGTTACTTGCTTAGATCACTTGCTTTGCTTTGAAATTGTTTGAAATGGTGCTTTGTGTTTGGTGTGATTTTGAAAGTATTTTGAAAAGATGCCATTCGTTTTAGGCAATCTTTGTAATGATTCTCGTTCGTAAGAATGTATACAAAGATGTTTGTCTTTTGAAAAAATGTTTCAATGTTTTGAAAGTTGTTTGGAAATGTTTTGAAAGGTGTGTGTGCTTGTTTTTGAAAATAGCAAGGATTATTTTGAAATGGAGCAAGTAACTTAGAAGCTATCTACCTACTCAAATTTCTTTCCTATGCATTTTTATTTCTTTGAAATTGTTGATTTACCATTGATTTGGTAAACAACCCTGTTGTACCCCAAAATTTTCCCTCTCATTTATCAAGACTTTTCTCACAAGACTTCTTGGACTCAAGACAAGATTAGGGTTTGGTCAGCTCAAGACATCTCATCTTGCACTGATCATCCAAAATTAGGGTTTGAGTTTACACAAGGATTTTTGGACCATCAATGCTTCATGTGACTTTCATACACCATCCTGGACCCCTAAGATAGCTCATGTTAAGTTTCAAGCCTTGAATCACATTTTTGCTCAGTCAATTAGACAGTTGACCTAAAAATCAGTTGTATTGGGAAAAAGTCAACCATGGCCAATTTACAGTCAAAATTCATAATTTTTTATCCACAACAACATTTTAGACTCATATGTACCATTTGATCAAGTTTGGATCACAATTCCTCAAGAAATTTGATCAAATCATCAAAAGGGCAAAATGGTCAAAATTAGGGTTTTGACTGAGAAAGGGCAATTTCTGATTTTTAAACTAGCCAATGACCAATTGGGTTAAAACATGATTTCAAGGGTTCAATGGCATCATCTTGACCTAATCACATAGTTCAAAAGATCTCAAGTTCATTGGATTGACAAATGAATTTTCCAGTCAACTAATCAAAAGTCAACTGTACACTGAAAAGTCAAACTTTGACTTTTTGGTCAAAACAAAGTGCCAAGGGTCATAATTCATCAAGATATGTCAAAATATGAAACTTGTTCACCAAGAAAACCAATTTTGAAAATTAGGGTTTTGAATTTGAAAATTTTCATAACTTAGAATTTTTCGAAGTATGGAAATTTTCTTATTTTTTCCCAACTTTTCACCACTTTTTTACCATGATGCAATTTGATTCAAAGAAAACTTACAACATAAAAGTTGTAGTCCCCCATGAAATCTACAACTTTTCTTCACAAAGTTTTCCCAAAAGATGCTTGGATATGAAGTTATGAATTTGTGAATAGGAGACCATGAACTAAATAACTTAGTGAAAATTTGCCCTAATTTAGGCAGGTTTTTGACCCAACTTCATGGACATTTTACACCTAGTTCCAAGAGGTATCTCAAAATGCATTTCAAATATGGATTATATATAACATTGCAAGCTTTCCAAAATGTCCAAGAACTCTTTAAGATCATTTGTGGTTAGGGAGAATCGAAGAAGAGAAATTAACATTTTGTCACTTTTGATCAAGCCATTTTTACAAAGTGTCAAGTTGCAAATCTGATCAAGGATGCTTGTACCTTGCATTACAGGTCCTAAACTCATTCTATACTCCATAATTAAATGCAAACTCAGAGGATAAGGTCTTTATCTTTTCTTTTGGAGCATTGTACAAGAAATAATTCCATAAATGGCCAAAAGTTCACAATGTCATTTTCATAAAGCAAGCTTTTTGCAACTTTATCATTCTTGAGCCTTGGAGTTGTCTCTTTGGTGCAGGAAATTTCCACAGGAATTAAGTAAAGCATACCAACTCTTTTCATCCCTTGAGATAGCTAGTACAAGCATGGTGCATTTGTCTTGTCACTTTTCTTCAAATGCAAGAAAAGTTGCAAAAGAAGTCAGAACTTGTACAACAAGGGAAAAGTGGACTTTGTATCATTCTATACATATTCACAAACTTGTTACAAACTGGGACACGAATGCTTAACATCCAAAACACTCTCAAGCTCAAAAAACACAAAAATTATGCCCAAACATCCATCTTCTGCAAAATCCTTGCCAACTTCATTTTGGCCCGTGCGTTTTGCCTTTTAACCTTTGAAACACTTCATCCACATCACATCAAAGCTATCCAAGCCTTTACATTGTTGTTGTAACCCCTATTTCAGCCATTACCATTTTCACTTTGGAAGCTTGCAACTTGACTTCTACAGAGAGTGTTGGCCATCCACAAAGCCAGCTAGGTATTGGAATAGGCTGAAGGAACTTCAAGGAAGCTCACACGATCCTCAGGCCTCACTCAAAGTCCCCACATTGTCATATCCAAATCCAGCTGAAGGAGAAAAACACGCGCAAGGAGAAGAAGCTGAAGGACAGGGATAAAGTTCTGGGCCTTGGCACCTTGGGCTTGTTGTTTTTACTTTCCACACCCCCCTGACCAATATTTGCATCCCCTGATTCTTATTTTATATTTTTGCATATTTTCTCATATTTTTATGTTTATTGCTTTTAATATTTTTTTCTGAACATTAAAAAATCATAAAAATAATTTCTTTATTTTTTGCAATTTTATTTTTATTTTATTATTATTTTTTGCATAAAAATAATAGTTTATTAGGATAATATACTTTATTTTCTTAAATAAATTGTAAATACATTTAATAAATACTATACATTTTTATTTTATTATTTCATACATAAAATATTTATTTTCATACATATTTTGATTTTTAATATTTGTACATAATATTAGGTATTATTTTCTTATACAAAAAATTTACAAAATAATTAATATAAAGCATTATTTTCTTTTAATTTGAAAATTAGGGTTTCACCCCTTTCAAAAATAATCATATTTTTTCTCTTTTTTTTAGGGCTTAAATAAATCATTTTTCTCATACAAAAATCAAATACAAAACATTTTTGCATAAATACATTGCATTGCATATTTAAATATTTGTACCTTTTTTTATTTTGCACATAATTCAATTGGGTTGTAATAGTATTTTTAGGGTTTATTTTGTGCAATATCCCCATTCAAAAACTCGTATCCCCCCTCCCATAATAATTGTTGTAATAGCTTAGTTTACATTTACGCAATTTATCGCTTTATATACTTGTGTAGTAAATTAGGGTTTTGCATGATAAGACCAAAAACAAACAAATAGAAATGACCTAATACAAGACAAATCAAATGCATGAAAATGACACACATTGCACACAAGCACCCTTAGGGTTTCACCCACTTTGTTGCCTAAAAAATGGCCATGTTACGCATGCGAAGTATCTTGGCAAAACAAAACAAAACAAAAGATCATAGTCCCTCGATGACGCTATCAAAAGGTTGACTAAAAATGATCTTGGTCCCTCAAACATGCTAAGATACCTTGCAACATTGCTAATCATGGTTATACGATGACCCACGCCCGTCCCGTTTACATCCAAAGATAGGGTTGCTTACCAAATCAATGTTAAGACAACAATGTCAAAGGAAAAGGAAATGAACAAGAAATACATTTGAGTAGGTAGATTGCTCCTAATTACTTGCTTAATTTCAAACAAACATCCTTGCTATTTTCAAAAACAAACACTTACACTTTCAAAACATCTTACAAAACTTGAAAACATTTTCAAAAGATCAACATCTTTTTATACATTCTTACGAACGAGAATCATTACAAAGATTTCCTAAACAATGTCCTCTTTACAAAATACTTTCAAAAAACCACACAAAACACAATTTCAAACAAAAGCAAGTGATCTAAGCAAGTAACTAAGAGCCCATGGAAAACCATGGATGAAAAGGGTGTTAGCACCTTCCCTTTTCATAATCTACCCCCCGAACTCAAGAAAACATCTCAAAGGTCTTTCCTGTGCTTTTTTACCTTTCCTTTTGGATAAAATAAAAGTCGGTGGCGACTCTTGCTAAACCGCGACATTTGTGACGAAACGCAAAACCTCAAGTCAGTTCTCCCACCGTATCACAGAACTGGCGACTCTGCTGAAGACATATTTTAAAAGTGGGGTTACCTTAGGGTTTATATCACCTTTATTTGCTTACAATTGTTTGATTTGTTTGCTTTACATCTTGGTTCTATTGTTTGGGTTTGAATCCTCCACCCGGATTTGGGAAACATTATAGGTAAATAGCAATACGTTGTGGAAACTGTGCGGGGTATACCGACACGGTCTAAGCAATAACTATGTTAGTGTGACATATTTGTAGGTACCGGTAGCCTTTTAGTCAATCAAAGAGAATACGGGGCCGCTGAGTGATGTCATGAAGCACTAACGAACTTCTAGAACCTTTACTTGACCAACTTGGCCTTTTAGGATGTAGTGAGATGACCAGCTTTGGTGCAGTCCGAAGTTGGTAGATACTCGATACTACACTCATTGAGGGTTGGTTCCTTGGAATATTTTGGTCGCTAGTTAAGAGGCTTTAATTAAAACAATAAACAAGGAAACAATCCAGTGATATTGAGCTCCTTAGAACCCGATTACTATTTCTAGGACAGGTTAAGCCAACTAAACTTCAAGAGGGTACTTACCTATGAAACCCCATGCAAGCCTAAACTAGGAACTTGTGTGATTTGCTTGTACATATATACTTGTGCATAAAATCATGGACATCATGAGCATCATATGCATCCACTAACCATTTCAAGGATTTTGGAAATTCATCTTTGTTCTTGTTTTGTAGGTTATGGATTCACTTCGCAGGAAAACTATCCAAGTCAAACTTGTAATAATTCCTCCACAACTCAAGGAGCTAGCTTCAAGGATTCCTGAGAATTCTCCATTCACCGAGAGACATGGTCGTATACTCAACTTGGTCACTTCCAACACAGAGGAAGACATGATGAAGGTTCTCTTCCAATTCTTTGACCCTTTGCATCACTGCTTCATATTTCCTGACTACCAGCTTGTGCCTACTTTGGAAGAATTCTCTCAACTCTCGAGGATTCCCATTCTCAATCAACTACCTTTCAACGGTACAAAAAGAGATCCAAAGCCAAAAGAGATTGCTCAAGCCCTGCACTTGCACTCATCTGATGTCACAACACATTGGGAAACTAGAAGTGGTGTCAAAGGCTTCTTGGAAAAGTTCTTATTTGAGAAGGCTCAAAGCTGCTGAACTCCTTGGACTTGCAACCTTTTGAGGAGATTGTAGCCCTTCTCATCTATGGGATGGTCTTGTTCCCTAATCCTGACCAACTCATAGACGTGAGTGCTGTCAAAATCTTCATGTCACGTAATCCGGTGCCTACATTACTTGGAGATATCTTACACTCTTTTCACACTCGTACAATGAGGAAAAGAGGTGTTCTCATGTGTTACACTCCTCTCCTGGCAAGATGATTTATTTCTCATCTTCCCCAATCAGTCTTGAAGAATGAGCAAGGTTTGAGGTGGTCACAAAGGTTGATGACTCTTACACATTCAGATATTCATTGGTGTTCTCGATCCAACGAGAATGTTATCATTGTCGATCGTTGTGGGGAATTCCCTAATGTCCCTCTACTTGGCGTTAGGGGAGGCATCACCTACAACCCCTGCTTAGCTCTAAGATAGTTTGGTTATTCCCGAAGAGATGGCCCACATGACATGCTGATTCAAGGCTTGGTTTTAGACTTCGACAATGATAATCAAGGACTCCGACAAAGGTTCATCCGAGCTTGGAGGATGTCAAACAAGGTAGACAGTAAGACCTTGGGACACAAGAATTTCATCCCTCTTGAGCCTTACCTCAAGTGGGTATGAACCCGTGCCCAAAGTCTTATGATGCCTTATTCCTCCATTCTCCCAATGATTATAGAGCCTGTTAAGGAAGGATAGGTTCCATACACCCTCCTACATCATGACATGCCGACATCACTCGAAGATCTACAAAGGAGTTGGATACAGCTCAAGGGAGAATGCGATACTTTCGAAGCCTAATTCTACGCAAGCGAGGAGAAGGTTTTGGAACTCACTCGGTTACTTCATGAAGAGCAGACTCTCAACACCTACATTGCACCAAAGAGGATGCGCAACATCTTTTTACCTTAGAATTTTGTATTATTTTGCCCAAGGGGCATTGATGTACTAACAATTCTATCTTATTAATATGACGTGTGTTTCTTTTTTGTTTAAAGAAAATTTGAATTTTCAAATCCTTGAAAACATTGCATGAATACATATCATTTATCATAAGCATAAACAAGTCTTCACACCAAGTTTCCTCATCTCTCCGCTGTTTATTTCAGCAAGATGGATCTTGAACAAACGGTCAAAGATTTGCAAGCTCAAAATTCACAATTTCAACAGTTACTCTTGACCTTAGCCAAGGGGCAGGAGGAGCTCAAGACTCTGCTAGAGAAAGAGAAAAAGAAGAAGAAGCAAAATGGTGTGGTTATCATGGGCAGTAGATTCCAGGGACATGCCAGAAGGACCTTAGAATTTCCAACAACCTCTGATGAAGCGGAAAGAAAAGGAAAAGAAACGGCAGTGCCATCAGATTCTGAAGCAGAAGAAGAGGAAGAAGAGGACTACTCTAAACAGCAATACCCTCCGGCCGATGAAAAATAGAAACACCTGGAAGAGCGTCTAGCTGCTATGGAAGTACAGAGAGTACCGGGTCTAGACTTTGAGGAGTTAGGGTTGGTGTCTAGAATTGTAATCCCACCAAAGTTTAAGGTGCCACTGTTTGCCAAGTATGATGGGGTGTCTTTCCCTAAAATGCACCTCAGATCTTATGTCAGGAAAATTCAGCCGCATTCTGCTGACAAAGACTTGTGGGTCCACTTTTTCCAGGACAGTTTATCAGGAATGCAGCTTGATTGGTTCTACCAATTGGAGAGAGCAGATGTCCATAATTGGGAAGACTTGGCAGCCGCTTTCTATAAACAGTATCAATACAACACCGATTTGGCACCAACCCATACTCAACTCCAGAGTATGGCTATGGTATCCAATGAGGGCTTCAAAGACTACGCCCAAAAGTGGAGGGATTTAGCCGGAAGGGTGCAACCACCTTTATCTGAAATGGAGCTAGTGGACATGTTCTTGGGAACCCTATCAGGTCCTTTCTTTAATCATATGATTGGGAGCTCTTCTGCAGGGTTTACATAATTGATTTTAATTGGCGAAAGGGTGGAAGCCAGTATAAGAAGTGGGAAAATTCAGAAAGACGCGTCTACCTCTGCTGCTGTAAAAAAGCCCTTCACTGGAAAGAACGAAGTGTCTGCTGTCTATGCACAGAGGAATCAGGGAAGAACCGAGCGCCGACCAACGGTGGGGGCCGTTATGATTCAAAATCCTGCATCAGACCAACCAAGAAACAATCAGCCGAGAAATAATCAGCAAAGGGTGGAAAGGCCAGTACGACAATTCACCAAGACTAACATGACTCCAGCTCAAGTCCTACCACATCTTCTGAAGTTAAATCTTGCCATGTTGAAAGAGGCCCCTAAAAATCCCAATACTACTTCTCCATACTACCATCTGAATGCCAAGTGCGCATACCATTATGAAAGTCCAGGGCACGACACCAACAACTGTTGGGCTCTGAAGAACAAGATCCAAGACCTGATAGACGCTAAGGAGGTTGAGTTTGAAGCGCCGGAAAAACCAAATGTTATCTCCGCTCCAATTCCTAGGCATGGACACAATGCCAGTGCTGTTGAGGAAGACTTATTTGTTGACTCCGCTCTCGACCAACAAGTTGAATTTGTTAAAGGCTGGGGTGTTCCCAGGTTGTGACAAAGATTGCCATGTCTGCCTATCCTCATCCTTTGACTTCCCTCTGTTGAAAAAAGGTATCCAACAACTGATTGATAACCAAGAAATCTTGTTTGAGAAAGCTCCTGTTTCACCCATTCCAGTTCCAGAAGTTTCAATAATAACCATGTACGCCAATCCTTCCCGGGTTCCTAAAAAACCCGTTAGGATTACATCTGCTCCAGTGACTACTCCATTGAAGATAACAATGCCCGGGCCAAACCCATACAAATTAGATAAAACGGTACCATGGAACTATGGTGGAGAAATCTACTACCATGGTGTCAAACAAATTGAATAGACTGCCGAAGAAGAGAGCTCTGAAGAGGACAATTCTGACATCAGTAACATTGCCGGAACAAGCAAGGTTACCCGTAGTGGGAGAATTTTCTCTCCAGAGATTGCTCCTCCAACATCAGTCTTTGGACCCGTGGCCGTTCCGAAGATTACATTTGTACCAGTGATTGTACCTGCAAGCGTACCTACCAACAAAGAAAATACAATTCCTATCCCTACTTCTACTTATGAGAATAAAGGAAAGAATGTTCAAGAGGAGCCTGTCCTGACGAAGGCTCAATCGCTAGTTATTCCTGAAACATCCAAGAAGGAGATGGAAGAAATCCTGAGGATGATTAAAAAGAGTGATTATGATGTGGTCGAACAACTGGGACATACCCCCTCCAAAATCTCTATGTTAGCATTGCTGCTGTGCTCTGAGGCACATGCTAAAGCTTTGGTAAAGTTTCTGAAGACGGCTCATGTACCACAAGAGACGTCTGCAGATCAATTCCAAGAGTGTGTGGCCAGTTTGACAGCTGACAATGGACTGGGTTTCTCCGATGTTGACCTGACATCTAAAGGGAGAAAACACAATGACGCACTACATGTCTCAGTGGAGTGTAGGGGAACAACCCTAGCTCATGTCTTGGTTGATATGGGATCATCTTTGAATGTCTTACCAAAGAAAGCCCTTGATAGGTTGGATTGTGAGGGGCTGACTTTAAAACCCAACAACATAATTGTGAGAGCATTTGACGGCTCTAAAAGGATGGTCCATGGGGAGGTGGACATCCCGATCAAGGTGGGAACTCAGACGTTCAATTCAACATTCTACGTGATGGACATCCGTCCTTCTTACTCTTGTCTGTTGGGACGCCCCTGGATTCACAATGCCGATGCTGCCACCTCCACCTTGCATCAGATGCTGAAGTACCCCGTCCAAGGGAAGATCATAACTATCCATGGAGAAGAGGAGTACATGATTAGTCATCTGATTTCTTTCCGATACATGGAATTAGATGGCGAGTTCATCGAAACCCCTTTCCAACATTTTGAAGAAGTCTCTCAGGAAATAGAAGCGACCAAGGCGGTATCCTCAACTCTTCTAATCACAAGACCTCCACCTCTGATGTCTTCTCTAAAGGATGCAAAGGCAGTAGTGGAAGAAGGGGGGTGCACCATCTGGGGGCAGCTTCCAGACATTCCTTACAAATCATACAAGTTTGGCCTGGGGTTTACTTCGACCACTCAGAAGACTGTGCGCCGCACCCGTGCAGGAGGGCCACCTGTGAAGATCCTCCACCAAGGGGTTAATGCACTAGAGGACAGTGAAGAAGATGGCAGCTTAGAAGACTGGATATTTCCTACTATCGGCGGAGGACTATGCAACTGGGAAGCAAAAGACTTTGTTCCGATTACTTTCATATCTCAGTAATTTATCTTTTCCATTTCTGTTGGATCTGTAATAATTCACAAACAATTCGTACTTTTTCAACCTTGTGTCTTACCCGAGGCACAACGGTCCATTTGTAAGGGTTCTTATTTCATTTTCATATGTCATTTAATGAATCATGGACGCTTTTTCATATATAAACCTTTTGTGCTCATTGTCTTTATTTTACATTTTATTGGTTTAAGATGGCTATCCCTTACACATACCCACACTCACAAATGCAGGTACCCTTCCATTCCGGATCCCATGGGTAACGATACTGCTATAGCTTTCAGTGACTCTGAAGATCTGATCTACCAAGCCAAATACGAAGGTGAGGAAGATTGTGAGGTGCCAGGGCAATTGGCCAGACTAATACAACAAGAGGAAAGAGCTATTCAACCTCATGAGGAGCTGTTGGATATAATCAATTTGGGTACTGAGGAATATAAAAATGAAATCAGAGTGGGTGTCAATCTAGAGCCGAGTATCAAGGAGCGCCTAATTCAGCTATTGCATGATTATGTTGAGATCTTTGCCTGGTCATACGAAGACATGCTGGGACTCGATACAGACACTGTGGTACACCGTCTACCCACAAGAGAAGAGTGTCCACCAGTGAAACAAAAAGTCCGCCGCATGAGACCTGACATGTTAGAGAAGATCAAAGCAGAAGTTATGAAGCAGTCCAACGCTGGTTTTCTGGCTGTTACTTCCTATCCATAATGGGTTGCTAACATTGTTCTCGTGCCTAAAAAGGATGGCAAAGTGAGAATGTGCGTGTGTGATACGGTGGGAGAACTGACTATGGTTTTGCGTTTGTTTTCGCAAATGTTTCGGTTGAGCAAGAGTCGCCACCGACTTTTTATTTTATCCTAAGGAAAGGTTAAAAAGCACAGCAAAAACCTTTGAGATGTTTTCTTGGGTTCGGGGAGTAGATTATAGAAAGGGAAGGTATTAGCACCCTTTCTATCCATGGTTATCCATGGGCTCTTAGTTACTTGCTTAGATCACTTGCCTTTTGTTTTCAATTGTTTGAAATGGTGCTTGTGTGTGTGGGTTTGAAAATGTTTTGAAAAGAAGCCAATGTGGTGGCAACCTTTGTAATGATCCATGTGGGGATGTATACAAAGATGTATGTCTTTTGAAAAGGTTTTCATTTGTTTTTGAAAATTTGTTTTGAAAGTGTTGTGAGGTGTGTTTTAGAAAATAGGCAAGTGTTTTGTTTTTTGCAAGTTTGATTCAAGTAACTAAGAGTTTATCTACTCCTAAATTTCTCAAAGACTATTGCTATGTTTTAACCCTTTTCATAAGTTTGTTCCACCATTGTATTTGGTGGACAATCTCATGTTAGGATGTGAAAGGGACGGGCGCGGGTCATCGTTTGGACCATAATTGCAATGGTGCCAAGTATCTTTGGGCATTTTCTTTAAGGGACTTGATCATTTTGTTTTGGCAATATTTTTGAAAATGTTATCGAGGGACTATGATCATTTGATTTGTTTATTTTGCCCAAAGAGACCTAACATGCAATATGGCCCATTTATTTGAAGGCAACAAAGTGGAATACCCTAGGGGGTGCAAGTGTGATTTGTGTGTCCATTTTCATGCTTGTTTGTCTTGAGATTAAGTCATAACTATTTTGTTCGTTTTATTCGCATATAAACCCTAATTCTAGCATTATATATTTAGAAAGCGATAAAGTGCGAAATTTAAACTCCTACGCTATTACAACACAATAATATAGGGAGGGGGTACAATGTTTCAAATGGGGATTTTGACAAGGAATTTAAACCTAAAACTATTACATCAATTTTGAATTTATACAATTTAATTAATGTACAATAATTAAATAAAAATGGAATAAAAATATGCAAGATGCAAAAAAATGTTTTGTATATGTATGAAAAAAAGTATTATTTATGTAAAATAAAAAAGAAAATAAAAAGATATTATTTTTGGAGTATTTTTAAATTTAGGGCAAAACCCTAATTTTCATTAAATGAAATGTATTATTATTGATATATACAATATTTTATCATTTATACACAAAATAAAATAAGAAAAGAAATGTATTTGTAAAAAATGATTTTTTAGTGTTTAATATTAATAAAATAAAATATGTATATTTTAGTATTTTATTCTAAGTATATTAATAAATATATATATTTATGTATTAAGTTCTAAATATGTATTATATATATAAATAATAATAATTTTTAATATATAAAAAAAGGTATTTTTTATGTAAAATATTTTCAGAGGGTATAATAAAATAAAAATGAAAATAAAAGTATTTCTACCTATTTCTCAATATTTTAATGAAATGTATATATTTATTTATCTAAGTATTAATCAAAAGAAAATCATATAAATACCTAATAAATTAAAAAATGGTGAGAAAAAATATTTTTATATTTTTTATGTCATGAGAAAAAATAAACAAAGTCAATCAAAAAAGAAAAAGGTCAAAAAGTCAAAGAAATAAGCAAATGGGCCTTGGGGGTGTGAAAGCAAAAGAGTGGTGCAAATAAGAAAAGTATTCCAGGCCCAGCCCAGAACCAGTCATCTTCAACCTCTGAACAACATCACTCACGCGTTTTCTATCTCTTGATTCCTGGACTTTCAAGCAAAACTCATAACATGAAAAGTGTAGAGCATGAGAAGACGAATTCAACCATGTAAAGAACTTGACTTAACTCTCTAAGATGAGGGAGAATTTCTTCTCCCCCAATTTCTGACCTAACTTTTATGCCATGTTCAGACTCAAAATTCTTGCAGCACACATAACATAAATGAAATCTAACTATATGGGCATGTTCAGGGCTATGATTGTGACATATTTTTTTCACAAACCTAAAGCTAACAATGCCTAATAAGAGAGATAGAACTTCATGAAGATACCTGTTCAGTTGGAATCGTGCTTTGCAATGGAGGAGTTTTCAGAGCAAGATGATGATTTGTATAGCTTCCTTGAAGTGTAAGGATGCTATTCCAAGTTCTACTTTGTCTTGAAACTCCCTGAATCGTGCTAGAAAACTTCAACTGCAAAACAGAAAAACAAAAATGGTGAAGTGGCTTAGAGGTGTTACAGATCGTGCTTTTGCTTTTGGTTAGCTTGCATAGATGGTATGGAAGGTGTGTGAACTGGTTTGGGCAAGAGAGCTCAAGAGAAATGAGAGATAACACTTAAACTGCTGGGCCTGCCCTATTTTTGCAGTTTGAGAGTGATTCTGAGATGGAGGGTGTTTTGAAGGCTAAGGGCTCGTGTATTAGCTTGGTTATGTTGTGTGAAATGTGTTTGATAACTTTGTCTAAGTGTTCTTGAGCTGATATGGAAGTTGGTATGTGTTATGGCACTTTTCTTCACTCTTAAGCAAACAAAGGCAACTTGTGTTTCTAGGTCAGTAGAGGACCCCTAATCCTGCTGCAAAGCTTCTCTTGATCAGAGTAATTTGTTCATAATCTTGTGCCAATTAGATTTGCAATGTACTTGTTGGATTTTCAATTTGACATAAAGTGTGACTTTTCAAAAATGGCTATTTTGCTTTATCTAAAAATGGATTAAACCTTCATACAATGCTTTAGCTCAAAGAACATGGTCTTGGCACAAAGAATATGCATTAAATTATTGAGTGTAACTTGGTTTAAGGACCTGTAATCTAGCCTAAAGCATGCTGAGTTCAAATTGCAAGGTTATGGACATGTAACTTGGTCATGAACAAAGTGAGTTTTTGCCATATTGTGAAATTCGATTCTCCCTAACCATGAGGTTGTTTGAGAAGTTCTTGGACATTTTGGAAAGCTTGGAATGTGTACTACAATCCATCTTTGAAATGCAATTTGAAATTCCAAGTGGAAGTGTATGGAAAATGGCCTTGAAGTGGGGTAGAAAACCTTGTCAAAATAGGTAAAAAATTCACTAAGTTAAGAATGGTTTAGTGCCCTTATTCAAAAATTTGTAACTTGAGATACAAGCTTCAAATGAGAAAACTTTGTGAATAAAAGTTGTAGATTATGCAACAAGCTACAACTTTCATGTTTTGACTTTTGTTTGAATCCAAATGAATCATGGTGAAAAAGTGGGGCAAAGTTGGGAAAAAATTAGGGTTTTCCATAACTTAGAAAAATTCTAAGTTATGAAAAATTCCATTTTAAACCCTAATTTGCATTTCTTGGTTTCTTGGTGAACAAGTTTCATGATTTGGCATGTTTTGATGAAAAATGAATCTTGACTCTTGATTTTGACCAAAAAGTCAAAGTTTGACTTTTCAGTGTACAGTCAAAATTGATCAATTGACTGGGAAATTCAACTGTCAATCTTGTGTACTTGGGATCTTTTGAGCTTGTTGAGAATGTCAAGACAATTCCATTGGGTCCTTGAGTCCATATGTGAGCTTGGTTTGCCATTGGCTAGGTCAAACAGTCAAAAATTGCCTTTGTACAATCAAAACCCTAAAAATGACCATTTTGCCCTTTTGGTGATCTGATCAAATTTCTTGTGGAATTGTGATCCAAACTTGATCAAATGGTCCACATGAGTTCATAATGTTGATGTGGGTCAATTTTCATGAGATTTGACTGTCAATTGGCCACAGTTGACTTTTTCCCCAATACAGCTGATTTCTAGGTCATCTGTCCAATTGACTGGGCAAAACTTGGAATCAAGACTTGAAACTTGGTATGGATAAACTTGGGAGTCCAATATGAAGCATGAAAGTCATCTTAGGAATTTTAGGTCAAAACATCTTTGTGCAAACACAAACCCTAATTTGGGTCCACCAGTGCAAGGAGAAATCTTGAGCAGAGGAAACCCTAATTGGATCTTGATCTTCAAAGGTCTGGTGATGAGAAAATGTTGAGGAAATGGGAGGGCAAATTTTGGGGTACAACAGTTGCCCCTGTTCAATCTTCTTGAACCTGAAGAGTTAGATTGGCAGGTTTGCCTTTCGTGACTCGAGGGTAAAAGGAGATTGGACACTAGAGTGCCCGGAAATTTGCACTCGCATGTTGGAGTCTCAACAGTGTGATGTCGGGAATGGGCTTATAGATGCCATCTGAAGATGTGGTGGATAGGGAGATGGGCTTATAGATGCCATCTGAAGATGTGACAGAACCTTGTCGGGAATGGGCTTATGGATGCCATTTGGAAGTGTTGATCGCATAAGAGATTCCTTAGCGAGAACTTTTGTATTTGAGAAAGACAGATGTTTTCCTGGCTCGTTACAGGTGTTTGATCTTCAATCTCTTTATGCAGACATGCCCTGGCTAGATACAGGTGTCGAGTCTACAAACGGTTGCTCACAGATGTGCCCTGGCTAGATACAGGAATCGAATCCGGAAATAGTCGTCAATAGATATGCCCTGGCTGGATACAGGAGTCGAATCTTCGAACTCTTCAGACGTGCCCTGGCTAGATACAGGAATCGAGTCTGGAAATATGGTCAACAGATATGCCCTGGCTGGATACAGGTATCGAATCTTCGAACTCTTCAGACGTGCCCTGGCTAGATACAGGAATCGAGTCTGGAAACTGATCACTCTCAGATGTGCCCTGGCTAGATACAGGTATCGAATCTGGAATTGTGACAGTTGAAGGTAGTTGTCTTTGGGACTGTCTTTTTCCCTGAAAAGGCAAAACATAAGTTGTATGCAATGTCATGATGTATGATATGCATGATGTTATGATGTTCAACATGATATAGTGTTGTAATGCATTTTATCACGTATGTAAGCAAGATGTATGAAAATGTGAAATGTTTATGAATGTAATTTCGTCTTAGGAAAATAAATCCTTGACGACCGGCCGGTAAGTTGCTCTGTGGAAGAGATACTTTGCCGAAGTTTTGATGGGAGTCCTGCTGAGGACTTTGATGATGGATTCCGCTGGAGATAATGACGATAAACTCCGCTGGGGATAACCAAAGACAAACTCCTGTCGGGGACTGAAAGAACCTTACCGAGGACGATCTTCCATGGCAATTAGCTGAGGATAACCCAGTTATAAGCCCTTGTGAGGAATAACTCTGAATAAAGCTCGGGAGAGACGTCTGTATTCTGCAGGGAACAAGCTTCCAGAATCTACCGGGGATAAGCTTTTAGACCTGCCGGGGAAAGTTGGTGACTTCACTGGGGAAAGAATTACTGAATCTCGCCTTACTCTGCGGGGAGCTGAGGTCGTTTGGTCACATCTTCAGTCGAATCTACCTTGGTACCTTGGCGGACAAAGCAACCAGACTGCATCAGACAATTTCACATTGCCCCTGTTTTTGATGTCACCTGTAATGAATCTTCCGTTTTATGTGCAAATATTTATGAATCAGCAATTTAATGTCAAATGCATATATCAAAAATGAACATTGGACGTTCTTCGCAAGACAAAACAGAAAAAGGAAAAAACAATGGCAATTTGTATGGACAAGTGGATTTGTATTGATTTGAATTTTTCCTGTGAATAGGCGTTTTTTTTTTGTACAAGAGGCTGACATCCTAGTAAGAGAATGCCGCCGAATTAATCACAGATTTGACAATTTTGAAAACAAAACAGCTATGTGAACAATCCTACTAGGTTCCAACTCTGCTATCGCCTTTATGTCTTCAAGCGTCTCATCGCTTTGCTGCCGAGTTGAAGATGAAGCTGATTGGTCGATGCCGAAGTCTGAGCCAGATAGTTGATGCTGAATTCCGGATGCGAAGTGATCCAATGAGACATAGTGTTACGCTTCATCCCTAACTTTTGCCTGGACCGCCCTTTCGGGTTTTCAGTCCACCGGGATACCCATTTTTGCCCAAGCCGCCTTTTCAGGTTTTCGAATTGCCGGGTGTACAGATTTTTTTCATTTCATCCCTTATTTTTGCCCGAACCCTTTTGGTTCGCCGGGAAGCCCTAATTTTTGCCTAGGTATGTCAACCTAGCTGGTCTTTCATTCATGCGTAGTATTTTTTCACTATGTCTGCATTGGCGGGGTGAGGAAGATCGTCACCGTCCATGGTGGTTAGGATCATGGCTCCTCCTGAGAACACATGTTTAACCACAAATGGCCCTTCGTAAGTAGGGGTCCATTTGCCCCGGGGATCACTTTGAGGAAGGATGATGCGTTTGATTACCAGGTCCCCAACTTGATACTCTTGCGGTCTGACTTTCTTGTTAAATGCCCTGATCATCCGTTTTTGATATGTCTGACCATGACAGATAGCGGTGAGTCTCTTCTCGTCAATCAGGTTTAATTGATCAAGTCGAGTCTGGATCCAGTCATCTTCATTCAAGTCCGCATCCTTCATTATTCGGAGAGAGGGTATCTGGACTTCAATTGGCAAGACTGCCTCCATGCCATAGACCAAAGAGAAGGGAGTTGCCCCGGTTGACGTCCTGGCTGAGGTACGGTACCCATGAAGAGCGAACGGTAACATCTCGTGCCAATCTTTATAAGTCACCGTCATCTTCTGCACAATTTTCTTGATATTCTTATTGGCTGCCTCTACAGCCCCATTCATCTTCGGCCGGTATGGAGAAGAATTGTGGTGCTGTATCTTGAATTGTTCACAGAGCTCAGTGATCATCTTGTTGTTGAGATTGGTACCATTGTCTGTAATGATTCTTTCCGGGACGCCGTACCGATAGATCAGATTATGCCGGATGAAACGTGCCACGACACTCTTGGTTACTGTGGCGTAGGAAGCTGCCTCAACCCACTTCGTGAAATAATCGATCGCCACCAAGATGAAGCGATCCCCATTGGATGCCGTCGGTCGGATCTCACCGATCATATCAATCCCCCACATTGCAAAAGGCCAAGGTGCCGTCAGGACGTTCAGAGGAACCGGAGGAATATGCACCTTGTCAGCATAGATTTGGCATTTATGACAAGTTCGAGAGTGTTGGTAACAATCAGCTTCCATTGTGGACCAGAAATATCCTGCCCGAAGGATTTTCTTAGCCATGGTGTGTCCACTGGAATGTGTTCCGAATGTACCTTCATGCAGTTCTATCATGATTTTCTCTGCTTCAGCCTTATCCACACAACGTAGTAGAGTTGAATCATGATTCCGTTTGTAGAGAATGTCGTTGCTGAGGAAGAATTTTGCCGCAAACCTCCTCATGAATTTCTTGTCATTGACAGATGCACCTTCAGGGTATTCTTGAGCTTCCAAATACCTCTTCACCTCATGATACCAGGGTTTTTCAGTCACCTTTTCAGCCTCAAGTTCGCAGCAGTATGCCGGTTCATCCAACTTCCAGATAATGATCCGGGGAGCCTCATTGTCCCACTTAACTTTGAACATTGAAGACATCGTAGCTGATGCGTCCGCTAGCTGATTCTCCTCTCTTGGGAAGTGCTCAAAAGTTATTTCTTCAAAGTGGGGAAGCAAGGTTGTCACATACTCCTTGTAAGGAATAATATTTGCGTGTTTCGTATCCCACTCGCCTTTGATCTGATTGATCACGAGAGCAGAATCTCTGAAGACACTCAGAAATTTGATCCTTAAGTCGATTGCAGCTTGTAAACCCATGATACATGCTTCATATTCTGCCATGTTGTTGGTGCAGTTGAAACACAATCGGGCGGTGAGTGGAGTATGAGTTCCTTTGGGAGATATGATTACAGCGCCGACGCCGTTACCCAAAGAATTGGAGGCTCCGTCAAAATGCATAGACCATCGGGACCCTTCCTCAGGTCCTTCATCCGGTCCAGGTACCTCACAGTCAGTTACCACCATGATGTCTTCGTCCGGAAAATCAAAGTTCAATGATTGGTAATCGTCCACAGGTTGGTGTGCCAAATGATCCGCCAGTACACTTCCCTTAATAGCTTTCTGAGTTGTATACTGGATGTCATATTCTGTCAAGATCATTTGCCATCTCGCTATCCTTCCAGACAGAGCAGGCTTTTCAAATATATACTTGATAGGATCCATCTTTGAAATTAATAGAGTAGTGTGAGTCAGCATATACTGTCTCAGCCGGCGAGCAGCCCATACTAGAGCGCAGCAAGTTTTCTCAAGCAGTGAGTAACGAGACTCACAGTCGGTAAACTTTTTGCTCAAGTAATAAATAGCGTGCTCTTTTCGGCCAGACTCGTCATGCTGCCCCAGCACACACCCCATTGAGTTATCAAGTACTGTCAAGTATAATATTAGAGGTCTTCCTTCCACTGGTGGCATAAGAATGGGTGGCTCTTGGAGATATTCCTTTATCCTTTCAAAGGCAGCCTGGCATTTGTCGTTCCAGCGTACTACTTGATCTTTCTTCAGTAATTTGAAGATTAGCTCACAAGTAGCAGTCAGATGTGAGATGAATCGGGCAATGTAATTCAGTCGTCCCAGGAAGCCTCTGACTTCTTTCTCTGTCTTTGGAGTCGGCATCTCTTGTATGGATTTTACCTTGGCAGGGTCCACCTGAATACCTTTATCACTTACAATGAAACCTAGCAATTTTCCGGATCTTACCCCAAAGGTGCATTTGTTGGGATTCAACCTCAGCTTGTATAACTTGAGTCGGTCAAACAACTTCCTCAGATGGTCAAGGTGCTCCTCCTCAGTTTGAGACCTTGCAATCATGTCATCAACGTATACCTCAATCTCATGATGGATCATGTCATGAAATAAAGCAACCATGGCGCGTTGGTAGGTTGCCCCAGCATTTTTCAACCCGAATGGCATGACCTTATAGCAGAAAGTCCCCCACTGAGTCACAAAGGTAGTCTTTTCCATATCTTCCGGAGCCATCTTGATCTGATTATACCCTAAAAAACCATCCATGAAGGAGAACACCTTGTGTTGAGCAGTATTGTCGACAAGAACGTCGATGTGAGGTAAGGGGAAGTCATCCTTGGGGCTTGCCCTGTTCAAATCCATGTAGTCGACACACATCCTGACTTTACCGTCCTTCTTCGGTACTGGCACCACATTAGCAACCCATTGAGGGTAAGAAGTTACCGCAAGAAACCCGTCATCGAATTGCTTCATAACCTCAGCCTTGATCTTTTCAGACATCTCTGGGCGCATACGGCGGACCTTTTGCTTTACCGGAGGGCAGTCTTCCTTGGTTGGCAGGTGATGAACTACAATGTCAGCATCCAAACCAGGCATATCTTCATAGGACCAAGCAAATATCTCCATGTAATCCTGTAGCATCTGGATCAATCGTTGCTTCACGCTGAGCTCTAGATTGGCACCAATCTTGACCTCTTTCCTATCTGTCTCAGTACCCAGGTTAATTGTTTCCACCGGCTCTTCATGTGGTTGAATAACCCTCTCTTCCTGGAGTAGCATTCTTGCGAGTTCACTAGGCACTTCGCAATCATCTTCACCTTCGTCCTCGGCCAAGTTGATCGGATTCTCGAAGTCATAACTGGCGGTAGCAGAGCTGTTACCAGTGAGATCCAGAGTGGATTGAAACCTGTACAAGTGAGTGTGTGTAAATATAGCTGTTTTGCAATATATATAACACAGAAAGAAAAAGGAGCATAAGATTTGAAATGCAACAAACTTCCAATGTTTTGATTGATGATATATGGAAATGTCATACAAAAAGCCCTCACAAATGGAGCTACGATGCCCCGGGTAGGACACCGAGCCAATAAAAGTTTTAACACATTGTTTGTTACAAATTGGAAATCAAAAGAAATTAATTACTGCGTGACAAATGTGATAGGTGTAAAATCCTTTGCCGTCCAGTTGCTTGGTCCGTTGCTGGTAGTCGGGTAGATCCAACTGTCAAACTCTGCTTCCTCCACATCCTCCTCGATAGCATTCACCCTTGGTTTGGAGATAAACATCGGAGCCTTTCTGATCTTTTCCTTGCGCACAGCCCTCTGAGCCTCTGCGGTAAAGCCCAGCCCAAACTTGTCATTCTTTTGAGTGAAGTCAGGAAGCTGACCCCAGTTTGCACAATTGCCTTTCTTGATTACAGCCCGGGCATCCTTCAAGGATGCCATCTTCAACGGAAAGTCTTCTTCAACTACTGCCTCAGCCGATGCCAACACGGGAGGTACTTCCTCAAAATGCTGAAAGGGGGTTTCAATAAACTCCCCGTCCATCTCGATATATCAGAATGAATTCAAGTGACTCACCATGTATTCCTCCTCACCCTGCACAGTAACAATCTTCCCTTTGACAGGGTATTTGAGCTTTTGGTGTAAAGTGGAAGTTACTGTCCCAGCTTTGTGAATCCAGGGTCGACCCAACAAGCAGGAGTAAGATGGGCGAATATCCATTACATAGAACGTTGAGTCGAAAACTTGGGAACCCACACGAATAGGGATGTCTACCTCACCGTGCACCATTCTCTTAGAACCGTCGAAGGCTCTAACAATGATGTTACTAGGTCTTAGCTCCAAACCCTCACAATCCAGACGATCCAATGCTTTCTTGGGCAAAACATTCAGGGAAGAACCGGTATCCACTAACACGTGTGCGAGAGTAGTGCCCCTGCATTCTATGGAAACATGCAGGGCATCATTGTGATTTTTCCCTTTGGCGGTAAGGCCTGCATCTGAGAAACCCAAGCCATTGTCAGCTGTCAAATTAGCCACACAGTCGGTGAATTGATCCGCGGAGGTCTCTTGCGGCACATGGGCCGTTTTCAGAAATGAAATCAGGGCTTTTGCATGGGCCTCTGAGCATAACAGCAATGATAGCATAGAGATTTTGGAGGGAGTATGCCCCAACTGTTCAACAACGTTAAAGTCACTTTTTCTGATAATTTTAAGAATTTCCTCCATTTCTTATTGGGAGGCTTCCACAGCAATCTTCTTTTTTGGTGCCTCCGTCCTGGCAGGCAAATCGGTAGCAATTTCTTTGCCCCGAGTATCAGAAGACTCGGCGGCAGTAGTAGACACAGGAACTTGAACATGCACACTTGCGGGTGTGATGGTGAGAGGTTTTCGGATAACTGGCGGTGCAATGTCAGGCGAGAAGAGCCTGCCACTGGGGGTAATCTTGGCGGGACCAGTGATGTTACTGATACTGGTATTGGTGTTGAACTCCTGCTTCACCCCAAGCACATACACGTCGGCTCCATAATGCCATGGAACAGCTTTATCAGACTCATACGGGAGAGGCCCCGGGACAGTAATAGTAATGGGTGCAACAAACATAACTTGGACTGGTTTCTTTACGGGAGCTTTGGCAGGATTGTAGATTGTGACAACAGATATTTCTTCAACGGAAACAGACGGAACAGCAGTTTTCTTGAATAGAATTTCCTTGCTATCCATCAGGCTTTGGATGCCTGACTTCAGCAGTGGACAACCGGTAGGGATAATAGCACACAGGAGGCAACCCTTACTACAACCCGGAAATAAACCGACTAGTAGTAAGTTCCTCTTAACAGTCAAAAGAGGGGTAACAACTTCATTCACCGAAACAGCATACAATTCTTCCTCAATGGCATTTACCCTATGTTGGGGCATAGGAGCAGTTACAACATTTGGTCTCTCAGGCGCTTCAAACTGAATTTCCTTCGCGTCGATAAGATCTTGCACTTTGTTTCTCAAGGCCCAGCAATCATCAGTAGTGTGCCCGGGACTATCAGAATGATAAGCACACCGGGCATTCGGGTTATACTTTGGAGACGCAGTGTTGACGACCTTAGGAGCTTCTTTGGTGGTCACCAAATTGGTGGATAGCAGTTGAGGTAAAATTTGAGATAAGGTCATACTCAGCCGAGTATACTGCCTCTTGGGCCTTTCACTTCTTTGTTGATTGTACTGCTGAGGAGCAGCAACAGGTTTTGAAATGACCAGAGCATTGACGGCTTGACGACTTTCTGGCTTGACTTGTCTTCTAGGACCATAGACGGCACTTGCTTCTTTCTTAAAAGGCCTTTTCTCAGTACTTGTGGAGGCAGCCTTCTGAATCTTTCCTGACTTGATGCCAGCTTCTATTCTCTCGCCCGTTAAGATCAAATCAGTAAACCCCGCGGAAGAGTTACCAATCAGATGATTGAAAAAAGGCCCAGATAAGGTCCCTAGAAACATATCAACAAGCTCACGATCGGTTAAAGGAGGCTGCACCCTGCCAGCCAAATCCCTCCATTTTTGTGTGTATTCTTTGAATCCCTCACTTGTTCCTAGTGACATACCCTGAAGTTGGGTACGAGTAGGAGCAAGATCAGAATTATATTGGTATTGTTTGTAAAAAGCGGTGGCCAAATCTTCCCAATTCCGAACACTGGTTCCTTCTAGCTGATAAAACCATTCCAACTGAGCTCCCGAAAGGCTGTCTTGAAAGAAGTGAACCCAGAGGTTTTTATCTGCCGTATAGGGTTGGATCTTTCTCACGTAGGACCTAAGATGCATTTTGGGACAAGACAGCCCATCATACCTCACAAACACTGGCACTTTGAATTTTGGGGGAATCACAATCCCGACAACCAAACCCAAGTCTTCAAAATCCAAACCCGGTACCCTTTGTAATTCCATGGCGGCCAATCTATCTTCTAACCCTTTGTATTTATCATCAGCTGGAGGGTATTGCTGGTCAGAATAATCTTCATCCTCTTCAACCTCTTCTTCCTCCGCATCAGACTCGGAAGGCACCGCAACTCCATCTCTCTTGCTAGTCCCTTCATCAGAAGTAGGAGGAAATTCAAGTACTCTTCGAGCTTCTCCGTCAAATCTTCTCCCCAAAGTAGCCACCCCGAGCCTCTTCTTCTTTACTGGGTCCTTGTTCCCCAGCAAGGTCTTGAGATCCTCCTGACCTTTAGCCAAGGTTGTCAGGAGTTGCTGGAACTGTGCATTCTGAGCTTGTAGGTCCTTGACTGTTTGCTCGAGATCCATTCTACTGTAATAAACAGCAGACAGATAAGGAAACCTGGAATGAGACTTGCTTATGCACATGATGAATGGTATGCTTATGTATGCAATGCATTCAAGGATTTAGGACATTCAAAATTGTTTTAGACAAAGAAGAACGCACGTCATATTAATAAGAAGAAATTTGTCAGTACATAAATGCCCTATGGGCCAAATATTACAAAATAAACTTCTTAAGGCAGAAAGACATTGCGTATCCTCTTTGGCGTGATGTAGGTATTGAGGGCCTCTTGTTCGTGGAGTCGGAGGGTAAGCTCTAGAACCTTCTTCTCACTGGCGTAGAAGCTAGCTTCAAAAGTGTTCCGTTCCTCCTTGAGCTGAATCCAACTTTTCTGCATTTCCTCCCATGATGTAGGCATGTCTGGATGTAGGATGGTGTAGGGAACCTCTCCTTCATTGACGGGCTCTTTAATCACTGGGAGTACATGAGGATAAGGCATCATTAGACTTTGGGCTTGGGCTCGTACCCACTTGAGATAGGGCTCAAGAGGGATGGAGTTCTTGTGTCCCAGAGTCTTGCTATCAACCTTGTTGAGTTTTCCCCAAGCTCTGATGAATCTTTGGCGAAGTCCTTGCGCATCGTCGTCGAAGTCAAAAACTAGGCTAGGAATCAACATATCATGAGGGCCATCCCTCCGTGCATATCCAAATTGCCTCAAAGCTAGGCAAGGGTTGTAGGTGATACCCCCTCTAATTCCAAGTAAAGGAACATTAGGAAATTCTCCGCAACGATCGACAATGATGACATTTTCTCTGGACCGAGAACACCAATGCACATCAGAATGAGTAAGAGTCATCAATCGTTGGGACCACCTTGTACCTTGGTCATTCTTTAAGACAGATTGTGGAAGGTGCGAAATAAACCACCTTGCGAGGATAGGAGTACAGCACATGAGAACACCCCTCTTTCTCATTGTTCGTGTGTAAAATGAGTGAAGAATGTCCCCAAGCAATGTCGGTATTGGATTTCTGGACAAGAAGATTTTGACAGCATTGACATCTACCAATTGGTCAGGATTTGGGAACAAGACCAACCCATAGATAAGGAGTGCCACAATCTCTTCAAAGGCTTGTAGGTCCAATGAGTTCCAACATTCTTGTGCCTTCTCAAACAAGAATTTTGCTAAGAATCCTTTGACGCCGCTTCTGGTTTCCCAATGCCCCTTGATGTCGGATGATTGTAGATGTAATGCTCGAGCAACATCTTCCGGATTTGGTTCATTTTCCGTACCGTTGAAGGGTAGTTGATTAAGGATAGGAATTCTCAGGAGTTGAGAAAACTCCTCCAAAGTGGGTACCAACTGATAATCAGGGAAAGTGAAGCAGTGGTGAAGAGGGTCAAAGAACTGGAATAGCACTTTCATCATGTCTTCTTCAATGTTGGTGTTGACTAGGCTGAGCAGTCTACCATGTCTTTCACTGAAGGATGAGTTTTCCGGAATTCTTGAGGTGATCTCCTTGAGTTGAGGAGAGATTCTCACAAGGTTGACTTGAATGGTATTTCTGCGAGGAATTTCCATGTCCTACAAAACAAGAACAAAGATGAAGATCCAAAACCCTTGAAATGGTTAGTGAATGCATATGATGTTTTATGATGTTTATGATGTATGCACAAAACATATGTACAAGCAAAACACACCAAGCCCTAGTTTCAGGCTTGCATGGGGTTTCATAGGTAAGTACCCTCTTGAGTGTAGTTGGCTTAAAAACCTGTCCTATAAATAGTAACTGGGTTCTAAGGAGCTCAATATCACTGGATTGTTTTCATTGTTCATTGTTTTGGTTTAGCCACTTAACTAGCGACCAAAATATTCCAAGAAAACAACCCTCAATGAGTGTAGCATCGAGTATCTACCAACTTCGGACTGCACCAAAGCCGGTCATCTCACTACCCCTAATAAAAGGCCAAGATGGTCAAGTAAGGTTCTAGGTCATTAGTGCTTAGTGACATCACTCAGCGGCCCCGTACTCTCCTTGATTGAACTCAAGGGTTACCGGTACTCACAAATATGTCGCACTAATATAGCTATTGCTTAGACCGTGTCGGTATACCCCGCACAGTTTCCACAACGTATTGCTATCTATGAATGTTTCCCAAAATCCGGGTGTAGGATTGCAAACCCAAACAATAGAGCCAAGATATAAAGCAAATAAATCAAACAATTAGTCATGCAAGAGGGTGATCTAAGCCCTAAGGTTACTCCACTTTTAAAAATCTCCCCAGCAGAGTCGCCAGTTCTGTGATACGGTGGGAGAACTGACTATGGTTTTGCGTTTGTTTTCGCAAATGTTTCGGTTGAGCAAGAGTCGCCACCGACTTTTTATTTTATCCTAAGGAAAGGTTAAAAAGCACAGCAAAAACCTTTGAGATGTTTTCTTGGGTTCGGGGAGTAGATTATAGAAAGGGAAGGTATTAGCACCCTTTCTATCCATGGTTATCCATGGGCTCTTAGTTACTTGCTTAGATCACTTGCCTTTTGTTTTCAATTGTTTGAAATGGTGCTTGTGTGTGTGGGTTTGAAAATGTTTTGAAAAGAAGCCAATGTGGTGGCAACCTTTGTAATGATCCATGTGGGGATGTATACAAAGATGTATGTCTTTTGAAAAGGTTTTCATTTATTTTTGAAAATTTGTTTTGAAAGTGTTGTGAGGTGTGTTTTAGAAAATAGGCAAGTGTTTTGTTTTTTGCAAGTTTGATTCAAGTAACTAAGAGTTTATCTACTCCTAAATTTCTCAAAGACTATTGCTATGTTTTAACCCTTTTCATAAGTTTGTTCCACCATTGTATTTGGTGGACAATCTCATGTTAAGATGTGAAAGGGACGGGCGCGGGTCATCGTTTGGACCATAATTGCAATGGTGCCAAGTATCTTTGGGCATTTTCTTTAAGGGACTTGATCATTTTGTTTTGGCAATATTTTTGAAAATGTTATCGAGGGACTATGATCATTTGATTTGTTTGTTTTGCCCAAAGAGACCTAACATGCAATATGGCCCATTTATTTGAAGGCAACAAAGTGGAATACCCTAGGGGGTGCAAGTGTGATTTGTGTGTCCATTTTCATGCTTGTTTGTCTTGAGATTAGGTCATAACTATTTTGTTCGTTTTATTCGCATATAAACCCTAATTCTAGCATTATATATTTAGAAAGCGATAAAGTGCGAAATTTAAACTCTTACGCTATTACAACACAATAATATAGGGAGGGGGTACAATGTTTCAAATGGAGATTTTGACAAGGAATTTAAACCTAAAACTATTACATCAATTTTGAATTTATACAATTTAATTAATGTACAATAATTAAATAAAAATGGAATAAAAATATGCAAGATGCAAAAAAATGTTTTGTATATGTATGAAAAAAAGTATTATTTATGTAAAATAAAAAAGAAAATAAAAAGATATTATTTTTGGAGTATTTTTAAATTTAGGGCAAAACCCTAATTTTCATTAAATGAAATGTATTATTATTGATATATACAATATTTTATCATTTATACACAAAAATAAAATAAGAAAAGAAATGTATTTGTAAAAAATGATTTTTTAGTGTTTAATATTAATAAAATAAAATATGTATATTTTAGTATTTTATTCTAAGTATATTAATAAATATATATATTTATGTATTAAGTTCTAAATATGTATTATATATATAAATAATAATAATTTTTAATATATAAAAAAAAGATATTTTTTATGTAAAATATTTTCAGAGGGTATAATAAAATAAAAATGAAAATAAAAGTATTTCTACCTATTTCTCAATATTTTAATGAAATGTATATATTTATTTATCTAAGTATTAATCAAAAGAAAATCATATAAATACCTAATAAATTAAAAAATGGTGAGAAAAAATATTTTTATATTTTTTATGTCATGAGAAAAAATAAACAAAGTCAATCAAAAAAGAAAAAGGTCAAAAAGTCAAAGAAATAAGCAAATGGGCCTTGGGGGTGTGAAAGCAAAAGAGTGGTGCAAATAAGAAAAGTATTCCAGGCCCAGCCCAGAACCAGTCATCTTCAACCTCTGAACAACATCACTCACGCGTTTTCTATCTCTTGATTCCTGGACTTTCAAGCAAAACTCATAACATGAAAAGTGTAGAGCATGAGAAGACGAATTCAACCATGTAAAGAACTTGACTTAACTCTCTAAGATGAGGGAGAATTTCTTCTCCCCCAATTTCTGACCTAACTTTTATGCCATGTTCAGACTCAAAATTCTTGCAGCACACATAACATAAATGAAATCTAACTATATGGGCATGTTCAGGGCTATGATTGTGACATATTTTTTTCACAAACCTAAAGCTAACAATGCCTAATAAGAGAGATAGAACTTCATGAAGATACTTGTTCAGTTGGAATCGTGCTTTGCAATGGAGGAGTTTTCAGAGCAAGATGATGATTTGTATAGCTTCCTTGAAGTGTAAGGATGCTATTCCAAGTTCTACTTTGTCTTGAAACTCCCTGAATCGTGCTAGAGAACTTCAACTGCAAAACAGAAAAACAAAAATGGTGAAGTGGCTTAGATGTGTTACAGATCGTGCTTTTGCTTTTGGTTAGCTTGCATAGATGGTATGGAAGGTGTGTGAACTGGTTTGGGCAAGAGAGCTCAAGAGAAATGAGAGATAGCACTTAAACTGCAGGGCCTGCCCTGTTTTTGCAGTTTGAGAGTGATTCTGAGATGGAGGGTGTTTTGAAGGCTAAGGGCTCGTGTATTAGCTTGGTTATGTTGTGTGAAATGTGTTTGATAACTTTGTCTAAGTGTTCTTGAGCTGATATGGAAGTTGGTATGTGTTATGGCACTTTTCTTCACTCTTAAGCAAACAAAGGCAACTTGTGTTTCTAGGTCAGTAGAGGACCCCTAATCCTGCTGCAAAGCTTCTCTTGATCAGAGTAATTTGTTCATAATCTTGTGCCAATCATATTTGCAATGTACTTGTTGGATTTTCAATTTGACATAAAGTGTGGCTTTTCAAAAATGGCTATTTTGCTTTATCTAAAAATGGATTAAACCTTCATACAATGCTTTAGCTCAAAGAATATGGTCTTGGCACAAAGAATATGCATTAAATTATTGAGTGTAACTTGGTTTAAGGACCTGTAATCTAGCCTAAAGCATGCTGAGTTCAAATTGCAAGGTTATGGACATGTAACTTGGTCATGAACAAAGTGAGTTTTTGCCATATTGTGAAATTCGATTCTCCCTAACCATGAGGTTGTTTGAGAAGTTCTTGGACATTTTGGAAATCTTGGAATGTGTACTACAATCCATCTTTGAAATGAAATTTGAAATTCCAAGTGGAAGTGTATGGAAAATGGCCTTGAAGTGGGGTAGAAAACCTTGTCAAAATAGGTAAAAAATTCACTAAGTTAAGAATGGTTTAGTGCCCTTATTCAAAAATTTGTAACTTGAGATACAAGCTTCAAATGAGAAAACTTTGTGAATCAAAGTTGTAGATTATGCAACAAGCTACAACTTTCATGTTTTGACTTTTGTTTGAATCCAAATGAATCATGGTGAAAAAGTGGGGCAAAGTTGGGAAAAAATTAGGGTTTTCGATAACTTAGAAAAATTCTAAGTTATGAAAAATTCCATTTTAAACCCTAATTTGCATTTCTTGGTTTCTTGGTGAACAAGTTTCATGATTTGGCATGTTTTGATGAAAAATGAATCTTGACTCTTGATTTTGACCAAAAAGTCAAAGTTTGACTTTTCAGTGTACAGTCAAAATTGATCAATTGACTGGGAAATTCAACTGTCAATCTTGTGTACTTGGGATCTTTTGAGCTTGTTGAGAATGTCAAGACAATTCCATGGGGTCCTTGAGTCCATATGTGAGCTTGGTTTTCCATTGGCTAGGTCAAACAGTCAAAAATTGCCTTTTTACAGTCAAAACCCTAAAAATGACCATTTTGTCCTTTTGGTGATCTGATCAAATTTCTTGTGGAATTGTGATCCAAACTTGATCAAATGGTCCACATGAGTTCATAATGTTGATGTGGGTCAATTTTCATGAGATTTGACTGTCAATTGGCCACAGTTGACTTTTTCCCCAATACAGCTGATTTCTAGGTCATATGTCCAATTGACTGGGCAAAACTTGGAATCAAGACTTGAAACTTGGTATGGATAAACTTGGGAGTCCAATATGAAACATGAAAGTCATCTTAGGCATTTTAGGTCAAAACATCTTTGTGCAAACACAAACCCTAATTTGGGTCCACCAGTGCAAGGAGAAATCTTGAGCAGAGGAAACCCTAATTGGATCTTGATCTTCAAAGGTCTGGTGATGAGAAAATGTTGAGGAAATGGGAGGGCAAATTTTGGGGTACAACAGCGTGGATTATAGAGATTTAAACAGGGCCAGCCCTAAAGATGACTTTCCACTTCCGCACATCAACATCCTGGTTGACAATACAGCTCAACACAAAGTATTTTCTTTCATGGACGGATTCTCAGGCTATAACCAGAACAAAATGGCACCTGAGGACATGGAGAAAACTACATTTGTCACACAGTGGGGTGTGTTCTGCTATAAAGTGATGCCATTCGAACTGAAGAATGCCGAGGCAACCTATCAACGTGCCATGGTAGCTTTGTTTCATGATATGATACATCATGAGATAGAGGTTTACGTAGATGACATGATAGCCCGATCACAAACTGAAGAAGAACACCTTGATAACTTGCAAAAGTTGTTTGTCAGGTTGAAGGAGTACAAGCTAAGATTGAATCCAAACAAGTTCACATTCGGAGTCCGGTCCGGTAAGCTCTTAGGTTTCATTGTCAGCAACAAAGGCATCGAGGTTGATCCTGCCAAAGTCAAAGCGATACAAGAAATGCCTGCTCCTCGTACTGAGAAGGAAGTCAGAGGTTTTTTGGGGCGCCTAAACTATATTGCTAGGTTCATTTCTCTCCTAACATCTACTTGTGAACCAATCTTCAAACTGCCGAAGAAAGACCAGGTAGTTAGATAGAATGATGACTGTCAGATTGCTTTCGATAAAATCAAGGAGTATTTACTAGAGCCTCCTATCCTAATGCCACCCGTCGAGGGAAGACCGCTAATCATGTATCTGACCGTCTTAGAGAATTCAATGGGGTGCGTACTGGGGCAGCATGACGAGTCTGGCCGAAAAGAGCATGCCATTTATTACCTTAGCAAAAAGTTTACCGACTGTGAAACCAGATATTCACTGCTAGAGAAAACTTGCTGCACTTTGGTATGGGCTGCTCCCCGGCTAAGGCAGTATATGTTGACTCATACCACTTTGCTGATATCTAAGATGGATCCGATAAAGTACATCTTCGAAAAGCCTGCTTTGTCTGGAAGGATAGCTAGATGGAAGACGATCTTAACAGAATATGATATACAGTACACTACCCAAAAATCTATAAAGGGAAGTGTGCTAGCTGATCATCTGGCCCATCAAGTTGTAGAAGATTATCAATCCATGAAGTTTGACTTCCCTGACGAAGACATCATGACATTGGACAACATTGAAGATTTCAGACCATATGACGGACCTGAACAAGGATCCCGATGGACCCTGTACTTTGATGGGGCCTCCAATGCGCTTGGTGACGGTATCGGTGCGGTACTTATATCTCCAGAAGGTTGCCATACTCCTTTCACCGCCAGACTTTGCTTCAACTGTACGAACAACATGGCAGAGTATGAAGCATGCATCTTTGGACTCAAGGCTACCATATACTTGGGAATCAAATCTTTAGTTGTGTTTGGGGACTCAGCTTTGGTCATCAGTCAGATCAAAGGAGAGTGGGACACTAAGCATCCTAATCTTATCCCTTACAAAGAACATGTTCTGACATTGCTACCACATTTCGAGCAGATTACCTTCGAGCATTTCCCGCGAGAAGAAAATCAGCTAGCAGATGCTCTAGCTACAATGTCATCCATGTTTAAACTTAAATGGGATAACGAAGCTCCCCAAATCACCATTGAACGGATGGACGAACCTGCACACTGTCACGAGACTAATACCGAAGAAGTAGTGGACCGGCCTTGGTTCCATGAAGTCAAAAGGTATCTCGAGATTCAAGAATATCCTGAAGGAGCTACAATCAATGACAAAAAGTTCTTAAGAAGATTCTCGGCTAAGTTCTTCCTAAGTAATGGCATCTTGTACAAACGCAATCATGATTCTATTCTGCTCCATTGTGTGGACAAGATTGAAGCTGAAAGGATTATGGCTGAATTGCATGAAGGTACCTTTGGAAGCAGGCTACTATTGGTCTACCATGGAAGCAGATTTGCAAATAGTGGTCAGGGGGGTGTGGAAAGTAAAAACAACAAGCCCAAGGCGCCAAGGCCCAGAACTTCATCCATGTCCTCCAGCTTCTTCTCCTTGCGCGTGTTTTTCTCCTTTAGCTGGATTTTGATATGACAATGTGGGGACTTTGAGTGAGGCCTGAGGATTGTGTGAGCTTCCTTGAAGTTCCTTCAACCTATTCCAATACATAGCTGGCTTTTTGGATGGCCAAAACTCTCTGTAGAAGTCAAGTTGCAAGCTTCCAAAGTGAAAATGGTAATGGCTGAAATAGGGGTTACAACAACAATGTAAAGGCTTGGATAGCTTTGATGTGATGTGGATGAAGTGTTTCAAAGGTTAAAAGGCAAAACGCACAGGCCAAAATGAAGTTGGCAAGGATTTTGCAGAAGCTGGATGTTTGGGCAGAATTTTTGTGTTTTTTGAGCTTGAGAGTGTTTTGGATGTTAAGCATTTGTGTCCCAGTTTGTAAAAAGTTTGTGAATATGTATAGAATGATACAAAGCCCACTCTTCCCTTGCTGTACAAGTTCTGACTTCTTTTGTAACTTTTCTTGCATTTGAAGAAAAGTGACAAGACAAATGCATCATGCTTGTACTAGCTACCTCAAGGGCTGATAAGAGTTGGTATGCTTTACTTAATTCCTGTGGAAATTGCCTGCACCAAAGAGACAGCTCCAAGGCTCAAGAATGATAAAGTTGCAAAAATCTTGCTTTATGAAAATGGCATTGTGAACTTTTGGCCATTTATGGAATTATTTCTTATACAATGCTCCAAAAGCAAAGATAAAGCCCTTATCCTCTGAGTTTGCATTTAATTATGGAGTGTAGAATGAGTTTAGGACCTGTAATGCAAGGTACAAGCATCCTTGATCAGATTTGCAACTTGACACTTTGTAAAAATGGCTTGATTAAAAGTGACAAAATAGTGGTCAAGGGGGTGTGGAAAGTAAAAACAACAAGCCCAAGGCGCCAAGGCCCAGAACTTCATCCCTATCCTCCATCTTCTTCTCCTTGCGCGTGTTTTTCTCCTTCAGCTGGATTTGGATATGACAATGTGGGGACTTTGAGGGAGGCCTGAGGATCGTGTGAGCTTCCTTGAACTTCCTTCAAACTATTCCAATACCTAGCTTGCTTTGTGGATGGCCAAAACTCTCTGTAGAAGTCAAGCTGCAAGCTCCAAGTTTTAAAATGGAAATGGATGAAACATAGCTTACAGAACCAGAACAAAGGCTTGGATAGCTTTGATATGATGTATGGAAGGTGTTTGAAGTGTCAAGCCACAAAACGCACAGCCAAAAATGAAATGGCTATGGCTTTGCAGAAATTCTGAGTTTGGGCAAAAATATGGTGTTTTTGAGTTTTTCAGTGTTTCAGATGTTAAGAATTCGTGTTTTTAGTTTGTAACAAGTTTGTGAATATGTATAGAATGGATATAAAGTCCACTCCTACTAGTTGTACAAGCTTTTCACCTTTTGGCCAACTTCCTTGCATTTTAAGAAAAGTGAAATGAATTATGCAACATGCTTGTACTGGCTAGTTTGTGAGCTGCAGAGAGTTGGTATACATTACATGGGACCTGTGGAAGTTGTTTGTACCAAAGGGACGGCTCCAAGGCTCAAGATTTGTAAAGTTGCAAAATCTCACCTTTATGAAAATGACATTGTAACCTTTATGCCATTAATGGAATTATCTCTTGTACAATGCTCCAAAAGCTAAGATAATGCCTTTGTCTTCTGAGTTAGCATTTAATTATGGAGTGTAGAATGAGTTTAGGACCTGTAAAGCAAGGTACAAGCATCATGGATCTGATTTGCAACTTGGTGCATTATAAAAATGGCATGAACAAAAGTGATAAAATACCAACTTCACTTCTTCGATTCTCCCTAACCAAAAATGATCTTGGAGAGTTCTTGGACATTTTGGAAAGCTTGAAATGTGTTCTATAATACATCTTTGAAATTAATTTTGAGATACCTCTTGGAACTAGGTGAAAAATGTCCATGAAGTTGGGTCCAAAACCTGCCTAAATTAGGGCAAAATTTCACTAAGTTATTTAGTTCATGGACCTATATTCACAAATTCATAACTTGAGATCCAAGCATCTTTTAGGAAAAGTTTGTGAAGAAAAGTTGTAGATTTCATGGAGGACTACAACTTTCATGTTAGAAGTTTTATTTTAATCAAATTGCATCATGATGAAAAAGTGGTGGAAAGTTGGGAAAAATTGGTTTTCTTGGTCAACAAGTTTCATTTTTTGACATATCTTGATGAGTTATGACCCTTAACACTTGATTTGGACCAAAAAGTCAAAGTTTAACTTTTCAGTGCACAGTTGACTTTTGATCAGTTGACTGCAAAATTCATCTGTCAATCCAATGAACTTGAGATCTTTTGAACCATGTGATTAGGTAAATATGATGCCATTGAACCCTTTAAATCATGTTTGAACCCAATTGGTCATTGGCTAGGTTAAAAATCAGAAATTGCCCTTTCTCAGTCAAAACCCTAATTTTGACCATTTTGCCCTTTTGACGATTTGATCAAATTTCTTGAGGAGTTGTGATCCAAACTTGATAAAATGGTACATATAAGTCTAAAATGTTGTTGTGGATAAAAAATTATGAAGTTTGACGGAAAATTTCCATGGTTGACTTTTTCCCCAATACAGCTGATTTTTAGGTCAACTGTCCAATTGACTGATTAAAAATGTGATTCAAGGCTTGAAACTTGTCATGAGAAATCTTAGGGGTCCAAGATGGTGTATGAAAGTCACATGAAGCATTGATGGTCCAAAAATCCTTGTGAAAACTCAAACCCTAATTTTGGGTTATCAATGCAAGATGAAGTGTCTTGAGCTGACCAAACCCTAATCTTGTCTTGAGTCCAAGAAGCCTTGTGAGGAAAATCTTGATAAATGAGAGGGAAAATTTTGGGGTACAACAGCTGCCCCTGTTCAATCTTCTTGAACCTGAAGAGTTAGATTGGCGAGTTTTGTCGTTCGTGACTCGAAGGTAAAAGATGATTGGACACTAGAGTGCCCGTAAATTTGCATTCGTCAAAGTGTAGTTGAGGGAATGGGCTTAAAGATGCCATTTGGAGAGGTGATAGAATCTTGTCGGAGATGGGCTCGTAGATGCCATCCAAGAATGTTTGTTGAATTGTAAGTTGTAAGTCAAAAGAATGAGTATCAGAATGGTGTCTGGAACGTATCTGAGCTGTATCCGGAGACTGAATCTGTACGAGCAATGGAATAGCGTCTGTGTATGGAGCGTGTCCGAGCTGTAATTGAATAAGTAACAAAATGACTTCCGTTTCTGGAGTGTATCTGAACTAGAAACTGAATGAGTAACAAAATGAATTCCGTGTCTGGAGTGTATATGTATTGTAATCTGAATAAGCGACAGAATGGCATCCGTGTCTGAAGCGTATCTGAACTAGAAACTGAATAAATAGCAGAATCACTTTTGTGTCCAGAGTGTATATGTACCTGAATCTGATAGTTGAAACCTGAATAAGTAACAAAATGACTACCGTGTCTGGAGCTTATCTCGACTGTAATCTGAATAAGTGACAGAATGGCATCCGTGTCTGGAGCGTATCTGAACTAGAAACTGAATAAATAGCAGAATGACTTCCGTGTCTGGAGTGTATCTGTACCTGAATCTGATAGTTGAAACTTGAATAAGTAACAGAATGGCTACCGTGTCTGGAGCGTATCTGGACTGTAATCTGAATAAGTGACAGAATGGAATCAGTGTCTGGAGCGTATCTGAACTAGAAACTGAATAAATAGCAGAATGACTTCCGTGTCTGGAGTGTATCTGTACCTGAATCTGATAGTTGAAACCTGAATAAGTAACAGAATGGCTATTGTGTCTGGAGCATATCTGGACTGTAATCTGAATAAGTGACAGAATGACTTCCGTGTCTGGAGTGTATCTGGACTAGAAACTGAATAAATAGCATAATGACTTCCGTGTCTGGAGTGTATCTGTACCTGAATCTAATAGTTGAAACCTGAATAAGTAACAAAATGGCTACCGTGTCTGGAGCGTATCTGGACTATAATCTGAATAAGTGACAGAATGACTTCCGTGTCTGGAGTGTATCTGGACTGTAATCTAAATAAGTGACAGAATGACTTCCGTGTCTGGAGTGTATCTGGACTGTATCTGAAAACTGAGGTCTGAATGAGTATCAGAATGGCATCCTTGTCTGGAGCGTATCTGTACTGTATCATGAACTTGAATCTGAATGATTAACAGAATGTCATCCGTATCTGGAGTGTATTTGTACTGTATCTAAAATCTTTGAATATTGTTAATGATAGCTGTTAATCTTATCCTGAAAAGGGTAAAATGTTAGCTGAAACACAAAGTTATGTTGCATGAAATGTATGATGCAATAAATGTGTCTTATCAATGTTTATGATATATGGATGTAATGTATGCGCATGTAAGCTGATTTACTGTATTGCTGAGGAAAATAAATCATTGACTGCTGCCGGGGACAATAAATCCTTGATTGTTGAGGATAAGAAATCCTTGGCGACTTCACCGGGGATATGGGGATTCTTCATGTCTTGAAGTTGGAGTATTGACAAAAATTCCGTTGTGAGAGTAATGCCAAATACTGCTTGAGTAATCTACTTGGGGAATCCAGAGAATTTTGATGACTTATGTTGGGAATTAATAAGAACTCTGTTGGGGAAGAAAGCTATCCTGCTGGGGAGTAGTGAAGACTCTGTGGGGAAGAAAGCTATACTGCTGGGGAGTAGGTTCAGGAGTTTGGGTTGTCTGCCATTCTACTGGGGATCTATCAGAAGTTGTTGTCTGGTTGGTTTCCAGGCTTCAAAATAACTTGTTGGGGAATTTGGAGCAACTTAATGGTTTCCGCTGAGGATTGATAGTTGGAAATTTCAGCTCCGCTGTGGATCTGTAGTTCAAAGTTTTGGCTCCGCTGGGGATTGAAAGTTTCAGCTCTACTGGGGATCTTAGTGATGTACTGTAGGGATTGCTCATGGAATAGCCTAAAGACGTTTTCCTAATCTTTCAACCTGTCAGTAATTATTCTTTTCCACTTTGTTTATTTGTAAACAGTAATTATGTTCAAATGCATATGTTCATTAATGAATCATTGGACGTTTTTGCACATAAAAACACGAGTGTAAAGAAAAAGGCAAATAGTTTTTTTGTACTTTGAAAAGACATCTTTGTATTTACTTTGAATAAGTATTTTGTACAAAAGGATACAAACATCCTAGTAAGAGGAGGTGTCATAAAAGTAAGAAAAATTTATACAAAGAAAGATAGCTATGTGTATAAAATCCCATGGGGTTCCCATTCTGCTATAGCCTTCGTATCTCCGAATATCTTGTCCATTCGTCGCTTCGTCCGAAGATGATTGGATTGATCAGAAGTTCAGAGTTTGTCTGTGAAGAGATTTTCCTTAAAGTGATCCGACGAGATATAGCCATACACTTTAATTCCCTAAATTTTGCCTGGATCGCCCTTTCGGGTTTTTAGTCCACCGGGAAACCGTTTTTTGCCCAAGTCTCCCTTTCGGGTTTTCAACTTGCCGAGTGTACAATTTTTTTATTTATTTTATCCCTAATTTTTGCCCGAACCTTTTTGGTTCGTCGGGATGCCCTTGTTTTGCATAGGTGTGTCAACCTAGCGGGTCTTTTATGGTGTGGCAGGTTGTCGCCGTCCATGGTGGTTAAGATCATTGCCCCACCAGAAAAGATGTTCTTGATTACAAATGGTCCTTCATAGGTAGGAGTCTATTTGCCCCTGGGATCACTTTGTGGCAAGATGATACGCTTGATCACTAGATCTCCAACTTGATACACTTGACGTCTGAGTTTCTTGTTGAAAGCTTTGATCATCCGCTTTTGATACGTTTGACCATGGAAAACAGCAGTAAGTCTCTTTTCGTCAATTAAGTTTAATTGATCAAGTTAGGTTTGGATCCAATCGTCTTCACTCAAACCGGCATCTTTCATGATTCTCAAAGAGGGGATCTAAACCTCGATAGGCAAAACAACCTCCATGCCATAAACCAAGGAATAGGGTATTGCCCTAGTTGATGTGCGAGCCGTGGTACGGTACCTGTGGAGAGTAAATGGTAGCATATCATGCCAGTCCTTGTAGGTGACTGCCATTTTTTGTATGATCTTTTTGATGTTTTTGTTCACAGCTTCGACAACACCATTCATCTTTGGCCGATAGGGGGATGAATTATGATGTTGAATCTTGAACTGCTCGCACAAGGCGGTGATCATAGTATTGTTAAGGTTCGTACCGTTATCAGTGATGATCCTTTCTGGGATACCGTACCGGCAAATAAGGTTCTACTTGATGAAGCGGGAAACAACATTCTTAGTAACGGATGCGAAGGAAGTTACTTCGACCCATTTGGTGAAATAATCAATGGCCACCAGAATGAAGTGGTGTCCATTGGATGTTGTAGGCTTGATCTCCCCAATCATATTGATTCCCCACATAGCGAAGGGCCAAGGAGCTGTTAAGAAATTTAGAGGAACCGGAGGCACGTGCACCTTGTCTGCATAGATTTGACATTTATGACAAGTTCGGGAGTGTTGATAGCAGCCTGCTTCCATGGTAGACCAGTAATAGCCTGCCCGCAGAATCTTCTTTACCATCGTATGCCCGCTAGAGTGAGTGCCAAAGGTACCTTCATGCAATTCAGCCATGATCTTTTCAGCTTTAATCTTGTCCACACAACGGAGCAGAACAGAATCATGATTGCGTTTGTACAGGATTCCATTACTTAGGAAGAACTTAGCCGAGAATCTCCTTAAGAACTTTTTGTCATTGAATGAAGCTCCTTCAGGGTATTCCTGAGCCTCGAGATACCTTTTGACTTTATGAAACCAAGGCTGGTCCACTACTTCTTCGGTATTAATCTCGTGACAGTGCGCTGGTTCATCCATTCGTTCAATGGTGATCTGGGGAGCCTCGTTATCCCATTTAAGTTTAAACATGGATGACATTGTAGCTAGAGCATCTGCTAGCTGATTTTCTTCTCGCGGGAAGTGCTCGGAGGTAATCTGCTCGAAATGTGGTAATAATGTCAGAACATGTTCTTTGTAAGGGATGAGGTTTGGATGCTTAGTGTCCCATTCTCCTTTGATCTGACTGATGACCAAAGCTGAATCCCCAAACACAACTAAAGATTTGATTCCCAAGTCTATGGCAGCCTTGAGTCCAAAGATGCATGCTTCATACTCTGCCATGTTGTTCGTACAGTTGAAGCAAAGTCTGGCGGTGAAAGGAGTATGGCACCCTTCCGGAGATATAAGCACAACACAGATACCGTTACCGAGTGCATTGGATGCCCCATCAAAGTACAAGGTCCATCGGGATCCTTGTTCAGGTTCGTCATATGGTCTGAAATCTTCAACATTGTCCAATGTCATGATGTCTTTGTCAGGGAAGTCAAACTTCATGGATTGATAATCTTCTACAGCTTGATAGGCCAGATGATCAGCTAGCACACTGCCCTTTATAGCTTTTTGGGTAGTGTACTGTATATCATATTCCGTTAGGATCATCTGCCATCTAGCTATCCTTCCAGACAAAGCAGGCTTCTCGAAGATGTACTTTATCGGATCCATCTTAGATATCAGTAAAGTGGTATGAGTCAACATATACAGCCCATACCAAAGCGCAACAAGTTTTCTCGAGCAGTGAATATCTGGTTTCATAGTCAGTAAACTTTTTGCTAAGGTAATAAATGGCATGCTCTTTTCGGCCAGACTCGTCATGCTGCCCCAGTACGCACCCCATTGAATTCTCTAAGACGGTCAGATACATGATTAGCAGTCTTCCCTCGACTGGTGGCATCAGGATAGGAGGCTCTAGTAAATATTCCTTGATTTTGTCGAAAGCAATCTGACAGTCATCATTCCATCTAACTACCTGATCTTTCTTCAACAGCTTAAAGATTGGTTCACAGGTAGATGTTAGGTGAGAAATGAACCTAGCAATGTAGTTTAGGCGTCCCAAAAAACCTCTGACTTCCTTCTCAGTGCGAGGAGCAGGAATTTCTTGTATCGCTTTGACTTTGGCAGGTTCAACCTTGATGCCTTTGTTGCTGACAATGAAACCTAAGAGTTTACCGAACCGGACTCCGAATGTGCACTTGTTTGGATTCAACCTTAGTTTGTACTCCTTCAACCTGACAAACAACTTTTGCAAGTGATCAAGGTGTTCTTCAGTTTGTGATCGAGCTATCATGTCATCTACGTAGACCTCTATCTCATGATGTATCATATCATGAAACAAAGCTACCATGGCGCGTTGATAGGTTGCCCCGACATTCTTCAGTCCGAATGGCATCACTTTGTAGCAGAATGTACCCCATGTGTGACAAATGTAGTTTTCTCCATGTCCTCAGGTGCCATTTTGATCTGGTTATAGCCTGAGAATCCGTCCATGAAAGAAAATACTTTGTGTTAAGCTGTATTGTCAACCAGGATATCGATGTGTGGAAGTGGAAAGTCATCTTTAGGGTTGGCCCTGTTTAAATCTCTATAATCCATGCACATTCTCACTTTGCCGTCCTTTTTAGGCACGGGAACAATGTTAGCAACCCATTAAGGATAGGAGCTAACAGCCAGAAATCCAGCATTGAACTGCTTCATAACTTCTGCTTTGATCTTCTCTGACATGTCAGGTCTCATGCGGCGAACTTTTTGTTTCACTGGTGGACAGTCTTCTCTTGTGGGTAGACGGTGTACCACAATGTCTGTATCGAGTCCAGGCATGTCTTTGTATGACCAGGCAAATATATCAACATAATCATGCAACAACTGAATTAGGAGCTCCTTCACACTCGGCTCTAGATTGGCACCCACTCTAATTTCCTTTTTATCTTCCTCAGTACCCAAGTTGTTTGTATCCAATAGCTCCTCATGAGGTTGAATAGCTCTTTCCTCTTGTTGTAGAAGTCTGGCCAATTCCCCTGGCACCTCACAATCTTCCTCACCTTCGTATTCGGTTTGGTATACCAGATCTTCAGAGTCACTGAAGGCTATAGCAGTATCGTTACCCATGGGATCCGGATTGGAAGGGTACCTGCATTTGTGAGTGTGGGTGTGTGTAAGGGATAGCCATCTTAAAACAATAAAATGTAAAAGAAAGACAATGAGCACAAAAGGTTTATATATGAAAAAGCGTTTGTTGTACCCCAAAATTTTCCCTCCCATATTCTTCAAAATTTGCAAAGAGCAAGCTTCAAAATTCTCCCAGGGTTGCACAGCTCAAGGGCCTCCTAACAGTCAAAAGCTAGGGTTTTGGTTCTGACAAAGAAAGTGAAGTTTCCAAGGGCCCAATCAAGTCCCACATGCTTATAAACATGGTCAAGCATCCTCATACCAAGTTTCAAGACTTACAGCACAAAATTGCACAGTCAAAAATCCTAATTGCCCTACAGTCAACTGCAGGGGCAAAATGGTCATTTGACAGTCAAAAGTTCAAATTTTTGGTCAACATCTCATTTTGAAGCCACAAACATCATTTTATCAATGCTTGATCATGATTCTCAAAGCTTGGCTCAAAAAGCCTCAAGATGCAAAAGTTTCCATATTTGGACAGTTGAAAAAGTCAACTGTAACTTGACCAAGGCATAACTTCCACATGGATTATCAGAAAAATTCCATCCAAAGCTCATTTTGAAGAGAAAGACATTTCCTATAACTCCTCTTCACACTTCAAGTCCAATAAATGCTCTCACAAAAAGTTATCAATTTCAACATTATAGGTCATTTTCAAAAGTCAACAAAAAGGGACTTTAAGTCAAAGGACATAATTTGAGATTGGTAAATCAAAATGACATGGGACCAAAGACATTGGTTAGAGTACTTCAAGACCTTTCCAAAATGTCCAAGAACATGATCAAAGCTTAAAAATTGAGCAAGATATGCCTTGTGGAAGTTGGGAAATTTTTGGATATTTTGAAAAGTCAACTTTGCTTCAAATGCCTTAAAAATGCTAATGGGCCTCTTTTTCTTCCAAAATCCATCATCCAAGGCATGTGCACGACCATTTGGCCCAAAGGGAAGTTATTCATCATTTTTATTTCATTTATTTGATTTTTAATTGCTAATAATTCATTTAATTAATTAAAATATATGAAAAATACCAAACCTAAGTTTTTAAATCTTTTTATGCATGAAATACACTCAGTATTTCGTGTATGATCAGATTTGGAAAGAATCAAGGCAATTGAACATGATTTGTATCAAATTTGTATGAAAAAAGATTTGAAAAGATTATGCAAAAATCACAAAATCAAAAGCATTGATTCCATGGATATTTGGCTTATTTTATTGACCTAAAACACTCATACATATATATACATGCAAACCCTAGTGCTGATAACATGAATGCTGCGCCCCATCTCAAGAACCAAACTTGCAATTTTATCAAAAAAGTCCAAAACTGAAAGTGGCCTTAGAGAACGATTCAGAGGAAAACTTTGATTCCATTAGCTTGCAAAAGTCTCCAGGGACGTTTCTGAATCAAAAGCATCATCCCTAACGCCCAGGATTGGTATATGGCAGTTCAACTGTTTCACTCTTTTGCATAAATCGTATTTCATCATTCATGCCGTGATTTTGAATTCTAATACTTGTTTTGTGTTACTCTTATCATTCTGAAGCTAACTGTATTGTTTAATTAAGTTTTCATCACCCATACGCGATTTCACCATGGACGATTATTAGGTTTCCTCAAATTTCAAATTGGGTACTTTCACATCCTGTAAAATTGAGACTTCCCAGTGCCATGGTTAAAATCAGGAAGCTTGGACGAATATAACACACACCTCGCGCTCAATTTATGAGCCACCATGTGCTAATCGTTATTTTTGCACTTGTTACTTAGTGGGGGTTTAAAACCCCCGCTATTTAAATGTATTTTTGTTTCAGGTACAAAAGCCATGGGAGAAGATGATGATGTGTAGGCCAGTGGTTAGCTCGTTCAAATTTCGCGCGAAAACGCCCCACTAACTTTTGTTTTATTTCATATTATTTATTAGTTACATTATAAACAAAGCGCTTCGTTGGTTCAAGTGGCAGGCATGTGCATTGGTAATCTCTAGGACCTGGGTTCGATCCCCAGGTCCCCCTCCCTTTCAATAATATTTTTCCAATCATGCTTCTGTGCAGTTTCAATGCAAGCGTCCACCATACATCCATCCTCCAGGTTTGCCACGCGTTTAGCAAGATCAATCCAAGGGCACTGATTGGAAGAACACCCTGGACGTTGGTCAAACATGCCACATGCTTCATGAAAAAGTTAGAAGGGCCAGGAGGTTATTGGGCCAGAAATACTAAATGGTACCTCCAATTGGGGACAGAACCCCCCAAGGTTTTACAATTCCTTTCTTTCTTATTTTTATTTATTTCAATTATTTCTTTTTTTTATTCCTTAAATTAATTATTTTCACAAAATATAAAAATAACAAAAAAATCAGAAAAAGGCAAAAAATAAAATGTGTTTTATTTAAATATTATCTTTTTTTTTGTAAATAAATAATATCATTTAATTTAGTTTTCAATTCTAGGGTTAAGTTTAATGCTTTTCTTAATAAATTAAAAACTTGTAGAATTAGGTTTTAATTATTTTAATTACTTTTTCTTTTATTTTCTCATTACTAATAACTAATTATTCATTTTTATAAATCAAATTGCATTAATTAATTAGGTTTAATTCTAGGTAATTTTCATATTTTCTTAATAAATTAAAAAATAGCTAGAATTAGGTTTAAATTCCATTTAATTCTCATTAAAATCATAAATACCAAAAAAACCTCAAAAATAATTCCTTTTTATTTTATTTTAATTAATTTGTTAATAATAATGTAATTTCATTAAAAAAGGGTCCAACGCCCTCGCTTTCAATTTTAATTCAATTCGCGCGTTTTATTTCTTTTTCTTATAATATTTATGTAACTCTCCCAAAGCCATGTAGTTCGGACATATTATATTTCTCGCATTTTATTTCTTTATTTTATGTCAAATCGGGTCCTGGATTAAATTTGGCGATGTGGACCCGCGCCTTTGTAATAGCTTAGGAAATTTACATTTCTCGCAACTTTTTTAACTGTTAACAATTGCATGCAAGAATGAATGACAAAAATAAAAACAAAAGCGTAGATCACCCATGACATGACAAAAGACAAAAATATCTGAAAACGATACACAAATCACACACCACCCCTAGGGTACGCCTCACTGTTGCCTTGCCTCGAAAGGTGATCGTCGAGTAAAGGATGTCTTAGTAAGTCCTCATGATCCGGGAACCTGGCATGAGGATAGCTTCTAAGGTATCTTCCTATTGCTCTGGTGATCACCATGTCCCGAACTTCGAATTGACCCGAACACCTCCAACGGTGGTTCTACCTACCTCTCAATGGTGGGATGGCACTACTTTAAAGGACATTTACACAGACGAATTCCTTAGGGTAGGTAGACGACTCTAGATACTTGCTCTAATTTCAAAAACAAATCAAAAAATACTTTTCACACCGACACCTTTTCAAAAAGCTTTTGAAAGCAATTTTTCAAACACTCTTGAGGACCGATACAAGAGTCGAACTGGAATTTTCAAAGAAACTTTTTTTAAAACCCACAGTTGAAAAGCAAACAAACCTTTTGAAAACACAAGTGAGCAAGTATCTAAGAGCCCATGGATAACCATGGATAGAAAGGGTGCTAACACCTTCCCTTTCTATAATCTACCTCCCGAACCGAGAGCAATCTCTATAAGGAATTTTTCTGTGCTTTTGTCCTTTCAATTTGGAGAAAATAAAAGACGGTGGCGACTCTTGCTTCCGCGACATTTCGCGAACCAGCGTTAAACAGTCAGTTCCAGATCCACCGATCACAGCGTCCATGATTCATTAAATGACATATGAAAATGAAATAAAAACCCTTACAAATGGACAGTTGTGCCTCGGGTAAGACACAAGGTTGAAAATGTACGAATTGTTTGTGAATTATTACAAGTCCAACAGAAATGTAAAAGATAAATTACTGCGGTATGAAAGTAATTGGGATGAAGTCCTTGGCTTCCCAGTTGCATAGTCCTCCACCGACAGTAGGAAATATCCAATCTTCTAAGCTGCCCTCCTCTTCACTGTCCTCTAGTGCATTAACCCTTTGGTGGCTGATCTTCACAGGTGGCCCTCCGGCACGGGCGCGGCGCACAGCCTTCTGAGCAGTCGAAGTAAACCCCAAGCCGAACTTGGCTGATTTGTAAGGAATGTATGGAAGCTGCCCCCAGATGGTGCACCCCCTTCTTCAATTACTGCCTTTGCATCCTTGAGAGATGACATCCGAGGTGCAGGTCTTGTGATGATAGGAATCGAGGATACCGCCTTGGTCGCCACTATTTCCTAAGAGACTTCTTCAAAATGTTGGAAAGGGGTTTCAATGAATTCGCCATCCAATTCTACATATCAGAAAGAATTCAGATGACTAATCATGTATTCCTCTTCCCCATGGACAGTTATGATCTTCCCTTGGACAGGGTACTTCAGCATCTGATGCAAAGTGAAGGTGACCGCACCGGCATTGTGAATCCAGGGACGTCCCAACAGACAAGAGTAAGAAGGACGGATATCCATCACGTAGAATGTTGAATTGAACGTCTGGGTACCCACCTTTATCGGGATGTCTACCTCTCTATGGACCATCCTCTTAGAGCCGTCAAATGCTCTCACAATTATATTACTAGGTTTTAAAGTCAACCCCTTGCAATCCAACCTATCTAAGGCTTTCTTTGGTAAGATGTTCATAGATGATCCCGTATCAACCAAGACATGGGCTAGGGTAGTTCCTCTACACTCCACTGAGACATGTAGTGCATCGTTGTGTTTTCTCCCTTTGGATGTCAAGTCAGCATCGGAGAAACCCAGGCCATTGTCAGCTGTTAAACTGGCCACACACTCTTGGAATTGATTCACGGACGTCTCTTGCGGCACATGAGATGTCTTCAGAAATTTTACCAAATCTTTAGCATGTGCCTCAGAGAACAGCAGCGATGCTAACATAGAGATTTTGGAGGGGGTCTACCCCAGTTGTTCAACCACATCATAATCACTTTTCTTTATGATCCTCAGGATTTCTTCCATCTCCTTCTTGGATGTTTCAGGAATAACTGTCAGGACAGGCTCCTCTTGAACATTCTTTCCTTTATTCTCAGCAGTGGAAGTAAGGATAGGAATTGTGTTGTCTTCTTTGTTGGTCGGTACACTTGCAGGTACAATCACTGGTACAGATGTAATCTTCGGAACAGCCACGGGTCCAAAGACTGCTGTTGGAGGAGCAATCTCTGGAGAGAAGATCCTCCCGATACGGGTAACCTTACTTGTTCCGGCAATCTTACTGATGTCGGAATTGTCCTCTTCGGAGCTCTCTTCTTCGGCAATCTGTTCAATCTGTTTGACACCATGATAGTAGATTTCTCCACCATAATTCCATGGCACCGTTTTATCTGATTTGTAAGGGGTTGGCCCGGGCATTGTTATCTTTAATGGAGTAGTCACTGGAGCAGATGTAATCCTAACGGGTCTTTTAGGGATCCTGGAAGGATTGGCGTATATGGTTATTATTGAAACCTCTGGAACTGGAATGGGTGAAACAGGAGCTTTCTCAAACAAAATTTCCTAGTTATCAATCAGTTGTTGGATACCTTTTTTCAATAGAGGGCAATCAAATGATGAGGACAGGAAAACAAGGCAGTCTTTATCACAACCTGGGAAAATACCAGCTTTCAACAGATTCAACTTGATGATCAGGAGCGGAGTTAACAGTTCATCCACAGTAGAAACAAACAGATCTTCCTCAACAGGATTGGCATTGTGACCATGCCTAGGCATCGGAGCAGAGATAACATTCGGTTTCTCAAGCGCTTCAAACTCAACTTCCTTCGCGTCTATCAGGTCTTGAATCTTGTTCTTCAGAGCCCAACAATTGTCGGTGTCGTGACCTGGACTTTCAAAATGGTATGCGCACCTAGCATTCAGATGGTAGTGTGGAGACGCAGTATTGGGATTTTTAGGGGCCTCTTTTAGCATGGCCAAATTCAACTTCAAAAGATGTGGTAGGACCTAAGCTGGAGTCATGTTAATCTTGGTGAATTGCCGAACTGGCTTTTCCACCCTTTGCTGGTTATTTCTCGGCTGATTGTTTCTCGGCTGGTCTGATGCAAGCTTTTGAATCATAACGGCCCCCACCATTGGTCGGCGCTCGGTTCTTCCCTGATTCCTCTGTGCATAGACAGCAGACACTTCCTTCTTTCCAGTGAAGGGCTTTTTTATAGTTGTAGAGGCATATGCATCTTTCATAATTTTCCCACTTCTTATACTGGCTTCCACCCTTTCGCCAGTTAAAATCAATTCGATAAACCCTGCAGAGGAGCTACCAATCAGATGATTAAATAAAGGACCTGATAGAGTTCCCAAGAACATGTCCACTAGCTCCCTTTCAGATAAAGGTGGTTGCACCCTTCCGGCTAAATCCCTCCACTTTTGGGCGTAGTCTTTGAAGCCCTCATTGGATACCGTGGCCATACTCTGGAGTTGAGTACGGGTTGGTGCCAGATCGGCGTTGTATTGATACTGTTTATAGAAGGCTTCTGCCAAGTCTTCCCAATTATGGACATCAGCCTTCTCCAACTGGTAGAACCAATCAAGTTGTGTTCCTGATAAACTGTCCTGGAAAAAGTGGACCCACAAGTCTTTGTCAGTAGAATGCAGTTGAATTTTCCTGACATAAGATCGTAGGTGCATCTTGGGACAAGACACCCTATCATACTTGAAAAATAGTGGCACTTTAAACTTGGGCGGGATTACAATTCCTGACACCAACCCTAACTCCTCAAAGTCTAGACCCGGTACTCTCTGTAATTCCATAGCAGCTAGACGCTCTTCCAGATGTTTGTATTTGTCATCGGCTGGAGGGTATTATTGTTCAGAGTAGTCCTCTTCTTCCTCTTCTTATGCTTCAGAATCTGATGGCACTGCCGTTTATTTTCCTTTTCTCTCCCCTTCATCAGAGGTTGTTGGAAAGTCTAGGGTCCTTCTGGCATGTCCCTGAAACCTTCTGCCCATGATAACCACACCATCTGGCTTCTTCTTCTTTTTCTCTTTCTCTTTCTCTAGCAGAGTCTTTAGTTCCTCCTGCCCCTTGGCCAAGGTCAAGAGTAGCTGTTGAAATTGTGAGTTATGAGCTTGCAAATCTTTAACTGTCTGTTCAAGATCCATCTTGCTGGAATAAACAGTAGAAGGATGAGGAAACTTGTTGCAAATACCTGTTTATGCTCATGATGAATGATATGTATTCATGCAATGTTTTCAAGGATTTGAAAATTCAAATTTGTTTTAAAGAAAAAGGAAACACACATTATATTAATAAAATAGAATTTGAGTACATCAATGCCCCTAGGGAAAAATAATACAAAATTCTAAGATAAAAAGACGTTGTGCATCCTCTTTGGTGCAATGTAGGTGTTGAGAGTCTGCTCTTCATGAAGTAATCGAGTGAGTTCCAAAACCTTCTTCTCGCTTGCGTAGAATTGGGCTTCGAAAGTATCACGTTCTCCCTTGAGCTGTATCCAACTCCTTTGTAAGTCTTCGAGTGATGTTGGCATGTCAGGATGTAGGATGGTGTATGGAACCTCTCCTTCCTTAACAGGCTCTATAATCACTGGGAGAATGGAGGGGTAAGGCATCATAAGACTTTGGTCGCGGGTTCGTACCCACTTGAGGTAAGGCTCAAGAGGGATGGAATTCTTGTGTCCCAGAGTCTTACTATCTACCTTGTTTGGCATCCTCCAAGCTCGGATGAACCTTTGGTGAAGACCTTTATTGTCGTTGTCGAAGTCGAAAACCAAGCCTTGAATCAGCATGTCATGTGGGCCATCCCTTCGGGCATAACCAAATTGTCTTAGAGCCAAGCAGGGATTGTAGGTGATGCCTCCCCTAATGCCAAGTAGAGGGACATTAGGGAATTCCCTACAACGGTCGACAATAATAACATTCTCTTTAGATCGAGAACACCAATGAATATCTGAATGTGTAAGAGTCATCAACCTTTGTGACCACCTCAAACCTTGCTCATTCTTCAAGACTGATTGGGGAATATGAGAAATAAACCATCTTTCCAGGAGAGGAGTGCAACACATAAGAACACCTCTTTTCCTCATTGTTCGAGTGTGAAAAGAGTGTAGGATATCCCCAAGAAATGTAGGCACCGAGTTGCGAGACATGAAGATTTTGACAGCACTCACATCTATGAGTTGGTCAGGGTTAGGGAACAAGACCATCCCATAGATGATAAGAGCTACAATCTCCTCAAAAGCTTGCAAGTCTAGGGAATTCCAATAGCTTTGGGTCTTCTCAAACAAGAACTTTGCCAAGAAACCTTTGACACCACTTCTAGTTTCCCAATGGGTTGTGACATCAGATGAGTGCAAGTGTAGGGTTTGAGCAATCTCTTCTGGCTTTGGATCTCTTTCCGTACCGTTGAAAGGTAGTTGATTGAGAATAGGAATCCTCAAGAGTTGAGAAAATTCTTCCAAAGTAGGCACAAGCTGGTAATCAAGAAATGTGAAGCAGTGATGCAAAGGATCAAAGAACTGGAAGAGAACTTTCATCATGTCTTCCTCTGTGTTGGAAGTGACCAAGTTGAGTAGACGACCATGTCTCTCGATGAATGGAGAGTTCTCAGGAATCCTTGAAGCTAGCTCCTTGAGTTGTGGAGGAATTATTACAAGGTTGACTTGGATAGTTTTCCTGCAAAGTGAATCCATATCCTACAAAACAAGAACAAAGATGAATTTCCAAAATCCTTGAAATAGTTAGTGGATGCAAATGATGCTCAGGATGTCCATGATGTTATGCACAAGTATATATCTACAAGCAAATCACACAAGTTCCTAGTTTAGGCTTGCATGGGGTTTCATAGGTAAGTACCCTCTTGAAGTTTAGTTGGCTCAACCTGTCCTAGCAATAGTAACTGGGTTCTAAGGAGCTCAATATCATTGGATTGTTTCCTTGTTCATTGTTTCAATTCAAGCCTCTTTACTGGCGACCGAAATATTCCAAGGAACCAACCCTCAGTGAGTGTAGTATCGAGTATCTACCAACTTCGGACTGCACCAAAGCTGGTCATCTCACTACATCCTAAAAGGCCAAGTTGGTCAAGTAAAGGTTCTAGAAGTTCGTTAGTGCTTCATGACATCATTCAGCGGCCTCTTATTCTCTTTGATTGACTCAAAGGCTACCGGTACCCACAAATATGTCACACTAACATAGCTATTGCTTAGACCGTGTCGGTATACCCTGCATAGTTTCCACAACGTATTGCTATTTACCTATAATGTTTCCCAAATCTGGGTGGAGGATTCAAACCCAAACAATAGAAACAAGATGTAAAGCAAACAAGTCAAACGATTGTAAGCAAATAAAGGTGATCTAAACCCTAAGGTAACCCCACTTTTGTAATTATCCCCAGCAGAGTCGTCAGTTCTGTGATACGGTGGGAGAACTGACTTGAGGTTTTGCGTTTCATCGCAAATGTCGCGGTTTAGCAAGAGTCGCCACCGACTTTTATTTTATCCAAAAGGAAAGGTAAAAAAGCACATGAAAGACCTTTAAGATGTTTTCTTGAGTTCGGGGGGTAGATTATGAAAAGGGAAGGTGCTAGCACCCTTTTCATCCATGGTTTTCCATGGGCTCTTAGTTACTTGCTTAGATCACTTGCTTTGCTTTGAAATTGTTTGAAATGGTGCTTTGTGTTTGGTGTGATTTTGAAAGTATTTTGAAAATATGCCATTCGTTTTAGGCAATATTTGTAATGATCTTCTTTCTAAGAATGTATACAAAGATGTTTGTCTTTTGAAAAAATGTTTCAATATTTTGAAAGTTGTTTGGAAATTTTTTGAAATGTGTGTGTGCTTGTTTTTGAAAATAGTAAGGATTGTTTTGAAATGGAGCAAGTAACTTAGAAGCTATCTACCTACTCAAATGTCTTTCCTATGCATTTTTATTCCTTTGACATTGTTGATTTACCATTGATTTGGTAAACAACCCTGTCTTTGGATGTTAAACGGGACGGGCGTGGGTCATCGTATGACCATGATATCAATGTTGCCAAGTATCTTAGCATTTTTGAGGGACCAAGATCATTTGTTTAGGCAACCTTTGTATAGCGTCATCGAGGGACTATGATATTTTGTTTTGTTTTGTTTTGCCAAGATACTTCGCATGCGTAACATGGCCATTTTAAATTAGGAAACCAAGTGGGTGAAACCCTAAGGGTGCTTGTGTGCAATGTGTGTCATTTTTCATGCATTTGTCTTGCATTAGGTCTTTTCTATTTGTTTTGTTTTTGGTCTTGTCATGCAAACCCTAGTTTACTAAACATGGTATAAATGCGATAAATTGCGTAAATATAAACTAAGCTATTACAACAATTATTATGGGAGGGGGGATACAAGTTTTTGAATGGGGACATTGCACAAAATAAACCATAAAAATACTATTACAATCCAATTGAATATTGTGCGCATTAAATAAATAAACAAATATTAAAAATGCAATGCAAATGTATTTATGCTAAAAATGTTTTGTATTTGTTTAATGTATGAGAAAATGGTTTATTTAAGCCCTAAAAATAAGATAAAAAATATTATTATTTTTGAAAGGGGGAAACCCTAATTTTTTTATTAAAGAAAATAAAATTTTCCTAATATTATTTTGTCCATTTTTTGTACAAGAAAATAATAAATAATATATATGTCAATATTAAAAATCAAAATATGTATTGAAAATAATTATTTATGACTATAAATAATATAATAAAAATGTATAATATTTTTAAATGTATTTACAATTTTATTTAAGAAAATAAGTAAAAATAATATATTTATTTGAAAAAAGAATAAAAATTGCAAAAAATTAATTAATTATTTTTAAGATTTTTTAATGCTCAAAAAAAATAATCAAAAGTCATAAATGTGAAAATATGAAGAAAATATGAAAAGAATATACAAAACAAGTCAGGGGGTGCAAATAGTGGCCAGGGGGTGTGAAAATCAAAAACAAAAAGGCCAAAGCTGCAAAAAGCCCAAGGCAGCTCATCTTCGTCCCTGTCCTTCAGCTCTGCGCGCGTTTTCAACTCAAATCTGTAACTTTCACATGCTTGCACAAAAACAAAAACTCATAACATAAAAAATGTAGCATTCAATCTCACGATTCCAACCATATAAAATTTGTAACCTAACTCTAAAAGATCAAGGAGAATTTTAATGGTCCTAATTCGTGATCTAATTTTTTCATGAACTTCAAGCTTCAAATTCTCATAGCATAGTTAATATAAATGGAAAGTATGCATATGTACAGCTTCACCATGTTAAGGACTACATTTTTGCTTCACAAATCGTAGCTTGAGGATGCCTAAATACAGAGATAGAGTTTGAGAAAAATACCTCCTTCAGCTGGATTTGGATATGACAATGTGGGGACTTTGAGGGAGGCCTGAGGATCGTGTGAGCTTCCTTGAACTTCCTTTAAACTATTCCAATACCTAGCTTGCGTTGTGGATGGCCAAAACTCTCTGTAGAAGTCAAGCTGCAAGCTCCAAGTTTGAAAATGGAAATGGCTGAAACAGAGCTTACAGAATCAGGACAAAGGCTTGGATAGCTTTGATATGATGTATGGAAGGTGTTTGAAGTGTCAAGCCACAAAACGCACGAGCCAAAAATGAAATGGCTATGGCTTTGCAGAAATTCTGAGTTTGGGCAGAAATATGGTGTTTTTGAGTTTTTTAGTGTTTCAGATGTTCAGCATTCGTGTTTTTAGTTTGTAACAAGTTTGTGAATATGTATAGAATGGATACAAAGTCCACTTCTACTAGCTGTACAAGCTTTTCACCTTTTGGCCAACTTTCTTACATTTTAAGAAAAGTGAAATGACTTATGCAACATGCTTGTACTGGCTAGTTTGTGAGCTGCAGAGAGTTGGTATACATTGCTTGGGATCTGTGGAAGTTGTTTGTACCAAAGGGACAGGTCCAAGGCTCAAGATTTGTAAAGTTGCAAAATCTCACCTTTATGAAAATGGTATTGTAACCTTTATGCCATTAATGGAATTATCTCTTGTACAATGCTCCAAAAGCCAAGATAATGCCTTTGTCTTATGAGTTAGTATTTAATTATGGAGTGTAGAATGAGTTTAGGACCTGTAAAGCAAGGTACAAGCATCATGGATCTGATTTGCAACTTGATGCATTGTAAAAATGGCATGAACAAAAGTGATAAAATGCCAACTTCCCTTCTTCGATTCTCCCTAACCAAAAATGATCTTGGAGAGTTCTTATACATTTTGGAAAGATTGCAATGTTCTCTATAATCCATATTTGAAATTTATTTTTAGATACCTCTTGGAACTAGGTGAAAAATGTCCATGAAGTTGGGTCCAAAACCTGCCTAAATTAGGGCAAAATTTCACTAAGTTATTTAGTTCATGGACCTATATTCACAAATTCATAACTTGAGATCCAAGCATCTTTTGGGAAAAGTTTGTGAATCAAAGTTGTAGATTTCATGGAGGACTACAACTTTCATGTTGGAAGTTTTCTTTGAATCAAATTGCATCATGATGAAAAAGTGGTGGAAAGTTGGGAAAAAATAAGTAAATTTCCATACTTAGGAAAATTCTAAGTTATGAAAATTTTCAAATTCAAAACCCTAATTTTCAAAATTGGTTTTATTTGTCAACAAGTTTCATGTTTTGACATATCTTGATGAATTATGACCCTTAGCACTTGATTTTGACCAAAAAGTCAAAGTTTGACTTTTCAGTGCACAGTTGACTTTTGATGAGTTGATTGGAAAATTCATTTGTCAATCCAATGAACTTGAGATCTTTTGAACCATGTGATTAGGTCAAGATGATGCCATTGAACCCTTGAAATAATGTTTGAACCCAATTGGTCATTGGCTCGGTTAAAAATCAGAAATTGCCCTTTCTCAGTCAAAACCCTAATTTTGACCATTTTGCCCTTTTGACAATTTGATAAAATTTCTTGAGGAGTTGTGATCCAAACTTGATCAAATGGTACATATGAGTCTAAAATGTTGTTGTGGATAAAAAATTATGAAGTTTGACTGTAAATTGGCCATGGTTGACTTTTTCCCCAATACAGCTGATTTTTAGGTCAACTGTCCAATTGACTGATTAAAAATGTGATTCAAGGCTTGAAACTTGTTATGAACAATCTTAGGGTCCAAGATGGTGTATGAAAGTCACATGAAGCATTGATGGTCCAAAAATCCTTGTGCAAACTCAAACCCTAATTTTGGGTTATCAGTGCAAGATGAAGTGTCTTGAGTTGACCAAACCTTAATCTTGTCTTGAGTCCAAGAAGCCTTGTGAGGAAAATCTTGATAAATGAGAGGGCAAATTTTATGGTACAACACTGAGGTTATGAAACAGTTTGACACCGGTTTTCTAGCAGTTACTTCTTACCCACAGTGGGTTGCCAACGTGGTTCCGGTGCCGAAGAAGGATGGTAAAGTACGTATGTGTGTAGACTATAGAGATCTGAACAGGGCGAGCCCCAAGGATGACTACCCACTCCCTCACATTGATGTTTTGGTCGACAAAACCGCACAACATAAGGTCTTCTCCATTATTGATGGTTTTTCTGGTTACAATCAGATTAAGATGGCTTCCGAAGACATGGAGAAGACAACCTTTGTTACGCAGTGGGGCACTTTCTATTACAAGGTAATGCCTTTCGGGTTGAAGAATGCTGGGGCAACTTATCAGTGCGCCATGGTCGCTTTGTTCCACTACATGATTCATCACGAGATTGAGGTTTACGTTGATGACATGATTGTAAGGTCCCAGACTAAAGAAGAACACCTTGACCATCTCCAGAAACTATTCGACAGGTTGAAGATGTACAAGCTGAGGTTAAACCCGAACAAATGCACCTTCGGGGTGAGTTCTGGTAAGCTGCTGGGTTTCGTCATTAGTGATAAAGGTATTCAAGTGGATCCTACAAAGGTGAAGGCTATACAAGAGATGCCAGCTCCCCGAACAGAAAAGGAAGTCAGAGGCTTTTTGGGACGTCTGAACTACATTTCCTGATTCATCTCACACCTGACTGTTACTTGTGAGCCAATCTTCAAGCTGTTGAAGAAAGATCAAGTGGTAAAATGGAATGATGAATGTCAGGCCGCTTTCGAAAGAATCAAGGAATACCTACAAGATCCACCTATTCTAATGCCTCCAGTTGAAGGAAGACCTTTGATCTTATACTTGATAGTACTGGATAATTCAATGGGGTGCGTGCTGGGGCAGCATGACGAGTCTGGCCGAAAAGAGCACGATATTTACTACCTTAGCAAAAAGTTTACCGACTGCGAGACCCGATACTCGTTTCTCGAGAAAACTTGTTGCGCTTTGGCATTAGCTGCTCGCCGGCTGAGACAGTATATGCTGACTCACACCACCTTATTGATATCAAAGATGAACCCAATCAAGTATATCTTCGAAAAGCCTGCCTTGTCCGGAAGAATAGCAAGATGGCAGATGATATTAACTGAGTATGATATTCAATATACAACCCAAAAGGCAATCAAGGGGAGTGTGTTGTAAGATAATTTGGCACAACAGGCCATAGATGATTACCAGTCTATGAATTTCGAGTTTGCGGATGAGAACATCATGTTGGTGATCGACTGCGAAAAATCTGGACCGAATGAAGGACCCAAAGAGGGATCCCGATGGTCTATGTACTTTAATGGAGCCTCAAATGCGTTGGGTAATGGCATTGGCGCTGTGATCATATCTCCTGAAGGTTGTCATACTCCATTCACCGCCCGATTATGTTTTAACTACACCAACAATATGGCGGAGTATGAAGCGTGCATCATGGGTCTTCGAGCAGCTATTGACCTAAGGATTAAGTTCTTGAGTGTATTCAAAGATTTCGCTCTCGTGATCAGCCAGATCAAAGGCGAGTGGGATACGAAGCAACCAAATCTTATTCCTTACAAGGAGTATATATTGACGTTGCTTCCACACTTTGAGGAGATAACCTTTGAACATTTCCCCAGAGAGGAGAATCAGTTAGCGGACGCGCTAGCTACTATGTCTTCTATGTTCAAGGTCAGGTGGGACAATGAAGCTCCCCAGATTACCATTGAGAGGTTGGACAAACCCGCACATTTGTGTGACATCGAGACTGAAGAGGTAGCAGATAAACCTTGGTTTCACGAGGTGAAGAGGTATCTTGAGGCTCAAGAGTACCCCGAGGGTGCATCTGTTAATGATAAGAAGTTTCTGAGGAGATTCGTTGTGAAGTTCTTCATCAGTAATGGGATTCTTTACAAGCGTAACCATGATTCAACCTTACTTTCGAAACTCATTCTAGTGGACATACCATGGCGAAGAAAATCCTACGGACAGGATATTATTGGTCTACCATGGAAGTCGACTGTTATCAGCATTCTTGAACCTGCCACAAGTGCCAAGTCTATGCTGATAAGGTACATATACCTCCAGTTCCTCTGAATGTATTGACAGCTCCTTGGCCTTTTGCAATGTGGGGCATCGATATGATCGGAGAGATCAGACCTACTGCGTCCAACGGGCATCGTTTCATTCTGGTAGCTATTGATTATTTTACAAAGTGGGTTGAGGCAGCTTCCTTTGCTACAGTAACCAAGAATGTTGTGGCGCGGTTTATCCGACACAATCTGATATGTCGATATGGTGTACCAGAGAGGATCATTATGGACAATGGTATAAATCTTAACAATACGATGATCACCGAGCTCTGTAAGCAGTTCAAGATACAGCATCACAACTCTTCTCCTTACCGTCCGAAGATGAATGGGGCTGTTGAAGCGGCTAATAAAAATATTAAGAAGATTGTGCAGAAGATGACGGTGACATACAAAGACTGGCATGAGATGTTACCATTCTCTCTTCATGGGTACCGCACCTCAGCGCGGACGTCAACATGGGCAACACCCTATTCTTTGGTTTATGGCATGGAGGCAGTCTTACCCATTGAAGTCCAGATACCCTCTCTTCGGATTATGAAGGATGCAGGTTTGAGCGAAGACGATTGGATTCAGACCCGGCTTGATCAGCTAAACTTAATTGATGAGAAGAGACTTATTGCTATTTGTCATGGTCAAACGTATCAAAAGCGAATGATCAAGGCATTTAACAAGAAAGTCAGACGATAAGAGTATCAAGTTGGGGATCTGGTGATCAAGCGCATCATACTGCCACAAGGTGATCCCATGGGAAAATGGACCCCTACGTACGAGGGGCCATTTGTGGTTAAGAACATTTTCTCAGGAGGATCTATGATTCTAACCACCATAGATGGTGATGACCTTCCTCACCCCGTCAATGCAGACATAGTGAAAAGATACTACGCATAATCAAAGACCCGCTAGGTCGACTGGCCTAGGCAAAAATAAGGGCTTCCCAGCGAACCAAAAGGGTTCGGGCAAAAGTAAGGGATGAAAATGAAAAAAATTGTACACCTGGCAAGTCGAAAACCTGAAAAGGCAGCTTGGGCAAAAAAGGGTATCCCGGTGGACTGAAAACCCGAAAGGGCGGTCCAGGCAAAAATTAGTGATTAAGGCGTAACACTATGTCTCATTGGATCATCTTGCAACCAGACCTCGGTATCGCCTATCAAGTTCGAACGGCGCCAATCAATCTGATCTACCTTTAACCAAGTAGCAAAGTGATGAGATGCTCGAAGATATAAAGGCAATAGCAGAAATGGAACCCAGTGGGATTGTTCACATAGCTGTTTTTCGTTGTTTTTCACAAATTGTATAACTTCTATCTTTCGGAGGCGTTCTCTTACTAGGACGTCAGCCTCTTGTACAAAAATGCCTATTTACAGGCCAACTTCAAAATCAATATAATTCATTTTTACAATAGTTTCAAAATTGTTTTTCTTTTTCTGTTTTGTTTTGCAAGAACATCCAATGATTCATTTTTGATATATGCATTTGAAAATAATTGTTGTTCATAAATATTTACATGCGAGGCAAAAGACGATTACTCGCAATTTCAGGAACAGGGGTGTTGTACCCCAAAATTTGCCCTCTCATTTCGTCAACATCTCTCATCACAAGACTCTTGGAACTCAGGATCAAGTTAGGGTTTGCTCTGCTCAAGACACCTCCTTGCACTGTTGACCTAAATTAGGGTTTGAGTTTGCACAGGGATGTTTTGACCTACAATGCCCAAAGTGACTTTCATACTTTATGTTGGACTCACAAGTTTGTCCATACCAAGTTTCAAGCCTTGATTCAAATTTTTTCCCAGTCAATTGGGCAGTTGACCTAGAAATCAGCTGTATTGGGGAAAAAGTCAACTGTGGCCAATTTACAGTCAAACCTCATAAATTTTGACCCACATCAACATTATGAACTCATATGAACCATTTGATCAAGTTTGGATCACAATTCCACAAGAAATTTGATCAGATCACCAAAAGGGCAAAATGGTCATTTTTAGGGTTTTGACTGCACAAAGGCAATTTTTGACTGTTTGACCTAACCAATGGCAAATCAAGCTCAACCATGGACTCAAGGACTCAATGACATTGTCTTTACCCATTCAACAAGTTTAAAAGATCTCAAATGCATAGGATTGACAGATGAATTTTTCAGTCAACTGATCAAAATTTGACTGTACACTGAAAAGTTAAACTTTGACTTTTTGGTCAAAATCAAGTGCCAAGAGTTATTTTTCATCAAGACATGTCAAATTATGAAACTTGTTCATCAAGAAATCCAAAATTGCAAATTAGGGTTTAAAATGGAAAATTTCCATAACTTAGAAATTTTCTAAGTTATAAAATTTTCTTTTTTTTTCCTAACTTTGTCCCATTTTTTCACCAAGATGAAAATGGATTCAAACAAAACTTGCAACATGAAAGTTGTAGTCCATAACAAAGTCTACAACTTTGATTCACAAAGTTTTCTCAAAAGAAGCATGGATCTCAAGTTATGATTTTTGGAACAAGGGTACCTAAAACTTTTAACTTAGAGAAATTTTGCCCTAGTTTAGGCAGGATTTTGACCCATCTTCTTGGCCATTTTTCACATAGTTCCACTTGGAGTCTTAAGTTGCATTTCAACGATGGATTGTAGTACATGTTGCAAGCTTTCCAAATTTTCAAAGAACTCCTCAAACTCCTTTGTGGTTAGGGAGAATCGAATGCTTGAAGTTGGCAAAAACTCACTTTGCAACCATGGCCAATACATGTTAATACCATTTGCCAAATCTGACCAAGCTAGCTCGGTTCACAATTACAGGCCTCTAAACCAATTTGTACTCCATAATTAAATGCAAATCCCTTGGTCTAAGTTTTTGTTTTGGACATTAGAGGATTATACACTAGATTAATCCTTAAATAGAAAAAACAACATTGGCATTTTTGCTTGAATTTTGCTTTATGTCAAAACAGCATCCTAGAGCCTTGAACTAGATCTTATGCTGCAAACCAAATCCACAAACTTGGGGCCAAGCTTACACAATGTGTGCAGAGTTAGAGCTAGCCTGTACAGGCCTACTCTTGGTCACTTCTCATTTTTCTTCATAACCAAGCAACTTGTCAAAAACAAGAGAACACACACATCTGATAAAACCAACTCAAGCAAAGTTGTCAAATAGGTTTCCCATACCCTAGAAAGCCATAAGCACGAGCCCTTGACCTCTCAAACCTCCTTGTGCACAAAATCCCCATTTTCTTGCAAAACAGGGTCAGTTCTGCATATTGCAAGCCACAATCAAATCCCCTCGCGCGTTTTGTCCAAATTCACTTCAAACACATTCCAATCAATATACCTAAGCTGTCCAGACCACTCACAAGTTGCTGTAACTCCATTAACACACATTGCCATTTTTGTTTGGAAGCTTTGCAGGTTGAGTTCTGTAGCACGATTCAGACCACTTCAAAACAAACTAAGCATTGGGAAAGGTTCAGTGGACATCAGGCAAGCTCAAAAGAACCTCAAGCACCATTGAAAGTTGCTACATTGTCCAGCTCGAACTCAACTGAAACAGGTATTTCATTAACTTCTATCTCTCTATTTAGGAATAGTTATACTTAGGTTTATGAATGAAAGATGTTGTATTCATAGCCCTGAAACCATACATGTGCTTAGTTTTCATTTATATTAATCGTGCTAGGAGAATTTCATCCATGAACTTTCTGAAAAAACTAGGTTAGAAATTAGGGCCAGAGAAATTCTCTCTGGTCTTTGAGAGTTAGCTTAAGTTTTTTATATGGTTAGATTCGTTGTTTGATGCTCTACAAGTTTCATGTTTTGAGTTTTGTCAAAAAAAGCACTGAATCAGGAGATACAAGTTTGTGTGGAAAACGCGCGTTTTTTCAAAGTCTGGAGGAAGAAGATGAAGCTGATGGGTTGGGCCTGGTTATTTTTGCTTCTAACATTTGCATTTTCAGTTCACACCCCCCTGGCCCATTTTCTTGTATTTGATTATTTTTGCATTTTTATTTTCTTTTCTGACTTTGATATTTTATTTTCAAACATAAAAAATGATCCAAAAATATTTTTTTAATTTTTTACATTTATTTGGTATTTATTTTTATTTTTACTAGCATAAAAATGTTTATATGCTTTTATATCATTTTGTTTAAATTAAAAAAATAATACAAATAATACTTTTATTTTCATTTTCATTTTTATTCACATTTGAAAATATTTTCTTGAAATATATACATTTTTGTAAATAATTTATTTTATTTTTATATACACTTAATATATTTAATATATATATATATATATATATATATATATATATATATATATATATATATATATATATATATATATATATATATATATATATATACATATATATATATATATATATATATATATATATATATATATATATATATATATATATATATATATATATATATATATATATATATATATATATATATATATATATATATATATATATATATACATATTTTATTTTTATTTTATTAAATACTTAGAAATAAAACACAAAAATATTATATTTTATTTTTATCATTATTTATACTAAAAAATACCCTTTTTTTGATATATTTCATTTTTATACATGTTAATATATTTTTGTACATAAATAATGCATTGTATTTATTTTCTTGAGAAATTAGGGTTTTGCCCTGAAAACAAATAAAATTAACTTTTTTTATTTTTTTACATTTCTTTACATAAAAAATACTTCTTGCATACATGAACAAGTAAAAACTCTTTTTGCATAATACATTTTATTTAATGTTTGTTTATTGTATTGATTTAAATATTGTACATTTGAATATTAGGTCTTGCAAATTCAATTTGGATGTAATAGTAATTAGGGTTTTATACTTCTTGTCAAATATCCCCTATTCAAATTTGTACCCCCTCCCTATATCATGTTGTAATAGTGTAGAATTTAAATTCTCGCACTTTTAAATGCTTTCAATTATGCCATGATTAGACTTATGGTTTGTATGCAAAATCAAAACCAACAAATAGTTTGACCTAATCAAAGACAAAAATGCATGAAAAACAAACACAATGCACACTTGCACCCCTAGGGTTTCAATCCAGTTGTTGCCTTCAAAAATGGGCCATGATATGCATGTCAAGTATTTTGGTAAAACAAAAACAAAACAAAGATCATAGTCCCTCGATGACGCTATCTGAGTTGCCTAAACGAAATGATCAAGTCCCTCAAGAAAATTGCCAAAAATGCTTGACACAATTGCTATCATGGTCTATACGATGACCCGCGCCTGTCCCGTTTAAACATCCTAACACAAGGTTGTTCACCAAATACAATGGTGAAATAACACCGTTAAAAGGGTTAAAAACATAAGAAAGATCTTTGAGTAAAATAGGGTAGACGACTCTTAGTTACTTGATCAAAACTTGCAAAAACATCCTTGCTATCTTCAAAACACGCTTCACAACACAATTTCAAAACCCTACTTTCAAACATTGAAAACTTTTCAAAAGACAAAAAAACACCTTTGTATACATTCAAACAAGAATCATTACAAAGGTTGCCACAACGATGGCCTCTTTTCAAAACATCTTTCAAAACCACACACAAAGCACCATCTCAAACAATTGAAGAGCACCATTTCAAACAATTGAAAAGCAAAGCAAGTGATCTAAGCAAGTAGCTAAGAGCCCATGGATAACCATGGATAGAAAGGGTGATAATACCTTCCCTTTCTATAATCTACTCCCCGAACCCAAGAAAACATCTCAAAGGTCTTTCCTGTGCTTTTTGACCTTTCCTTAGGATAAAATAAAAAGTCGGTGGCGAATCTTGCTAAACCGAAACATTTGCAAACAAAACGCAAAATCCCAAGTCAGTTCTCCCACCGTATCACAGAACTAGCAACTCTGCTGGGGAACTTTAAAAGTGGAGTAACCTTAGGGCTTAGATAACCCTTTGCATGATTATGTTGTTTGCTTTGATTGCTTTACATTTGGTTCTCTTGTTTGGGCTTGAAATCCTCCACCCGGATTTGGGAAACATTCATAGGTAAATAGTAATACATTATGGAAACTATGCAGGGTATACCGACATGGTTGAAGCAATAGCTATATTAGTGCGACATATTTGTGAGTACCGGTAGCCTTTGAGTCAATCAAAGAGAATACGGGGCTGCTGAGTGATGTCATAAAGCACTAATGAACTCTTATAAGCTTACTTGACCATCTTGGCCTTATTAGGGGTAGTGAGATGACCGGATTTGGTGCAGTCCGAAGTTGGTAGATACTCGATACTACACTCATTGAGGGTTGTTTTCTTGGAATATTTTGGTCGCTAGTTAAGTGGCTAAACCAAAACAATGAACATAGAAAACAATCCAGTGATATTGAGCTCCTTAGAACCCGGTTACTATTTATAGGACAGGTTTGAGCCAACTAAACTCAAGAGGGTACTTACCTATGAAACCTCATGCAAACCTGAAACTAGGGTTTTGTGTGACTTGCTTGTACATGTGCTTGTGCATACATCATGAACATCATAAAGCATCATATGCATCCACTAACCATTTCAAGGGTTTGGATCTTCATCTTTGTTCTTGTTTTGTAGGTCATGGAATCTCTTCGCAGGAAAACAATTCAAGTCAACCTTGTGAGAATCCCTCCTCAACTCAAGGAGCTCACTTCCAGGATTCCAGAGAACTCTCTCTTCAATGAAAGACATGGTAGGCTTCTCAACTTGGTCAACTCCAACATTGAAGAAGACATGGTGAATGTTCTCTTCCAGTTCTTTGACCCCCTACACCACTGTTTCACATTCCCTGATTACCAATTAGTACCCACTTTGGAGGAATTTTCTCAACTCCTGAGAATTCCTATTCTTCATCAACTACCCTACAACGGTACGGAAAAAGAACCAAAGCCTGAAGATGTTGCTCAAGCATTACACTTGCAACCATCCGACATCAAAGGACATTGGGAAATTAGAAGTGGTGTCAAGGGTTTCTTGGCAAAGTTTCTGTTTGAGAAGGCACAAGACTGCTGGAATTCTCTTGATCTACAAGCCTTTGAAGAGATTGTGGCCCTCCTTATCTATGGGTTGGTCCTGTTCCCAAACCTGGATCAGCTTATAGATGTGAATGCTGTCAATATTTTCATATCCAGGAATCCTATACCTACATTGCTTGGGGACATCCTACACTCATTTTACACACGAACAATGAGGAAAAGAGGAGTTCTCATGTGTTGTACTCCTCTCCTAGAAAGGTGGTTTATTTCTCACCTTCCACAATCAGTTTTGAAGAATGAGCAGGGTTTAAGGTGGTCACAACGATTGATGACCCTCACACATTCTGATGTACATTGGTGTTCTCGGTTTAGAGAAAATGTCATCATCATTGATTGTTGTGGGGAATTCCCTAATGTCCCACTACTTGGCATTAGGGGAGGCATTACCTACAACCCCTGTTTAGCTCTAAGACAGTTTGGATATGCTCAGAGGGATGGCCCTCATGACATGCTGATTCCTGACCTAGTTTTTGACTTCGACAACGATGCGCAAGGACTTCGACAAAGGTTCATCAGAGCTTGGAGGATGCCCAACAAGGTGGATAGTAAGACACTGGGGCACAAGAATTTCATCCCCCTTGAGCCTTATCTCAAGTGGGTACGAACCCGCGCCCAGAATCTTATGATGCCATACCCTTACATTCTCCCCTTGATCAAAGAGCCCGTTATGGAAGGAGAGGTTCCATACACCCTCCTACATCCCGACATGCCAACATCATGGGAAGAAATGCAAAAGAGTTGGATCCAACTCAAAGAAGAACGGAATACTTTTGAAGCCAGCTTCTACGCCAGTGAGAAGAAGGTTTTGGAGCTTACCCGCCGACTTCATGAGGAGGAAACTCTCAACACTTACATCGCACCAAAAAGGATGCGCAATGTCTTTTTACATTAAGAATTTTGTAATATTTTTCCCATGGGGCACTTATGTACTAACAATTCCTTCTTAATATGACGTGTGTTCCTTTTTGTTTGCAACAAATTTGAATTTCTGAATCCTTGAATGCATTACATGAATAACATACCATTCATCATATGCATAAACAGGTCTTCACACCAGGTTTCCTTATCTTTCTGCTGTTTATTTCAGCAAGATGGATTTGGAGTAGACGGTTAAGGATCTGCAAGCACAGAATTCTCAATTCTAGCAACTCCTGATGACCTTAGCAAAGGGTCAAGAGGACCTCAAAGCACTTTTGGAGAAGAATAAAGAGAAAAAGAAGAAAAGGCCCGGAGTAGCCACTTTTGGAAGAAGGTTTGAAAGCAATGCTAGAAAAGTTCTCGAGTTCCCCTCAACGTCTGACGAAGGGGCTAGTAAAGGAAAAGGACCTGCGGAACCTTCTGAATCTGAAGTTGAAGAGGAGGAAGAGGAAGAAGACGAAGACTACTCCGAACAACAATATCCCCCGGCGGATGATAAATATAAGAATCTTGAGGATAGATTGGCAGCCATGGAGTTGCAAAGGGTGCCTGGTTTAGATTTTGAAGAACTAGGGTTGGTCGCTGGGATCATTATTCCTCCCAAGTTAAAAGTACCAACATTTGCTAAGTATGACAGTTTGTCCTTCCCAAAGATGCATCTGAGATCGTATGTCAGAAAGATCCAACCCCACTCATCTGATAAAGACCTTTGGGTACACTTTTTCCAAGACAGTTTGTCAGGCACACAGTTGGACTGGTTCTATCAACTCGAGAGATCAGAGGTTCACAATTGGGAAGACTTAGCTACTTCTTTCTACCGTCAATACCAATACAATGCTGATTTGGCGCCCACTCATACTCAGCTACAAAGTATGGGGATGGCTTCTAATGAAGGGTTTAAAGAGTATGCCCAGAAGTGGCGTGATCTGGCTGGAAGGGTGAAGCCACCTTTGTCGGATAGAGAGCTAGTTGACATGTTTCTGGGGACCCTGTCTGGCCCTTTCTTCAATCATTTAATTGGGAGTTCTTCCGCAGGATTCACCGAACTTATTTTGACCGGCGAAAGGGTCGAGGCCAGTATTAAAAGTGGTAAGATTCAGAAAGAAACCTCCGCGTCCACTGTTGTTAAGAAAACCTTCCCAGCTAAGAAGGAAGCCTCTGCTGTTTACTCACAGAAAAGTCAGGGAAGAACCGAACGCCGGCCAACTGTAGGGGTTGTGATGATTCAAAACTCTTCAAATGATCAACCTCGCGGCAATCAGTCAAGACCTAATCAATAACGGGTAGAAAGGCCACAACGGCAGTTCACTAAAATCAACATGACGCCAGCTCAAGTACTCCCTCATTTGTTAAAGCTGAATCTTACCAGTTTAAAGGAAGCGCCAAAGAACCCTAACACCTCCTCTCCATACTACCACTCCAATGCCAAGTGTGCCTACCACTCTAACAGTGTTGGGCATGATACGAATAATTATTGGGCGTTTAAGAACAAAATCCAAGACCTGATTGACGCCAAGGAAGTAGAATTTGATGCTCGTGGGAAGCCCAATGTGATTTCTACTTTGATGCCCAAGCACAATCATAATGTTCATGCCGTTATGGAAGACCTTCATGTTACTGATGTTGCTGATCTTTTGAATCCGTTACTAGTGATTAAAGAGAATTTGATGAGAGCCGGGGTATTCCCAGGCTGTGGGAAGGACTGTTACTTTTGTTTAAACATACGAGCTGACTGCCCAATGTTGAAATCAGGTGTCCAATGCCTGATGGATACCCAAGAGATACTCTTCCAAAAAACACCTTTGTATACATTCAAACAAGAATCATTACAAAGGTTGCCACAACGATGGCCTCTTTTCAAAACATCTTTCAAAACCACACACAAAGCACCATCTCAAACAATTGAAGAGCACAATTTCAAACAATTGAAAAGCAAAGCAAGTGATCTAAGCAAGTAACTAAGAGCCCATGGATAACCATGGATATAAAGGGTGCTAATACCTTCCCTTTCTATAATCTACTACCAGAACCCAAGAAAACATCTCAAAGGTCTTTCCTGTGCTTTTTGACCTTTCCTTAGGATAAAATAAAAAGTCGGTGGCGACTCTTGCTAAACTGAAACATTTGCGAACACAAACGCAAAATCCCAAGTCAGTTCTCCCACCGTATCATAGAAGTGGCGACTCTGCTGGGGAAACTTTAATAGTGGAGTAACCTTAGGGCTTAGATCACGCTTTGCATGATTATGTTGTTTGCTTTGATTGCTTTACATTTGGTTCTCTTGTTTGGGCTTGAAATCCTCCACCCAGATTTGGGAAACATTCATAGGTAAATAGCAATACATTGTGGAAACTGTGCGGGGTGTACCGACATGGTTGAAGCAATAGCTATATTAGTGCGACATATTTGTGAGTACCGGTAGCCTTTGAGTCAATCAAAGAGAATACGGGGCCACTGAGTGATGTCATAAAGCACTAATGAACTCTTAGAACCTTACTTGACCATCTTGGCCTTATTAGGGGTAGTGAGATGACCGGATTTGGTGCAGTTCGAAGTTGGTAGATACTCAATACTACACTCATTGAGGGTTGTTTTCTTGGAATATTTTGGTCGTTAATTAAGTGGCTAAACCAAAACAATGAACATAGAAAACAATCCAGTGATATTGAGCTCCTTAGAACCCGGTTACTATTTATAGGACAGGTTTGAGCCAACTAAACTCAAGAGGGTACTTACCTATGAAACCTCATGCAAACCTGAAACTAGGGTTTTGTGTGACTTGCTTGTACATGTGCTTGTGCATACATCATGAACATCATAAAGCATCATATGCATCCACTAACAATTTCAAGGGTTTAGATCTTCATCTTTGTTCTTGTTTTGTAGGTCATGGAATCTCTTCGCAGGAAAACAATTCAAGTCAACCTTGTGAGAATCCCTCCTCAACTCAAGGAGCTCACTTCCAGGATTCCAGAGAACTCTCTCTTCAGTGAAAGACATGGTAGGCTTCTCAACTTGGTCAACTCCAACATTGAAGAAGACATGGTGAAAGTTCTCTTCCAGTTCTTTGACCCCCTACACCACTGTTTCACATTCCCTGATTACCAATTAGTACCCACTTTGGAGGAATTTTCTCAACTCCTGAGAATTCCTATTCTTCATCAACTACCCTATAACGGTACGGAAAAAGAACCAAAGCCTGAATATGTTGCTCAAGCATTACACTTGCAACCATCCGACATCAAAGGACATTGGGAAATCAGAAGTGGTGTCAAGGGTTTCTTGGCAAAGTTTTTGTTTGAGAAGGCACAAGACTGCTGGAATTCTCTTGATCTACAAGCCTTTGAAGAGATTGTGGCCCTCCCTATCTATGGGTTGGTCCTGTTCCCAAACCCGGATCAGCTTATAGATGTGAATGCTGTCAAGATTTTCATATCCAGGAATCCTATACCTACATTGCTTGGGGACATCCTACACTCATTTTACACACGAACAATGAGGAAAAGAGGTGTTATCGTGTGCTGTACTCCTCTCCTAGCAAGGTGGTTTATTTCTCACCTTCCACAATCAGTTTTGAAGAATGAGCAGGGTTTAAGGTGGTCACAACGATTGATGACCCTCACACATTCTGATGTACATTGGTGTTCTCGGTCCAGAGAAAATGTCATCATCATTGATCGTTGTGGGGAATTCCCTAATGTCCCACTACTTGGCATTAGGGGAGGCATTACCTACAACCCCTGTTTAGCTCTAAGACAGTTTGGTTATGCTCGGAGGGATGGCCCTCATGACATGTTGATTCCTGACCTAGTTTTTAACTTCGGCAATGATGCGCAAGGACTTCGACAAAGGTTCATCAGAGCTTGGAGGATGCCCAACAAGGTGGATAGTAAGACACTGGGGCACAAGAATTCCATCCCCCTTGAGCCTTATCTCAAGTGGGTACGAACCCGCGCCCAGAATATTATGATGCCATACCCTCACATTCTCCCCTTGATCAAAGAGCCTGTTATGGAAGGAGAGGTTCCATACACCCTCCTACATCCCGACATGCCAACATCATGGGAAGAAATGCAAAAGAGTTGGATCCAACTCAAAGAAGAACGGAATACTTTTGAAGTCAGCTTCTACGCCAGTGAGAAGAAGGTTTTGGAGCTTACCCGCCGACTTCATGAGGAGGAAACTCTCAACACTTACATCGCACCAAAAAGGATGCGCAATGTCTTTTTAAATTAAGAATTTTGTAATATTTTTCCCATGGGGCACTTATGTACTAACAATTTCTTCTTAATATGACGTGTGTTCCTTTTTGTTTGCAACAAATTTGAATTTCTGAATCCTTGAATGCATTACATGAATAACATACCATTCATCATATGCATAAACAGGTCTTCACACCAGGTTTCCTTATCTTTCTACTGTTTATTTCAGCAAGATGGATTTGGAGCAGACGGTTAAGGATCTGCAAGCACAGAATTCTCAATTCCAGCAACTCCTCATGACCTTAGCAAAGGGTCAAGAGGACCTCAAAGCACTGTTGGAGAAGAATAAAGAGAAAAAGAAGAAAAGGCCTGGAGTAGCCACTTTTGGAAGAAGATTTGAAAGCAATGCTAGAAAAGTTCTTGAGTTCCCCTCAACGTCTGACGAAGGGGCTGGTAAAGGAAAAGGACCTACAGGACCTTCTGAATCTAAAGTTGAAGAGGAGGAAGAGGAAGAAGATGAAGACTACTCCGAACAACAATATCCCCTGGAGGATAATAAATATAAGAATCTTGAGGATAGATTGGCAGCCATGGAGTTGCAAAGGGTGCCTGGTTTAGATTTTGAAGAACTAGGGTTGGTCGCTGGGATCATCATTCCTCCCAAGTTCAAAGTACCAACATTTTCTAAGTATGACGGTCTGTCCTACCCAAAGATGCATCTGAGATCGTATGTCAGAAAGATCCAACCCCACTCATCTGATAAAGACCTTTGGGTACACTTTTTCCAAGACAGTTTGGCAGGCACACAGTTGGACTGGTTCTATCAACTCGAGAGATCAGAGGTTCACAATTGGGAAGACTTAGCTGTTGCTTTCTACCGTCAATACCAATACAATGCTGATTTGGCGCCCACTCATACTCAGCTACAAAGTATGGGGATGGCTTCTAATGAAGGGTTTAAAGAGTATGCCCAGAAGTGGCGTGATCTGGCTGGAAGGGTGCAGCCACCATTGTCGGATAGAGAGCTAGTTGACATGTTTCTGGGGACCCTGTCTGGCCCTTTCTTCAATCATTTAATCGGGAGTTCTTCCGCAGGATTCACCGAACTTATTTTGACCGGCGAAAGGGTCGAGGCCAGTATTAAAAGTGGTAAGATTTAGAAAGATACCTCCGCGTCCACTGCTGTTAAGAAAACCTTCCCAGCTAAGAAGAAAGCCTTTGTTGTTTACTCACAGAAAAGTCAGGGAAGAATCGAACGCCGGCCAACTGTAGGGGCTGTGATGATTCAAAACTCTTCAAATGATCAACCTCACGGCAATCAGTCAAGACCTAATCAACAACGGGTAGAAAGGCCACAATGGCAGTTCACCCGAGTCAACATGACGCCAGCTCAAGTACTCCCTTATTTGTTAAAGCTGAATCTTACCAGTTTAAAGGAAGCGCCAAAGAACCCTAACACTTCCTCTCCATACTACCACTCCAATGCCAAGTGTGCCTACCACTATGACAGTGTTGGGCATGATACGGATAATTGTTGGGCGCTTAAGAACAAAATCCAAGACCTGATTGACGCCAAGGAAGTAGAATTTGATGCTCTTGAGAAGCCCAATGTGATTTCTGCTCCGATGCCCAAGCACGGTCATAATGTTCATGCCGTTATGGAAGACCTTCATGTTACTGATGTTGTTGATCTTTTGACTCCGTTACTAGTGATTAAAGAGAATTTGATGAGAGCCGGGATATTCCCAGGTTGTGGGAAGGACTGTTACTTTTGTTTAAACATACGAGCTGACTGCCCAATGTTGAAATCAGGTGTCCAATGCCTGATGGATACCCAAGAGATACTCTTCCAAAAAAACCATGTTGATACCTTCACTCCTGTTACACCTGCTACTTTTGCTACTTCAACCAACGATATTGCAATCATAACCATTTCCGACAATCCTCCCAAGGCTTGCAAAAGGCCTGTCAGGATTACGCCCGACCCTAAATTTGTACCATTAAAAATCACCATGCCGGGACCTGTCCCGTATCAATCTAGCAAAACGATACCATGGAACTATGGGGGAGAAATATTCTATCATGGTATCAAACAGATTGAAGAAGTCCAAGAGAATTCTGAAGAGGAAATCCCTGATATAGGTAACATCGCGGGAACAAGCAAGATAACCCGCAGCGACCGGATTTTTTCTCCAAAGATTGCTCCCCCTCGAGCAGTTTTCGGACCCTCGAAAGCTTCTGCACCTGTTAGGCTATCTGTGTGAGACCCGATAATTGAAGAATTGTATACTCCTGAAGCAAGACCATCTGTTGATACTACCGACAAGGGTAAGGGGATACTAGAAGCGCCTGTCAGGACGAAGGCTCACACTGTGGTAATCCCCGAAACTACCCAGAAAGAAATGGATGAAATCTTGAAAATAATCAGAAAGAGTGACTACGACGTCGTGGAACATCTAGGGCAGACCCCTTCTAAAATTTCAATGTTGGCTCTTCTACTCTGCTCTGAGGCCCATGCTAAGGCCCTGATCAAATTTTTGAAGGCGCGCATGTGCCCCAAGAAACTTTGGCTGACCAGTTTCAGGAGTGTGTGGCCAGTCTTACTGATGATAATGGCCTTGGCTTTTCCGATGCTGACTTGACTCCCAAAGGAATGAAACACAACGACGCGCTACATGTCTCAGTTGAATGCAGGGGAACCACCCTCGCCCATGTCTTAGTTGATACTAGTTCTTCCTTGAATGTGTTGCCGAAGAAAGCGTTGGACTGTTTGGACTGCAAAGGATTGACCCTCAAACCTAGTAAAATCGTTGTTAGGGCCTTTGATGGGTCCAAAAGAATGGTTCATGGAGAGGTTGACATTCCTATCAAAGTAGGCACAGAAGTTTTCAACTCCACCTTTTATGTGATGGACATTCGTCCATCATATTCGTGTTTGTTAGGAAGACCGTGGATCCATTATGTCGGGGTAGTTACCTCCTCTTTGCACCAAATGCTGAAATATCCTGTTAAGGGTAAGATTATAACAGTGCACGGCGAGGAAGAGTACATGATAAGTCATCTAAATTCCTTTCGCTATGTGGAATTGGATGGCGAGTTCATCGAAACGCCTTTCCAACATTTTGAGGAAGTTTCTCCTGAGGTAGCAGTTGCAAAGACAATGGTTGAGGTGCCTTTCGTTCCCAATCATGTACCTAGGATGGCATCTCTCAAGTGGTATCTCTTAAAAAAAAGCTATGAAGCCCGGATTCGACCGGATAATAGTTTAGTCCCCAGCAAGTTACTGTGAAGCCTGGATTACGACCAGATAGCAGTACGAGACGCCATGAAGCCTGGATTCGACCAGATAGTGGTATACCATAAACACAAGCCGTGAAGCCCAGATTCGACCGGATAACAGCTCAGCAAGTTACTGTGAAGCCTGGATTATGACCAGATAGCAGCCAAGAATACTACGAAGCCTGGATTCGACCAGATAGTGGTATATCTTTAATGCAAGTTATGAAGCCCGGGTTCGACCAGATAGTATCTTGATTTCTCCGAACACCATGAAGCCTGGATTCGACCGGATAATGGTATGAGAAATCGTGAAGCCTGGATTACGACCAGATAATGGTAAAGACACTGAAGCCTGGATTACGACCAGATAACAGTGAGGGACACTGTGAAGCTTGGATTTCGACCAAATAGCAGTTCACCTGGCCAATTACTATGAAGCCCGGAATCGACCGGATATTAGTAGGCCTTAAAATCAAATGGAAGCCCGGATGCGACGGGATAAGCACTTGATTTCTTCTAAAGCCTGGATTTTGACCAGATAAGAAGTGAGGTATTGTGAAGACTAGATTCGACCAGATAACAGTACAAGACACCGTGAAGCCTGGATTTGACCAGATAATGGTATGAAACATTGTGAAGCCTGGATTACGACCAGATAACGATACAAGACACTGTGAAGCTTGGATTTCGACTAAATAGTAGTTACCTGGACAATTACTAAGAAGCCCGGAGTCGACCGGATATTAGTGTGCCCTAAATTCAAGTTGAAGCCCGGGTGCAACCGGATAACAATTGAATTCCTTCTGAAACCTGGATTACGACCAGATAAGAATTGAGAAATTTCAAAGCCTGGACTACGACCGGATAGCAAGTTTAATCTCATATCCCTAGTAAATCACTATAAAGCCTAGATTACGACCAGATAGCAGTCGATTTTATCACTATGAAGCCTGGATCACGACCAGATAGTAGTACATTTTCACCTCTTCGACCGAGAGACGATTCCCCAGTAGAATAACGGATGACTGAAGCTCCTAAAATTCAATTTCCCTCAAGACAGAGACTGGCATTCCCCAGCAGAATCTTCCTCAACAGCAGGTATGCAAGCTCTCGCTAAGGAATATCTTATGCGATCGACACTTCTTCTGATGGCATCTTTAAGCCCTTAGTCCATCATCAATCTCCAAATGGCATATATAAGCCCATTCCCGATATCACAAGACAAGTACCACTTCATGCGAGTGCAAATTTCTGGGAACTCTAGTGTTCAATCATCTTCAACCCTCAGATCACGAAAGGCAGATAAGCCAATCTACATCCTCAGGTTTAAGAAGATTGAACAGGGGCAGCTGTTGTACCCCAAAATTTGCCCTCCCATATTTCTCAAAACATTTCAAGTGAGGTCCTCAAATTGCTCAAGGAAGTCCAAGGGTTGACCAGACAAACTCTCTCCTAAGGCAGTCTACCTCAAATTAGGGTTTCATGTTGCATCAAGATACTTGAGTCCAAGGGATACCAAATTCTCACCATTGTCCTAATATGTTCTCAAGATCATTCATGTCAAGTTTCAAGCCTTGCAGAGGAAATTTGCTCAGTCAATTGCTCAAAGGCCTGAAAATCGACTATCTTAGGGCAAAAGTCAACTGTGGCCTACATACAGTCAAACTTCAATATTTTTGGTCAACATCCTCATTCTGAAGTATCATTCATCATTTGATCAAGGGTTGATCATGATTAATCAAGGATTCTTCATAATGCATCAAAACCCAAAAGTTGCTAAATTAGGGTTTTGTAGGAAAAGTCAACACAACTTTGACCAAGCATAACATTATCATACTTTATGAGAAATGACCCATAAAAAGCTCATTTTGAAGAGGATGCAATGCTTTATAATCCATCTTCATCTCCCAAGTTCAAAATATGCACTCACAAGAAGTTATGAATTTGGACATTATAGGTCATTTTGAAAAGTCAACAAAAAACACCTTTTTTGTCAAAGCTTCATACTTGAACATGGAAGACTCAATTGAGATGAGACCAAAAGGGTTGCTTAGAGGACATCTCAAGATTTCTAAAAATTCCAAGAAAACCTTCAAAAAGTCAAAATTGAAGAAGTTATGTATTGGTGAAGTTGACCTTTTTTGCAAAATTGCCAAAAGTCAAAAGTGCCTCAAATTGCAATTTTTGCTAAATGGGCCTAACTTTTTGCACTTGTTTTGAGTTGGTAGCATGGTCCACGAGCCCTATCTCTTCCCATTTGTCTTTATCTTATTTTTGATATTGTTTTTTATTTTTATTGCAATTAAATCAAAACAAATCATGAAAAAATCCAAATCATTTAAACTTCAAGATCTTGTGCATATTTCAGGTCCTATATCCAGCTAGCAAGTGAATCAATTCGTGCAAGGCATAGGTGGGCACAAAAAGATTAATTTTGGCCTATTTTGGAAAGATTTTCAAGTGAATCAAATCAAGATCACAAATCATAATTGGCAAGGATTGAGACCATATTTGTAAACCTAATCCATCCCTTGGTATATAGTGAACAATTGCAGCCAGAAAAAACAAGGTTTGGAGGCGCACAAAGGCAGAACCAAACTTGAAAAAATTCAAAGAAAGTGGTGATTCGATTTTGTACTTCTAGGCGTTTTCAAGGTCCCCTAGCCATCTCATTCGCTTCCTGGGATTGCAAGGAACCTATACCAATCAAGAACAAGCATTTTCAGCGCTAGAACTCACTGTAAGTAATCCACGACCATGGCTTTTTCTTGAAATCGAATAACATGATTTTGGCACTTATAGCATGAATTACATACATATTCTTGTTCCTTGGAGCATTTGCAAGTTGTTCATAACAATTAATTGCATTTTTCTAACTCTATAAAGATTTGCCATTATTAGGGTTCTTGGTCTCGTTTTAGGGTCTTTGTGTACAGGTGAAATTGGCCCACAAGAAGGGCACCATCATGCTCAGCAGGCCAAGGCGGTTTGATTCATGGCCTTAGACCCCATTTATCATGCCCATGTGAGATTTTAAAACAAGCAAGGGTTGTAGCTACGGACATATGTTCGTAGGTAAAAGTCTAGGACTTTTACCAACGGAGAGAGGACAGGGACGACTTGCGTGGCACCATCTTATTTGTTCATTTGAATTCTGGCGCATTTTTTATTTTTCCCCCACTAACTTGCATTATTATATATTATCCATTATTATTATTTTGTATATAATAAAAGCATGCAGCTCAGTTGTCGTGAAGGTGAGTGGAAAAGGCTTTGAGGCCTGGGTTCGAGTCCCAGGTCCCCCCATTATTTCATATTATTTTTATTCACATAATCAGGCGCGCATGTAGGTATGAAGTCCACCATGTGACCTCAAGGTTCCACCATTGGATCTCCAGATGGCCAGATCTAAAGGCCATCATATGAAGGACCATCACACATCTCAGTCAACGCATAGCATGGATTCCAGGAAGTCAAACGTGGACCTCTGATCTTGGGCCAAGAATTGCTAGCAACACACCCCTCCAATTGCTGTCCACAGGCCCATTTTCTTCTCTTTTTTCTTTTATATTTTCTTAAATAAATCATTTAAATTATTTTTTACTAACATCAAATTAATTCTTTTTTTCATAAAAAACCATAAAATCAATTTTCATCCAATTAGATTTAGAATTTATTTTTTATACAAAAATTAATTTAATTAGTTTATTTAATTTTAGGGTAACTTTAATTATTTTGTAAATAAATTAAAACAAGTTATAAATTAGGGTTTTGTTTAATTTAAATTCTATTTTCTTTTTCTTAAAAATAACCAAAAATACAAAAATAGGTCATGTAAATTATTTTATTTAAATTAATTTAATTACTAATTAGATTTGTATTTAATTTAAAAACCTTATTCTTTTTTTCTAAAAAATGATCAAAAACATCAAAAAATAATTTTTTCTTTTAATTAGGTTAGACGGGGTCAAAACCCTATTTCTCTCTCGTTCTCGATTCATCGCGCTTATTTATTTTTACCATATTGATGTAATTGCTCACAAGATGTAATAGATTAATTTGGACCTTTTTCGTTCATTTATCGTTTTTTTTACGGGTTGTTTTTGGCTATGTAATTAATACCCGAAGCCTTGTAATAGCGTAGCTTTACTTTCCGCACTTTAAATTCCGCAAATATTAACTGTTAGATGTATGATCTTAGGGTTGCATGACAAGAATGTATGTTAAATTTTAAAACGGTTAGCAAACCCTAAATGTGCAAAGATAATAACTTGAAATTGAATCACTCGCACATGCGCACTCCTAGGGTATACTCCCACTTCGGTTGCCTTCGGTAAACAATCATTAAGTATAGGGTATTTTAATGGTCGCTCTTTTGTCTCAAAGATCAAAGTTGCCTCAGAAAGGTTGCCTCGGAATTGTTTCCTCGAATATTGATCTTAAGACATTAGGGTTATTACTAAGACATCCTAACATTGCTTTAGTGATCGTATGTCCCTTTCGAATTGACCCTTTAAAACTCCAACGATGGTGCTACCTACTCACTAATAGTAGGATAGCGCTGCCTAAAGGAAACGAACATAGAACAATTCTTTTTTCGAGTAGGTAGATGCTAGTAGGTACTTGCTCCAAAACAAACAAACTTTTCCACACTTACACTCTTTTCAAATAAAGTTTTCAAAAAAACACTTCATAACACTCTTGAAGACAGAAGCAAGGGTTAAATCGAAGTCAAACAAAAACTTTTTTCAAATCAAACACAAACACGGAAGAAATTTTAAAATGATGAGCAAGTACCTAAGAGCTCGTAGAAAACTACGGATAGAAAGGATGCTAATACCTTCCCTTTCTATAATCTACCCCCCCCCCCCCCCCCCCCCGTACTCAAAATCTCGAAAAATGAATTTTTCTGTGCTTTTTTCCTTTCCAGTTGGATAAAATAAAAGTCGGTGGCGACTCTTGCTTACCGCGATATTTTGCGAATAAAAAACGCAAAACGCAAACCAGCATTTCAAAAAAGTTCTGGTTCTGGCCACCGTATCACAGTAATATAAATTAAAAAAAAATTATAAATAATTTATATAATCAAAATATTAATTATTAGTTTAATAATATAAAGAAAAAACATAAATATAATTAAATATATTAAAACACTTAAATATATTAAAACACAATGAATATAATATAATTAAACTTGAAACAAATAATAATTATAAAAACTAAACTATATTAAATAATTATATATAAAATAATATATAAATATTAAATATTAAATAATCATAGAAAAAAATAAAATTTTAACAAATGCAAAATTATAGATATAAATACAAATTTTAAAATAATTTATTTATTTATAAAATAAACAATATTTATATAAATTTAATTATATTAAATAATTATATAAAAAGAAGAAGAACAATTGTGAGATGGGAAAAAATTAATATTTTAAAATAAAGATATGACTAAAAAAATATTGTATTGATAGTGACCCATGAAAAAATATGATATAGATTTTATTTAAATATATGTATGTAAATTTAAAATCGGTTATTTAATTATAAAAAATTGTGTCTAAAATAAAATAAATTTTTAATTAAAACTAAATATATATTTTGATGATAGTGACCCGTGAAAATAATAGAAATTTTGTGATTCAATCATTGTTAAGAAAAAATATTAAAAGAATGAAAAAGTTGTTAGAAGATCAAAGGAGATTACTATAGAAGATCAACTTCCAACAAAGCCTGGAGATGAAGTAACAGAAATCTAAGTTTTGATTCGATGGTAGATTGATGAAAAGTTATTAAAAAAACAATGTTTAAAGTTGATTGAAAATTTACACTGTACTAAGTTTATAATCATCGTCATAATTATTAGAGTTGTCCCAATTAGTTGGATTGCATTTTGTAGAGAAAAGATTAAATCATATACAAAGAAATAACATGAACGTCAATCTTTTAGTAACATTCTTAACCTAATATAATGAAGCATGTTCAATTTTCTAGGAACAACCATAATGCATAAAAAGCCTTATACACTGGTTTTTTTTGTAAATAGTTGTTATAAATGGTCTATCCATTCAACAATGTTAACTTTTAATTATATAAAGCCTTAATGATTTATTTTCAAGTTAGTAAGGAAACAAATTATGTCCAAATGACTATACAAAGTCTTATATACTAATTTTTCCATAATTTCAAATGATGTCTTGAGAATTTATACAGACCTTTGTTTTGAGGTCCTTCTGACAAGTTTGCTAGATACATTGCAGGAGAACTATCTTTTATTTGTTTTTATTAATACACTCAAATTTGACTCATTTGTTTGACCTGTAAATAGGATATGAGTTGATTTAGTAAACATATATTACATTAAATTTATTTCGAAGTGGTTTGAAATCAGTATGGATGAGTTTTACAATATTTACATTGTAATAGATTATTAGATTGTCATATTATTTTCATTTTAATATGATAATATTCACCATTTTTAGAAAGCTCTTCGTGACAGAAAATACAATTGATTATAAAATAACAAATTTATATTCTTTATACTTAAGAAACTGATAACACCTAACGTTGAAGACTAAAAAGTGCAGCAAACATTCATGCTAATAATGTCATCTTTACATAATATATAATGGAAGTTGTTGTACCCCAAAATTTTCTCTCCCATTTTTCATTCAAGATGCTGTCCTAGGGTTTCTCAAATACCTGATTTGGCTCAGAAGTTGATCAGACAGATTCTCTTCCTAGGCAATAAGTCAGCAATTAGGGTTTTGCATTTCTCAAAGAAATTGAGTCTTCGAGGTTTCAAATGGTCTTCATAGGTCCTCATGTCTCCTCAAGGTTGTTTAAGTCAGTTTTCAAACCTCACATTGCAAAGTTTGCTCAATCAATGGTCCAGATAACTGGAAACGACTACGTCAACTTGAAAATTGCCTTTTTTTGCGAAAATAAATTCAAACGATCGTAACTTCTTTGTTATTCGTTATTTTTGAATGGTTTTTCTTGCATATGATTCTCCTTGGCTCCATCCCAAATCTCTCTTCACAAATAAAGAACTGATTGCGCATAGAGGATCACCAAAATTCGAATGCGTTGGAAGTCGCATCATGTATTTTGACCTAATTTCAAATAACAGTCGTCTGATTTCTAAGAATTGTGATCTTCTTCAAGTTACAAGACTTTGAGACGATTATTTCTATTTATGGTCATATGTGATGTCGCTCACGGGTTTATCTTCAAAGAATCGAAGGAAAATTAGGTTTGGAAGACTTTAAAATTATCGAATCATCGCAAGGCATTTGTTGATTTTCAATTTTTCTTAAATATAGTTTATTGAAAGATTAATGCTTGGTCTCAGAGCATGTTTGTTTGGACAAGATATGAAGATTAAGACTGTCATTTAAACAACCATGATTGTGGATTCAATTAATCAATTGGGTTTGAGCTCTTAAACATTTATTTTGTTTAAGAATGCAAAATACATGATTTATCTTATCATTTTGTGTTTTCTTGAAATGCAAGTTACCAAGCAAGATTTTTTATCCAAAGTATTCAATTAAGGATTGCAAGTTTTGTACAATAAATTCTACTACACCAAATTTTATTCAAATAATTGATAGTATTACATTACAAATGAATTTACAATTTGTTTGTCTTGTTTATGAAGAATCTCAAAGTTTACAAAGAGAACTTTTGTTTTCTTCTTCAGATCTTCATCTTCATCTTTAAGTAATCAATCCAATCTTCGTTGGCATCCAAGTCTCGCTTGCCGTTCATGAAACAAATCAAAGAAAAAGAAGATATGATTAGCACATAAATAATGAAGTTTAAACAAGGAGTTTTCAAGCAAATTTTTCTCATAATTCATCTCTAAGGTTTGCAGATAGGAATCAGAATTTTGGTCTGATTTTGTGTTATCATAATCTCTCTCCCCAATTGTAAATCACAAGAAAGTTTACCTTTCTTGGTTCACAAAAGAAAAAGGAAAAGGAAAAAATGCCAACAATGCAACAAACAACAAGCTGCGCAATACAGCAGTCAACAATCAGCCAGTCAAACTTCCCAAAATTGCAGCAGAAAACCAAAACAGCAAGCAACAACAACAAAATGCACAAACCAACAGCAAGCAAAATAGCAGGGCCATAAATGCAAACAGATTGCAGCACAAATAATAGGCAGTAGGCAAACCACAGTCCAAACAGCAGGCTAGTGGAAAAATATAGCAATATTGTTTCATGTCAAACAAGGCAACATAGGCTGTTAAGGCAACAAGTAAAAGCATTAATATAGCAAAGAGGCAAGCATGCTCAAGAATCACATGTCATCATTTTCCTAAGTTAGCAAACCCTTCAGAATTTTTGAAGTAAAGAAAAAGCAATTTGGCTTTGTATCATAGAAATATGAAGAGGGAAAGAGAAAGATATCACATAGGCCACTAGTAATCCCAAAATTACCAAATCACCTGCTATCATAAAACAGACAACCCTGCTGCTTCTGCTACAAGCTTTTGCATAATTGTCCAAAAATTGTGCATAAAACTGTCCAAATCCTGCCCAAGACTTGTACAAAAATGGCAAAAACCAAAAACTGCAACAAAGAACATCAACACAATATACCACAAGTGTTTAAATAACTGTTATTTTTCCTCCATTTTTCTTTTCAATTCTACTGTCAATATAGAGGGAGAGAGAGGTCAAAAAAAAGAAGGGACAAAAATCACCAAGACTGATATACTTCCATCAAACCCTTTCCATTTTCTTACAGAACCAAAATCACTAAAAAAACACCATTGCCAAAACTACCTGCCTCAGCCACATCTTTTTCATAGCAAGATACAAAATAGCCAACAAGCATACAGAACAAAAGATATACAAAAGCCAGCGAAAATCACCAACTACAGGGAGTAAATTTTTTTTCACAAGTCTCTAGTCCAAAACCAATACTCAAAAACCATCAAGAATAATCAACAACTCAAAAAAGCAAAAACATTCGCAGTGAAGCAATAACTCAGAAAAACAGCAAAAAGCCAAATTTTTGTTCATCATTTTTCCCTCCTCAGAATCCATTCAGAAGATACAAAGCTACATACAAAGAATCACACAAAATATAGCGAGCTATCGAGTTCAGAAGAAGAGAGAAAGCTCAGATATATACCAGAAAGACAAACTTCAGAAAGGTTGGAAGCTCACAACCACGGCCTCCGTTTTCCTTTTCCTTTTCGTTTTTTGCTTTCCATTTTGCATCCTTCATCATAAATCATTCATTTTTAGTCGCATCTTTGACTTAGGGTTCCGCTCACCCCTTTTTAGATCTACGGTTATAGGCTAAGAATCTGCAAAAAAATAACTTCAGATTAACAGTTAGAAAGAAGAGACGGTTAGATTCATGTAAGAAAAGTGAGGATCAGAGTCGCGCTGCCACCGTCACTGCCGTAAGGAGATTTCCGACACAGCCAGGATGTCTTCTCCGGTGAAGGCTCCCAACAAGAGATAAGAGAGAGTATTGTATGAAGAGAGAGAAAGAGAAGTGAGTTATGAGCTGTTTTGTTTCACTTAATTAGCTTTGTTTTAGGTTAGTTATTTTCTTTAGTTTATACTTAACATTAATTTAGGTTTAATACATTTTAGGTTTAATTTATTTTAATTAGCTTGTTTTAGGATAACTTTTATTTAGTTGTATTTAACTTAATTTAGATTTAGTCAATAAATTTCAGAATTAGTTTAATTTAATTAGTTTGTTTTAGGATAACTTTTATTTAGTTGTATTTAACTTAATTTAGATTTAGTCAATAAATTTTAGAATTAGTTTAATTTAATTAGTTTGTTTTAGGATAATTTTATTTAGAATTTTAAAATTAGTTTTTAGATTTACTTTAAATGACTTTTTTAATTTAAATTTAATTTTGTTAATCTTTAGTTTCAATTCAAAAAAATGTTTAAAAATCAATTTATTTTCTCATGAACAAAAATACCAATTTTTTTATGCTTTGTCAATTAATTTTTATTTCATAGACTGTTATAATTCTAGTTAAATTGTTAAAAATCGATTTGATTGTATTGTTTGCTATTTGAACTTGGTGATTGCATTTGACTCATCCCCATTCATTAATTTGTACCCCCATTCCCGAAAACTCTGTAATAGCGTAGAATTTCAATTTCCACAACTTATTGTTTTCTTTATACCGTATAGTAATTAGGCGTGTATGGCAAGATTCAAAATCAATCGCTAGATAACCTAATTTCGACAAAATTAAACTTGAAATGAATACACTTTTTCACACGCGCACCTCTAGGGTAACCCCGATCGTTGCCTCGGAAATACAGTCATATCCCTCGAATATGGGACACTTTAGCAAAGCCCCTACGATAAAAAAAAGATCGTAGTCCCTCGATGTCGCCTTTGGTAAAACGATCTAGTCCCTTACAAAAATTGCTAAAGCGTCTCACTAGTTGCCTTCTATAACTGTACAAATATCCCGCGCCCGTCCCTTCACATCCAACGATGGGCTTCTTACCAAATCAATGGTAAGATAGCAGGGCCTAAAGGAGGAAGAAAAAAACATTTAAAACCTTTCGAGTAGATAGATTCACTCTTAGTTGCTCGTTTGCTCACAACCGAACATTTTTATACCAATACTTTCATCTCAAAACATTTTCAAAAGACAAAACATTTTGTATACGATCTTATAGAGACGAGGACCATTGCAAAAACATCTTTTCAAAACCACTTTCAAAAAACACAAACACATCTTTGAACTATTTTTCGAAACAAAACTTTGTACGCGTTCTTTTAGAAATGAGAACCATTACAAAGACATTTTTTTCAAAATACTTTTAAAACCCACATCACAAGCACATTGTCAAAGCAAAAGCAAGTGATCTAGCGAGTAACTAAGAGCCCATGGAAAACCATGGATGAAAAGGGTGCTAATACCTTCCCTTTTCATAATCTACCCCCCGAACCCGAGAAATAATCTTGAAAGCTCTTTCCCGTGCTTTTTTACCTTTCCTTTTGGATAAAAGAAAAGTCGGTGGCGACTCTTGCTATCCGCACAATTGCGATCAAAATGCAAAACTTCAAGTCAGTTCTCCCACTGTATCACAGAACTGGCGACTCTGCTGGGGAAATAAAAAATACCTAAAAGTGGGGTTACCTTAGAGTTAGATCACCTTTATTTGTTTCTTTGCATGCTTTATATTTTGTTCTTCTATATTGGGCTTGCTTTGATCCTCCACCCGAATCTGGGACACCTTTTTAGGTAAATAGCAATAGATTGTGGAAATTGTACAGCGTAGACCGATATGGTTGAAACAATGGCTATGTTAGTGTGACGCATTTGTGGGTACCGGTATCCCTCATGGTGAATCGAGGAGAATACGGGGCCGCTTAGTGGCGTCATGAAGCACTAATTGACTTTATAACTCTAATTGAACAAACTTGGCCATTATGACGTAGTGAGATAATCGGTTTTGGTGTAGAGCTGAAAATTGGCTGATACTTGATACTACACTCATTGAGGCTAGAATTTTGGGATATCTCGGCCGCAAGAAAAGATTGTTTGTGCTGAGACAATGCCTGAGAGAAAGGTCTGTGATATTGAGATCCTTTAGAACCCGATCACTATTACTAGGACAGGTTGAGCCAACTAAACTTCAAGAGGGTACTTACCTATAAAACCCATGCAAGCCTAAAACATAGGGACTTGTTTGATGTGTGTGTATATATTTACTTGTACATAACATCATAAACATCATAAGCATCATGAGCATGCTCACTAACCATTTCAAGGATTTAGAAATTTATCTTTGTTTTTTTTTGTAGGTCATGAGTTCCGTCCGAAGGAACACCATCCGAATCAGCTTTGTAAAAGCACACCCTCAACTTCAGAAGTTAGCCTCAAGAGTGCCCGAGATTCTCCTTTTACCAAGAAATACGGTCGACTCCTCAGTTTGACTACATCCAGTTTCCAAGAGGAGATGATGTGTGTGTTGTTCCAATTCTTTGATCTCGTGCATCATTGTTTCACTTTCCCGGACTATCAGTTGGTGCCTACACTGGAAGAGTTCTCTCTACTCTTAGGGGTGCCTGTGCTTGATCAGATACCGTTCACTGGTTTAGAGGGGATTCCAAAACCTGAAGTCATCGCCGAAGCTTTGCATTTGAAGAAAGCCGACATCATAGCCAATTAGGAGACAAGAAGCGTGGTTAAAGGCTTCCTAGCCAAGTTTCTATTGGAGAAGGCTCGTTCATTATGGGACGACATGGATTTCCAAGCTTTTGAAGACGCCTTGTCTCTTCTCATTTATGGTTTGGTTCTGTTCCCCAACTCAGACCAATTCATAGATGTTAATGCCATCAAAATATTTCTCTCTCACAATCCCATACCTACCTTACTGGGAGACACCTTGCATTGCCTTCATACCCGCACCATGAAGAAAAGAGGTACTCTCTTGTGTTGTATCCCCCTACTCGCTAAGTGGTTCACTTCACACCTACCTCAATCAACATTGAAGAACAAGCAAAGACTGACATGGTCCCAAAGGATGATGTCGCTCACCCATTCTGACATCTGTTGGTGTTCAAGATCTTTGGAAGATGTCTCTATCATTGACTGCTATGGGTAATTCCCTAACGTCCCTCTACTTGGTATTAGGGGAGGTATCACCTACAATCCCTGCTTAGCTCTTCGACAGTTTGGGTATGCCTGAAGAGACGGCCCTCATGAGATGCTCATTCAAGGTCTGGTGTTCGACTATGACAAAGAAGACCAAGGTTACCGCCAGAGGTTTACACGAGCTTGGAGAATGGTGAACAAGGTGGACAGTAGGACTTTGGGACACAAAAACTTTATCCCTCTCGAGCCTTACCTTAAGTGGGTACGGGCTCGTGCTCAGAGACTCGTGATGCCTTATCCTTCCATCCTTCCTGTTATCATAGAGCCTGTTGTTGAAGGAGACGTCCCATACAGTGTCCTTCATCCTGACATGCCTACCTCTCTCGAAGACTTGCAGAATGCTTGGGTTCAGTTGAAGGAAGAGCGAGACACATTTGAAGCCCAATTTTACGCCAGTGAGAAGAAGGTTCTAGAACTCACCAAGCTGCTTCATGAAGAGCGGAATCTGAACGCCTACATCGCTCCAAAGAGGATGCGTTCAACCTTTTTGTCTTAGGAGTTTTTGTTGTATTTTGTTTCTTTCATTGTAAGCCCAAAGAGGCAGGATGTACTCAAACATGGATTTATTAATATAACGTGTGTTCTTTTTGGTTTGAACAAATTTAAATATCTAATTTCCTTGAAATCATTTGCATATTGCATCTTCATTCATCATAACATTATAACAGGTTTCTTACAACATGTCTCCTTATCCTTCTACTGTTTATTTCAGTGAGATGGATAGTGAACAGACAGTGAAAGATCTTCAGGTGCAGAACGTCCAGTTTCAACAAATGCTCTTGACTCTGACAAAAGTACAAGAGGAGTTGAAGACTCTACTGGCCAAATAAAAGAAGAAGAAAGCGAAGAAACCACCCGGTATTGTGATCATGGGAAGAAGGTTCCAAGGACAAGCCAGACGAACTTTAGACTTTGCAACATCATCGGCTGAAGGAGATAATCAAGAAGACAGGACCAAGGAAGTGAACAACAACCCAGCATCCGAAGAAGAGGAAGAACCTGACTACTCTGAGGAATAGTATCCTCCTGCTGATAATAAATACAAAGAGCTAGAGGATCGTTTGAATGCTATGAAGGTCCAGAGGGTACCCGGATTGGATTTTGAAGAGTTAGGACTTGTCTCAGGGGTTGTCATCCCGCAAAAATTCAAGGTCCCCACTTTCGCTAAATATGACAGTGTCTCTTGCCCGAAGCTGCATTTAAGGTCATACGTTAGAAAGATTCAACCCCATACGGATGATAAGGATCTGTGGGTGCATTTTTCTAGGAGAGCTTGTCAGGGACGCAGTTGGATTGGTTCTATCAGTTAGAAGGGACCAATATTCGTAATTGGGAAGATTTGGCTGCCGCCTTTTACAAACAATACCAGTATAATGCTGACTTAGCTCCAACTCGGACGCAATTGCAAGGCATGTCTATGGGTGCAGGTGAAGGTTTCAAAACCTATGCTCAAAAATGGAGGGATCTCGCAGGCAGAGTCCAGCACCCTCTATCTGATAGAGAATTAGTGTATATGTTCCTAGGCACCTTATCAGGTCCATTCTTCAACCACCTGATCGGAAGTTCCTCGGCTGGATTTACTGAATTAATTATGACTGGTGAGCAGGTCGAAGCCGGTATAAAAAATGGCAAAATTCAAAGAGATGCATCCTCGAGCATGATGAAGAAACCCTTTGTTGGAAAGAAGGAGGTCAGTGCTGCATATGATCATAGGAATCAAAACAAAATTGAACGTCGCCCGGTGGTAGGGGCTGTTACGATTTCTAGTCCTGTACCAAATCAACAGCGAAATTATTAGCGCAAGCCAGAAGTGCCCATGAGACGATTTTCCCGGATAAACATGACCATGTCTCAAGTTTTGCCACACCTTTTGAAGACCAATCTGGCAACTTTAAAAGAATCTCCCAAGAACCCCAATATTGCTTCTCCTTGCTACAACCCGAACGCTCGATGTGCCTATCATTCTGAAAGCCCGGGTGTGATACGGTGGGAGAACTGACTTGAGGTTTTGCGTTTGTTTTCGCAAATGTTTCGGTTGAGCAAGAGTCGCCACCGACTTTTTATTTTATCCTAAGGAAATGTTAAAAAGCACAGCAAAAACCTTTGAGATGTTTCTTGGGTTCGGGGAGTAGATTATAGAAAGGGAAGGTATTAGCACCCTTTCTATCCATGGTTATCCATGGGCTCTTAGTTACTTGCTTAGATCAACTTGCCTTGATTTTCAATTGTTTGAAATGGTGCTTTCAATTGTTTGAAATGGTGCTTTGTGTGTGGGTTTGAAAATGTTTTGAAAAGAGGCCAATGTGGTGGCAGCCTTTGTAATGATCCATGTTGGGATGTATACAAAGATGTATGTCTTTTAAAAAGTTTTCAATGTTTTTGAAAGTTGTTTTGAAAGTGTATTGTGATGTGTGGTTTTGAAAAATAGGCAAGTGTTTTTGTTTTGCAAATTGGCAAGTAACCAAGAGCTATCTACCCTAAATTTCTCAAAGATCATTGCTATGTTTTAACCCTTTTATCAATTTTGTTCCACCATTGTATTTGGTGAACAATCTTGTGTTAGGATGTTTAACAAGACGGGCGCGGGTCATCGTTTAGACCATGATTGCAATAGTACCAAGTGTCTTTGGCAACTTTTCCTTTAAGGGACTTGATCATTTTTAGGCAACTTTCGAAAGCGTCTTCGAGGGACTATGATCATTTGAATTGTTTTGTTTTTGTTTTGCCAAAGACACCCAACATGCAATATGGCCCATTATTGAAGGCAACAAGTGGAGTAACCCTAAGGGTGCAAGTGTGATTGGTGTTTGTTCACTTTCATGCTTTTATCTTGGAATTAGGTCAAGCTATTTGTTTTGGTTGATTTTTGCATACAAACCCTAATTCTATCATGGCATATTTAGAAAGCTTTTAAATGCGGAATTTAAAGGTCCTAAATTATTACAACACAAATTATGGGATGGGGGGTACAAATGTTCAAATGGGGATATTTAGCAAGAAATTTAAATCTAACTATTACATCCAAATTGAAATTTTACAAGGTATTTAATTGTACAATAATTAAATAAAATACAATAAATATGCAAGATGCAAAAAATCATTTTTTATATGTATGTGAAAAGTGTTTTTTATGTGTCAAATAAACAAAAATAAAAAGGTTAATTTTGGATATTTTTCAAGTTTAGGGTAAAACCCTAATTTTTGCTAAATAAAATGTATTAATTATTTATTATATGCAATATTTATTAATTATGTATAAGAAATAAATAAAAATAAAGTATATTGTAAAAAAATGATTTTTTAAGTCAAATATTAATAAAAATAAAAATGTATTATTTTTATGTTTTTAACCTAAATATACTAATAAATATATAAGTATTTATATTATTTATTAAATATATTAAATATGTACAAAAAAATAAAATATTTAATATTTACAAAAAAAGGTATATTTTTTAGGAAATGTTTTCAAAAGATAAAATAAAATGAAATTAGAAAATAAATGTATTTTGTATTGGTTTTAGTATTTTAAATAAAAAAGTATTATGTATTTATTTACATATATAACTAAATGAAACAAATAAATATCAAATAAAATGTAAAAAATGTAAGAAAAATATTTTTAATATTTTTTATGCTTTGACAAAAATAAACAAGTCAGAAACAAAAATCAAAAGTCAAAAATAATGAAAATAAAACACAATGGGCCAATGGGGTGCATGTGTGAGAATGTGGTGCAAAAAGAAAATCAAACTCAGGCCCAGCCCAGGAGGAGTTGTCTTCAACCTCCAGACTTGTTTGAACAACAACAACACGAGTTTCCTAACTCCTGATTCCTGGACTTTCAAGCAAAACTCATAACATAAAAAATGTAGAGCATCAAGAGACGAATCCAGACATATAAAAAACTTGACTTAACTCTCAGAAATGAGAGAGAATTTCTCCATCCCTAATTCTTGACCTAAGTTTTTTCTAATGTTCAGGTTCCAAATTCTCTCAGCACATGCAATATAAATGGAAAGTAATTATATGTGTAGCTTCAGGGCCATGAGTAGAGCATTTTTCATTCATAAACCTAAAGCTAACTCTTCCTAGATTGAGAGATAGAAGTCCATGAACTTACCTGTTCAGCTTGGATCGTGTCTGACAATGGAGGTACTTTCAGTGCAATGTGAGGACTTGTACAGCTTGCTTGAAGTTCATGGATGCTTCCCCAACCTTTAGCTTGCTTTGAAACTAAATGAATAGAGCTATAAGAGTCAACCTGCAAAACAGAAAAAGTGAAAATGGTGAAGTTGGTTAGAGGTGTTACAGTCTGAAGCTAGGGCTTGGGATAGTTTGTATGGATGCTATGGAGTGTGTATGAAGTGGTTTTGGCCAAGGCGCACGAATGGATTGATTTGTAGAAGTCCAACTGCAGAAGGGACTCTGTTTTTTGCAGTAGGATGGTGTTTTGATGAATGATGAGGTTTGAAAGGTGGTTAGCTCGTGCCTTAGCTCAGTTATGATGTTTGGAATGTGTTCAACAAGTTTGTCTAAGCTTCTCTTGGCAGAAATGTGAGATGCCCTTGGTTATGCCATGTTTCTTCTCTCTTAAGCAAAATTTGTCAACTTGGTTTCTAGGCTTATGCAGGCCCCCTAATCATGCTGCAACAATCCCTCTTGATCAGTGTGATTAGTTCAATAACTTGTGCCTCAGAGATTTGCATTGTACCTCTTGGATTTGCTTTTGACATAAAGTTGTGCTTTTCAAAAATGGATAACTTGCTTTTTCCAAATAAGGATTAATTCTTCATGTAATGTCCAAATGCATAGAATAATCTCTTGGCACAATGGTTTAGCATTTAATTATTGAGTGTAAATGAGATTAGAGGCCTGTAATGTAGCTTGCACATGCTGAGTTTGAAAATGCACAAGTTATGAACATGCCTTTGGCCATGAATCAAAGTGACTTTTGCCCATATTGTCAAATTCGATTCTCCCTAACCACAAGGGTGTTTGAGAAGTTCTTGGAAATTTTGGAAAGCTTGGAATGTGTAATACAATCCATCTTTGTAATGCAAGTTGAGATTCCAAGTGGAAGCATGTGAAAAGTGGCCATGAAGTTAGGCAAAAATCCTGCCTAAAATAGGTCAAAATATTTCTAAGTTAAAAATGTTTTGCACCCTTGTTCCAAAAATTGTAACTTGAGCTACAAGCTTCTTTTTAGGAAACTTTGTGAATCAAAGTTGTAGATTTTGCAATGGACTACAACTTTCATGTTTTGAGTTTTCCTTGAATCCAAATGTATCTTGATGAAAAAATGGGACAAAGTTAGGAAAAAATTAGGAATTTTCTTAACTTAGAAAAATTCTAAGTTATGAAATTTCTTCATTTCAAACCCTAATTTGTGATTTTTGATTTCTTGATGAACAAGTTTCATAATTTGACATGTCTTGATGAAAAATGAATCTTGACACTTGATTTTGACCAAAAAGTCAAAGTTTGACTTTTCAGTATACAGTCAAAAATTGATCAATTGACTGGAAAATTCATCTGTCAATCTTGTGCATTTGGGATCTTTTGAATTTGTTGAACATGTCAAGACAATTCCATGGGGTCCTTGAGTCCATATGTGAGCTTGGTTGGCCATTGGCTAGGTCAAACAGTCAAAAATTGCCTTTGTGCAGTCAAAACCCTAAAAATGACCATTTTGCCCTTTTGGTGATCTGATCAAATTTCTTGTGGAATTGTGATCCAAACTTGAAAAAATGGTTCATATGAGTTCATAATGTTGATGTGGGTCAAAAATCATGAGGTTTGACTGTCAATTGACCACAGTTGACTTTTTCCCCAATACAGTTGATTTCTAGGTCAACTGTCCAATTGACTGGGCAAAGATTGGAATCAAGGCTTGAAACTTGGTATGGATAAAATTGGGAGTCCAATATGAAGCATGAAATTCATCTTAGGCATTTTAGGTCAAAACATCTTTGTGCAAACTCAAACCCTAATTTGGGTCAACAGTGCAAAGGGGGAGTCTTGAGCAGAGCAAACCCTAACTGGATCTTGAGCTCCAAGGATCTTGTGGTGAGAAAAAATTGAGGAAATGGGAGGGCAAATTTTGGGGTACAATATTTGCCCCTGTTCAATCTTCTTGAATCTGAAGAGTTAGATTGGCAAGTTTGCCTTTCGCGACTCGAGGGTAAAAGGAGATTGGACACTAGAGTGCCCGGAAATTTGCACTCGCATGCTGGAGTATCAGCAATGTGATGGCGGGAATGGGCTTATAGATGCCATTTGGAGATAGGATGGATAGGAGGATGTGCTTATAGATGCCATCTGGAGGCGTGACAGAACCTTATCGGGAATGGGCTTATAGATGCAATTTGGAAGTGTTGATCGCATAAGAGATTCCTTAGCGAGAACTTGCGTACTTGGAGAAAGAAAGATGTTTTCCTGGCTTGTTACAGGTGTTGATCTTCAGTCTCTTCATGCAGATATGCCCTGGCTAGATACAGGAGTCGAATTCACAATTAGTTGCTCACAGACGTGCCCTGGCTAGATACAGGAATCGAATCTGGAACTTCAAAAGGTTGTTTACAGACGTGCCCTGGCTGGATACAGGTGTCGAATCTGGAAATTGTTGTCTATAGATATGCCCTGGCTGGATACAGGTATCGAATCTCTAAACTGTTTATGCAGATGTGCCCTGGCTAGATACAGGTGTCGAATCCACAATCAAAAACTCACAGATATGCTCTGGCTGGATACAGGAATCGAATCTGGAACTTGCAAAAGGTTGGTAGAGATAGCTTTCCTGGCTGGATACAGGTGTTGAATCTCTGACCTGAGAATGAAAGATAATTTCCTGGCCTGTTACAGGGGTTGACCTTCAAACTCTTCATGCAGATATGCCCTGGCTAGATACAGGTATCGAATCTACAATCAAACGCTCACAGATATGCCCTGGCTAGATACAGGCATCGAATCTGGAATTGTGACAGTTGATAGTAATCATCTTTGGATTGAACTTTTCCTGAAAAGGCAAGATATTAGTTGTATGCAATGTCATGATGTATGAAATGTATGATGTCATGATGCTCAAAAGGAGATAGTGTTGTATGCACTTATTATGTATGTATGAAATGTGAAATGCCTATGAATGTATTTTCGTCTAGGAAAATAAATCCTTGGCGAGTGTCGGGAGCTTTGTTGAATCCTGGGCTGATGTTGAAGAGTAAGGTTCTTCGTTTCTGCTGGGGATGACGGTTGTAAGAATAAACTGGTAGGAGAAGATGACTCCGTTGGGGAATAAACTTGTTGGAGAGATTACTCTACGGGGAGTTACTCTGTGGGAAGAGATACTTTGCTGAGTTTCGATGAGAGCTCCGCTGGGGATTCCACTGATAAGTTATGATGGGGAATTTGATGAACTCCGCTGGGGATCTTGGAACTTGACTCTGAGGGGAATTAGATTCTGTAAGGCTCTCTGGTTGGGGATTACAAGAATCTTTTGAGTTTGAGAAGGAACCGGTGTAGGGTTGCTTCATGATGAGTCCGTGTAAAACTGCATCCTGGATTTGAGAATCTGTATGAGTAGCAGAATGACTTCCGTGTCTGGAGTGTATCTGAGATTGTATCTTCCAACAGGTGATGAAGGAATTGTTGAACACTTTTGACATTCGAATGCCCCAAGTGGTGATGAAAGTGACCCTTTATGTAGATAATTTCCTGGCTTGTTACAGGTGTTGATCCATAATCAGTCGTTCACAGATACTTTCCTGGCTTGTTACAGGTGTTGATCTGGAACTTAAGAAATGTTGGTCGAGGAGATACTGTCCTGGCTTGTTACAGGTGTTGATCTCTGACCTGAGAAAGAAAGATGGTTTCCTGGCTTGTTACAGGTGTTGATCTTCAATCTCTTCATGCAGATGATTTCCTGGCTTGTTACAGGTGTTAATCCACAATCAGTTGTCCACAGATATTTTCCTGGCTTGTTACAGGTGTTGATCTGGAACTTACGAAAAGTTGGTCAAGGAGATATTGTCCTGGCTTGTTTCAGGTGTTGATCTCTGACCTAAGAAAGAAAGATGGTTTCCTGGCTTGTTACAGGTGTTGATCTTCAATCTCTTCATGCAGATATGCCCTGGCTAGATACAGGTATCGAATCCACAATTAGTTACTCACAGATATGCCCTGGATAGATACAGGAATCGAATCTGGAACTTCAAAAGGTTGCTTACAGACGTGCCCTGGATGGATACAGGTATCGAATCTCTAAACTCCTCATGCAGACATGCCCTGGCTGGATACAGGTATCGAATCTACAATCAGTTACTCACCGATATGCCCTGGCTAGATACAGGAATCGAATCTGGAATTGTGATAGTTATTCTGTTGGTAGTTGTAATTTCCAGTAGGTGATGAAGGAAACTTCAGACACTTTTGACATTCGAATGCCCCAAGTGATGATGAAGGAGTCTCTTCAGGTTACTCTACAATTTGAGAGATTTTGTTGAAATCTTGACTGGACTGCCCCAGGTTAATTGGATGGTGACATGTCATGCCCTTTGTTGATAGGAGATTTGTCGTTGGAGGTGTCATCCTTTTGAAGTGATTTTACTCACTGAGAGAGTTTGCGTTCCTCCGAACATTCACTGTATGAATTTCTTCGCTATCAAACAAATAGCCAAATGCGAACAATGATATTCAAGCAATGCAAAGTTTATGTTTGTCTTGAAGTTTTGAAAAATGAGTTTTTTAGCAGAAAACTTTTTATAAGACAGATCAACATATGATTTAGAGCAAAGCCTTACAGGAGTCAGGATACCTTTGGTAACAGTATGCTTTCGAACTAACCCATCCTTCAATTAGGACTTTTGAAGGGTTGTAACGTGGCTTGGTTCACGGTTTAAGAAACAAAGGATAAAGGCTCAAAGTGTATTTGTACCCACCTGCTCTTCGTGATGTTCTTCCATCCTAAGCTCAGTTAATTGTGCGTCGCGCCCTATTCGAATTTGGAACGACTTTTTGGGTGATGGTTCACCAATTGAATTTGGGAGACAGTCATCATATCCTTTTTCTTTGCAAAATTTTTCATGTTGTTGAGGTTTTGTAATGACCTCTCTATTTTGATTTTGATTTGTTATCCCTAACTTTTGCCTGACTGTTCCTGTTTTCGAGATTACGGTCAGCGGGATGCCCTAGCTTTCTTAAGCCTCCTTTATAGGTTTTGGCTCGGTGGGCTTTTCTCTTTTGAGAGATTGACTGCCTATGTGATAGGGAACCACCCTTGTCTTTTGATTCCAAAGGAATGCTTTCTTTTGTTGACGTTGTTCGTTGTGTTACGAACTGAGAGTTTGCGACTTCAATGCGCATTTTCTTTTGAATTAACTGAGAGACTACCCTGCCCCAGGTTTACATCAAAGGTTTTGATTATTTAGAACAGAAAACTCCTACTTCTTTGGCTCGAAGGGGTTGACTAGGGATTATCTTCCTTATAACTCCAGTGTTTGGGAATTGAAAGAGATACCTGTACATCATCAGCAAGGTCTGTTCAAAAGCATACTGTATGAGATTATGGTATTGTTTCGTCATCCTCCCTCTAAAGGCTTGCAGCTTTTTATCAAGATTTAAATATCATAAAGAAAGCATAAGAGTAGTGAAAACGAATGGATAAATTCAAGACAAATATATGCAATGCATTAATGAAACAGAGTTTAACATCAACAGTTAATTGTTTGAGAACAAAAGAAATTACAACTTTGAAAATTCAAATGAAGCAAAAGTCTTTCAGCTTGAGCTTTGTCATATCAGGTGGAGAACTCCTTAATGGAAGATTTTCATCTCGCCATCTGGCATGAACCTCAGCACTCCAATGTCGATCAGATCTTGAATCTTGTTCTTCAAGGCCCAACAGTCGTCGGTGTCGTGTCCCGGGCTGTAGGAGTGGTACACACAAAATGCGTCGGGATGATAGTTAGGAGAGGAGGTATTGGGTTTCCGAATGGGATCCCTCAAAGCAGTCATATTGACCTCCAACAAGCGCTCTAGAATCAGAGATGACGGTATGTCAGTCTCCGTGAACTGTCTTCCCGACGTATTTTGATTATGCCGATTACCCCATTGACGCTGGCGAGGTTGTTGATGGGTTTGTGACCCTGAATCAAGCAAAGGAGCCTTCCCCTTGTCTTCTTGTCTGGAGGGGGGTTGAGTGGTGACTTGCTCTTCAACCTCAGATGTCTGCCCCAGTTGGTTGTTCTGAAGCAGTTGGTTGACGAGAACTTTGAGTTCCTCCTGTCTTTGAGACAAATCCTGGATGAGAGCCATCTGGCCCACTAGCTGCCCCATCATTTGGATCCTCAATGTTGCCAAATCAAACTGTAGTTCTCCCAGCTGATCACTCCTGGCATTGTTTGAAGTCTCCTGGACCAAGCCCTTTGTGAGGAGAGCTTTCATTTCTTCTTGCCCCAGAGACAAGTTCAAGAACATTTCCTGCAGCTGAGCAGTCTGGTCCTGGATATCCTTGACAGTCCTTTCTAGAGCCATCTCTTACTGAAATAAACAGTAGGAGGGTAAGGAAACCTGAAAAAGGGAAAATTGTCAAAATGCAATGCATGATATGTGGATGTATGCTTTCAAGGATCTCTTGGGGTAAACACAAGAGAATGTTAGAGGTTGAACTTCGATCTTTGATTGGAGAACTTTGCACCGGTGGATGTCTTTCCACGAGAATCAAGCTCACCATGTCAAGTGGGTCATAGCCCCTGATTCAAGTTGTTGCACTTGATCTTTAATTGGCATTTGTTTAGAGGAGAAACCTCTTGCCCTTTGGTAGACGTCTGGTTCAACGTAACCCTGCATCAAAAGAACCCTCGAGATTCTTGAAATGGTTATTTGAAAATGCTATGGTATGATGTTATGATGTTATGTGCATGTATGCAAAAGCAAATGAGTGAGTGTATATACAGACAATTATATTCACACAAAGAAAACAAGTCCTTAGGTTTAGGCTTGCATGGGGTTTTAGGTAAGTACCCTCTTGAAGTTAGTTGGCTCATCATGTCCTAAAATAGAAACCGGGTTCTAAGGAGCTCAATATCATTGGATTGTTTTCTGTGTTCATTGTTTTGGTTTAGCCACTTAACTGGCGACCAAAATATTCCAAGAAAACAACCCTCAATGAGTGTAGTATCGAGTATCTACCAACCTCGGACTGCACCAAAGTCGGTCATCTCACTACCCCTAAAAAGGCTAGGATGGTCAAGTAAGGTTCTAAGAGTTCGTTAGTGCTTCACGACATCACTCAGCGGCCCCGTACTCTCCTTGATTGAACTCAAGGGTTACCGATACTCACAAATATGTCACACTAACATAGCTTACTGCTTCAACCGTGTCGGTATACCCCGCACAGTTCCCTCACAGTTTTTTTGCTATTTACCTAAGAAGGTGCCCCAAATCCGGGTGTAGGATTTATAACAAACCCAAACAAGAACCCAAAAGATAAAGCAATCAAGGCAATCAAAGCAAGAATGTAAAGGTGATCTAAACCCTAAGGTAACCCCACTTTTAAGTTATCCCCAGCAGAGTCGCCAGTTCTGTGATACGGTGGGAGAACTGACTTGAGGTTTTACGTTTGTTTTCGCAAATGTTTCGGTTGAGCAAGAGTCGCCACCGACTTTTTATTTTATCCTAAGGAAAGGTTAAAAAGCACAGCAAAAACCTTTGAGATGTTTCTTGGGTTCGGGGAGTAGATTATAGAAAGGGAAGGTATTAGAACCCTTTCTATCCATGGTTATCCATGGGCTCTTAGTTACTTGCTTAGATCAACTTGCCTTGATTTTCAATTGTTTGAAATGGTGCTTTCAATTGTTTGAAATGGTGCTTTGTGTGTGGGTTTGAAAATGTTTTGAAAAGAGGCCAATGTGGTGGCAGCCTTTGTAATGATCCATGTTGGGATGTATACAAAGATGTATGTCTTTTAAAAAGTTTTCAATGTTTTTGAAAGTTGTTTTGAAAGTGTATTGTGATGTGTGGTTTTGAAAAATATGCAAGTGTTTTTGTTTTGCAAATTGGCAAGTAACCAAGAGCTATCTACCCTAAATTTCTCAAAGATCATTGCTATGTTTTAACCCTTTTAACAATTTTGTTCCACCATTGTATTTGGTGAACAATCTTGTGTTAGGATGTTTAACGGGACGGGCGCGGGTCATCGTTTAGACCATGATTGCAATAGTGCCAAGTGTCTTTGGCAACTTTTCCTTTAAGGGACTTGATCATTTTTAGGCAACTTTCGAAAGCGTCTTCGAGGGACTATGATCATTTGAATTGTTTTGTTTTTGTTTTGCCAAAGACACCCAACATGCAATATGGCCCATTATTGAAGGCAACAAGTGGAGTAACCCTAAGGGTGCAAGTTTGATTGGTGTTTGTTCACTTTCATGCTTTTATCTTGGAATTAGGTCAAGCTATTTGTTTTGGTTGATTTTTGCATACAAACCCTAATTCTATCATGGCATATTTAGAAAGCTTTTAAATGCGGAATTTAAAGGTCCTAAATTATTACAACACAAATTATGGGATGGGGCGTACAAATGTTCAAATGGGGATATTTAGCAAGAAATTTAAATCTAACTATTACATCCAAATTGAAATTTTACAAGGTATTTAATTGTACAATAATTAAATAAAATACAATAAATATGCAAGATGCAAAAAATGATTTTTTATATGTATGTGAAAAGTGTTTTTTATGTGTCAAATAAACAAAAATAAAAAGGTTAATTTTGGATATTTTTCAAGTTTAGGGTAAAACCCTAATTTTTGCTAAATAAAATGTATTAATTATTTATTATATGCAATTTTTATTAATTATGTATAAGAAATAAATAAAAATAAAGTATATTGTAAAAAAAATTATTTTTTAAGTCAAATATTAATAAAAATAAAAATGTATTATTTTTATGTTTTTAACCTAAATATACTAATAAATATATAAGTATTTATATTATTTATTAAATATATTAAATATGTACAAAAAAATAAAATATTTAATATTTACAAAAAAAGGTATATTTTTTAGGAAATGTTTTCAAAAGATAAAATAAAATGAAATTAGAAAATAAATGTATTTTGTATTGTTTTTAGTATTTTAAATAAAAAAGTATTATGTATTTATTTACATATATAACTAAATGAAACAAATAAATATCAAATAAAATGTAAAAAATGTGAGAAAAATATTTTTAATATTTTTTATGCTTTGACAAAAATAAACAAGTCAGAAACAAAAATTAAAAGTCAAAAATAATGAAAATAAAACACAATGGGCCAAGGGGGGCATGTGTGAGAATGTGGTGCAAAAAGAAAATCAAACTCAGGCCCAGCCCAGGAGGAGTTATCTTCAACCTCCAGACTTGTTTGAACAACAACAACACGAGTTTCCTAACTCCTGATTCCTGGACTTTCAAGCAAAACTCATAACATAAAAAATGTAGAGCATCAAGAGACGAATCCAGACATATAAAAAACTTGACTTAACTCTCATAAATGAGAGAGAATTTCTCCATCCCTAATTCTTGACCTAAGTTTTTTCTAATGTTCAGGTTCCAAATTCTCTCAGCACATGCAATATAAATGGAAAGTAATTATATGTGTAGCTTCAGGGCCATGAGTAGAGCATTTTTCATTCATAAACCTAAAGCTAACTCTTCCTAGATTGAGAGATAGAAGTCCATGAACTTACCTGTTCAGCTTGGATCGTGTCTGATAATGGAGGTACTTTCAGTGCAATGTGAGGACTTGTACAACTTGCTTGAAGTTCAGGGATGCTTCTCCAACCTTTAGCTTGCTTTGAAACTAAATGAATCGAGCTATAAGAGTCAACCTGCAAAACAGAAAAAGTGAAAATGGTGAAGTTGGTTAGAGGTGTTACAGTCTGAAGCTAGGGCTTGGGATAGTTTGTATGGATGCTATGGAGTGTGTATGAAGTGGTTTTGGCCAAGGCGCACGAATGGATTGAGTTGTAGAAGTCCAACTGCAGAAGGGACTCTGTTTTTTGTAGTAGGATGGTGTTTTGATGAATGATGAGGTTTGGAAGGTGGTTAGCTCGTGCCTTAGCTCAGTTATGATGTTTGGAATGTGTTCAACAAGTTTGTCTAAGCTTCTCTTGGCAGAAATGTGAGATGCCCTTGGTTATGCCATGTTTCTTCTCTCTTAAGCAAAATTTGTCAACTTGGTTTCTAGGCTTATGCAGGCACCCTAATCATGATGCAACAATCCCTCTTGATCAGTGTGATTAGTTCAATAACTTGTGCCTCAGAGATTTGCATTGTACCTCTTGGATTTGCTTTTGACATAAAGTTGTGCTTTTCAAAAATGGATAACTTGTTTTTTCCAAATAAGGATTAATTCTTCATGTAATGTCCAAATGCATAGAATAATCTCTTGGCACAATGGTTTAGCATTTAATTATTGAGTGTAAATTATATTAGAGGCCTGTAATGTAGCTTGCACATGCTGAGTTTGAAAATGCACAAGTTATGAACATGCCTTTGGCCATGAATCAAAGTGACTTTTGCCCATATTGTCAAATTCGATTCTCCCTAACCACAAGGGTGTTTGAGAAGTTCTTGGACATTTTGGAAATCTTGGAATGTGTACTACAATCCATCTTTGTAATGAAAGTTGAGATTCCAAGTGGAAGCAAGTGAAAAGTGGCCATGAAGTTAGGCAAAAATCCTGCCTAAAATAGGTCAAAATTTTTCTAAGTTAAGAATGTTTTGCACCCTTGTTCCAAAAATTGTAACTTGAGATACAAGCTTCTTTTGAGGAAACTTTGTGAATCAAAGTTGTAGATTTTGAAATGGACTATAACTTTCATGTTTTGAGTTTTCCTTGAATCCAAATGTATCTTGATGAAAAAATGGGACAAAGTTAGGAAAAAATTAGGAATTTTCATAACTTAGAAAAATTCTAAGTTATGAAATTTCTTCATTTCAAACCCTAATTTGTGATTTTTGATTTCTTGATGAACAAGTTTCATAATTTTACATGTCTTGATGAAAAATGAATCTTGACACTTGATTTTGACCAAAAAGTCAAAGTTTGACTTTTCAGTATACAGTCAAAAATTGATCAATTGACTGGAAAATTCATCTGTCAATCTTGTACATTTGGGATCTTTTGAATTTGTTGAACATGTCAAGACAATTCCATGGGGTCCTTGAGTCCATATGTGAGCTTGGTTGGCCATTGGATAGGTCAAACAGTCAAAAATTGCCTTTGTGCAGTCAAAACCCTAAAAATGACCATTTTGCCCTTTTGGTGATCTGATCAAATTTCTTGTGGAATTGTGATCCAAACTTGAACAAATGGTTCATATGAGTTCATAATGTTGATGTGGGTCAAAAATCATGAGGTTTGACTGTCAATTGACCACAGTTGACTTTTTCACCAATACAGCTGATTTCTAGGTCAACTGTCCAATTGACTGGGCAAAGATTGGAATCAAGGCTTGAAACTTGGTATGGATAAACTTGGGAGTCCAATATGAAGCATGAAAGTCATCTTAGGAATTTTAGTTCAAAACATCTTTGTGCAAACTCAAACCCTAATTTGGGTCAACAGTGCAAAGGGGGAGTCTTGAGCAGAGCAAACCCTAACTGGATCTTGAGCTCCAAGGGTCTTGTGGTGAGAAAAAATTGAGGAAATGGGAGGGAAAATTTTGGGGTACAACACCGGGGCACGATACAAACGACTGTTGGGCCTTGAAGAATAAGGTGCAAGACCTTATCGACGCGAAAGAGATTGAGTTTGATCCCCCAGAAACGCCTAATGTAATAACGGCGCCGATGCTCAGACATGGCCAAGGTATCAACGCCATTGATGATGATCGTTTTGTCTCCTCCGTGAATGACTTAATTACTCCTCTGTTGACCATTAAACAGAAGTTGCTGCAAGCCAGTCTATTCTCGGGCTGTGATAAAAATTGTCACTTATGCAAGTCTCTACCAAACGGCTGTTTGTTACTAAAAATAGGCGTTCAGCGCCTGATGACTAGCAAAGAAATCTTATTTGAAAATATTCCTCTTACCAGAACTTCTTATCAAGATGTCTCGATAATCACCATTTCCAACAATCCTCCCGGGGTCCCCACCAAAAGACCCGTCAGGATTACATCTGCTCCAAGGTATGCACCTCTAATCATCACTATGCCAAGACTAATATCATACTCTTTGGATAAAGCTGTTCCCTGGAGCTATGGGGCTGACATTTATTACTATGGCGTCAAGCAAGATCAGTTGGTTGTCAAAGACGAAGTTGCAAGAGATATTAATCCTGACATCGGTAATATCACTGGGACCAGTAAGATAACAAGAAGTGGAAGAGTCTTCTCACCCGAGATTTCTCCAAAGACTGTTGTTACTCTTATGATCATTCCCACTGCCACTCCTACCGACACTCCCAGTGATACTCCTACTGTTATCCTTGCTACCGAGACAAGGGGAAAAGAGGTCTTAAATGAGCTTGTCCAAGCGAAAGAGCATCCCGAGATCATCCTTGAAGCTTCTAGAAAGGAGATAGAAGAAATACTGAAGATAATCAAGAAAAGTGACTAGAACATTGTAGAACAGTTGGGGCAGACCCCCTCGAAGATATCATTGTTGTCCTTACTTTTGTGTTCTGAGGCCCACGCCAAAGCCTTGGTAAAGTTTCTCAAGACCACCCACGTGCCTCAAGAGACCTCCATCGACCAATTTGAGAATTGTGTGGCCAGTCTAACTGCGGATAACGGGTTGGGATTTTTCGACGCTGATTTAACTTCTAAGGGAAAGAAGCATAATGATGCCTTGCATGTTTCCATTGAATGCAGGGGTACCATACTTGCCCATGTTCTGGTGGATATCGGCTCATCATTGAATGTCTTGCCCAAAAACTCTCTCGACCGACTGGACTACGAGGGACTCACCTTAAAGCCTTGCAACATCATAGTAAGGGCCTTTGATGGTTCTAAGAGGACAGTGCACGGAGAAGTTAATATCCCCATAAAAGTTGGAACTCAGACCTTTGATTCAACTTTCTATGTAATGGACATCCGCCCGTCTTACTCCTGTTTACTGGGTCGACCCTAGATCCATGGTGCTGGTACCGTCACTTCTACCCTGCACCAAATGCTAAAATACCCGATCAGAGGAAAAATTGTCATAGTTCACGGGGAGGAGGAGTACATGGTTAGCCACCTGAACTCTTTTAAGTATGTTGAAATGGATGGTGAATTCATTGAGACTCTGTGTCAGAACTTTGAGGAGGTTCCATAAACAGTTGCGGCAACCAAGTCTACTCCTAAAGTCCCGAAGATTACCAGACCTCCACTGAAGATGGCCTCTTTGAAAGATGCTCGAGCAGTAATTGAAGAAGGCGGGTGTACCATTTGGGGTCAGCTTCCAGATATTCCCTACAAGTCCAACAAATTTGGTTTGGGATTCACTACAGAAGCCCAAAGAGCTGTTCGACGTTCTCGCACTAGGGGACCACCTTTGCGTATCAGCAATCAGGAAGTCAATGTAGTAGAAGACAGTGATGGCAGCTGTGATATGGACGAGTGGATTTTTCCAACCATCAGCAGAGGGCTCAACAATTGGGAGGCCAAAGATTTCATTCCTATTACTTTTATTCAAGAGTAATTGTCTTTTAATGTTTTCAGGCTTGTAATATTTAAACAATTCAGACTTTTTAAAACCTTATGTCTTACCCGAGGCACAACGGTCCATTTGTGAGGGTTGTCACTTCATTCTCATATGTCATCTATGAATCATGGACGTTTTTTTTGCATACAAATTTTGTGCTCTCTGTCTTTCTTTCTTACATTTTATTTCTTTCAAAAGTAGCTATGCTCTTACACACACTCACATATTAAAATGCAGATCTTCATCCACTCAGGATCCCATGGGTAACGGTTCTGTTATGGCCTATTGTGACTTTGAAAATCCTATCTACCAAGCCGACGACGAAAGTGAGGAAGATTGTGAGGTGCCATGGGAATTGGCCAGGTTGTTGCAACAGGAAGAAAGGGCCATTCATCCTCACGAAGAGCCAGTTGAAACAGTTAACTTAGGTACTGAGGAGGACAAAAAGGAGGTCAAGGTGGGTGCCAATTTGGAACCCAGTGTCAAGGAGTGTCTGATTCAGTTGTTACACGATTATGTTGAAGTATTTGCCTAGTCGTATGAAGACATGTCGGGACTTGATACAGACATTGTGATACATCGTTTGCCTACAAGATAAGATTGTCCTCCAGTAAAGCAAAAGGTTCGCCGCATGAGGTCTGATATGTCAGAAAATATTAAAGCAGAAGTCATGAAGCAATTCAATGCTGGATTCTTGGTTGTCACCTCTTATCCCTAATGGGTTGCCAATGTTGTTCCCGTGCCCAAGAAAGACGGTAAAGTGCGAATGTGTGTGGACTATAGATATTTGAATAGGGCAAGCCCCAAGTATGACTTCCCTCTCCCCCACATCGACATTCTAGTTGATAATACGGTACAACACAAAGTGTTTTCCTTCATGGACAGTTTCCCAGGCTACAACCAAATCAAAATGGCACCTGAGGATATGGAGAAAACAACCTTTGTTACACAGTGGGGCACATTCTGCTATAAGGTCATGCCATTCGTACTGAAGAATGCTGGGGAAACCTATCAGCGTGCCATGGTAGCTCTGTTTCACGACATGATACATCACGAAATAGAGGTCTACGTGGACGATATGATAGCCAGATCTCAAACGAAAGAAGAGAATCTCGATCATTTACAAAAGTTGTTTGAGAGGCTGAAGAAATACAAGCTGAGGTTGAACTCAAATAAATGCACGTTCGGGGTACGGTTTGGTAAACTCCTAGGCTTTGTCGCCGGCAACAAAGGTATCGAGATTGATCCTGCCAAGGTTAAAGCAATACAAGAGATGATTTCTCCTTGTAGTGAGAAGGAGGTCAGAGGATTTTTGGGACGTTTGAATTACATTTCCAGATTCATTTCTCACCTGACAGCTACTTGTGAATCGATCTCCAAATTATTAAAGAAAGATCAGGTAGTCAAATGGAATGACGAATGCCAAGTTACTTTTGACAAAAATCAAAGAATACTTACAAGAGCCTCTTGTGTTGTTGCCACCCGTCAAAGGAAGGCCTTTGATCTTGTATTTAACTGTTTTAGAAAACTCAATGGGGTGCGTGCTGGGGTAGCATGACGAGTCTGGCCGAAAAGAGAATGCTATTTATTACCTGAGCAAAAATTTTACCAACTGTGAAACAAGATATTCACTACTCGAGAAAACTTGATGCGCTCTGGCATGGGCTGCTCGCCGACTGAGACAGTATATGCTGACCCTACTACCTTGTTGATATCTAAAATGGATCCAATAAAATACATCTTTGAGAAGCCTGCTCTCTCTGGGAGAATAGTAAGATGGCAGATGATCCTGACGGAATATGACATATAATATACTACCTAAAAAGCAATAACGGGTAGTGCATTGGCGAATCACCTTGCCCATCAAGGTGTGGAAGACTACCAATCCATGAAATTTGAATTCCCGGATGAGAACATCATGACAGTAGACAATTGTGAAGAGATCAGACCATATGACGGACCTAAACAAGGATCCCAATGGATCCTGTTTTTTGACGGGGCATCCAACGCACTTGGCAGTGGCATTGGTACTATACTCGTATCTCCTGAAGGGTGTCATACTCCCTTTACTGCAAGACTCTGCTTCGATTGTACAAATAACATGGCAGAATATGAAGCATGCATCTTTGGTCTCAGAGCTGCCATAAATTTGGGGATCAAATCTTTGGTTGTATTCAGATATTCCGCTTTGGTCATCAGTTAGATCAAAGGGGAACGGGATACCAAACACCCTAACCTTATCCCTTACAAAGAACATGTTTTGACATTACTACCACATTTTGAGAAGATTACCTTTGAGCATTTCCCGCGAGAAGAAAATTAGTTGGCAAACGCACTAGCTACAATGTCATCTATGTTTAAACTTAATTGGGATAATGAGGCTCCTCAGATAACCATTGAGCGGATGGATGAACCAGCCTACTGTCACGAGATCGGTACTGAAGAAGTAGTGGACCAACCTTGGTTCCATGAAGTTAAAAGGTGTCTCGAGTCTCAGGAATATCCAAAAGGAGCTTCAATTAATGACAAGAAATTCTTAAGAAGATTTTCGGTTAAGTTCTTCCTTAGTAACGGCATTTTGTATAAACGCAATCATGACTCTGTATTACTTCGATGCGTAGACAAGGTTGAAGCTGAAAGGATCATGGTTGAATTACATGAAGGCACTTTTGGAACCCATTCCAGTGGGCATACAATGGCAAAGAAAATCCTGCGGGCAGGCTATTATTGGTCTACCATGGAGGCAGATTGCTATCAACACTCTCGGACTTGCCATAAGTGTCAGATTTATGCTGACAAGGTGCACGTACCTCAGGTTCCTCTGAACGTCTTGACGGCTCCTTGGCCCTTTGCTATGTGGGGAATCGATATGATTGGGGAAATCAAGCCAACGGCCTCCAATGGACATCGTTTCATCTTAGTAGCCATCGACTATTTTACAAAGTGGGTTGAGGCAGCTTCCTTCGCTTTCGTTACTAATAATGTCATCGCCTGTGTTGTACCCCAAAATTTTCCCTCTCATTTCTCAAGGATTTTCGCACAAGATCTTCTACGACGTCAAGTTTGCAGCACTGATACATCAATTTAGGTTTGAAATTGGCACAAGGGCAAAATGGTCAATTGCATACTAGAAAGTCAAACTTTGACTTTTTGGTCAACATTACATTCCAAAGATCAAATTTCATCAAGACATTCAAAAATATCAAGCTTGATCATCAAGAAGTTGAGAAAGTTAAAAGTCAACTTGAAAAGTCAAGATTTCCAAGACTTAGAAATTTTCTAAGTGTTTTTATACATGATAATTCCATCACTTCATGCCATTCTTACACCAAGATGCAAGACGGTTCAAGGGAAACTTTCAACATGAAATTTGTAGATCTCCATGATATCTACAACATTGCTTTACACAACTTCTCCTAGAAGTGCTTGGATTTTGAGTTATAAGTTCATGAAGTCATGACATTTTCATTTAAACACTTAGAGAAATTTTTGGCAGTTTTGGTTAGGTTTTTATCCCAACTTCTTGCCCATTTTTCATCAAGTTCCAGTTTGATTTAACAAAAGTGGCCAACATGAAAGTTATAGAGGGTGTTTCAAGCTTTCCAAAACATCCAAGAGCATGAATGTATCATATTCGAGCTAGGAGATACAAGGATCTGAAGTTGGACATTCATTCTTGATTTACAAGGCAGATTTGTGATGAACACTTGACTAAAATTCCAACCAAAGCTACAAGATCTCTCTTTTCAGGATATGTTCTCTCCAAATCTATGCATAATCAAGCAATTACACAAACCCTAAGTGTATTACACAGGCATTTGAAGTTTTGTCCAAGTCTTGATACCATTTATGGTTAGAAATGCAAAAAGCAACATTTCCATTTGCATAAAGCTTCACTTTTCCAACCACTCTCTTCTTTCAAAGCTTGAAATCTGTTCCAAAGAGGACAAAAAGATCTCTCAACAGCAGAAGCAATCTACAAGACCTGCAAAGCATGGCTAAAGTTCCTTAATTCACTCCTTTTTTTTATCATGAAGCAGCTTGCCTTTATGAATTTGAAAAAAGGCATAACATGTGATTTTCAAAAAGTCTGAGTTTCTCAAGTCTCAAACCTTCTCTATAAATAGAGAGACCAATTGCAAGAGAGAAAGGTTGGAAAAGGTTGGAAAAACAGGTTGGAAAAGGTTGGAAAAATAGGTTGGAAAAGGTTGGAAAAAATAGAGAGAAAATCCAGAAGTTATATTGGTAAACCCTCAAAAATCTCATATTCACAAAAGCCATAACAGTCCACAAAACTTCCACTCTTGGGTTTTAAAGTCCAAACCTTTGAACCTCTCATACCTTGCAAGTTCTGCCCAACCATTCAAACATTTCATACCATACCGAGGTTGTTTAGTAACCTTCAAAAAAAGGAAAGTCTAGCAGCTGGTTGGAGCTTCCTTAAGGTTCATACAACATCTTGAAGGATATTTGGTTTCAAAACCTAAAGTGCAGTTTTAAGGAGCAGAAGAAGCTATGTGTCGATGCATAGCAGCATGGGTCGACACATAGCAATTCAAAAGTGCATTTTCCCTTTATTTTACACTATTTTCACATTCTTTTCATTATCATTCGATATGGTTGTAATATTTTAGTTCCTACTTCATCCCCATTTGTTAAATTGTATCCCCATCCCCCTAAAGTGATGTAATAGCTTAGATTTTACCTTCCGCCTTTTACTTGCTTTTCATATATTGCTAGTAAATAAGTGTGTATGGCAAGATACAAATAACAAAATAGGCCACCCTAATCAAAGACTTAATGCATGCAAATCAAACACATTATTCACACATGCACCTCTAGGGTAATCTCACTTGTTGCCTATCGGAAAATAATCATGTCCCTCGAGCATGGGCATTTTAGCAAAGACCCTCGATAAAAAGATCGTAGTCCCTCGATGACCCTCGATGTTGCCTTCAGTAAACGATCTAGTCCCTAAAACGACATTGCTTAAACGTCCCATATGTTGCCTTCTATGACTATACAAACGTCCCAACGCCCGTCCCTTCACATCCAACGATGGGGCTTCTTACCAAATCAATGGTAAGATAGCCACATCTAAAGGAGGAGGAAAAGCACGTTTAAGACCTTTCGAGTAGATAGATTCGCTCTTAGTTACTCGCTTGCTCACAACAAAAATATTTTTACCCACACTCTCATCTTTGAACTATTTTCGAAACAAACACTTTGTAGGCATTCTTATAGAAACGAGAACCATTACAAAGTTCCATTTTCAAAATACTTTCAAAAACACATCTCACAAACACACTTTTAAACTATTTTCAAAACAAACACTTTGTAGGCGTTCTTATAGAAACGAGAACCATTACGAAGTTCCATTTTCAAAATACTTTCAAAAATCACCACCACAAGCACACATTCAAACAAAAGCAAGTGATCTAGCAAGTACCTAAGAGCCCATGGAAAACCATGGATGAAAAGGGTGCTAGCACCTTCCCTTTTCATAATATACCCCCCAAACTCAAGAAAACATATCAAAGGTCTTTCCTGTGCTTTTTCACCTTTCCTTTTGGACAAAAGAAAAGTCGGTGGAGACTCTTGCTAACCGCGACATTTGCGATAAAATGCAAAACCTCAAGTCAGTTCTCCCACCGTATCACAGAACTGGCGACTCTACTGGGGATTTTTTTTAAAAGTGGGGTTACCTTAGGGTTTAGATCATATTTATTTGCTTATATTGTTTGACTTGTTTGCTTTATATTTTGGTTCTTTGTTTGGGTTTTAATCCTCCACCCAGATTTGGGAAACATTATAGGTAAATAGTAATACGTTGTGGAAACTGTGCGGGGTATACCGACATGGTCTAAGCAATAGCTATGTTAGTGTGACATATTTGTGGGTACCAGTAGCCTTTGAGTCAATCAAAGAGAATACGGGGCCGCTGAGTGATGTCATGAAGCACTAATGAACTTCTAGAACATTTACTTGACCAACTTGACCTTTAGGATGTAGTGAGCTGACCGGCTTTGGTGCAGTCTGAAGTTGGTAGATACTCGATACTACACTCATTGAGGTTTGGTTTCTTGGGATATTTCGGTCACCATTAAAGAGGATTGAGCTGAAACAATGACCAAGGAAACAATCTGGTGATACTGAGCTCCTTAGAACCCGGTTACTATTACTAGGACAGGTTAAGCCAACTAAACTTCAAGAGGGTACTTACCTACAAACTCCATGCAAGTCTAAACCTAAGGACTTGTCTGCTTTGTGTGAATATGATTATTTGTATATACACTTGTGTTGTACCCCAAAATTTTCCCTCTTATTTTATCAATATTTTCCCCACAAGACTCTTTGGACTCAAGACCAAGCTAGAATTTACTCTGCTCAAGACATCTCCTTGCACTGATGACCTGAAATTAGGGTTTGAGTTTGCACAGGTATTTTTGGACTTCCAATGCCCCATGTGACTTTCATACTTCATGTTGGACTTATAAGATTGCTCATACCAAGTTTCAAGCCTTGAATCAAATTTTTGCCCAGTCAATTGGACAATTGACCTAAAAATCAGTTGTATTAGGGAAAAAGTCAACTGTGGCCAATTTACAGTAAAACCTCATAATTTTTTATCCACATAAACATTATAGACTCATATGAACCATTTGATCAAGTTTGGACCACAACTCTTCAAGAAATTTGATCAGATCATCAAAAGGGCAAAATGGTAATTTTTAGGGTTTTGACTGCAGAAGGGCAATTTCTGATTTTTCACCTAGCCAATGGCAAATTGGGTTCAATCATGGATTCAAGGACTCAATGGCATCATCTTGACCTAATCACAAGGTTCAAAAGATCTCAAAAGCATTGGATTGACAGATGAATTTTCCAGTCAACTGATCAAAAATCAACTATACACTGAAAAGTCAAACTTTGACTTTTTGGTCAAAATCAAGTGCCAAGGGTCATTTTTCATCAAGATGTGTCAAAACATGAAACTTGTTCACCAAGAAACCTAATTTTGGAAATTAGGGTTTAAGATTGAAAATTTTCATAACTTAGAAATTTTCTAAGTTATGAAATTTTCTTATTTTTTCCCAACTTTTCCCAACTTTTTCACCATGATGGAATTGGATTCAAACAAAACTTCCAACATGAAAGTTATAGTACTCCACAAAATCTACAACTTTTATTCACAAAGTTTTCCCAAAAGATGCTTGGATCTCAAGTTATGATTTTGTGAACAAGGGTCCATGAAACTTTTAACTTAGTGAAATTTTGCCCTAGTTTAGGCAGGATTTTGACCTATCTTCATGGCAATTTTTCACATAGTTCCAAGTGTAATATCAAAATTCATTTCAAATATGGATTGTAGAGCATGTTACAAGATTTCCAAAATGTCCAAAAACTCTCCAAAAGCATTTATGGTTAGGGAGAATCGAAGAAAAGAAAATGGCCATTTCTCACTTTTGTCCATGGCATTTTTCATGTTGATACAAGTTGCAAATTCTGTCCAACCTTGTTTGTACTTGTTTACAGGTCCTTAAACCCTTCCACACTCAAAAATTGAATGCAAACACAATGGATTAAGGCTTTATTCTAAGCTTTAGAAGATTACACATTGAATTAATCCATTTTTGGCAAAAAGGCAACAATGCCATTTACATAAAGCACAACTTTTGCACTTTTGTTTGTCTTGAGCATTGGACTTAATCTTTTGCAGCAAACCACATCCACAAAGATCAGGGAAAGTACACCAACTATCAGCATGCTTGAAGTTAGCCTGTACAGGCCATAGCATTGTCAAAATCACCTTTTACTTCAAAACCAAGTCAACTTGCAAAAACCACATAACTTTGCAATCTGATAAAACCAAAGTTTGTAAACATTTCAAACAACTTGAACACATTATACTAAGCCAGAAACACGAGCTAGCAACCTCTCAAACACCCTTGTACACCAAAAACCCCATTTTCTGCCAAAACAGGGCAGGATCTACAAATCATAAGCCAAATCACAATCCACTCGTGCGTTTTGCTTGAAAGCAGTTCCAACACACTCCATACAACATACCTAAGCTATCCCAACCATTCCCAAGTCACTGTAACTCCATTTACACACTTCACCATTTTCAAATTCTGACTTTGCAGGTTGAGTTCTACAAGCATATTCAAGCTATTTCAAAGCAGGCTAAGCATTGGGAAAGCTCAAAGGAACTTCAAGCAAGCTCACAAGTATCTCAGGCCTCACTCACAACCCCTACATTGCCATACTCGAGCTTGACTGAAACAGGTAAAGTTCAAACTTCTATCTCTCTATTTAGGAATCATTAGGCTTAGGTTTGTGAATAAAAAATGTAGTCCTCATTGCCCTTGAGTTGTACATATGCATAGAATTCATTTAAGTTAAATGAGCTGGGAGAATTTGAATGATGAAATTTCTGAAAAAACTAGGTTAGAAATTAGGGCCAGAGAAATTCTCTCTGATCTTTGAGAGTTAGATTAAGTTTTTTACATGGTTAGAATCGTGTGATCATGCTCTATAGCTTTCATGTTGCAAGTTTTTGTTTTTGAGCACGTATGCAGGATTTCCAAGTTTGAACAGGGCGCGCGTTTTTGTTTAATCAGAGGTTAGAGATGAAGTGGAAATGGGTTGGGCCTGACTTGGCTTTGTTTTTGACACCCCTCATCCTGCTTTCTGCACCCCCTTGGCCCATTTGATTATTTTTTTGCATATTTTTCTATTTTCTTTTACATTTCTGACTTTTATTATTTTTTCTAAATATTAAAAATCCCCAAAAATATTTTCTTAAATTTTCACATTTTATTTTATTTTTTTTATTATTTTTTTGGACATAGAAATAGTTTATTAAATAATATACTTTTATTTTCTTAAATAAATAAAAAACTTGTAAATATTATAAAAATATTATATATTTTTATTTTTATTATTTATACACTTAAATAATATTTTCTCACACATTTTTATTTTTTAATATTTTGTATATATTATTTTTATTTTCTTTGTACATAAATAAAATAAATAATTAATATAAGGCATATTTTCTTTTAAAACCAAAATTAGGGTTTCCACCCTTAATAAAAATAACCATTAATATTTTTCCTATTTTTAGGACATTAAATAATTTATTTTTTACATACATCTGTTACCGGAACACAACCCTCTCATCTCCCTAATCATACTTTAGCGATTTTTTTGAAAAAAAAGGTAAGATTTCTGTTATTTTCAAAAAGCTTACAAATTTCCAACGATTTTCCTATCTTTGTGTTTTCTTTTGACTACCTCGTTCTTTTAGATGCAGAACATATGTCTATAGAAGTGTGAGAAAGAGGAAGAACTCATACCTGTTGGAGCTTTACAATTTCTTGTGATTTTCTGTGTAATATGAAAGGGAAGGAGAGATTGAGGACGGTGTTCTAGTGGTGGCAGAGGTTTTATGAGGACGAGAATATGGCTTCACTGGTTGGTCAGTAACCTCTTATGTTTTCTTTGTTGAATAATGATGGTGTTAGCTCTGTGTTTTGGGATTTTTTTTTCCAGTGATGGTTAATGTGTTTGCTGTTTTTTTTTGTGATGGTTAATGGGTTGTGGGATTTTGAGGCTTGTTACTGTTTGATGAGTTTGATGCTGGTTAATGGTTTTTGAGCCTTTTGCTTGTTAACAGTTTTTTTTTTAGTTTGAGGCTTGTTAACAGGTTTTTCGAGTTTGGGGGCTTGTTGACAGGTTTTTGAATTTGAAGCTTGTTGCTCGTTTTGTTGTGAACAATGATGGTTAACGTGTTTGTTGTTTTGATGAAAGTTAACAGGTTGGGATATGATGCTTTGTTACTGGTTTTGAGAGTTGGATGTTGGTTACAGGTTTTGGGATATGATGCTTTGTTACTGGTTTTGAGAGTTGGATGCTGGTTACAGGTTTTGGGATATGATGTTTTGTTACTGGTTTTTTCTTTGAGTTTGATATGGTTAATGGTTTGAGGCTTTGCTACTGGTTTTTTGTTCTTCTGGTTTTTCTCCTCCTTCTTTTTTTGGATTGCCCTGCTCTTGTTATATTGACTCTTCAAAATGTTGTGGCCTCTTGGCCTTTGGTCTCTACAACAGGTTTTGCTTACAGTAGGTTTTGCTTGGTTTTGTTTTTTAGCAGTTTTGATGATTCTTGGGTTTGCAGCAGCTCTTGCTTGGTTTTGTTTTTTAGCAGTTTTGATGATTCTTGGGTTTGCAGCAGCTCTTCCTTTTGCAATAGAGCTTTTGCAGGATGTTCATTTTGGGCAATTCTATAGAATAGGTGACTTTTTTCCTCTCTTATCTCTCAATGACAATAAAAAAGCAATTTTCTCTTTTGCCTTTTTTACTAATTCTGAAAGGTTTGCAGTTTGGAAAATGATGATTTCTTGAGCAAGTTTTTCTATTTTGTTTGATTTAGCTATTTGCTTATTTGCCATACTGCTGCCTCATTTTTGTTGATGTTGTTGTTGTTTGTCCAGTTGAGATAATGCTGCTGTTTGTTTGGTTTGTGACAATGTTGTTTGTTTAGTTTGTGACAATGATGTTTGTTTGGTTCGTGAGGCTGCTGTTTGTCCGTCCAGTTTGTAATGCTTCTTGTTTGGTTTGCGAGGCTGTTGTTTGTTGTTTATCCAGTTTGTAATGTTGTTTGTTTGTTTGGATTTGTAGCATGCTCGCGAATTTCTTTTCTTCTTTTTCTTGTGAACCAAGAAGGGCAACCTTCTTGTGATTTGCAACTAGGGGAAATAGATTGTGATGAATTAAATGGCATTCTGATTCCACATTGCAAACCTTAATGATGAATAATTTTTTTTGGAAAATTTCTTGTTCATGCCCATATAATTTGCACTAATCATGTTTTCTTTCTCTTGTCTTCATGTGAGCAAAATTGGATATGACAAAGCAAAGAACGCAAGAAATATGTGGCAAGCATGGAAGTCTTGGAGATAAGCAAAGGAATCTGACACGACTTCAATCTTCAAATAACTTAGACATAGATTAATTCTCCTAGGCCAAACATTCATTTGGATTTTCTTTGTAACTTAGAAAGATTACTCTGGTATTTTGATGTATTGTATCCAATAGTACCAATTCATCTTTAAATACAATAAGTTGTAAAACATAAAGTATTGAAAGAATAAATTATTTTGTAACAATGTTTGAAATTGGAGAAAATCTTGAGTTGTAGCATGAAATATTCTTGTGTCATTTTATAACTTGAAATCCTTTATCAACAACAACTTGTAATTTCTCCTTGCATCCTAATTGATTTTTTTTGAAATTCCCAATCAGGATATTTGAAATAAAATGCTCCAGTCTGGTAACTTAAATTCCAAGTAATCCCAATAACTTTGTAACTGCATTTCAAACAAACATGCACTGTATATTCCATTTCCTAATAAAACAAATGTTTTAAGGACGTAAATCATCTGGTCAACTTGGATCCCAAAATCATGATTATCCTAAATGACATTCTTAACCTCTATCTTTTGTCCTAAACAAATCATGCTCTGAGAACAAACATTATCCTTTTAGTAAACTGAGTTTTAAGAAAATTTAAAATCAATCAAATGTCTTGCGATGATTTGATAATTTTAAAGTTTTCCAAACTCAAATTTCTTCCGATCCTTTGAAGATAAACTTGTGAGCGACATCACATGTGACCATGAACAGACATAATTGTCTCAAAATCTTGTAGCTTGAAGAAATCAGAAATACAACCTCGAGGAAGCTTGAAGACCTATGAAGGCCAATTGGATCTTTGAAAACTCATTTTCTTTTGAGAATTGCAAAAAAAACCCTAATTGTTGGTTTACTGCCACAAAAGAGAATCTGTCTGGTCGATTTCTGAGCCAACTTGAATATCCAAGAAAACCCTAGGGTTGTGTCTTCTATGAAAAATGGGAGGGAAAATTTTGGGGTACAACAGCTGCCCCTGTTTAATCTTCTTAAAGTTGAAAAGCGAGATCGACATGTTTGTTGTTTGTGGCTTGAAAGTAGAAGATGATTGAACACTAGAGTGCCCAGAAATTTGCACTTGATGACGCGCTGGTTTGATTGTGTATGGAAATGGGCTTAAAGATGCCATTTGGAGAAACAAAGGAGAATTGTCGAAGATGGGCTTATAGATGCCATCCAAAAGTGATTGTTGACGGAAAGTTTGAATTGGATCTGAACTGAGAATGAATCAGAATAAACCGTTGAGAGATTTATCTGAAATAGTAAAAATATGGAAATGAATCTGAATAAACCGTTGAGAGATTTATCTGAAATAGTAAAATCTGGAGACGAATCAGAATAAACCGTTGAGAGATTTATCTGAAACAGTAAAATCTGGAAATGAATCAGAATAAACCGTTAAGAGATTTATCTGAACCAGTAAAAAATCTGGAGACAAATCAGAATAAATTGTTGAGAGATTTATTTGAACCAGTGAAATAATCTAGAGACGAATCAGAATAAACCGTTGAGAGATTTATCTGAACCAGTGAAAATCAGCCTTTTCTCGGAAACTGATCTGTATTTGACTTGTTGAAGATTTGTATTTGTCGGAAGTTTGTTGATAATAACTGTCAAATGTCTCTTTCCTGTAAAAAGGTGAAGAGTTAATTGTATGCAATGATATGACGTATGCGATGCATGGTATGATGTTTGCCTCTCAAAATAAATGAGATTGCACTGTAAGCTCTTGAGTTGCCAATGTTATGACGTATGTATGCGAATGTATGAAAAGTAAAGATTGCTTGTGTCGTAGCGTTGCTGGAAGTGGGGAAAATAAATCCCCTTTTGAAGCACGGATGGGTGAGTTTCCAAGTAAAAAAACTCTGTTGCAGAAGGGAAGAGCCGGACATTGCTTGTGATATTCTGCTGGGGAAATCTGAGAAGTTGGGCAACTTGCTGGGGACACTTTGGACCAGTGGTTGGAAATTTTTGCTCTGGCTGGAGAAAGTACCTGCGGGGGGTTTTATGGAATGGCTTACAGATGCTATTCTATTTCTTAAAGTCATTAGTGATTGACTTTCCGTTTTTTTTTATTGATTCGTAACAGTAATCACGTTCAAATGCATATGTTGAAAAATAAATCATTGGACGTTTTTGTAAATAAAGAAAAACATATGGTTTTGCACTTTCAAAAGGGATATCTTTGTATTAACTTGAATGAGTGTTTTTGTACAATGAGACAAAACATTCTAGCAAGAGAATTTCGTCGTAAGAAAAATAAAAATTTGATGCAAAGAAAAGATAGTTATGTGAAATAATCACATGGGGTTCCCGTTCTGCTATAGTCTTCATGTCTTTGAATGTCTTATATGCTGGTCGCCTCGGCGAAGTCGATTGGATTGATTTAGAGCCAATTGAGTTGATTGGTTAACGCTGAAGATTGTTTACCAGATGATCCAACGGGACATAATCATACGCTTTAATCCCTAACTTTTGCTTGGACCTCCCTCTCGGGTTTTCAGTCCACCGGGATACCCTTTTTTGCCCAAGCCGCCCTTTCGGGTTTTCGACTTGTCGGGTGTACAGATTTTTTTTATTTTCATCCCTTATTTTTGCCCGAACCCTTTTGGTTCGCCAGGAAGCCCTTATTTTTGCCTAGGCCAGTCAACCTAGCGGGTCTTTGATCATGCGTAGTATCTTTTAACTATGTCTGTATTTACAGGGTGCGGGAGGTCATCGCCATCCATAGTAGTCAAGATCATTGCTCCATCAGAGAAAATGCTTTTGATTACAAACGGCCCTTCATATGTAGGGGTCCATTTCCCCTGGGATCACCTTGCGGCAAAATGATACGCTTGATTACCAAGTCACCGACCCGATATACCTGACGTTTGACCTTTTTATTAAAATCTTTGATCATGCGTTTTTGGTACATCTGACCATGACAGATAGCTGTAAGCCTCTTCTCATCAATCAAGTTTATTTGGTCAAACCGAGTCTGAATCCAATCTTCTTCATTCAAACCAGCATCCTTCATGATTCTCAGAGAGGGGATCTGAACCTCAATAGGCAAGACAGCTTCCATGTCGTACACGAGAGAAAAAGGTGTTGCCCCAGTTGATGTGCGAGTTGTGGTACGATACCCATGGAGAGCGAACGGTAGCATCTCATGCCAGTCTTTGTATGTGACTGTCATTTTCTGTATGATCTTCTTAATGTTTTTGTTAGAAGCTTCTACAGCACCATTCATCTTTGGCCGGTAAGGGGAAGAATTGTGATGCTGAATCTTGAATTGCTCGCACAAGGCGGTGATCATAGTATTATTCAGATTTGTACCATTATCAGTGAGGATTCACTCTGGGATACCGTACCGACAGATGAGATTCTGCTTTATGAATCGGGCGACCACATTCTTAGTAACGGGAGCAAAGGAAGCTGCCTCAACCCACTTTGTAAAATAGTCGATGGCCACTAAGATAAAGCGGTGTCCACTGGAGGCTGTTGGCTTGATTTCTCCAATCATATTGATTCCCCACATAGCAAATGGCCAAGGAGCCGTCAAGACATTCAGAGGAACCAGAGGTACATGCACTTTGTCAGCATAGATTTGGCACTTATGGCAAGTCCGAGAGTGTTGATAGCAATCCGCTTCCATAGTAGACCAATAATAGCCTGCCCGTAGGATTTTCTTTGCCATTGTATGCCCACTGGAATGTGTACCAAAAGTGCCTTCGTGTAGCTCACCCATGATCCTTTCTGCCTCAGCCTTGTCCATGCACCGAAGCAATACAGAGTCATGACTGCGTTTGTACAGAATGCCGTTACTAAGGAAGAATTTAGCCGAGAACCTTCTCAGGAATTTCTTGTCATTCACCGAAGCTCCTTCTGGATATTTCTGAGACTCGAGATACCTCTTGACTTCATGAAACTAAGGCTGGTCCACTACTTCTTCGGTATTAATCTCGTGACAGTAGGCTGGTTCATTCATTCGCTCAATGGTGATTTGAGGAGCCTCGTTATCCCAATTGAGTTTAAACATAGATGACATTGTAGCTAATGTGTCTGCTAGCTGATTTTCTTCTCGCGGGAAATGCTCGAAGGTAATCTTCTCGAAATGCGGCAACAATGTCAACACATGTTCTTTATAAGGGATAAGATTGGGATGCTTGGTATCCCATTCCCCTTTGACTTGACTGATGACCAAGGTTGAATCTCCAAATACATCCAAGTGTTTGATCCCCAAGTATATGGCGGCCTTGAGACCAAAGATGCACGCTTTGTATTCTACCATGTTGTTTGTACAGTTGAAGCAAAGTCTGGCAGTAAAGCGAGTATGACATCCTTCTGGAGATATGAGTACGACGCCGATACCATTGCCAAGTGCGTTGGATGCCCCATCAAAGAACAGGGTCCATCGGGATCCTTATTCAGGTCTGTCATATGGCCTGATCTCTTCACAGTTGTCTAACATCATGATGTCTTCGTCTGGGAATTCAAACTTCATGGACTGATAGTCTTCTACAGCTTGATGAGCAAGATGATAAGCCAATACACTGCCCTTTATAGCTTTCTGGGTAGTATACTGTATGTCATATTCTGTCAGGATCATCTGCCATCTTGCTATTCTCCCAGAAAGAGCAGGCTTCTCAAAGATGTACTTTATCAGATCCATTTTAGATATCGACAAAGTAGTGTGGGTCAGCATATACTGTCTCAACCGGCGAGCAGCCCATGCCAGAGCGCAGCAAGTTTTCTCGAGCAGTGAATATCTTGTTTCACAGTCGGTAAACTTTTTGCTCAGGTAATAAATAGCATGCTCTTTTCGGCCAGACTCGTCATGCTGCCCCAGCACACACCCCATTGAGTTTTCTAAAACAGTTAGATATAAGATCAATGACCTTCCTTCGACAGGTGGCAACAACACAGGAGGTTCTTTCAGGTATTCCTTGATTTTGTCAAAAGCAATTTGGCATTCGTTGTTCCATTTGACTACTTGATCTTTCTTCAAAAGTTTGAAGATTGGTTCACAAGTAGCTATCAGGTGAGAAATAAACCTGGCTATGTAATTCAGACATCCCAAGAATCCTCTGACTTCTTTCTCAGTACGAGGAGACGACATTTCTTGTATCGCTTTAACCTTGGCAGGATCAACTTCGATACCCTTGTTGCTGACGACAAAACCCAGGAGTTTACCAGACCGTACTTTGAATGTACACTTGTTTGGATTCAATCTCAACTTGTACTTCTTCAACCTTTTAAACATATTTTGTAGGTGAGCAAGGTGCTCTTCTTCCGTCTGTGATCTGGCTATCATATCGTCTACGTAGACCTCTATCTCATGGTGTATCATGTCATGAAATAAAGCTACCATAACGCGTCGATAGGTTGCCCCGGCATTCTTCAGTCCGAATGGCATGACCTTATGACAGAAAGTGCCCCACTGTGTAACCAAAGTCATTTTCTCCATATCCTCAGGCGCCATTTTGATTTGGTTATATCCCGAGAAGCCATCCATGAAGGAAAACACTTTGAGTTGTACCGTATTATCTACCAGGATGTCGATGTGGGGAAGTGGGAAATCATCTTTGGGGCTTTCCCTATTTAATTCTCTGTAGTCGACACACACTCGTACTTTACCAGATTTCTTAGGTACAGGAACAACATTGGCCACCCATTAGGGATAAGAGGTGATAACCAAAAATCCAGCATTGAATTACTTCATAACTTCTGCTTTGATCTTTTCAGACATATCGGGCCTCATACGACGAACCTTCTATTTTACTGGGGGACGATCTTCCTTTATAGGCAGACGATGTACCACAATGTTTGCATCCAGTCCTGGCATGTCTTTGTATGACCAAGCGAAGATCTCAACGTAATCGTGCAACAGCTGAATTAGACGTTCCTTGACACTCGGCTCTAGATTGGAACCCACCTTGATTTCCTTTTTATCTTCCTCGGTACCCAAGTTGATTGTGTTGTACCCCAAAATTTTCCCTCTCATATTTCTCAAGACATTGCAAGAAAAATCTCCAAGTGGCTCAAGGTTGCTCAAGAGTTGGACAGACAAGTTATCCCCTAAGGCAGTCAACCCCAAATTAGGGTTTTGTGTTGCATCAAGATATTTGAGTCCAAATGACCTCAAGTGCTCCCCAATGTCCTAATATGTTCTCAAGATCATCCATGTCAAATTTCAAGCCTTGCAGAGGAAGTTTGCTCAGTCAATTGCTCAAAGGTCCCAAAATCGATTGTGTTAGGGAAAAAGTCAATTGTGACCCAAATACAGTCAAACTTCAATATTTTTTGTTAACATTCTCATTTTGAAGGATATTTCATCATTTGATCAAGGGTTGGTCATGATTCATTAAGGATTGCTCAAAATTCATCAAGACTCAAAAGTTGCTAAATTAGGGTTTTGCAGGAAAAGTCAACTCAACTTTGACCAAGCATAACTTTCTCATACTTTATTAGAAATGACCCATACAAAGCTCATTTTGAAGAGGATGAGATTTCCTACAATCCATATTCATACCCCAAGATCAAAAAATGCACTCACAAGAAGTTATAAATTTGGACATTATAGGTCATTTTTGAAAGTCAACAAAAACACCTTTTTTCAAAAGCTTATAACTTGAGAATGGAATATCAAAATGCAATGAGACCAAAAGGGTTGGTTATAGGACATCTCAAGCTTTCTAAAAAGTCCAAGAACACCTCCAAAAGTTCAAAATTGAAGAAGTTATGCATTGTTGAAGTTGGACATTTTTGCAAAATTGCCAAAAGTCAACTATCCCCAAAACTTCAAATTTTGTCAAATGGGCCCATTCTTTTCCACTTGATTTGAGCTTGCGTCATTGCCCACGTGTCCTAGCTTCAGCCATGAGCTCATATTTTATTTTTATTATTTTATTTGATTTTTTATTGAATTTATTCATTTTTAATCAAATAAAATCATAGAAAATCCAATACTTTGATAACATGAGATCTTTTGGCTATTTCAGGATTTGATTACCATCATTAACATCATCAAAATCTAATTAGACCAATTCATGTTCAAAAATATTGAGATTTGGAAAATTTGGCAAGTTGTAAAGAGGAGATCAAATCAAATTCCAAGGCATTGGTATGGGAAGATTCAATCCATAATTCTTACCCTAATACACTCCATAGTACATAAGCAAGCAAAAGCAATCGAAACAAGGGTGGACAATTGCAGAAGGAGGCAGAACAGAAATTGAAAAAAGCACCAAAAAAACTTGAGATTGAAACCATAGCTAGAGGCACTTTCAGAGGATGAGACATGTCCCAATCTCTTCCTGGGTGTTCACACAAGCGATCTGGATCAAAAGTAAGCGTTCTCAGACCTTCACAAGCGATGTAAGTATCACGATATCTAGCTCTATTCTTGAAATCGTAACTCTCCATTCTTGCATCATTTGAACAAATTATTGGCATATTTGTAATCCTCACAACATTTCTAAGCTATGTGCATCATTCAATTTTGTTTATCTAACATGTATTTTGATTCACCATAGCTAGGGTTTCAAGGTTTGGTTAAGGGGTTTTCGTTTCAGGTAAAATCAGCCTTAGTAATGGCTATAGGTATGACCAGGAGAGAAAGGCGAGTTTAACCATGGCATCAGGAGGCATTTCTATGGCCTATAGTGGATTTTGGAATATGCACGACTTGTAGTGACGGCCTGTGTCCGTAGCTACAGGTTTTACAGGGTTTTAGCCATGGACGACAGGTTGAAGACGATGCGTGGCGCGCCCTCATTGGGCCATCCAAACCACGTGCGCTTTTTTTTATTTTTGCTGGCAATAGTTTTTTTTTTCATATAATATATATTATTTCTATTGTATTAACAAACAAGGACAGATGGCCTAGCGGCAAGCGTGCACATCCAAACTCCTTCAGGACCTGGGTTCGAATCCCAGGTCCCCTACTTTCTCAATGTTTTTATTCTTCAGGTGATTCAGTGCATATGCCTAGCTACAACATACCATGTGCCCTCAGGCATCCAATGGCCAGATGGCCAAAGGCCAAATCTGAGAGTCCCAGGTTGAGGGTCGACCATAGGCAAGGTCCACGCACACCCACCAGATCTGTAAAGTCAAACAAGGCCAGCTCATTTGGGCCACAGAATTGCTATTCGGACTCCCAATTTCAGGCCCATACTCCCTCTTTTTATTTACTTTGTTTATTTATTTTATTTGTTTTATTATTTTTTTGTTTAATTTACTAACCAATCACAAAAATTCTTTTTCTCATAAAATAAAATCACAAAAAATATTTTGATATTTAATTAAACTTCAAATTTTTATTTTTATTAATAAACACTAATTAATTAATTTAGGTATTAATTAGAATAACTTTAACCTATTTTTGTAAATAATTAAAATTAACTAGACTTAATTAGGTTTCCACTAATTCAATTAATCTTTATTTTCTTTCTTAAAATAACAAAAACCCAAAATAATTTATTTTTATTAATTAATTAATTTATTAATTTAGTAATTAATTTAGGTTAATTTCTTTCTTAAAATAAAAACAACAAAAAAATGTCTTCTTTAAAGGGTCAAAACCCTAATCTTGCACTCGATTTAATTTCCCGCATGCGATTTATTTTCTTTTATCCAATAATGTACTTGCTCCCGGATTGTAATAGTAAATAGGACTTTTATTTAGTTTTTATCGCTTTATTTATTTTCAAAAGGTTTGTCTTTGGCGATGTAAATACCCCACGCCTTGTAATTTAAATTCCGCATTTTATTTCTGCAAATTATAACTGTTAGATGTTTGATAATAGGATGGCATGACAAGACTGAATGTTTTAACCTAAAATCAACTTAGATCACTCTTAACATGTACAAAGATAAAAATAACCGAAAATGACACACTCGCACTTGTGCACTCTTAGGGTACACCCCACTTGGTTGCCTTCTTACGCGGTCATGGAGTATAGGTAGTTTTAGAGGTTGCCCTCTTGTCTAAAAGATCATAGTCGCCTTGAAATGGTTGCCTCGAATATTGTTGCCTCAAACAAAAGATCTAATACATTAGGGTTACCGCTAAGGCGTCCTAACATTGCTTTAGTGACCGTACGTCCCTCACTCGAATTGACCCTCAAACTCCAACGACGGTGCTACCTACTCATCAATAGTAGGATAGCATTGTCTAAAGGAAATTAGCATGGAACGATTCCTTTTTCGAGTAGGTAGATGGTTCTTAGATACTTGCTCTTTCAAAAAACAAAAACTTTTCACACTTACACTCCTTTTCGAACAAAGTTTTCAAAAACACTTCATACGCTCTTGAGGACAGAAGCAAGAGTTAAATCAAAGTTTCAAAACAAAAACTTTTTTCAAACCCACAAGCACAAAGAAAGCAATTTTGGAAAACAATTGAGCAAGTACCTAAGAGCCCGTGGATAACCACGGATAGAAAGGGTGCTAACACCTTCCCTTTCTATAATCTACCCCCCGAACCCGAGAAATATCTCGAAAAAGGAATTTTTCTGTGATTTTTTCCTTTCCTTGTTCGATAAAATAAAAGTCGGTGGAGACTCTTGCTTACCGCGACATTTTGCAAAAACAAACGCAAAACGCAAACCAGCATTCCAAAAAACAGTCAGTTCTTCCCACCGTATCACAGAATTGGTGACTCTGCTGGGGATGCTTATAAGTGGGGTGTACCTTAGGAATAGTTCATATTGTTTTCAATTGCTTGACTTATATGCTTTATATTTGTGGGCTTGTATCGGAGTTACTATAGATCCTAATCCGGATCTGGAGAATACCCTTTAGGTAAGTAGCAATAAACTGTGAGGGAACTGTACGGCGTAGACCGATACGGTTGAAGTAGTAGCTACGTTGGTGTGGCACTTTAGTATGTACCGATATCCTTTGTGGCGCAACGAGGAGAATATGGGTCTGCTAAGGGGTCATTAAGCACCAACTGACCTTAGAACCTTTAAATTGACCAACTTGGCCATAGAACAGTAGCAGTATGCTACACTCATTGTGTAAGTTTAAGATTGCGCCTAAGAGGGGGGGTGAATTAGGTGGTGGTCGATTTTTGACTTATTTTATACTTTCTGGTTTTGTTTTAGTGCTTTGGAAAAACTGTAAAGTGCAGAAAGTAAAGAGACACGGAGATTTATCCTGGTTCCTTCCACACCCCGGAAGTACGTCCAGTCCCCTTGCAAACACGCAAGAGATTTCACTATTTTGTTAGAACTTTTACAAGACTCTTCCTAGTCTTATCAACTAAAGACTCTAACAAATACCAAGAACACCCTCTTGGATTTCCAATAAGTCTCTTGAGAACAATCCTCTCAAAAGATACCTCTTGTTTCCAACAATGGACAACAAGGTACACAAGTATTCCAATACTTAATTCCAACAATCCTGGAAATAAGTTACACTTTGTATAATTCTATGAAATATGATTTCTTGAAAGATGTTGATCACATAGAGTGACTTCAATGAAGTTTCTTCTTTCTTCTCTTGTAAGCAATTCAAACTGTAACACAATGGTTAGATAATGCTCAAAGATTTCTGTTCTTATATGTGTGAAAGTGTAGAAAATCTTTGTTCTTAAAAGTTAAGAAATATGAAGTTTGAATATTTTACAAAGTTCAGAATTATTGCATAAGAGAATAGTTGTTTTTTAATTTGAAAGATTTAGTATTTAAAGTAATCAAGATACCTTTCCAAATGGACACTTTTCTGTTTGAAAAACTTGAGAGGATGCAATGTATGACCATGCATCTATTGAAGAAAAGGTGTGAAGGATATCTTGAAACCAGTTCAGATTTTTCATAAGTTACAACGTGTAAACTGATTAGCATGAGATGTCAATTGACTGCACGGGTTTGTAACGTTCTTGTTTTCAAAAAATTTGAAGTGTAAATCGATTAGCATGATATGTAAATTGATTTACAAGTGTTAAAAATTCAACTCAGTTTTGTGATCAATCGATTTACACTTCATGTAAATTGATTGCTGCCAGAAACAATCAGTTTTTGAAAAAGCATGTGTAAATCGATTTACATCATATGTTAATCGATTTACATCAGTGAAAAACTTAAAATTTGTTTTATACTTTAAGTGAAGTGTTGTGGCAAGTGTGTATATCATTTTTGAGCATTTCTAATCAATGTAGTTCAAATGAGAATTGATATACTTGATTGCTTGCCATGATCCTTGAAGATTTGAGTGAATGATGCTTTAAGCTAATTCCACTTCTTTTCCTTCTTGCCATAGTGCTTGTTTGTCTTTCATCAAACTAGCTTGTTTGTCTTTCATCAAAACTAAAGTTGAGTTGAGGCTTGAGATTACATTCTCCCCCTTTTTGATGATGACAAACCATCTTTCTTTATGAGTTGTTCAGAATTGGAGTAAAAGGAGTTTTCTCCCCCTAAGTTAGATTTCTCCCCCTATGGAGAAAAAGTTTTGAAAACTTGCCCTGAAAAGAAAACTGAAACAAACAACCATAAAGTGCTATCACATCCTTCTCCCCCTTTGACATTATCAAAAAGAAGGGAAAGATGCAACATAAGATGATACTTTTAACATTTGAAACATTTTCTAAGCCCATATATATATGTACATTAATGTATAGTTAAGGATAGAGTGCACCTTATATATCTTGTTCATCTAGGATTCCGAGTTCACGACGAATTTTGAAAAATGCATCCTTTGCAAGTGGTTTTGTGAAAATGTCCGCGAGTTGATTTTGAGTATCCACAAAAGTAATCTCGACATCTCCTTTGAGTACGTGATCTCGGATGAAATGGTGTCTGATGTCAATGTGTTTTGTCCGGGAATGCATAACTGGATTTTTCGTAATATTGATCGCGCTTGTGTTATCACATCGAAGTGGAATGCATCCAAGGTTTACTCCATAGTCAAGTAACTGTTGTTTTAGCCAAAGAATTTGAGCACATCCACTACCAGCCTCAATGTATTCTGCTTCGGAAGTGCTGTGATCGACGCTTGCTTGCTTTTTGCATGACCATGAAACCAAGGCATTTCCGAGAATGTGACATGTTCCACTTGTACTTTTGTGATCAGTCTTACAACCTGCATAGTCAGCATCAGAATAACCAACTAGATTGCACATACTACCTTTTGGATACCATAATCCGACGTTGGTTGTTCCTTTGAGATATTTTATTATGCGCTTGACTGCTGCAAGGTGAGACTCTTTAGGATTGGCTTGATATCTTGCACATAGGAAAACGCTGAACATGATGTCAGGTCTACTTGTTGTTAAATAGAGGAGTGAGCCAATCATTCCACGATACTTATTTATGTCAATAGAATTCCCTGATTCATCTGGATCAAGATAGGTGCCGGATCCCATAGGAATTGCATTTTCTTTTCTGCTTTCCATTTCAAACTTCTTTATAAGGTCTTTGCGATATTTTGATTGGTTTATGAAGATACCGTGTTTGAGTTGCTTAATTTGAAGACCGAGAAAGAAATTCAATCTTCCCATCATAGACACCTCAAACTCTCCTTGCATCATAGATGAAAATTCCTTGCACATATTTTGGTTAGTTGAACCGAAAACAATATCATCATGCCCTTGGTGCTTGCTTCAGCCCATAGAGAGCTTTCTTCAATTTGAAGACATGATTAGGATGTTTGAAGTCTTCAAATCCGGGAGGTTGCTTTACATAGACTTCTTCATTTATGAATCCGTTGAGAAATGCGCTTTTTACATCCATTTGAAAGAGTTCAAAGTCCAATGAGCATGCATATGCAAGTAGTAGTCTTATTGCTTCCAAACGTGCTACCGGAGCAAAAGTTTCTTCAAAATCAATTCCTTCCTCTTGGTTGTATCCTTGAGCAACTAGTCTTGCCTTGTTTCGAGTGATTATACCATTTTCATCCATCTTGTTTTTGAATACCCATTTGGTTCCAATGATACGTTTATTTCCTGGATTAGGAACAAGTTCCCAAACTTCGTTCCGTTCGAATTGGTTTAGCTCCTCTTGCATGGCAAGGATCCATTGATCATCTTCTAGTGCTTGAGCCACTTTAGTAGGTTCAACTTGAGATACAAAAGCCATATTTAAGCATGCATCCTTAAGATTTAGTCGAGTAGATACCCCTTTGCTAATATCTCCAATTATGTTGTCAATTAGATGATCACGATGAGTTCTCCATTCTTGAGGAAGACCATCATCATTTTCATTTTGATGTGAAAGTTCATGTGTTTGTTCCGGGTTGACAATTTTGCCACCTTCGCATGAATTCTCATGAGGTAAATCTTCATCCGATTTTTCATCGAACTTACCGAGATTGTCTTTGTCGTTGTTAAGGACAAAACATTTGCACCCGAAAATGTGAAAGTGAGAGATATTTGGTTTTCTTCCTTTGTAAATCTCATATGGAGTTTTCGTTAGTATAGGTCTTATGATCACGCGATTGCTTACGTAACATGTCGTGCTTACCGCATCCGCCCAAAAATATTTAGGCAAACTTGAGTTACTTAGCATGGTTCTTACAAGCTCCACCAAAGACCTATTTTTCCTTTCAACTACTCCATTTTGTTGTGGAGTTCTTGGTGCTGAAAAATTGTGGAAGATCCCATTTTCTTCACAAAATTCTTCAAACAAACTGTTTTGGAACTCTCCAACATTATCACTTCGGATTGATGTTATATTTAATGACTTCTCATTTTGAACTTGTTTTGCATATCTCTTGAATGCGTCATTTTTGTGCACTAAAAACAAAGTCCAAGTAAAACGGGAAAAATCATCTACAATAACTAAAGCATAAATGTTACCTCTGAAGCTTCTTGTTCTAGATGGACCAAAAAGATCCATGTGCAACAATTGAAGTGGTCTTGTTGTTGAAACCACATTCTTTCGTTTGAAAATTGATTTGGTCTGTTTGCCCTTTTGGCATGCACTACATAATTTGTCTTTGATGAACTTCATCTTTGGTAGACCAATAACTAAGTCATGCTTAACCAATTTGTTCAAGTGCTCCATGTGAATGTGAGCAATCCTCTTGTGCCATAACCAAGCGTCATTGTTGTTTACCAAAAGACATTGTACCTTCATAGACAAATCATCTAAAGTGATCATAAAAATATTGTTAGATCTTATACCTTTGAGTTTTACCTCATTGGTTGCCTCATCAATAATAAGGCATTCTTCTTTGTTGAATTTGATTTTGAACCCTCTATCGCAAAGTTGACTTATGCTAAGAAGGTTGTGCTTTAATCCTTCAACATAGAGAACATCCTCAATTTGAATGGATGGAGGTGTGACAACTATTCCAACGCCAAGAATATTTCCTTTGGTGTTGTCTTCATAGGTGACATACCCTTTGGCTTTATGTACTAGATATGAAAATTGGTGTACATCTCATGTCATATGCTTTGAACATCCACTATCAAGATACCAAAGATTTGATGTGGATTTCAAGCATACCTACAAAAACAGATTATTTCTTGTTAGGTACCCAAGTTGCCTTGGGTCCTTCATAGTTAGTTCCCTTTTTCACCCATGCATAGTGTCCACTAGCCATACTGAAATTTCTAATATAGCATGCATTAGGTGTGTGTCCAATAATACCACAGTAAAAACAGTTTGGAACAAATTTGCTCTTGTATCTAGGAATTTGTTTCCTTTTAGATACATTAGTCTTTTTCTTTTGATGATTGTGAACAACTTGCTTATTTTCTACTATCTTGGGATTGGAACTATTACTAGCCTTTACAAAAACAGTGGGATTGTTACTTGGTTTCTTAGAATTCACTTAACCAAGACCTCTTTTGTCATTTGGATAACGTTGTTGGCTTAGTAATCCTTCCAACCCTATTTTTCCTTTTTCATATCGTTCAATGACTCTTTTCAATTGAACAATTTGAAAGACATTTGATTCACACTTGGAGCATGCAAAGTTTTCCTTTTCTTTTATAAAATTCTGTTTTTGAAGATCAAAATCTTTAGTCATGGTGTCAATTTTTTCTAGACAAATTAGAAGTTCTTTTTCTTGGTTTGACACCTTTTTGTATAAACTTTTGCATTCTTTCAAGAGATCATCAATTGCACCTTGAACATCATCATCAAAAAGAGTAAATTCACTACTAACCTCTTCTTCGTCTTCGGAGTGATGCGATGCCATTAAGGCTAAATTTGCACATTCGTCGCTTTCCGATTCCGATGTACTGCTCATATCATTATCTTCCCATGCTATGTAGGCTTTCTTTTGTTTTGAGTCCTTTCCTTTGAATCCGTTTTTCTTTGGGAGATTTGGACAGTTTAGCTTGATATGTCCTTGCTTTCCACATTCATAACATGAGATATCTTGTGTTGATGTGGAGGCTTCTCTTTTCTTGAAGTGCTTTCTCTTATGTGCATGAGATCCGCCCTTGTCATTTCTGCCAAAAAAATTCCCAAGTCTTTTAACAAGAAGCATGAAATTTTCATCTTCTTCCGGATTGTCTTCTTTTACAACTTCCTTTGAATCAATTTTTAAAGCAATGTTTTTGGACTTCTTTTCTAGATTCTCATGTTTTTCAAGTCTACCGAGTTCCGTTTCGTATTCTTGAAGTTTGCCAAATAATGTAGCGGAAGTCATTGCGGAGAGACTCTTCTTTTCCGAGATTGTCGTTACCTTTGGTTGCCATTCCCTAGTCAATGATCTGAGGAATTTCAAGTTAAGTTCATCATTTGTAAAGGTTTTACCAAGAGCACTTAAGTGAATTATCAAATGCACAAATCTCTTTTGTAAGTCAAGAATGGATTCTCCTGGCTGCATTCGAAATAGTTCATATTCTTGACTTAGGGTATTTAGTCTTGATCTTTTTACTTCAGTCGTTCCTTCATGAGTTTGTACCAAGGTATCCCATATTTCCTTTGCTGTTTTGCATGTCGAGACACAGAAAAATTCGTCCATACTAAGTGCACCTTGAAGAAGGTTTATTGCCTTTTTTTCATAGAGAACTTTCTTTTTTTCGTCGTCGTCCCATGCAGTTTTAGGCTTTGAAGAGCCAACACCATTGATTACCGTAACCGGAATAAATGGACCATTTTCAAAAGCATCCCATATCTCCTCTCCTTGTGCTTCTAGATGCGCCTTCATGCGTATTTTCCAGAAGACAAAATATTCACCACAGAATAGAGGAGGCTTGTTGTTACTACCACCATCTCTGAAAATGGGTTGATGATTTGCGGAAGCCATTCTGGATCTCTAGGAGCAAGTTACCTATAACCTACTCTGGTACCAATTGTAAGTTTAAGATTGCACCTAAGAGGGGGGTAAATTAGGTGGTGGTCTATTTTTGACTTATTTTATACTTTCTGGTTTTGTTTTAGTGCTTTGGAAAAACTGTAAAGTGCAGAAAGTAAAGAGACGCGGAGATTTATCTTGGTTCCTTCCACACCCCGAAAGTACGTCCAGTCCCCTTGCAAACACGCAAGAGATTTCACTATTTTGTTAGAACTTTTACAAGACTCTTCCTAGTCTTATCAACTAAACACTCTAACAAATACCAAGAACACCCTCTTGGATTTCCAATAAGTCTCTTGAGAATAATACTCTCAAAATATACCTCTTGTTTCCAACAATGGGCAACAAGGTACACAAGTATTCCAATACTTAATTCCAACAATCCTGGAAATAAGTTACACTTTGTATAATTCTATGAAATATGATTTCTTGAAAGATGTTGATCACATAGAGTGACTTCAATGAAGTTTCTTATTTCTTCTCTTGTAAGCAATTCAAACTGTAACACAATGGTTAGATAATGCTCAAAGATTTCTGTTCTTATATGTGTGAAAGTGCAGAAAATCTTTGTTCTTAAAAGTTAAGAAATATGAAGTTTGAATATTTTACAAAGTTCAGAATTATTGCATAAGAGAAGAGTTGTTTTTTAATTTGAAAGATTTAGTATTTAAAGTAATCAAGATACATTTCCAAATGGACACTTTTCTGTTCAAAAAACTTGAGAGTATGCAATGTATGACCATGCATCTATTGGAGAAAATGTGTGAAGGATATCTTGAAACCAGTTCAGATTTTTCACAAGTTACAACGTGTAAATCGATTAGCATGAGATGTAAATCGATTGCACGGGTTTGTAACGTTCTTGTTTTCAAAAAAATTGAAGTGTAAATCGATTAGCATGATGTGTAAATCGATTTACAAGTGTTAAAAATTCAACTCAGTTCTGTGATCAATCGATTTACACTTCATGTAAATCGATTGCTGCCAGAAACAATCAGTTTTTGAAAAAGCATGTGTAAATCGATTTACATCATATGTTAATCGATTTACATCAGTGAAAAACTTAAAATTTGTTTTATACTTTAAGTGAAGTGTTGTGGCAAGTGTGTATATCATTTTTGAGCATTTCTAATCAATGTAGTTCAAATGAGAATTGATATACTTGATTTCTTGCCATGATCCTTGAAGATTTGAGTGAATGATACTTTAAGCTAATTCCACTTCTTTTCCTTCTTGCCATAGTGCTTGTTTGTCTTTCATCAAACTAGCTTGTTTGTCTTTCATCAAAACTAAAGTTGAGTTGAGGCTTGAGATTACATTCTCCCCCTTTTTGATGATGACAAACCATCTTTCTTTATGAGTTGTTCAGAATTGGAGCAAAAGGAGTTTTCTCCCCCTAAGTTAGATTTCTCCCCATATGGAGAAAAAGTTTTGAAAACTTTCCCTGAAAAGAAAACTGAAACAAACAACCATAAAGTGCTATCACATCCTTCTCCCCCTTTGACATTATCAAAAAGAAGGGAAAGATGCAACATAAGATGATACTTTTAACATTTGAAACATTTTCTAAGCCCATATATATATGTACATTAATGTATAGTTAAGGATAGAGTGCACCTTATACATCTTGTTCATCTAGGATTCCGAGTTCACGACGAATTTTGAAAAATGCATCCTTTGCAAGTGGTTTTGTGAAAATGTCCACGAGTTGATTTTGAGTATCCACAAAAGTAATCTCGACATCTCCTTTGAGTATGTGATCTCGGATGAAATGGTGTCTGATGTCAATGTGTTTTGTCCGGGAATGCATAACTGGATTTTTCGTAATATTGATCGCGCTTGTGTTATCACATCGAAGTGGAATGCATCCAAGGTTTACTCCATAGTCAAGTAACTGTTGTTTTAGCCAAAGAATTTGAGCACATCCACTACCAGCCGCAATGTATTCTGCTTCGGCAGTGCTGAGAGCGATGCTTGCTTGCTTTTTGCATGACCATGAAACCAAGGCATTTCCGAGAATGTGACATGTTCCAATTGTACTTTTGCGATCAGTCTTACAACCTGCATAGTCAGCATCAGAATAACCAACTAGATTGCACATACTACCTTTTGGATACCATAATATGACGTTGGTTGTTCCTTTGAGATATTTTATTATGCGCTTGACTGCTGCAAGGTGAGACTCTTTAGGATTGGCTTGATATCTTGCACATAGGCAAACGTTGAACATGATGTCAGGTCTACTTGCTGTTAAATAGAGGAGTGAGCCAATCATTCCATGATACTTAGTTATGTCAATAGAATTCCCTGATTCATCTGGATCAAGATAGGTGTCGGATCCCATAGGAATTGCACTTTCTTTGTTGCTTTCCATTTCAAACTTCTTTATAAGGTCTTTGCAATATTTTGATTGGTTTATGAAGATACCGTGTTTGAGTTTCTTAATTTGAAGACCGAGAAAGAAATTCAATCTTCCCATCATAGACATCTCAAACTCTCCTTGCATCATAGATGAAAATTCCTTGCACATATTTTGGTTAGTTGAACCGAAAACAATATCATCATGCCCTTGGTGCTTGCTTCAGCCCATAGAGAGATTTCTTCAATTTGAAGACATGATTAGGATGTGTGATCGGTGGAAATAGAACTGACTGTTTTTAATGCTGGTTCGCGAAATGTCGTGGTAAGCAAGAGTCGCCACCGTCTTTTATGTTTTCCAACAAGGAAAGGACAAAATCACAGCAAAATTCCTTTTCGAGATGTTTCTCGGTTCGGGAGGTAGATTATAGAAAGGGAAGGTGTTAGCACCCTTTCTATCAGTGGTTATCCACGGGCTCTTAGGTACTTGCTCACTATGTTTTCAAAAATATTTGCTTTTCTTGTGTTTGTGGGTTTTGAAAAAGTTTAGTTTTGAAAACTTCTAGGTAAATCTTGTATCAGTCCTCAAGAGTGTATGAAGTGTTTGTCTGAAAACTTTTTGAAAGTGTAAGTGCAAAAAGTTGTTTTTTTGTTTTGAAAGAGCAAGTACCCGGGAGAAATCTACCTACTCTAAGGAATTAAGATGTGTAAATGTCCTTTAGACAGTGCTATCCCACTATTGAGAAGTAGGTAGCACCGTCGTTGGAGTTATTCGGGTCAATTTGATTATAGGGACATGTGTGGTCACCAAAGCAATAGTAGAACGCCTTAGTGGTAACCCTAATGTCCTAGATCCTTTTTATCTGAGGCAACCGTTTCGAGGCAACTTGGATCTTTTAGACAAGAGGGCGACCTCTAAAACACCCTATACTCAATGACCACCTCGAGGCAACCAAGTGAGGCGTACCCTAGGAGTGGCATGTGCAAGTGTGTCAGGATTCAGTTTATATTATCTTTGCACATGTTTATTGTGAGCTACGGGTTTGATTTTAATTTTCAGGCAAGTCTTGTCATGCATAATTAACAGTTAATAATTGTGCGGAAAGTAAATTGCGGAAAGTAAATCTACGCTATTACAAGGCGTCGGGTATTTACATCGCCAAAAACATAACCCTTGAAAAAATAAATGCGGAAAATAAAAGAAAGCGATAAAAGTCCTAATTATCTATTACATTCTCGGAACAGATACATAAATATGATCAAAATAGGAATCAAGAATAAACATGCGCGAGAAAAATTGAATCGGGAAAAGTCTTAGGTTTTGACCCTTTTTGAGAAAAGAATGAATTTTGGTCCTTTTTTGCATTTAATTAAATATTAAACCTAATTCTAAAACTGATTAGTTAATTAAAAGAAATATTTTTTAAGTTTTTTATGTTTTTTAATGTCTTAATGAAAATAAAAATAAAAGAAATTAAAAGTTGTCAAAAGAAAAACCCTAATTCTATGTTGATTTTATTTATTGTGAAAAAGATTAAAGTTAATCTAATTTAAAAGACTAAATCAATTTTGTTAGTATTTATTTACAAAATAATAATTAATAGTGAAATTAATAAATAATAAAAATAAATAATATTTTAGGTTTCTGAATTTATTATAAAAAATAATTAATTTGTTAATTAATAAGAATAATAATAATTAATAAAAGAAATTAAAAGGAAAAGAAAAAATAAAAAAAGAAATAGTAAACCAGGGGGGTGCTGGCCCATTAGGAGGTTCGTTTGGCAATCTGAGGCCCATTATTCTCAAGCATGCGTTGACTTTGGTAATTGCCTAGGCGCAGGGTTGACCAGAAACATGGTGTTCATCATCTTTTGGCCACTGGACTGGAATGTGAAGACACCTGGCATGCTGAGGCGTGAGGTTCATGGTGGACCATACTGGGAATCCTGCATATGATCACGTTATGAAAAATAGAAACAAATATTGGGTGGACCTGGGAATCGAACCCAGGTCCCAATGCTTCTTGGACAATGCACTATCCACTAGGCCATTACGCTGCATTTGTTATTATGATGAACAATGGATATAATATATAAAAATCAACGCATATGCTGTAAAACAAAACACGCGCGCCTTTTCATTTGAATGGACCAATGGTATATCAACAGCACATCATCTTCTTCGCTAAACCTGTAACATATATGTTAGATAGCGGGGGTTTTTAACCCCCACAACCTGCAACCACGAATAATAGCGATTAGGCGTACGATTAACATAAATATTTCGCGAGCATGGCTTTTGATTCGTCTTGTTCTGACGGTTTCAACCATAGGCATTAGAGGTGTTAATTTTTCCTGTACTGTAAAGCCCCAATCTGGAAGCTCAAGAACCCTAAATTTCTTCAATGGTAACTTATGATTCTGGGCGTTTTAATCCAATTAACCAATACCATTAGCTTTGTATAGATTCAAGCAATGCAAAACAATGATTAAAACATATTAATTATGCATGAGATATGAGTTTCGATTATGGAAAAGTCAAGCAAACTGTGGTTCTGTACTTGAGTATTCCTGTAGATTTAGCGTGTGATTTTGATTGCAAAAGGTCCCTGAGAGTTCCTTCAAGGTATTAGAAACCACAAAATGCTTTGAATCGTGCTAAACTATAGAAAACAGTTTTCACTTTTCTTTGATTTTTCTTGAATGTGATTATGGTTTTTCTGCAGCAAATTCTCGTCCAATGCATTAGGGTTCACTTGTGTATTTATAGAGGAAGAGAATTAGGTTAAATCTTGCACAAAAGATCCATGGAATGATGATTCAATATTTGATTGAAAATCAAATAATTTTGAATCTTTTTGATTGAATAAAGTTGCCAAACTTGGAGATTTTGATATCCTTGATTTGCACACGAATTTGCCAGCTTGATTAGGTCATTCTTGCTTCAAAAAAAAGATTGAAAAACCATATCTTTGAATTTCCTACAATTTAAATTTATTAAATGAATTAAAATCAATTAAAAATCCAATTAATTAATAAAAATAAGAAAATAATTCAATTTAAGCTTGATGGGTCGTGCATAAGCTTTGAATAAAGTTTCAAGAAGAAATTTGAGGCCCATTAGCAAAAACAAAGTGTTTTGAGCAAAGTTGACTTTTGCAAATTCACAAAACTTTCCCAACTTCTCCAATGCATATCTTGCTTAATTTTGATCATATGAACATGTTCTTGGATATTTTGGAAAGGTCTTGAAGTCCTCTAACCAATGCCTTTGGTCCCATGTCATTTGGATTTACCAATCTCAAGTTATGGTCTTTGACTTAAAGTGCATTTTTGTTGACTTTTGAAATTGACCTATAATGTAGAAATTGATAACTTTTTGTGAGGGCATTTCTTGGACTTGGAATGTGAAGATGAGTTGTAGGAAATGTCATCCCCTTCAAAATGAGCATCGGATGGGATTTTTTTGATGAACCATGAAAAAGTTATGCCTTGGTCAAGATACAGTTGACTTTTCTTCTGTCCAAAAATAGTAACTTTTGGCATCTTGATGATTTTTGAGCCATCCTTGTGGAATCATGATCAAGACTTGATCAAATGATGATTTTGTGCTCAAAATAAGATGTTGACCAAAATTTTTGACTTTTGACTGTAAAATGACCATTTTACCCCTGCAGTTGACTGTAGAGCAAATAGGGCTTTTGATTGTGCAAATTGGCATTGTGAGCCTTGAGATTTGGCATGTAGATGCTTGACAATGTATATAGGCATATGAGACTTTATTGAGCCATTGAAAACCTCAAATTCATTGAAGGAACCAAAACCCTAAATTTGACTGGCTTAGGAGGTGGTTTGGAATGTGCAACCCTTGAGACATCTTGAACCATTTAAAGATGATTCTTGACAAACCTTGAAGAATATGGGAGGGTAAATTTGGGGTAAAACTGGATGTTTGAAGTCTTCAAATCCGGGAGGTTGCTTTACATAGACTTCTTCATTTATGAATCCATTGAGAAATGCGCTTTTTACATCCATTTGAAAGAGTTCAAAGTCCAATGAGCATGCATATGCAAGTAGTAGTCTTATTGCTTCCAAACGTGCTACCGGAGCAAAAGTTTCTTCAAAATCAATTCCTTCCTCTTGGTTGTATCCTTGAGCAACTAGTCTTGCCTTGTTTCGAGTGATTATACCATTTTCATCCATCTTGTTTTTGAATACCCATTTGGTTCCAATGATACGTTTATTTCCTGGATTAGGAACAAGTTCCCAAACTTCGTTCCGTTCGAATTGTTTTAGCTCCTCTTGCATGGCAAGGATCCATTGATCATCTTCTAGTTCTTGAGCCACTTTAGTAGGTTCAACTTGAGATACAAAAGCCATATTTAAGCATGCATCCTTAAGATTTAGTCGAGTAGATACCCCTTTGCAAATATCTCCAATTATGTTGTCAATTGGATGATCATGATGAGTTCTCCATTCTTGAGGAAGACCATCATCATTTTCATTTTGATGTGAAATTTCATGTGTTTGTTCCGGGTTGACAATTTTGCCACCTTCGCATGAATTCTCATGAGGTAAATCTTCATCCGATTTTTCATCGAACTTACCGAGATTGTCTTTGTCGTTGTTAAGGACAAAACATTTGCACCCGAAAATGTGAAAGTGGGAGATATTTGGTTTTCTTCCTTTGTAAATCTCATATGGAGTTTTCTTTAGTATAGGTCTTATGATCACGCGATTGCTTACGTAACATGTCGTGCTTACCGCATCCGCCCAAAAATATTTAGGCAAACTTGAGTCACTTAGCATGGTTCTTGCAAGCTCTACCAAAGACCTATTTTTCCTTTCAACTACTCCATTTTGTTGTGGAGTTCTTGGTGCTGAAAAATTGTGGAAGATCCCATTTTCTTCACAAAATTCTTCAAACAAACTGTTTTGGAACTCTCCACCATGATCACTTCGGATTGATGTTATATTTAATGACTTCTCATTTTGAACTTGTTTTGCATATCTCTTGAATGCGTCATTTTTGTGCACTAAAAACAAAGTCCAAGTAAAACGGGAAAAATCATCTACAATAACTAAAGCATAAATGTTACCTCCGAAGCTTCTTGTTCTAGATGGACCAAAAATATCCATGTGCAACAATTGAAGTGGTCTTGTTGTTGAAACCACATTCTTTGGTTTGAAAGTTGATTTGGTCCGTTTGCCCTTTTGGCATGCACTACATAATTTGTCTTTGATGAACTTCATCTTTGGTAGACCAATAACTAAGTCATGCTTAACCAATTTGTTCAAGTGCTCCATGTGAATGTGAGCAATCCTCTTGTGCCATAACCAAGCGTCATTGTTGTTTACCAAAAGACATTGTACCTTCATAGACAAATCATCTAAAGTGATCATAAAAATATTGTTAGATCTTATACCTTTGAGTTTTACCTCATTGGTTTCCTCATCCATAATAAGGCACTCTTCTTTGTTGAATTTTATTTTGAACCCTCTATCGCAAAGTTGACTTATGCTAAGAAGGTTGTGCTTTAATCCTTCAACATAGAGAACATCCTCAATTTGAATGGATGGAGGTGTGCCAACTATTCCAACTCCAAGAATATTTCCTTTGGTGTTGTCTCCATAGGTGACATACCCTTTGGCTTTATGTACTAGATATGAACATTGGTGTACATCTCCTGTCATATGCTTTGAACATCCACTGTCAAGATACCAAAGATTTGATGTGGATTTCAAGCATACCTACAAAAACAGATTATTTCTTGTTAGGTACCCAAGTTGCCTTGGGTACTTCATAGTTAGTTCCCTTTTTCACCCATGCATAGTGTCCACTAGCCATACTGAAATTTCTAATATAGCATGCATTAGGTGTGTGTCCAATAATACCACAGTAAAAACAGTTTGGAACAAATTTGCTCTTGTATCTAGGAATTTTTTTCCTTTTAGATACATTAGGCTTTTTCTTTTGATGATTATGAACAACTTTCTTCTTTTCTACTATCTTGGGATTGGAACTATTACTAGCCTTTACAAAAACAGTGGGATTGTTACTTGGTTTCTTAGAATTCACATAACCAAGACCTCTTTTATCATTTGGATAACGTTGTTGGCTTAGTAATCCTTCCAACCCTATTTGTCCTTTTTCATATCGTTCAATGACTCTTTTCAATTGAACAATTTGAAAGACATTTGATTCACACTTTGAGCATGCAAAGTTTTCCTTTTCTTTTATAAAATTCTGTTTTTGAAGATCAAAATCTTTAGTCATGGTGTCAATTTTTTCTAGACAAATTAGAAGTTCTTTTTCTTGGTTTGACACCTTTTTGTATAAAGTTTTGCATTCTTTCAAGAGTTCATCAATTGCACCTTGAACATCATCATCAAAAAGAGTAAATTCATTACTAACCTCTTCTTCATCGTCGGAGTGATGCGATGCCATTAAGGCTAAATTTGCACATTCATTGCTTTCCGATTCCGATGTACTGCTCATATCATTATCTTCCCATGCTATGTAGGCTTTCTTTTGTTTTGAGTCCTTTCCTTTGAATCCGTTTTTCTTTGGGAGATTTGGACAGTTTGGCTTGATATGTCCTTGCTTTCCACATTCATAACATGAGACATCTTGTGTTGATGTGGAGGCTTCTCTTTTCTTGAAGTGCTTTCTCTTATGTGCATGAGATCCGCCCTTGTCATTTCTGCCAAAAAATTTCCCAAGTCTTTTAACAAGAAGCATGAAATTTTCATCTTCTTCCGGATTGTCTTCTTTTACAACTTCCTTTGAATCAATTTTTAAAGCAATGTTTTTGGACTTCTTTTCTAGATTCTCATGTTTTTCAAGTCTACCGAGTTTCGTTTCGTATTCTTGAAGTTTGCCAAATAATGTAGCGGAAGTCATTGCGGAGAGACTCTTCTTTTCCGAGATTTCCGTTACCTTTGGTTGCCATTCCCTAGTCAATGATCTGAGGACTTTCAAGTTGAGTTCATCATTTGTCAAGGTTTTACCAAGAGCACTTAAGTGATTTGTCAAATGCACAAATCTCTTTTGTAAGTCAAGAATAGATTCTCCGGGCTGCATTCGAAATAGTTCATATTCTTGACTTAGGGTATTTAGTCTTGATCTTTTTACTTCAGTCGTTCCTTCATGAGTTTGTACCAAGGTATCCCATATTTCCTTTGTTGTTTTGCATGTCGAGACACAGAAAAATTCGTCCATACTAAGTGCACCTTGAAGAAGGTTTATTGCCTTTTTGTCATAGAGAACTTTCTTTTTGTCGTCGTCGTCGTCCCATGCAGTTTTAGGCTTTGAAGAGCCAACACCATTGATTACCGTAACCGGAATAAATGGACCATTTTCAACAGCATCCCATATCTCCTCTCCTTGTGCTTCTAGATGCGCCTTCATGCGTATTTTCTAGAAGTCAAAATATTCACCACGGAATAGAGGAGGCTTGTTGTTACTACCACCATCTCTGAAAACGGGTTGATGATTTGCGGAAGCCATTCTAGATCTCTAGGAGCAGGTTACCTATAACCTGCTCTGATACCAATTGTAAGTTTAAGATTGCGCCTAAGAGGGAGGTGAATTAGGTGGTGGTCGATTTTTGACTTATTTTATACTTTCTGGTTTTGTTTTAGTGCTTTGGAAAAACTGTAAAGTGCAGAAAGTAAAGAGACACGGAGTTTTATCCTGGTTCCTTCCACACCCCGGAAGTACGTCCAGTCCCCTTGCAAACACGCAAGAGATTTCACTATTTTGTTAGAACTTTTACAAGACTCTTCCTAGTCTTATCAACTAAAGACTCTAACAAATACCAAGAACACCCTCTTGGATTTCCAATAAGTCTCTTGAGAACAATCCTCTCAAAAGATAACTCTTGTTTCCAACAATGGACAACAAGGTACACAAGTATTCCAATACTTAATTCCAACAATCCTGGAAATAAGTTACACTTTGTATAATTCTATGAAATATGATTTCTTGAAAGATGTTGATCACATAGAGTGACTTCAATGAAGTTTCTTCTTTCTTCTCTTGTAAGCAATTCAAACTGTAACACAATGGTTAGATAATGCTCAAAGATTTATGTTCTTATATGTGCGAAAGTGCAGAAAATCTTTGTTCTTAAAAGTTAAGAAATATGAAGTTTGAATATTTTACAAAGTTCAGAATTATTGCATAAGAGAAGAGTTGTTTTTTAATTTGAAATATTTAGTATTTAAAGTAATCAAGATACCTTTCCAAATGGACACTTTTCTGTTCGAAAAACTTGAGAGGATGCAATGTATGACCATGCATCTATTGGAGAAAAGGTGTGAAGGATATCTTGAAACCAGTTCAGATTTTTCACAAGTTACAACGTGTAAATCGATTAGCATGAGATGTAAATCGATTGCACGGGTTTGTAACGTTCTTGTTTTCAAAAAAATTGAAGTGTAAATCTATTAGCATGATGTGTAAATCGATTTACAAGTGTTAAAAATTCAACTCAGTTCTGTGATCAATCGATTTACACTTCATGTAAATCGATTGCTGTCAGAAATAATCAGTTTTTGAAAAAGCATGTGTAAATCGATTTACATCATATGTTAATCGATTTACATCAGTGAAAAACTTAAAATTTGTTTTATACTTTAAGTGAAGTGTTGTGGCAAGTGCGTATATCATTTTTGAGCATTTCTAATCAATGTAGTTCAAATGAGAATTGATATACTTGATTGCTTGCCATGATCCTTGAAGATTTGAGTGAATGATGCTTTAAGCTAATTCCACTTCTTTTCCTTCTTGCCATAGTGCTTATTAGTCTTTCATCAAACTAGCTTGTTTGTCTTTCATCAAAACTAAAGTTGAGTTGAGGCTTGAGATTACACATTGAGACTAAACTCTCGCGATGATTCCGGTCGCAAGAAAAGGTTGCTAAACTGAAATTATGACCGATCGAGGGTAGTCAGTGATATTGAGATCCTCTAGCACCCGGTTACTATTTTTAGGACAGGTTTGAACCAATTCAACTGAAAGAGGGTAGTACCTAGACTCCTTGCCAGCCTAAAATCTAAGGGCTCTCTGTGTGACTTGTATGCCTTTACCATGTTTTCTATTTGTGGATACTTGTGGTGTGTTTTCTATCATGACATCATGACATCATAACATTGTATGCATTTTGCATTGGACTAACCTATTTCAAAGACAGGAGGGATTCATCTTTGTTCTGTTTTGTAGGTCATGGCACCCATGCGTAGAAACACCATTCGGATCAACTTTGTCCAGATTCCCACTCAGCTCAAGGAATTGATTGCAAAGGTTTCAGATACTACTTCCTTTATCAGAAGACATGGTCATCTCTTGGGTTTGGTCACTTCCAAATTGGACGAGCAGATGATGAGTGTCTTAGTCCAGTTCTTTGATCCACTGTACCATTGCTTTACTTTTCCGGACTACCAGTTGGTCCCTACCTTGGAAGACTTCTCTGATCTGCTTGGTATCTCTATTCTGGAGCAGACCTCGTTCACAGGTTGGGAGAAGATCCTTAGGCCAGAAGAGATTGCTTCAGCCCTTCATCTGACAAAGGCTGAAGTAATGTCTAATTGGGAAACTCGTAGTGGAGAAAAGGTATTTTTGACTAAATTCTTGGTTGGTAAAGCTAATCAATTATGGGACAGTCTAGACTTCCAGGCATTTGAAGACATTCTGGCTCTTCTCATATATGGTTTGGTGTTGTTCCCTAACTAAGATGCTTTCGTCGACGTGAATGCCGTGAAGATTTTCATGTTCGCTAATCCTGTGCCCACTCTCTTGGGTGACATTCTTCACTCTCTTTATGCTTGTACTGCTCGGAAGCGGGGAACCTTTATGAGCTGTGCACCTTTGCTGGCGAGGTGGTTTATTTCTCACCTCCCCAAATCAGTTTTAAAGAATAAGGAAGGCATGGGCTGGGCCTACAAGATTATGTCTCTCTCTCATAATGATATCGTTTGGACTATCAAGGGTATAGAAGACGTGGCCATTATTGATTGCTGTGGGGAATACCCCAATGTTCCACTGATAGGAACCAATGGAGGAATCACTTATAATTCGTGATTGGCCTTACGTCAGTTTAGGCGAGCCAGAAGAGAAGGACCTCATGAGTTGCTAATGCCTAGTATTGTCTTTGATTTCCAAGGGGATAGTGACGAGCAACACCACAGATTCATTAGAGCTTGGGATAGAGTACACGGGTCTGATCTGCACGAGCTGGGTGCAAAGACTTCTCTTCCAATGGAGCCATATCTCCGATGGGTTTGAATTCGTGCCCAAAAGATGGGAATGTCGTACGAGCCATCTTGCCTATCATTGTTGAGGTGGCTGATGAAGAAGGGGTTCCTCCTAACATCCTCCATCCATACATGCCTACTGACATTGGGGAATTAAAGAGATCATGGATGCAGCTGAGAGAAGAGTAGGATACTTACAGAGAAAAGTATCACGAGCAAGAGCAGAATATTCAGAAGTTGACAAGGCAGTTGGAGAACAAGCGGATCCTCAATGACTATGTCCGCCCTGACAAGAAACGACCATGGGAGCACTGATTGTCTTTTGATTATTTCTAGTTTTGATTTACTTCTCAGTTTTTATTTCTTGTAACGCCTTAAAGGCGTCTGTTGAACAATTGAATTTCAAGTTTATCTAATAAAAGTGTGTTTCATTTTTTGTTTACAAATTTGAATCTCTCGACGTCTTTGAAATCATATCATACGCATAGCATTCCCATGCACCACATAACAGGTACCCTTACAGGTTTTCTCATCTTCTTCGCTGTTTATTTCAGCATCATGTCTTCTGAACCATCAACTGAACAAGCAATCAAGGCTCTATAGGCTCAAAACGCCCAGTTCCAGGAATTGTTCATGAGTTTAGCTAAGGGTCAGCAGGATCTGAAGACCCTTATCTTGAAAGAGAATAAAAAGAAGAAGAAGAAGAAGAAGACGGTCCTATTTAATATGGGTCGCAGATTCAGAAACGATCTGCGAGAAGAGGTTGATTTGACCCACTCATCTGGAGGGGGAGATAATCAGGAAGAAAGGAGGGCTCCTATCCCTGTGGTTTCCGACAATGAGACTGACTTTGACGAAGACCAGTATCCTCCGGCTGAGGATAGGTATAAACAACTGGAAGACCGGTTGAGCGCGATGGAAGTTTAGAAAGTTCCTGGTCTGGACTTTGGTGATTTGGGTCTGTCATTTGGGGTGGTGATTCCCCACAAGTTCAAAGCACTGATCTTCGCTAAATACGACGGGGTTTCTTGCCCAAAACTGCACCTCCGTTCGTATGTTAGGAAGATTCAGCCGTACACCGCTGACAAAAACCTTTGGATCCACTTCTTTCAAGATAGTCTCTCAGGGACTCAGCTTGAATGGTTTTACCAGCTAGAAGGAGCTAGTATCCGTAATTGGGAGGACTTGGCTGCTGCTTTCTATAAGCAGTACCAATACAATGCCGACCTTGCTCACACGCGTACCCAACTCCAGGGTATGTCTATGGGTACGGGTGAAGGTTTCAAAGATTATGCTCAGAAGTGGAGGGACCTTGCTGGAAGAGTGCAACCACCCTTGGCTGATAGGGAGCTAGTGGATATGTTTCTGGGGACCCTGTCCGGTCCGTATTTCAACCACCTGATTGGAAGTTCGTCGTCCGGGTTTACAGAGCTGATCATGACTGGGGAAAGGATTGAGGCCGGTATCAAATCTGGAAATATACAGAAGGGTGCTTCATCAAGCACCGAGAAGAAGCCTTTTAAGAAGGAGTCCAGCGCTGTTTACAGTTTAAAAAGCCATAATAGACCTGAACGCCGCCAAGCAGTCAATGCGATGGTTATATCAAGACCTGTTGTTTCTCCTTAGTGCAACAATCAGCCAAGGGCCGAAAGGCCGCGAAGACAGTTCACTCAGCTCAACATGACTTTATCCCAAATTCGGCCGCAATTATTGAAAACCAACTTGGTGATTCTGAAGGAGGCCCCGAAGACTCCCAACACTGCATCACCCATGTACGATCCGAATGTCCGTTGTGCTTTTCACTCTGGTAGCCCAGGGCATGATACGGATAACTGTTGGGTTTTAAAGAATAAAGTACAGGACTTGATTGATGCTAAGGAGATTGAATTCTAAGCACCTGAAAGACCTAATGATGTGACTGCTCTTATGCCCAAGCATGGAGTGAATGTTGTAGATGAAGACTCGTTTGTGGTTTCTGTGGGAGACATTGTTACTCCCTTAATGACTGTGAAGAAGAACCTTTTGTTAGTCGGTTTATTTCTGAGCTGTGATGAAGGTTGCCGTATGTGTTTTGTCCTACCTACCGGTTGCCATCTTTTGAAGTCAGGTGTCCAACGCCTGATGGATAATAAAGAATTATGTTTGAGAAGGTTGTTGTTCCTTTGATTCCTACTGAAGAAGTTGCTATAATCACCATTTTCGATAATTCTTCCAAGGCTTCCTCGAGAAAGCCTGTTAGAATTACATCTGTTCCAAGAATCTCTCTATTAATCATCATTGTTCCTGGGCCTATCCCCTATACATCCAATAAAATTGTCCCATGGCACTATAGGGCTGACGTGTATTATCACAGAGTTAAACAAGATTTGGATGCTGATACTGACACCAGCAGTATTGTTGGACCTGCGAAGGTCACCCGCAGCGGAAGACTTTTCTCCCCTAAGATCTCTCCACCAACAGTCCGGAAGCATGTTGTCATTACACCTGCCAGTGTACCTGTTGTTGTTCCTGTTCAAGTTCCCATTCTTACCCCTATTGCCGAGTCATCTGACACTCGGGGCAAAGAGATCACCGGTGAGCCTGCCCAGACAGAGGCACCGAAGAAGATTATTGTTGAAGCCTCTAGACAAGAGATAGAGGAAATTTTGAAGATCATCAAAAAGAGAGACTACAATGTAGTCAAGCAGCTGGGGCAAACCCCATCCAAAATCTCTATGTTGTCACTGTTGCTATGCTCAGAAGCCCATGCCAAGGCTCTGATTGCTTTCCTGAAGACCGCACACGTACCGCAAGAAACATCAGTTGATCAGTTTAAAGATTGCGTGGCTAGTCTAACTGCTGATAATGGGTTGGCTTTCTCTGACTCCGACTTGACTGCTAAGGGGAAGAATCACAATGACGCCCTGTATGTCTCCATTGAATGCAGGGGCACTACTCTTGCTCACGTGTTGGTAGATACTGGATCTTCGTTGAATGTGTTACCCAAGAAAGCACTAGACCGGTTAGAATGTGAAGGGTTGGAGCTGAAGCCGAGTAACATTGTAGTCAGGGCTTTTGATGGGTCCAAGAGAATGGTACATGGAGAAGTGGATATTCTGATTAAGATGGGTTCTCAGGTTTTCGCATCTACATTCTATGTGATGGACATTTGGCCATCTTATTCTTGTTTGCTGGGTCGCCCGTGGATCCACAAAGCTGGGGCAGTAACCTCAACGCTCCACCAGAAGCTAAAGTACCCGGTGAAAGGGAAAATTGTGACAGTACAAGGAGAGGAGGAGTACATGCTGAGCCACCTCAACTCTTTCCGATATGTAGAGATGGATGGGGAGCTCATTGAGACCCTGTTTCAACATTTTGAAGAGGTTCCCCAGACGCTGGCATCAACTGAGACTGTTGTTGAAGATCCTCCAATGAAGATGGCTTCCTTCAAGGATGCCCGGGCTGTTGTCGAAAAAGGTGGGTGTGCAAATTGGGGCCAACTCCCTAATTTTGCACATAAGACTAACAAGTTTGGTTTGGGTTTCACTGAAGAAGCTCAAAGGGCTGTTCGGAGTGCACGGATTGGAAGACCTCCCCTGTTCATCAGCAATTCAGGAGTGAATGACATTGAAGATGATGTTGAAGAATCTGAGTTTGACAACTGGATTTACCCAACTACGGATGATGGACTAAGCAACTGGACAGCAAAGGACTTCATCCCAATTTCTTTTGTTACCCAGTAATAAGACTTTTGTTTTAAATTTGTAACAGACATTGTTTTAAACTTTATGGCCCGGTGTCTTACCCGGAGCACCGTGGCTTCATTTGTGAGGGCTTTATATGTGTCATCTACATATATCATTAATAAAAGCATTGGACGTTTCTTGCATTTCAAATTTTGCGCTCCTTGTTTTTCTTTTATTATATATTGCAAAACAGCTATTTTACACACACTCACATATACAGGTCTACATCCACTCTGGATCTCACTGGTAACGACTCTGCTACTTCCAGTTATGACTTTGAAAGTCCGATCAACTTAGCCGAAGACGAAGGTGGAGATGATTGCGAAGTTCCTGGTGAACTTGCTAGACTGCTACTTCAGGAAGAGAGGGCTATACAGTCGCATGAAGAGCCAGTGGAAACGATAAATCTGGGTACAGAGATGGACAAGAAAGAGGTCAAGATCGATGCAAATCTGGAAGCTAGTGTTAAGCAACGGTTGATTCAGATGCTGCATGACTACGTTGAGATCTTTGCCTGGTCTTATGAAGATATGCCTGGGTTGGATACCGATATTGTGGTTCACCGATTTCCTACCAAAGAAGACTGTCCTCCAGTAAAATAGAAAGTCTGCCGAATGCGCCCAGAGATGTTTGAGAAAATCAAGGCTGAAGTGATGAAGCAGTTTGACGCCGGTTTTCTAGCAGTTACTTCTTATCCGCAGTGGGTGGCCAACGTGGTTCCTGTGCCGAAGAAGGATGGTAAAGTCCGAATGTGTGTTGACTATAGGGATCTGAACAGGGCGAGTCCCAAGGATGATTTCCCTCTACCTCATATTGACATTATGGTTGACAACACGGCACAGCATAAAGTCTTCTCCTTTATGGATGGTTTCTCCGGTTACAATCAGATTAAAATGGCTCCCGAAGACATGGAGAAGACAACCTTTGTTACTCAATGGGGTACCTTTTGCTACAAGGTCATGCCTTTTGGATTGAATAATGTTGGGGCAACGTATCAGCGTGCCATGGTCGCTTTGTTCCATGACATGATCCATCATGAGATTGAGGTATATGTTGACGACATGATTGCAAGATCCCAGACTGAGGAAGAACATCTGGACCACCTTCAGAAGTTATTTGACAAGTTGAAGTTGTACAAGCTGAGGTTAAACCCGAACAAGTGCACCTTCGGGGTGAGATCTGGTAAGCTGCTGGGTTTCGTCGTAAGCGATAAAGGTATTCAGGTGGATCCTGCAAAGGTGAAGGATATACAGGAAATGCCAGCTCCCCGAACAGAAAAAGAAGTCAGAGGCTTTCTGGGATGTCTGAACTATATTGCCTGATTCATCTCACACCTGACTGCTACTTGTGAGCCAATCTTCAAGCTGCTGAAGAAAGATCAAGTGGTAAGATGGAACGATGAATGTCAGGCCGCTTTCGAAAGGATTAAAGAGTATCTCCAAGAGCCACCTATTCTGATGCCTCCAGTTGAAGGTATACCTTTGATCTTATACTTGATAGTACTCGATAACTCAATGGGGTGTGTGTTGGGTCGGCATGATGAGTCTGGCCGAAAAGAGCATGCTATTTATTACCTTAGCAAAAAGTTTACCGACTGCGAGACTCGATACTCATTGCTTGAGAAAACTTGATGCGCTTTGGCATGGGCTGCTCACCGGCTGAGACAGTATATGCTGACTCACACTAATCTATTGATATCAAAGATGGATCCAATCAAGTATATCTTCGAGAAGCCTGCCTTGTCCGGAAGAATAGCAAGATGGAAGATGATCTTGACTGAGTATGACATCTAATACATGACCCAAAAGGCAATTAAGGGAAGTGTGTTGGCAGATCATTTGGCACATCAGGTAGTGGATGATTACCAGTCTATGAACTTTGAATTCCCGGATGAGAATATCATGTTAGTAACTGACTGTGAAGAACCTGGACCGGATGAAGGACCTGAGGAAGGATCCCAATGGTCTATGTACTTTGATGGAGCTTCAAACGCTTTGGGTAATGGCATTGGCGCCGTGATCATATCTCCTAAAGGCTCTCATACTTCGTTTACCGCCCGACTATGATTCAACTGCACCAACAATATGGCAGAGTATGAAGCGTGCATTATGGGTCTTCGAGCAGCAATTGACCTAAGGATTAAGTTCTTAACTGTGTTCGGAGATTCCGCTCTCGTGATCAGTCAGATCAAAGGCGAGTGGGATACGAAACACCCTAATCTTATTCCTTACAAGGAGTATGTGTTGATGTTGCTTCCACACTTCGAGGAGATAACCTTTGAACACTTCCCAAGAGAGGAGAATCAGTTGGCGGACGCGCTGGCTACGATGTCTTCTATGTTCAAAGTCAATTGGGACAATGAGGCTCCCCGGATTATCATTGAAAAATTGGACGAACCTGCACATTGTTGTGACATTGATACTGAAGAGGTAGCAGAAAAGCCATGGTTTCATGAGGTGAAGAGGTATCTTGAAACTCAGGAGTACCCCGAGGGTGCATCTGTTAATGACAAGAAGTTTCTAAGGAGGTTTGCGGCAAAATTCTTCATCAGCAATGGTATTCTTTACAAGCGCAACCATGATTCAACCTTACTGCGATGTGTGGATAAGAACGAGGCAGAAAGGATCATGGCAGAGTTACATGAAGGTACCTTCGGAACTCATTCCAGTGGACACACCATGGCAAAGAAAATCCTTCGAGCAAGATATTATTGGTCCACTATGGAAGCCGACTGTTATCAGCATTCTCGGACATGTCACAAGTGCCAAGTCTATGCTGATAAGGTGCACATACCTCCAGTTCCTATGAATGTCTTGACAGCACCTTGGTCTTTTGCAATGTGGGGCATTGATATGATCGGCGAGATCAGACCTACAGCGTCCAACGGACATCGTTTTATCCTGGTAGCTATTGATTACTTTACGAAGTGGGTTGAAGCAGCTTCCTTTGCTACTGTGACCAAGAACGTCGTGGCACGGTTCATTCGGCACAATCTGATTTATCGATACGGTGTACCAGAGAGGATCATTATGGACAATGGTACAAATCTCAACAATAAGATGATCACTGAGCTCTGCAAGCAGTTCAAGATACAGCATCACAACTCTTCTCCCTATCGGCCAAAGATGAATGGGGCTGTAGAAGCGTATAATAAGAACATCAAGAATATCGTGCAGAAGATGACAGTGACATACAAAGATTGGCACGAGATGCTACCGTTTTCTCTTCATGGGTACCGCACCTCAGCGCGGACGTCAATAGGGGCAACACCCTATTCCTTGGTATACGGCATGGAGGTTGTCTTGCCCATTGAAGTTCAGATACCCTCTCTTTGGATTATGAAGGATGTAGGTTTGAGCGAAGATGATTGGATTCAGACTCGGCTTGATCAGCTGAATTTAATTGACGAAAAGAGACTTACTGCTATTTGTCATGGTCAGGCGTATCAAAAACGGATGATCAAGGCATTTAACAAGAAAGTTAGACGACAAGAGTATCAAGTTGGGGATCTGGTTATCAAGCGCATCATACTACCTCAAGGTGATCCCAGGGGAAAATGGACCCCTACTTACGAAGGGCCATTTGTGGTTAAGAACATTTTCTCAGGAGGAGTTATGATTCTAACCACCATGGATGGTGACGATCTTCCTCACCCCGTCAATGCAGACATAGTGAAAAAATACTACGCATAATCAAAGACCTGCAAGGTTGACTGGCCTAGGAAAAAATAAGGGCTTCCCGGCGAACCAAAAGGGTTCGGGCAAAAATAAGGGATGAAAATGAAAAATCTGTACACCCGGCAAGTCGAAAACCTGAAAGGGAGGCTTGGGCAAAAAAGGGTATCCCGGTGGACTGAAAACCCGCAAGGGCGGTCCAGGCAAAAATTAGGGATCAAAGCGTAACACTATGTCTCATTGGATCACCTTGCAACCAGACTTCGGTATCGACTGTCAAGCTCGGACGGCACTAATCAATCTGATCTACCTTCAACCAAGTAGCAAAGTGATGAGATGCTCGAGGACATAAGGGCAATAGCCGAGTTGGAACCCAGTGGGATTATTCACATAGCTATTTTGTTTAGTTTTTCACAAATTGTGTAAATTCTATTATTCGGCGGCGTTCTCTTACTAGGACGTCAGCCTCTTGTACAAAAACGCCTATTTATAGGCCAAACTTCAAAATCAATACAATTCATTTTCAGAGAAATTTCAAACTGTTTTTTTTCTTTTTTTGTTTTGTTTCACAAAGAACGTCCAATGTTCATTTTTGATATATGCATTTGACATTAGTTGTTGCTCATGAATATTTACATGCGAAACAAAAGACGATTACTGGTAATATCATAAACAGAGGCAATTGATAATTTGTCCAAGCTTTGCAGTTGCTTTATCCACCAGGTACAAAGGTAGATTCAGCTGAAGAACATGGTCAATATGTGTTCACTCCCCGCAGAGTAAGATAGTAATGATAGCTCTCCCCAACTGAGACTTGCAACTGTGAATGAATTGGTAATATTCTCCCCAAGCAGAGTTTATCTACCATTAACACTGAAAAGGATTAATATCCCCAGCAGTCTTAATATTCCCCAGCGGAGTATAAGAATGTTCCCCGGCAGAATACAAAATATCCCTAGTGAAGTTTGAAATTTTTCCCAGCGCAGTCTGAAAAAGCTTCCCCAGTGGAGTTTGGAGAATCACCCCCAATAGACTTTAGAAAATTGTCCCCAGTAGAGCTCAAAGGATTATCCCCATTAGAGTCTAAAAGGTTATCCCCAATGAAGTCGCAATTGAAAGATCATCCCCCAGCGGAGTTCTTTCCCTTCACAAACAAGAAGTCAATCCCCAACAGGATTCAGTATCACCAGCAATGGTAATTTATCCTCAACGGAATTTATCGGTTGACTCCTCAGCAGATCATCTCTTCCCCAGAGTAATCTCCTCATCAACTTATTCCCCAACAGAGTTATCCTCTTCTGCAGGCTTATTCTCGCAATCATCTTCGTTCGCTATCCCCAGCGGAAATGAAGAAGTCAACTCGTTTCTCCAGCAGCTAACCAGGATTTATTTTCCCCAGCTAAAAACATTACATTTCCATACATCATGATACATGCATATACGCATCATACAACACAATCTCATTTATTTTGAGAACATCATTGCTTGATATATGTCATGCATTGCATACGACTGGCCTTTACCTTTCAGGAAAGATGCAGTTAAGTTCTCAGCTATGTCGAACTACTGACCGGTTTTTAAATCTCAACTGAATTATTCTCGGTTGAATTACAGATAAGGTTCTAAATCTCGATAATTTTCCCTCGTCGAAGTGTGGACGAGTTCTTAAATTTCAACAGAATTATCCTCCATTGAAGTACAGATAGTTCCTAGATCTCGATGAAGATGTTTCCCTCAGTCGAAGTACTGACCGGTTCTTAAATCTCAACTAAATTAGTCTCGGTTGAATTACAGATAAGGTTCTAAATCTAAACAATATTCCTCCATCGAAGTGTGGACGAGTTCTTAAATCTCAACAGAATTATCCTTCGTTGAAGTACAGACAAGTCCTAGATCTCGATGAAGATGTTTCCCTCAGTCGAAGTACTGACCGGTTCTTAAATCTCAATTGAATTAGTCTCAGTTGAATTACAGATAAGGTTCTAAATCTCGACAATTTTTCTCCGTCGAAGTGTGGACGAGTTCTTAAATCTCAACAGAATTATCCTCCGTTGAAGTACAGACAGTTCCTAGATCTCGATGAAGATGTTTCCCTCAGTCGAAGTACTGACCGGTTCTTAAATCTCAACTGAATTAGTCTCGGTTGAATTACAGATAAGGTTCTAAATCTCGGCAATTCTCCTCAGTCGAAGTACTAACCGGTTCTTAAATCTCAACTGAATTACTCTCGGTTGAATTACAGATAAGGTTCTAAATCTCGACAATCCTCCTCAGTCGAAGTACTGACCGGTTCTTAAATCTCAACTGAACTATTCTCGGTTAAATTACAGATAAGGTTCTAAATCTCGACAAATTTCCCCAGTTGAATTACGGACAAGTTCTTAAAACTCAGCAGAGATGCTCTCTCAGCTAAGGTACAGGCAAGTTCCTAAATCTCAACATAGATCAGACTTCCCCAGCGGAATATTCCATAATAACAAATATACAAGCTCTCGCTAAGGAATCTCTTATGCGATCGACACTCCTGAAGATGGCATCTTTAAGCCCATCCTCCCGCCAGCAGTCTCCAAATGGCATCTGTAAGCCCATTCCCGACATCACAAGGCTGATACCACTACATGCGAGTGCAAATTTCTGGGCACTCTAGTGTTCAATCATCTTCCACCTTCGGATCACGAAAGGCATGAAAGCCAATCTACATCCTCAGGTTTAAGAAGATTGAACAGGGGCAGCTGTTATACCCCAAAATTTTCCCTCTCATATTTCTCAAGACATTTCAAGAAAAATCTCCAAGTGGCTCAAGGTTGCTCAAGAGTTGGACAGACAAGCTATCCCCTAAGGCAGTCAACCCCAAATTAGGGTTTTGTGTTGCATCAAGATCTTTGAGTCCAAATGACCTCAAGTTCTCCCCAATTTCCTAATATGTTCTCAAGATCATCCATGTCAAATTTCAAGCCTTGCAGAGGAAGTTTGCTCAGTCAATTGCTCAAAGGTCCAAAAATCGATTGTGCTAGCGCAAAAGTCAACTGTGACCCAAATACAGTCAAACTTCAAGATTTTTTGTCAACATTCTCATTTTGAAGTATATTTCATCATTTGATCAAGTGTTGATCATGATTCATCAAGGATTGCTCAAAATTCATCAAGACTCAAAAGTTGCTAAATTAGGGTTTTGTAGGAAAAGTCAACTCAACTTTGACCAAGCATAACTTTCTCATAATTTATGAGAAATGACCCATAAAAAGCTCATTTTTAAGAGGATGCAATTTCCAACAATCAATATTCATACCCCAAGATCAAAAAATGCACTCACAAGAAGTTATAAATTTGGACATTATAGGTCATTTTTGAAAGTCAACAAAAACACCTTTTTTTCCAAAGCTTATAACTTGAGAATGGAATATCAAAATGAAATGAGACCAAAAGGGTTGGTTATAGGATATCTCAAGCTTTCTAAAAAGTCCAAGAACACCTCCAAAAGTTCAAAATTGAAGAAGTTATGCATTGTTGAAGTTGGACATTTTTGCAAAATTGCCAAAACTTAACTATCCCCAAAACTTCAAATTTTGTCAAATGGGCCCATTCTTTTCCACTTGTTTTGAGCTTGCATCATTTCCCACGTGTCCTAGCTCCATCCATGAGCTCATATTTTATTTTTATTATTTTATTTGATTTTTTATTGAATTTATTCATTTTTAATCAAATAAAATCATAGAAAATCCAATACTTTGATAACATGAGATCTTTTGGCTATTTCAGGATTTGATTACCATCATTAACATCATCAAAATCGAATCAGACTAATTCATGTGCAAAAAGATTGAGATTTGGAAAATTTGGCAAGTTGTAAAGAGGAGATCAAATCAAATTCCAAGGCATTGATATGAGAAGATTCAATCCATAATTCTTACCCTAATACACTCCATAGTACATAAGCAAGCAAAAGAAATCGAAACAAAGGTGGACAATTGCATAAGGAGGCAGAACAGAAATTGAAAAAAGCACCAAAAAAACTTGAGATCGAAACCATAGCTAGAGGCACTTTCAGAGGCTGAGACCTGTCCCAATCTCTTCCTGGGTGTTCACATAAGCGATCTGGATCAAAAGAAAGCATTCTCAGACCTTCACAAGAACTGTAAGTGTCATGATATCTAGCTCTGTTCTTGAAATCGTAACTCTCTATTCTTGCATCATTTGAACAAATTATTGGCATATTTGTAATCCTCACAACATTTCCAAGCTATGTGCATCATTCAATTTTGTTTATGTAACCTGTATTGTGATTCACCATAGCTAGGGTTTCAAGGTTTGGTTTAGGGGTTTTCGTTTCAGGTAAAATCAGCCTTAGTAATGGCTATAGGTATGACCAGGAGAGGAAGGCGAGTTTAACCATGGCATCAGGAGGCATTTCTATGGCCTATAGCGGATTTTGGAATATGCACGACTTGTAGTGACGGCCTGTGTCCGTAGCTATAGGTTTTACAGGGTTTTAGCCACGGACGACAGGTTGAAGACGATGCATGGCGCCCCCTCATTGGGCCAATCAAACCACGCGCGCTTTTTTTTATTTTTGCTAGCAATAGTTTTTGTTTTCATATAATATATATTATTTCTATTGTATTAACAAACAAGGACAGATGGCCTAGCAGCAAGCGTGCACATCCAAACTCCTTCAGGACCTGGGTTCGAATCCCAGGTCCCTTACTTTCTCAATGTTTTTATTCTTCAGGTGATTCAGTACATATGCCTAGCTACAACATACCATGCGCCCTCAGGCATCCAATGGCCAGATGGCCAAAGGCCAAATCTGAGAGTCCCAGGCTAAGGGTCCACCATAGGCAAGGTCCACGCACACCCACCATATCTGCAAAGTCAAACAAGGGCAGCTCATTTGGGCCACAGAGTTGCTATTCAGACTCCCAATTTCAAGCCCATACTCCCTCTTTTTATTTACTTTGTTTATTTATTTTATTTGTTTTATTATTTTTTTGTTTAATTTACTAACCAATCATAAAAATTCTTTTTCTCATAAAATAAAATCACAAAAAATATTTTTATATTTAATTAAACTTCAAATTTTTATTTTTATTAATAAACACTAATTAATTAATTTAGGTATTAATTAGAATAACTTTAACCTATTTTTGTAAATAATTAAAATTAACTAGACTTAATTAGGTTTTCACTAATTCAATTAATCTTTATTTTCTTTCTTAAAATAACAAAAACCCAAAATAATTTATTTTTATTAATTAATTAATTTATTAATTTAGTAATTAATTTAGGTTAATTTCTTTCTTAAAATAAAAACAACTAAAAAATGTCTTCTTTAAAGGGTCGAAACCTTAATCTTGCACTCGATTTAACTTCTCGCACGCGATTTATTTTCTTTTATCCAATAATGTACTTGCTCCCGGATTGTAATAGTAAATAGGACTTTTATTTATTTTTTTATCGCTTTATTTATTTTCAAAGGGTTTGTCTTTGGCGATGTAAATACCCGACGCCTTGTAATTTAAATTCCGCATTTTATTTCCGCAAATTATAACTGTTAGATGTTTGATAATAGGATGGCATGACAAGACTGAATGTTTTAACCTAAAATTAACTTAGGTCACCTTTAACATGTACAAAGATAATAATAACCGAAAATGACACACTCGCACATGTGCACTCTTAGGATACACCCCACTTGGTTGCCTTTGTACGCGGTCATGGAGTATATGTAGTTTTAGAGGTCTCCCTCTTGTCTAAAAGATCATAGTCGCCTTGAAATGGTTGCCTTGGATATTGTTGCCTCAAACAAAAGATCTAAGACATTAGGGTTACCGCTAAGGCGTCCTAACATTGCTTTAGTGACCGCACGTCCCTCATTCGAATTGACCCTCAAACTCCAACGACGATGCTACCTACTCATCAATAGTAGGATAGCATTGTCTAATGGAAATTAGCATGGAACGATTCCTTTTTCGAGTAGGTAGATGGTTCTTAGATACTTGCTCTTTCAAAAAACAAAAACTTTTCACACTTACACTCCTTTTCGAACAAAGTTTTCAAAAACACTTCATACGCTCTTGAGGACAGAAGCAAGAGTTAAATCGAAGTTTCAAAACAAAAACTTTTTTCAAACCCACAAGCACAAAGAAAGCAATTTTGGAAAACAATTGAGCAAGTACCTAAGAGCCCGTGGATAACCACGGATAGAAAGGGTGCTAACACCTTCCCTTTCTATAATCTACCCCCCGAACCCGAGAAATATCTCGAAAAAGGAATTTTTCTATGCTTTTTTCCTTTCCTTGTTGGATAAAATAAAAGTCGGTGGCGACTCTTGCTTACCGCGACATTTTGCGAAAACAAACGCAAAACACAAACCAGCATTCTAAAAAATAGTCAGTTCTTCCCACCGTATCACAGATTGTATCCAACGGATCCTCATGAGGCTGAATAGCTTTGTCTTCTTGTTGTAATAACCTGGCCAACTCTCCTGGCACTTTATAATCTTCCTCACCTTCATTGTCGGCTTGGTAGATCGGATTTTCAAAGTCACAATTGGCCATAGCAGAACTGTTACCCCTGGGATCCTGAGTGGACAAAGATCTGCATTTTCAATATGTGAGTGTGTGTAAGAGCACAGCTACCTTTGAAAGAAATAAAAATGTAAGAAAGGAAAGACAAAGAAAACAAAATTTGATGAAAAAAAACGTCCATGATTCATTAATGACATATGAGAATGAAGTGACAACCCTTACAGATGGACCATTGTGCCTCGGGTAAGACACAAGATTTAAAAAAAAGAGTCTGAATTGTTTAAATATTACAAGCCTAAAAATATTAAAAGACAATTACTCTTGAATAAAAGTAATAGGAATGAAATCCTTCGCCTCCCAATTATTAAGCTCTCCGCTGATAGTTGGAAAAATCCATTCATCCATGTCACAGTTGCCATCACTAACTTCTAAGGTGTTGACTCCTTGATTGCTGATACGTAGAGGTGGTCCCCCTGCGCGAGAACGTCGGACAGTTTTCTGAGCCTCTGAAGTGAACCCCAACCCAAATTTGTCGGACTTGTAGGGAATATCCGGAAGCTGACCCCAGATAGTACATCCTCCCTCTTCAACTACTGCTCGAGCGTCTTTCAATGAAGCCATCTTTAGCGGAGGCCTGGTAATCTCCGGGACCTTTGGAGTAGACTTGGTTGTTGCGACCGTTACTGGAACCTCCTCAAAGTTCTGACAGGGAGTCTCTATGAATTCACCATCCATTTCAACATACCTGAAAGAGTTCAAATGGCTAACCATGTATTCCTCTTCTCTGTGAGCTGTAACAATCTTCCCTCTAATCGGGTATTTTAGCATTTGGTGTAGGGTGGAAGTGACGGCACCAGCACCATGGATCCAGGGTCGACCCAATAGACAAGAGTACGAAGTGCGGATGTCTATCACATATAAAATTGAGTCAAAGGTCTGAGTCCCAATTTTTATGGGGATATTAACTTCTTCGTGCACTATCCTCTTGGAACCATCAAAGGCCCTCACTATGATGTTGCTAGGTTTCAAGATGAGTCCCTCGCAATCCAGCCGATCGAGGGCATTTTTGGGCAAGACATTCAATGATGAACTGGTATCCACCAAAACATGGGCAAGTGTGGTGCCCCTACATTCAATGGAAATATGCAAGGCATCATTGTGCTTCCTTCCCTTAGAGGTTAAATCAGCATCGGAAAAGCCCAATATTTTATCAGCAGTTAGACTGGCCACACAGTCTTCAAATTGGTTGATGGAAGTCTCCTGGGGCACGTGAGCGATCTTAAGAAACTTTACCAAGGCTTTGGCATGATTTTCAGAGCACAAAAGTAGGGACAACAATGATATCTTCGAGGGGGTCTGCCCCAACTGTTCTACAATGTTGTAGTCACTTTTTTTTATTATCTTCAGGATTTCTTCTATTTCTTTTCTAGAAGCTTCAAGGATGACTTCGGGACGTTCTCTTGCTTGGGCAGGCTCAACCAAAGCCTCTTTTCCCCTGGTATCGGCAGTAGGGATAACAGCGGGAGTATCACTGGCGGTGTCGGTAGGAGTGGCAGTAGTGAGGATCACAGTAGTAGCAACGGTCTTTGGAGAAATCTCAGGTGAGAAGACTCTTCCACTTCTTGTTATTTTGCTGGTTCCCGTGATGTTACCGATATCAGGATCAATATCTTTCACAACTTCATTTGTGACAGCCAATTGATCTTGCTTGACGCCGTAGTAGTAAACGTCAGCCTCATAACTCCAGGGAACAACTTTATTTGAGGAGTATGGTATTGGTCTTGGCATAGTGATGATCAATGGTGCAGATCTGGGAGCAGGTGTAATCCTGATGGGTCTTTTGGTGGAGACCCTGGGAGGATTGTCGAAAATGGTGATTATCAAAACATCTTGACAAGAGCTTTTGATAAGAGGTAGCTTTTCAAATAGCATTTCTTTACTAGTCATCAGGCGCTGGACGCCTATCTTTAGTAACAAACAACCGTTCGGCAGAGATTTGCAAAGGTGGCAATTTTCATCACAACCTGGGAACAAGCCGGCTTGCAGTAGATTTTGTTTAACGGTCAACAGAGGAGTAACCAAGTCATTCACAGAGGAAACAAAACGATCATCATCAATGGCATTGATACCTTGGCCATGTCTGGGCATTGGTGTCGTTATTACATTAGGTGTTTCTGGGGACTCAAATTCAAGCTCCTTCGCATCGATAAGGTCTTGCACCTTATTCTTTAAGGCCCAACAGTCATTTGTATCGTGCCCTGGGCTTCCAGAATGATAGGCACATCGGGCGTTCAAGTTTTAGCGAGGAGAAGCCGTGTTGGGGTTCTTTGGAGCTTCCTTTAAAATTGCAAGATTGGTCCTTAGAAGGTGTGGCAAAACTTGAGACATGGTCATGTTAATCCGGGTAAATCATCTCATGGGCGCTTCTGGTTTGTGCTGATAATTTTTCTGCTGATATGGCGCAAGATTAGAGATCATGACAGCCCCTACTGCCGGACGACGGTCGGTTTTGTTTTGATTCCTATGGTCATACGCAGCACTGGCCTCCTTCTTTCCAACAAAAGGTTTCTTCACCAAACTTGAGGATGCATCTCTTTGAATTGTGCCTCTTTTTATACCGTCTTCTGTTGTACCCCAAAATTTGCCCTCCCATATTCTTCAAGATTTGCCAAGTCAATCTCCAGATGATTCAAAATCCCTCAAAGGTTGCACAGTCCAATTGCCTCCTAACACAGTCAAAATTAGGGTTTTGGTTCTGGCAAAGAAATTGAGGTTTCCAAGGGTCCAATCAAGTCCCACATGCCTGCATACATTGACAAGCATCCATATTCCAAGTTTCAAGACTCACAACATCAAATTGCACAGTCAAAAACCTTAAATGCTTCACAGTCAACTGCAGGGGCAAAATGGTCATTTGACATTCAAAAGTCAAAAATTTTGGTCAACATCTTATTTTGAAGCCACAAACATTATTTGATCAATTATTGATCATGATTCTCAAAGCATGGCTCAAAAAGACTCAAAGATGCAAAAGTTTCTATTTTTGGACAGTTGAAAAGTCAACTACAAATTGACCAAGGCATAACTTCTTCATGGTTTATCAGAAAAATTCCATCCAAAGCTCATTTTGAATAGAATGACATTTCCTACACTTCATCTTCACACTTCAAGTCCAAGAAATGATCTCACAAAAAGTTATCAATTTCAACATTATAGGTCATTTTCAAAAGTCAACAAAAAAGCACTTTAAGTCAAAGACCATAACTTGGGATTGGTAAATCAAAATGACATGGGACCAAAGACATTGGTTAGAGGACTTCAAGAACTTTCCAAAATGTCCAAGAACATGATCATAGCTTCAAAATTGAGCAAGATATGCCTTGGAGAAGTTGGGAACTTTTTGGGAATTTTGAAAAGTCAACTTTGCTTCAAAAGCTTCAAAATTGCTAATGGGCCACAAATTCTTCCATGAATCATTACCCAAAGGCTATGCACGACCCATTGACCTCAAAGGTATGTATTTCCTTATTTTTGATTAATTATTTGAATTTTTATTATTATTAATTCATTTAATTAAATTTAAATATGAGAAAAATATCAAATCATGGTTTTAAATCTTTTTTGTGCAGCAAATATATTCATGATATGCAAAAGATCTCGTGCACCATCTCAAGGGGACAAAATCATCCATATTTGGCATAATTGGTGTGATACGGTGGGAGAACTGACTATGGTTTTGCGTTTGTTTTCGCAAATGTTTCGGTTGAGCAAGAGTCGCCACCGACTTTTTATTTTATCCTAAGGAAAGGTTTAAAAAGCACAGCAAAAAACCTTTGAGATATTTTCTTGGGTTCGGGGAGTAGATTATAGAAAGGGAAGGTATTAGCACCCTTTCTATCCATGGTTATCCATGGGCTCTTAGGTACTTGGTTTTTTAGATCACTTGCCTTGATTTTCGATTGCTTGAAAATGGTGTGTGTGTGTGTGTGTGTGTGTTTTTGAAAATGTTTTGGAAGAAGATGCCTTGTCTTAGGCAACCCTTGTAACAATTCTTTACTCGAATGTTTTACAAAGGTGTATATCTTTTCGAAAAGATGTTTCAAATGTTTTTGAGAGTTTGTTTTGAAAGTGTTTGTGGAGTGTGGTTTTGAAAAAAGGCAAGTGTTTTTGCAAGCTGGTCTCAAGTAACTAAGAGTTTTGTCTACCCTATTGTTCTCAAAGGTTTTCTCTATGTTTTCAACCCTTTTTAAACAATTTTGTTCCACCATTGAATTTGATGGACAATCTTGCGTTTAGGATGTTTAACGGGACGGGCGCGGGTCATCGTATGGACCATGAATGCAATGATGCCAAGTATCTTTGGCAATTTTGCTTTGAAGGGACTATGATCATTCCATTTAGGCAACTTTCGAAAGCGTCATCGAGGGACTTATGATCATTTGAATTTGTTTTGCCAAAGATACTCGACGTGCAAGCATGGCCCATTTTGGAAGGCAACATGTGGGATTACCCTAGAGGGTGCAAGTGTGATTGTGTATTGATTTCATGTATTTGTCTTGTATTAGGTTATCTAGCGTTTGATTTTATGTACATGCAAACCCTAGGTCTAACCATGGTATAATTGAAAGCGGTAAATTGCAAGAATTTAAAGTCTACGCTATTACAAAATAAGTATCCGGGAGTGAGGGTACAAATTTACGAATGGGGATGAGACTTAGGAATGTAGTGTCCAATAGATTACAACCAAATTGAATTTGCGATCAAATGTAAATGTAACGAATATACAAAATAAGCAAATGTATAATGTATCAAATACAAGTATATTGTGTAAGTGTATGTAATTATTTACAGGTTAGGAAGATGTGAATTCGAATGTATTATTAAGCATTGTTTTAACTTAAAGAAAAGAATTAGATATTTATTTACTTAATCTTTTATAATCTTGTATATTCTTTAATATGTGCAAAAAGAATGTTTTAATTAGATGTTTTAAATTCTAATTAAATTATATATATAAAAAAAAGGTATTTTGTCTTGATTATGTATAAACATTTCTAAGAAAGGAAAATGTATTTATTTTAAAAAAAGAATTTATGTACAAATTAGAATAAGTTTTAATAAAATAAAATAATGAAAAAAAGTGTTTTAAACAAACATATTTTTATGTATTTTATATATTAATGCACAAAGAAAGATTTTTTAATAAATAAATAAAAAAATGTTTTAAATTGTTCTAAGTCTTATGTATTTTTTTATAAGTACCTTAAATCTTCATAAAAAAGGGAAGAGTTTTTAATAAAAGGGTGTTAAGTTAGAACAAAAGAAAAAGATGGGCCTTTGGTGGTTGAAACGGGCAAGGCCCAAAATGCAAACAATGTTTCTTAGGGTTAATTGTTTTGTGTTCAGTCTGGAATAAGCTTAGGGTTACATTGCTGAGCGGCGTCGTTGCTAGTTCCACTTCGTCTTCTCCGATTGCAATCTTCTTCGCCTAGCTCAAACCTTTCGCCTCAGCCACCAGCGCCGTTTGCTCTTCTCCCCTCAGATTTCTCAGGCAACGATTACACAGGGTAACGACTTGTCTCAAACTTGTTAGGCGTTTTAGATTTTCATGTTATGATTCTTTGATTATTGAACCTGATTCTGTGTTTTATTGATTAATGCTTTGATTTGTTTTGTTTGAGGTATGAAAGGGAAAGGAAAAAAAAGAGAACTACCTTGACTGAAGAGGGGAAGGAGTGGTGGAGGCGCTTAGGAGGCTCGACGGTGAAGGGGTATGCTCGATGATGATGGACTCATGAACTTCCTGGTACTCTTTACCTTTTTGCCATTCTAGGGTTTTATGATGCGTTTCTGAAAGCCCTAACTTGATGTCATTTCTTTTCTTCTTCTTGCTTTGCTGCCTTTTACTCGAATGCCTACTCTGAGTTGTGATATAATTATGCTTGCTTGCCTTTTTTATTTCCCTGTGATGACTCTTCTGAGGTCCCTGGGTTTGCCACTGAGTTGCCTGTTGAAATGCTTCTTTATCTCGTCTATGAGTTGCCTTTTGGAATGTTTTCTTCTTCTCTTCTTTGGCTTGCTGAGATTGATGCCTTTGTGCTTGTTGAAAATCCCTATGATGAGTACTCTGAGGGCCTTGAGGGTTTGGTTGCCTGAGCGTGCGTATGAAATGCTTCTTTTCCTTGTCTTTCTGTGGGCAATCTGAATATGTTTGATAATGCTTGGTTTATTCGCCTATGATGAGGGTTTCTCTGAGGCTTGTGAGGTTGGATAATTTTGTTTAAGCTTTGAGCTGGGCAGGTTTGAGTCTTGACAGGGTTTTCTTTTGGAATGGTGAGGCCTAGCAGGTTTTAGGCTTGGGTTGTTCAGGCAGGTATTGGCATATGCAGGTTATCTGGTTTTAAGCTTGTTTAAGCCTTTAGGCCTTGACAGGTTCCACGCTTGTTGGTTTAAGGCGTTTGACAGGTTTATGCTTAGGTAGGTATGATACTTGACAGAGGTTTGTAGGTTGATGGTTAAGGCCTGTGGTGAGTTTATCTGGTTTATGCTTCCTCTTGTCTTTGAGTTGAATGGTAAGGGTTTTGAAGGGTTTACAGGTTAATGAGCTTTGTTCTGGTTATTGTGAACTGGCTTTTGCTGCAGGTTTTCTTCTGTCTATATGTTTTTGTTTGATAATACGAAGGTTTTGCCTTTGGTTCAGCAGGCTTGCCCTTTTGTTCAGCAGGTTTGGCCTTTTGGATGCTTAGGCTGGAAGGTTTTGACACTCGTGGTTATCTCTCTTTGATATCTTTGTTATGGTTGTTTTGTTGCCCCCCCCCCCTACTACTGTACTGTGTTCAGTTCTTTTTTATATTTTTTTCTTCCTGCCTAAAGCCTTGTAACCTGCTTTCTTCTTCTTTTTTCTTCTCTCTCCAGTACAAAAACATTAAAATATGTTATGCTTTTTGCTTTTCTGAAAGGGCAACTTGGGAAATGATGAAAATGAGTATGTTGCTTGCATATCATGTTTCACTGCATATCCTTTCATATCTTCCATATTTTGTGCTTCTTGATAATCTTTCCAAATCTTCCTTTTGATAGCTTGGGTAGCCTTGTGACAGTAACCTGTACTTTGACAGTTTTTGGATGGTTTGAAAGTTGTGATTCAGTTTGGACTTTCTGTTTGTATTGAACTATGCAGTTTGACAATTTTTGAATTGTGCAATTTGACTTTTGTGCATTCATTTTTAGCAAATAAATATTCGTCCCTCTTTGTGAACCGGGAGAAATCCCGTGATTTGCAGAGAGGGTTAACTGATCCCAATCAGTTGCCCTTAATGATGAACTGTAATTTTATCTGTCTCGTTATTTATTTATCTGCTATTTGACTTTCTTCCTTTCTTTTGCAGATAAAAATTGAATGGAGGGGAGCAAAGGATAGCAGATCAAGAAATGAAGATTAGAAAAAATATTTAGGATAGTTTTATTTAGGTTTAAATTACTTGTAAAATCATTGTTGTAAATAAATTGTAAACAATAATTGTACGAATAATTTAAAAATAAATCAAAGTTTTTATTATCCAATTAATTCTTTTTCCTCCTTTTTCAATTATTTATTTATTATTTATAGTTCTTTAAATTAAAATAACTGAAAATTAAATTCCAGCTATTTAATCTTTAGAATAATAAATAATCAACTAAACATTGATTCAACGTTGATCAAAATAATAAACTTGGCGCTTCCATCATCCAAAGCAAAGCACAGTCAAACGCAATAACTGATCAGACGCATTCCCCTTTTTACTGATTTTATCACATAGACGTGAATTCAATCCAAATGCATTCTTTTACTGATTAAATCAAACAATGCGAATTCAACCCAAATCTCGGAATAACTTTGCAAAGTGCTGTAGAATTTAAATCCTTCTGAGAACGTGCCCACAAAACCCTAATTCCTGATTAAATGCCAAAGAACGTTCGCCTGATCGAAACTGAGCCAAAGTCAACCAAAACCCTAAGCCAACTGTGTGAAACATTCCAGAGCCCTAAAAATCAATAAAACCCTAATTGTGTCCTGACTGACGAGAAAAGTCTGTTTGACCGATTCTTGAGCCAGTTTGAAAAATCAAGAAACGCCTGAAGCTGTGATTTCTTGAGGAAAAATGCGAGGGCAAATTTTGGGGTACAACAGTTGCCCCTGTTCAATCTTCTTGAACCTGAAGAGTTAGATTGGCAAGTTTGCCTTTCGCGACCTGAAGGTAAAAGAAGATTGGACACTAAAGTACCCAGAAAATTTGCACTCAGCGATGTGATGGTAGAGGTGAATGGGCTTACAGATGCCATTTGGTGATGGGCTTAAAGATGCCATCTGATGCGATAGAATCTTGTCGGGGGATGGGCTTAGAGATGCCATCTGGAAATGGGCTTAAAGATGCCATTTGGTGATGGGCTTAAAGATGCCATCTGATGCGATAGAATCTTGTCGGGGGATGGGCTTAGAGATTCCATCTGGAAATGGGCTTAAAGATGCCATTTGGTGATGTTGAACTGTATGCCGATGGTGAGTGGACGAGTATCAGAAAGGCACCCATGTTTTGGAACATCTCTGAATTGGGGGTCTGAATAAGAAATAGATTGACATCCATGTTTGGAGAATCCGTGAACTGTTTTCAGGAGTTGAGATTGAATAAGCATTAGAGCAGCATCCGTTGTTGGGAAGCGTCCGTAAACTGTTTTCAAAAGTTGAGAAGAGTCTGAACAAGTGATAGGTTAACATCCGTTATTGGAGAACCCGTGAACTGTTTTCAGAAGTTTGAGAAGAGTCTGAACAAGTGATAGGTTAACATCCGTTACTGGAGAACCCGTGAACTGTTTTCAGAAGTATTGAAGTTGAATAAGCAATAGAGCAGCATCCGTTGTTGGGAAGCGTCCGTAAACTGTTTTCAAAAATTGCATCTGAACAAGTTGGTAGATTAACATCCGTTGTTGGGAAGAATCCGTAAACTGTTTTCAGAAGTCTTGAGAAGAATCTGAACAAGTGATAGGTTAACATCCGTTACTGGAGAACCCGTGAACTGTTTTTAGAAGTCTTGAAGTTGAATAAGCAATAGAGCAGCATCCGTTGTTGGGAAGCGTCCGTAAACTGTTTTCAAAAATTGCATCTGAACAAGTTGGTAGATTAACATCCGTTGTTGGGAAGAATCTGTAAACTGTTTTCAGAAGTCTTGAGAAGAATCTAAACAAGTGATAGGTTAACATCCGTTACTGGAGAACCCGTGAACTGTTTTCAGAAGTCTTGAAGAGAAACCGGTGTAGGGCTTCCTGATGATGAGCTCGTGTAAAACTGCATCTGGATGAATCTGGAATAAGCATTAGAATGTTGCCATGTCTGGGCCATATCTGAACTATCCCTGGAAAGAATCTCGGAAGATAATGATTTTAGTCTGTCGACTGATCTTACCTGAAAAGGTAAAGAGTTAGTTATATGCAATGTCATGATGTATGATGCAATGTATGTCATATGATATGAATGTAAATGAATGCGCATGTAAGCTGGAGAGCTGTCTTGCGGAAGATAAATGAATCCTAGATGGCTGAAGATAAAAGCATCTTGATTGCTGCCGGGAAGAATAATTCCTGGTTGTTGCTGGGGAATAAGGAGCTTGGGTTGTATACCAATCTTCTGGGGAATTCCTGTCTTGAAGAGATCTTCATTGGAGAATCTTGAATATACAGTGAGGAACTGAGAACTGAGAGTCTTCAAATTTGCTTGGGGAATACCAGACCTTCAAACGTCGAGGGGCCTTAGAACCACTTGCAGGGACTTGGAATTTCCTTGGTGACTTGCAGGGTAAAATAATTTCTGATGATTTCTACTGGGGACTTTAGAACCTGGTAGACTTAAGCTGGGGAGATAAGATTGAGAATTTCTAGTCTAGTGAGAAGCATTTCTGTAGGGAGAAGGTTCACTAGTCTGGCTCCGCTGGGGATGCTAAAACTTAAACTCTAAGGGGAATTGGCTTCTGGAAGGTTCTCTGGCTGGGGATTGCGAGAGTCCTCTGATTGCTGCAGGTGTTGGTCTGGAATAAGTTACTGAATGTCGCCATCTCTGGGTCCCATCTTGAACTATCTCTAGAAACAAATCTGAATAAGTTATAGAACGTCGCCAAATCTGGGTCACATCTGAAACTATATCAATCTTCTTCGGTGATGAAGGAATTGTTAAACACTTTTGACATTCGAATGCCCCGGGTGATGATGAAGGAGTCTTGAATCAGATTACTCTGCGAATTGAGAGATTTCTTGAAATCTTGACTGGACTGCCCCAGGTTAACTGAACTTTGAAAGATCTATTGAAACTTGACTGGACTGCCCCAGGTTAATTGGATTTTGAAAGATCTGTTGGACCTCGACTGGACTGCCCCGGGTTAACAGGATGGTGACATGCCATGCCCCTTGTTGATAGGAGATTTGTCGTTGGAAGTGTTATCCTTTTGAAGTGATTTCGTTCACTGAGAGAGTTTTCATTCCTCCGAACATTCGCTGTATGAATTTCTTCGCTGTCAAACAAAAGCCAAATGCGAACAGTGATATTCAAACAATGCAAAGTTTATGTTTGTCTCGAAGTTTTTTTTTTTTTTGAAAAATGCGTTTTTTAGCAGAAACTTTTTATAAGACAGATCAACATATGATTTAGAGAAAAGTCTTACAGGAGTCAGGATACCTTTTGTAACAGTATGCTTTCGAACTAACCCATGCTTCAATTAGGACTTTTGAAGGGTTGTAACGTGGCTTGGTTCACGGTTTAAGAAACAAAGGATAAAGGCTCAAAGTATATTTTGTACCCACCCTCTCTTCGTGATGTTCTTCAACCCTAAGCTCAGTTAATTATGCGTCGCACTCTGCTTTGAGTTTGGAACGACTTTTTGGGCGATGGTTCACCAGTTGAATTTGGGGAGACAGTCATCATCTCCTTTTTCTTTTTCAACATTTTTCATGTTGTTGAGGATTTGTAATGCCCTCACTATTTTGATTTTGATTTGTTATCCCTAACTTTTGCCTGACTGTTCTCATTTTCGAGATTACAGTCAGCGGGATGCCCCTGCTTTCTTGAGCTTTCTTTACAGGTTTTGGCTCAATGGGCTTTTTCTCTTTTGAGAGATTGACTGTCTATGTGATAGGGAACCACCCTTGTCTTTTGATTCTAAAGGAATGCTTTCTTTTTTGACGTCGTTCGTTATGTTACGAACTGAGAGTTTGCGACTTCAATGCGCATTTTCTTTTGAATTAACTGAGATACTACCCTGCCCCAGGTTTATATCAAAGGTTTTGATCGTTTAGAACAGAAAACTCCTACTTCTTTGGCTCGAAGGGGTTGACTAGGGATTATCTTCCTTATAACTCCAGTGTTTGGGAATTGAAAGAAATGCCTGTACATCATCAGCAAGGTCTGTTCAAAAGCATATTGTATAAGATCATGGTATTGTTTCGTCATCCTCCCTCTAAAGGCTTGCAGCTTTTTATCAAGAGTCAGATATCATAAAGAAAAGCATAAGAGTAGTGAAACGCATGGATGAATTCAAGACAAACATATGCAATGCATTAATGAAAATAGATTTTAACATCAACAGATAATTGTTTGACAGCAAAAGAAATTACAACTTTGAAAATTCAAAAAGAAGCACAAGTCTTTCAGTTTGAGCTTCGTCACTTCAGGTGGAGAACCCTTTAACGGAAGATTTTCATCTCACCGTCTGGCATGAATTCCAGCACCCCAATGTCGATCAGATCTTGAATCTTGTTCTCAAGGCCCAACAGTCGTTGGTGTCGTGTGCCGGGCTGTAGGAATGGTAAACACAAAATGCGTCGGGACGATAGTTAGGAGAGGAGATATTGAGCTTCTGAGGAGGGTCCTTCAAGGTAAGCAGATTGACCTCCAACAGGCGCTTCAGTATGAAGAATGATGGTATTTCAGTCTCCGTGAACTGTCTTCCTGACATTTCTTGCTTACGCCGATTACCCCGTTGACGCTGGTGAGGTTGTTGATGGGCTTGTGACCCTGAAGCAAGCAAAGGAGCTTTCCCCTTGTCTTCTTGAGTGGATGGAGGCTGAGTGGTGACTTGCCCTTCAACCTCAGATATTTGCCCCAATTGGTTATTTGGAAGCAGTTGGCGGACAAGAACTTTGAGTTCCTCTTGTCTTTGAGATAGGTCTTGGATGAGAGCCATCTGGCCCACCAACTGTCCCATCACTTGGGTCTTTAATGTTGTCAGATCAAATTGCATCTCTGCAAGCTGATCACTCCTGGTATTGTTGGAATTCTCCAAGCCCTTTGTGAGGAGAGCTTTCATTTCTTCTTGCCCCAGAGACAAGTTCAGGAACATCTCCTGCAGCTGAGCAGTCTGGTCTTGGATTTCTTTGACAGACCTTTCTAGAGCCATCTCTTATTGAAATAAACAGCAGGAGAGTAAGGAAACCTGAAAAAGGAAAGACTGTCAAAATGCGATGCATGATATGTGGATGCATGCTTTCAAGGATCTCTTAGGGTAGACACAAGAAAATGTTAGAGGTTGAACTTTGCTCTTGGATTGGAGAACTTTACACCGGTGGATGTCCTTCCACGAGAATCAAGCTCACCATGTCGAGTGGGTCATAGCCACTGATTCAAGTTGTTGCACTAGATCTTTGTTTGGAGAACTTTGTATCGGTGGATGTCTTTCCACGAGAATCAAGCTCACCATGTCGAGTGGGTCATAGCCACTGATTCAAGTTGTTGCATTTGAACTTTGATTGGCATTGGTTAGAGGAAAAACCTCTTGCCCCTTGGTAGACGTCTGGTTCAACGTAACCCTGCATCAAAAGAACCCTCGAGATCCTTGAAATGGTTATTGAAAATGCTATGGTATGATGTCATGATGTTATGTACATGTATGCGACAAGCAAGTGAGTGTATATACATACAAACATATTCACACAAAGCAAACAAGTCCATAGGTTTAGGCTTGCATGGGGTTTAGGTAAGTACCCTCTTGAAGTTAGTTGGCTCATCCTGTCCTAAAATAGAAACTGGGTTCTAAGGAGCTCAATATCATTGGATTGTTTCCTGTGTTCATTGTTTCGGTTTAGCCACTTAATTGGCGACCAAAATATTCCAAGAAAACAACCCTTAAATGAGTGTAGTATCGAGTATCTACCAACTTCGGACTGCACCAAAGTCGGCCATCTCACTACCCCTAAAAAGGCTAAGATGGTCAATTAAGGTTCTAAGAGTTCGTTAGTGCTTCACGACATCACTCAGCGGCCCCGTACTCTCCTTGATTGAACTCAAGGGTTACCGGTACTCACAAATATGTCACACTAACATAGCTCACTGCTTCAACCGTGTCGGTATACCCCGCACATTTCCCTCACAGTTTTTTTGCTATTTACCTAAGAAGGTGCCCCAAATCCGGGTGTAGGATTTACAACAAACCCAAACAAGAACCCAAAAGATAAAGCAATCAAGTCAATCAAAGCAAGAAAGTAAAGGTGATCTAAACCCTAAGGTAACCCCACTTTTAAGTGTTCTCCCCAGCAGAGTCGCCAGTTCTGTGATACGGTGGGAGAACTGACTATGGTTTTGCGTTTGTTTTCGCAAATGTTTCGGTTGAGCAAGAGTCGCCACCGACTTTTTATTTTATCCTAAGGAAAGGTTTAAAAAGCACAGCAAAAAACCTTTGAGATATTTTCTTGGGTTCGGGGAGTAGATTATAGAAAGGGAAGGTATTAGCACCCTTTCTATCCATGGTTATCCATGGGCTCTTAGGTACTTGGTTTTTTAGATCACTTGCCTTGATTTTCGATTGCTTGAAAATGGTGTGTGTGTGTGTGTGTGTGTGTGTTTTTGAAAATGTTTTGGAAGAAGATGCCTTGTCTTAGGCAACCCTTGTAACAATTCTTTACTCGAATGTTTTACAAAGGTGTATATCTTTTCGAAAAGATGTTTCAAATGTTTTTGAGAGTTTGTTTTGAAAGTGTTTGTGGAGTGTGGTTTTGAAAAAAGGCAAGTGTTTTTGCAAGCTGGTCTCAAGTAACTAAGAGTTTTGTCTACCCTATTGTTCTCAAAGGTTTTCTCTATGTTTTCAACCCTTTTTAAACAATTTTGTTCCACCATTGAATTTGATGGACAATCTTGCGTTTAGGATGTTTAACGGGACGGGCGCGGGTCATCGTATGGACCATGAATGCAATGATGCCAAGTATCTTTGGCAATTTTGCTTTGAAGGGACTATGATCATTCCATTTAGGCAACTTTCGAAAGCGTCATCGAGGGACTTATGATCATTTGAATTTGTTTTGCCAAAGATACTCGACGTGCAAGCATGGCCCATTTTGGAAGGCAACATGTGGGATTACCCTAGAGGGTGCAAGTGTGATTGTGTATTGATTTCATGTATTTGTCTTGTATTAGGTTATCTAGCGTTTGATTTTATGTACATGCAAACCCTAGGTCTAACCATGGTATAATTGAAAGCGGTAAATTGCAAGAATTTAAAGTCTACGCTATTACAAAATAAGTATCCGGGAGTGAGGGTACAAATTTACGAATGGGGATGAGACTTAGGAATGTAGTGTCCAATAGATTACAACCAAATTGAATTTGCGATCAAATGTAAATGTAACGAATATACAAAATAAGCAAATGTATAATGTATCAAATACAAGTATATTGTGTAAGTGTATGTAATTATTTACAGGTTAGGAAGATGTGAATTCGAATGTATTATTAAGCATTGTTTTAACTTAAAGAAAAGAATTAGATATTTATTTACTTAATCTTTTATAATCTTGTATATTCTTTAATATGTGCAAAAAGAATGTTTTAATTAGATGTTTTAAATTCTAATTAAATTATATATATAAAAAAAAGGTATTTTGTCTTGATTATGTATAAACATTTCTAAGAAAGTAAAATGTATTTATTTTAAAAAAAGAATTTATGTACAAATTAGAATAAGTTTTAATAAAATAAAATAATGAAAAAAAGTGTTTTAAACAAACATATTTTTATGTATTTTATATATTAATGCACAAAGAAATATTTTTTAATAAATAAATAAAAAAAATTTTTAAATTGTTCTAAGTCTTATGTATTTTTTTTATAAGTACCTTAAATCTTCATAAAAAAGGGAAGAGTTTTTAATAAAAGGGTGTTAAGTTAGAACAAAAGAAAAAGATGGGCCTTTGGTGGTTGAAACGGGCAAGGCCCAAAATGCAAACAATGTTTCTTAGGGTTAATTGTTTTGTGTTCAGTCTGGAATAAGCTTAGGGTTACATTGCTGAGCGGCACTGTTGCTAGTTCCACTTCGTCTTCTCCGATTACAATCTTCTTCGCCTAGCTCAAACCTTTCGCCTCAGCCACCAGCGCCGTTTGCTCTTCTCCCCTCAGATTGCTCAGGCAACGATTACACAGGGTAACAACTTGTCTCAAACTTGTTAGGCGTTTTAGATTTGCATGTTATGATTCTTTGATTATTGAACCTGATTCTGTGTTTTATTGATTAATGCTTTGATTTGTTTTGTTTGAGGTATGAAAGGGAAAGGAAAAAAAAGAGAACTACCTTGACTGAAGAGGGGAAGGAGTGGTGGAGGCACTTAGGAGGCTCGACGGTGAAGGGGTATGCTCGATGATGATGGACTCATGAACTTCCTGGTACTCTTTACCTTTTTGCCATTCTAGGGTTTTATGATGCGTTTCTGAAAGCCCTAACTTGATGTCATTTCTTTTCTTCTTCTTGCTTTGCTTCCTTTTACTCGAATGCCTACTCTGAGTTGTGATATGATTATGCTTGCTTGCCTTTTTTATTGCCTTGTGATGACTCTTCTGAGGGCCCTGGGTTTGCCACTGAGTTGCCTGTTGAAATGCTTCTTTATCTCGTCTATGAGTTGCCTTTTGGAATGTTTTCTTCTTCTCTTCTTTGGCTTGCTGAGATTGATGCCTTTGTGCTTATTGAAAATGCCCTATAATGAGTACTCTGAGGGCCTTGAGGGTTTGGTTGCCTGAGCGTGCGTATGAAATGCTTCTTTTCCTTGTCTTTCTGTGGGCAATCTGAATATGTTTGATAATGCTTGGTTTATTCGCCTATGATGAGGGTTTCTCTGAGGCTTGTGAGGTTGGATAATTTTGTTTAAGCTTTGAGCTGGGCAGGTTTGAGTCTTGACAGGGTTTTCTTTTGGAATGGTGAGGCCTAGCAGCTTTTAGGCTTGGGTTGTTCAGGCAGGTATTGGCATATGCAGGTTATCTGGTTTTAAGCTTGTTTAAGCCTTTAGGCCTTGACAGGTTCCACGCTTGTTGGTTTAAGGCGTTTGACAGGTTTATGCTTAGGCAGGTATGATACTTGACAGAGGTTTGTAGGTTGATGGTTAAGGCTTGTGGTGTTTTTATCTGGTTTATGCTTCCTCTTGTCTTTGAGTTGAATGGTAAGGGTTTTGAAGGGTTTACAGGTTAATGAGCTTTGTTCTGGTTATTGTGAATTGGCTTTTGCTGCAGGTTTTCTTCTGTCTATATGTTTTTGTTTGATAATAGGCAGGTTTTGCCTTTGGTTCAGCAGGCTTGCCCTTTTGTTCAGCAGGTTTGGCCTTTTGGATGCTTAGGCTGGAAGGTTTTGACACTCGTGGTTATCTCTCTTTGATATCTTTGTTATGGTTGTTTTGCTGCCCCCCCCCCCCCTACTACTGTACTGTGTTCAGTTCTTTTTTATATTTTTTTCTTCCTGCCTGAAGCCTTGTAACCTGCTTTCTTCTTCTTTTTTCTTCTCTCTCCAGTACAAAAACATTAAAATATGTTATGCTTTTTGCTTTTCTGAAAGGGCAACTTGGGAAATGATGAAAATGAGTATGTTGCTTGCATATCATGTTTCACTGCATATCCTTTCATATCTTCCAGATTTTGTGCTTCTTGATAATCTTTCCAAATCTTCCTTTTGATAGCTTGGGTAGCCTTGTGACAGTAACTTGTACTTTGACAGTTTTTGGATGGTTTGAAAGTTGTGATTCAGTTTGGACTTTCTGTTTGTATTGAACTATGCAGTTTGACAATTTTTGAATTGTGCAATTTGACTTTTGTGCATTCATTTTTAGCAAATAAATATTCGTCCCTCTTTGTGAACCGGGAGAAATCCCGTGATTTGCAGAGAGGGTTAACTGATCCCAATCAGTTGCCCTTAATGATGAACTGTAATTTTATCTGTCTCGTTATTTATTTATCTGCTATTTGACTTTCTTCCTTTCTTTTGCAGATAAAAATTGAATGGAGGGGAGCAAAGGATAGCAGATCAAGAAATGAAGATTAGAAAAAATATTTAGGATAGTTTTATTTAGGTTTAAATTACTTGTAAAATCATTGTTGTAAATAAATTGTAAACAATAATTGTACGAATAATTTAAAAATAAATCAAAGTTTTTATTATCCAATTAATTTTTTTCCTCCTTTTTCAATTATTTATTTATTATTTATAGTTCTTTAAATTAAAATAACTGAAAATTAAATTCCAGCTATTTAATCTTTAGAATAATAAATAATCAACTAAACATTGATTCAACGTTGATCAAAATAATAAACTTGGCGCTTCCATCATCCAAAGCAAAGCACAGTCAAACGCAATAACTGATCAGACGCATTCCCCTTTTTACTGATTTTATCACACAGACGTGAATTCAATCCAAATGCATTCTTTTACTGATTAAATCAAACAATGCGAATTCAACCCAAATCTCAGAATAACTTTGCAAAGTGCTGTAGAATTTAAATCCTTCTGAGAACGTGCCCATAAAACCCTAATTCCCGATTAAATGCCAAAGAATGTTCGCCTGATCGAAACTGAGCCAAAGTCAACCAAAACCCTAAGCCAATTGTGTGAAACATTCTAGAGCCCTGAAAATCAATAAAACCCTAATTGTGTCCTGACTGAGGAGAAAAGTCTGTTTGACCGATTCTTGAGCCAGTTTGAAAAATCAGGAAACGCCTGAAGCTGTGATTTCTTGAGGAAAAATGCGAGGGCAAATTTTGGGGTACAACAGTTGGCATGGAAAAAGATTGGATTTACATGATTGGAAATCAAATATCAAAATCATTAATTCATGGACCATGGGCTTTGTTTTTGACCTAGAATGCTTCCCATACATATGCAAGACTAAACCTAATTCACATGGACACGAAAGACTGCTCAGAAAACATAGAACAAATTTGCAAAATTTCATCAAAAACTTGGAAACGTAAATCCTAGTTATTGCATGTTTCAAAGCCTAAAATCTATTCCAACACATTGCTGAAGCATCCAGGAAGCTTTTGCAATCAAAAATCAATCCAAACGTGCCAAGAATCCTAGAACACAGGCCATACGGTTTGCAACATTTTCTTGAATTCTATATCATCATTCATGCGCTTTTAACATATTTTTTTTGGATTGATTTATACTCATAGGGACATTCTGAAGCTGTTGGTACCATTCAATTGAACTATAGCATCCTATATCAAAATCTACCATTGATGGATATTAGGTTTTCAGAAGCTCAAAATTAGGGGTTTCCTCATATGGAAAAATCAGACCACCAAACTTGTATGAACACGTTCGTGACAACAAGACGAATCCAACCAATACCTCGCGCCCTTTTTATATTAATCCAGATCCTATTCGCTATTTTTGCAGGCTTCACTTAGTGGGGGTTTAAAACCCCCGCTATTTGTTTCATGTAATTGCAGGAAAATGGAGAAGACGCGTGCGTGGCTTGGTGCTATTGGATAATTCAAACAGTTGGCGCGCTCTTTTGTGTTATACCACTAACTTTTATTGTTTTATTATATTATTTGTTTTTCATTACATATACAAACGCGTGCATTGGCTCAGATGGTGGGAATATGGTTTGGTAAGTGCTGGGACCTGGGTTCGATCCCCAGGTCCCCCATATAATTTGTTCTATTTTGTCACCCAATGTTCATATGCAGCGCCTCCTTCAAAGCTTCACCATACATCCTCACGCGCAGCCTGCCAAGTGGCCAGGAGATCTCATCCAAAGGCCAAAACGTGAATTCCATGGTACACTCAGTCAATCACTCCACACGTGATCCCAGAAAGTCAAACAAGGCCTTTGTCTTTTGGGCCAAAAATACTTCAACACACCTCCTTTTGGGGCCTGATACCCCCCATGGTTTGCATCATTTTTTAATTTTATTTGATTTTCTTTCTTAATTCTTTTAATTGTTTTTAATTGTTTTCTTTAATTTCATAAATTAATTTTCATAATAAAAAATCAGAAACTAAAATATGTTTAATTAATATTTAATTCACTATTAATTTATTTTGTAAATAAATGTTAATAATTAATTTAGTAAATTAGGTTTTAAAACTTTAATTTTTTTAACAGATAAAATAAGTAGAATTAGGATTTTTAACCTTTTTATCTTGTTTTCAATAAATACTTTTCTCTCATTATTATTATTATTAAATATCTTTGTAAATAAATATGTAAATAATTAATTAGCATAAATTAGGTTTTAAACTTTAACCTTTTCTTTAATAATTAAAAATATTTAGAACTAGGGTTTCCTTCTAATTTTAATTCTTTTCTTATTTCATTAAATACCAAAAACATAAAAAACATTTCTTTCCTTTTATTAAATAATTAATTAACTTTTAATTCGATTTAATTTCAAAAGGGTCCAACGCCCTCGAACGTTCAACTTTAATTCTTTCGCGCATTTATTCTTATTTTCTTTTCGAACATTATGTAACTGCTCAAGCCATGTAATAGTAATTAGGTCTATTTACTTTCCGCATCTTTTACCAAACGGGTCTTTGTAATTTGGCGATGTATAGACCGGCGCCTTGTAATAGCGTAGGATTTATCTTTCCGCATTTAAATTTCCGCACTTTTAAACTGCTAACTTGCATGAAAGAATGAATGACTAAATAAAATCAACCCGTAGCTCACAATGATGCATGTTCAAAGATAAATGTAAACTGAAAACAACACTCAAATACACACACCACTTCTAGGGTACGCCTCACCTGTTGCCTTCGAAACGTGGTCGTCAAGTATAGGACGTTTTAGCGGTCCTTATGTCCATGATCCAGTTGCCTCGAAACAAGTTGCCTTGAAACGGTTGCCTCGAATCAGTTGCCTCGAAATAGTTGCCTCGAAACGGTTGCCTCAGATTAAAAAAGGATCAAGAACATAAGGGTAGCTTCTAAGGTGTCCTATTGTTGCTCTGGTGACCACACTGTCCCTACAAACGAATTGACTCGAACACCTCCAACGGTGGTGCTACCTACCTCTCAATGGTGGGATGGCACTACCTTAAGGACATTTACACAGCCTAATTCCTTAGGGTAGGTAGATGACTCATAGATACTTGCTCTATTCAAAAACAATCAAAACCCTTTTCACACTGACACTTTCAAAAAGCTTTCAAAACAATTTTTCAAACACTCTTGAGGACTGATACAAGAGTTATTCAGAAAACTTTAAACGAAACTTTTTCAAACCCACTCACAATTGAAAAGCAAAAACACTTTTGAAAACACAATGAGCAAGTATCTAAGAGCCCATGGATAACCATGGATAGAAAGGGTGCTAACACCTTCCCTTTCTATAAATCTACCTCCCGAACCGAGAAACGTTCTCATAAGGAATTTTGTTGTGCTTTTGTCCTGTCCATATTGGAGAAAATAAAAGACGGTGGCGACTCTTGCTTCCGCGACATTTCGCGAACCAGCGTTAAACAGTCAGTTCCAGATCCACCGATCACAGAACTGGCGACTCTGCTGGGGATATTCTTATAAAGTGAGGTGTACCTTAGGACTAAGATCACTTGTGTTTTCAATTTCCTGAATTGTTTGCTTTATTATTGTGGGTACTGTCTTGGGAGTTCTATAAATCCTAACCCGGATCTGGGGGATACCTTCTTAGAAAGTAGCAACAAGACTGTGAGGGAACTGTGCGGGGTATACCGACACGGTTGAAGCAGTCTGCTACGTTGATGTGGCACTTTGGTGAGTACCGGTAACCCTTGAGTCAAGTCAAGGAGAGTACGGGGCCGCCGCGTGGTGTCGTGAAGCATCAACTGACCTTAGGAACCTTAATTGAACCATCTTGGCTTCTTTAGGGTAGTGAGATGACTGACTTTGGTGCAGTCCGAGGTTGGTTGATACTCGATACTACACTCAGTTGAGGGTTGTTTTCTTGGAATATTTCGGTCACCAGTTCAGTGGCTAAATCGAAACGATGAACACAGAAAACAATCCCATGATATTGGGACCCTTAGAACCCGGTTATTTTTTATAGGACAGGTTTTGAGCCCACCAACTTCAAGAGGGTAGTACCTAAACTTCATGCTCGCCTAAACTCTAAGGGCTCTTTGTGTGACTTGTGTGCTTTCAAACTTGACTACTTGCATACTTGTTATCTGACACTTGAGTTTCTTGCAGGTTTTGTTTACAATCCTTAATCTGGACTCATAACAGGGTTTACCTACATTACTCCATGCATAGCATAACATCATACCATTGCATGCATCCTACATAAGGACTAACCCATTTCAAGGATCTCAAGGGCTTGTGATGCAGGTCATGATGAACCAACTGTCCAGCAAGGGGCAAAGGGGATTTATTTTCCTCTAGACAAGGTTGTCAGGGGCTATGACCCACTCGATATGGTGAGCCTTGACTCTTGAAGAAGGACTCTCAACAATATGAAGTGCCTTCAATCAAGCCACCAAAATGAAGATTCTAACAAAGTTTCTTGTTTATCCCGCGAGGTCCTTGAAAACATTGCATGCATATCATACATATCATTGCATAACAGGTACCCTTTTGACAGGTCACTTACCTTCTTCGCTGTTTATTTCAGCAATGGCTTCCCAACAAGATAACCAGGGTCTTCATGCTCAAGAGACTCAGTTCAGGGAGATCTTCCTAAGCCTATCCAAGGGGCAGGAAGAGCTGAGGGCACTCCTCGTGGGGAATTTGGCCAAGAAAAGTCCTGAAGATGACAAGGACGAACGGCTGAAACATCTACAAGCTAAGGTGGATGCAATGAGAACCCAAATGCTGGGGAAAATGGCTCTCATCCAAGGCTTAGCTCGGGAGCAAGAAGAGTTGAGGACCATAATCAGTCAGCTCCACCAAGAGAAATACAACATGAAGCAACCAGTCCAAGTCAGGGACCAAGTCATTAATCAGCCTCCAAGAAGTCAAATGTTTGGTTCAATGAATAGACCTCTCCAAGCTGCTACTACTTCACAGGTCCAACCACAACCCCGCCCAGAGCAACAGGTTGATCAGAGTAAGCCTAGCAGGTCCAGGAGGCAATTCACCCAGCTCAACATGTCGCTGTTTCAAGCTTTACAACACCTGTTGAGTTTGAACCTGATTACACTAAGGGCTCCTCCCCGGAACCCCAACATCTCTGCTCCTAACTATCATCCCAACAAAAAATGTGCATACCACTCCGATAGTCCTGGACATGACACTGCCGACTGCTGGGCTCTGAAGAACAAGGTCCAGGACCTGATTAATGAAGGAGCAGTGGATTTCACCCAAGTGGGTCAAGCTGGGTTCTTCTACCATCCCCACAGGATTCATCATTTGAAGTAACAAGTCCTGAGATGAGAAGACTTTTTGTCCAGTAGATTTTTCAAGTTGTAATTTTCTTTTGATTGTTCAAAACAATTATCATGTCAAACACTGTTATTTCATTAATGCATCGCATATGTCTGTTTTGAGTCAATATATTCGTATTCACTATATGCAAACTGTTTTCACATTTTTTGATGTCAACTCTCAATTAATAATGCTAAGCCTCTTGAGGGAGGATGACAAAAACGATACCACGACATGTACAGTATGCTTTTGAACAGACCCCACTGATGAGGTACAGGCATTGTTTCAATTCCTAAACACTGGAGATATAAGGAAGATAATCCCTCGTCAACCCCTCTGAGCCAAAGAAGTAGGAGTTTTTATTTTCGAAAATTAAAAACCTTAATCATAACCTGGGGCAGGGTAGTTCTCTCAGTTGATCCAATTGCATAACAAATGGCACCAAAGAAGCCCTTACAAAGCAAAACACAATGATGGTTCTGAATGATCATAAAGACAGGCAGTCATTATATATCAAAAATAAAAACCCAGTAAGTCAAAACCTATGAAGGAGACTTACAAAACTGGGGCATCCCGCTGACTGTAATCACAAAAGAACAGTTCAGGCAAAAAAAAAAACAAAAAAAAACAGGGATAACGAAATCAAAAAAGGAAGAGGTCCTACAAACCCTCAATCAAAAACAAAATGACTGCCTGTTCAAAATAAATTGTCAATATCCGAACCATCACTGGAATATCAAAGCAAAGACTCAACAAGGTCTAACGCACGATTAGCTGAGTTTAGGATTGAAGAACATCACGAAGAACGGGTGGGTACAAATAAAGTTTGAGCCTTTATCCTTTGTTTCTTAAACCGTGAACCAGGCCACGTTACAACCCTAAAAAGTCCTAGATAAAGCATGGGTTAGTTCGAAAGCATACTGTTACGAAAGGTATCCTGACTCCTTAAGGCTTGCGGTAAAATAACGGGTTGACATCACATTTTACAAAATTTGCTTGTTTTACTAAAAGATGCATTTTCAAAAAACTTCGAAACAGACGTAAGCTTTGCATTTTTAACATAACTTTGTTTGCATATGACTTTGTGTTTGAACAGCATAAGAGTTCGTACGATGAATGTCTAATGGACAAAAGCTCTTCCAACCAAGGGGAAGACATGATCATGGTCCATCACCTGGGGCAGTTAAGTCAAGATTCAGAGGATCTCTCAAAATGCCAAATAGCCCGGGGCAAATATCCGCCTGAGTCACTTGGGGCATTGGACATGAATTCCAGCGACAAATCGTGCATGTTCAAAGATCTTCGGACGGTATGGCAACACAACAACAGGGGCACCTCCCTACATTCTGAGAATGTGAACATAGTCGAAAAAATACTACGCAAAATCAAAGACCCGCTAGGTTGACACACCTAGGCAAAAATAAGGGCTTCTCGGCGAACCAAAAGGGTTCGGGCAAAAATAAGGGATGAAATGAAAAATCTGTACATCCGGCAAGTCGAAAACCTGAAAAGGTGGCTTGGGAAAAAATGGGTATCCCGGTGGACTGAAAACCCGAAAGGGCGGTCCAGGCAAAAGTTAGGGATCAAAAGCGTACGACTATGTCCCGGCATCTCGTCACTTGCCTACCAAAGGAAGATTTGTCAATCGGCAGTCATCAAGCACCTCCACAAGGTATCTTCTCCCCCCACCTCAGAAACAGGGGCAATAATGAGTTGTCCAGGCGATCCAGTTGCGCTGTCAACCAAAGTACCAAGGAAAGGTCAATCAAAAGATGATTACCATCTACCTTTACAAGTTCCAGATCAACACCGGTAACAAGCCAAGAAAATTATGTGGACGACTGATCATGGGTTAATATCCGAAACCAGACAGGACAGTTATCTACTTGATCATCATGAAGCAACCCTACACCGGTTCCTTCTCAACTTCAGATGTAGTTTTACACGGACTCATCCTCAGGCAACCCTACACCGGTTCCTTCTCAATTTCAGACGAAGTCTCACACGGACCTATTATCACAAAGTAACCTTACCCCGGTTCCTCCAGAAGTCTTACACGGACTTATCTCGAGACGACCTTACCCCGGTTCATCAAGAAGTTTTACACGAACTTATCCTGAAGTAACCTTACCCCGGTTCCTTCAGAAGTCTTACACAGACTTATCTCGAGATGACCTTACCCCGGTTCATCCAGAAGTTTTACACGAACTTATCCCGAAGAAACCCTACATAGGTTCTCTCTCTCCAGACGTAGTTTTACACGGATTCGTCGTCAAAGAAACCCTACACAGGTTCTCTCTTTCCAAAGATGCAGTTTTACACGGACTCATCATCAAGGTAACCCCACACAGGTTCCCTCCTCAAACTCCAGACGTAGTTTTACACGGATTCGTCATCAAAGAAACCCTACACAGGTTCTCTCTTTCCAAAGATGCAGTTTTACACGGACTCATCATCAAGGTAACCCCACACAGGTTCCCTCCTCAAACTCCAGACGTAGTTTTACACGGACTCGTCATCAAGAAACCCTACACAGGTTCTCTCTTTCCAAAGATGAAGTTTTACACGGACTCGTCACCCAGAAACCTACACAGGTTCTCTATTTTCAAGGATGCAGTTTTACACGGACTCGTCATCAGTAAACCCTACACAGGTTTCCTTCTCAGCTCTAGATGCAGTTTTATACGGACTCATTATCAGTAAACCCTACACAGGTTTCCTCCCTCCAAAGATGCAGTTTTACATAAGCTCATCATCAGGCAACCCTACACAAACTCCCCCAAACAGTTAGTCTCCCGTCAGCCCTACAAGGCACAGTATCTCCAGCAAGTCAGCAATTTACTCCCCAAGCAGAGTTAGCCTACGTTCAGCCTTAAGGAAGTTGGATTGTCCCCAGAAGATCTCAATATTCCCCAACGGAGTATACAAACATTCCTAACAAGCATCCCCGACAATCTTGACCTAAGATTGTTCCCCGACGGTATACCGGACACCCAGTGGAGCCATTCCCCAATCCAATCTGAAAAGTTTCCCCAGGAGAGTTCAATCAATTTCCCAGCAGGTCTTGAAGCTTATCCCCAGTAGATTCTGGAAGCTTGTCACCCGCAGAACACGAACGCGTCTCCCGGCTTTATTCAAAGGTTATTTCCCCACCAGGATATAACTGGGTTATCCTCAGCCAATTGCAACGGAAAGATCGTCCTCGGCGAAGTCTTCCTATCCCCAGAGGAGTTCATCAATTCCTTCAACAGAACTTATAAATGGTATCCCCAGCGGAGTTATCATCAAATCTCAGCAAAGTACCTCTCTTTCCCCACAGAGTTCACTCCTCGCAGAGTAATCCATCCGCCAAGTTTATTCCCCAACGGAGTCATCTTCTCCTACCGGTATTCTTGCAACAATCACCCCCAGCGGAAACAAAGAATTCTCCTCTTCCAACATCAAGCCCAGGATTAACTTCCCGGCATTCGTCAAGGATTTATTTTTCCTAAGACGAAAACACATTTCATAAACATCACATCTTCATACATTATAGCATGCACATACGCATCATGAACATACAATCTCATTTATTCTGAGAACATCACGCATGTCATACATCATGACATCGCATACAACTAACGTTTTGTCTTTTCAGGACAAAGGTCAGTACAAAGATGATTACTATCAACGGTCGCAACTAAAGATCCAATTCCTGTATCTTGCAAGGGTGTATCTGTTGACGACTACATTACCAGACTCGATTCCTGTATCTTGCCAGGGCACGTCTGAAGAGTTCGAAGATCCGATTCCTGTATCTTGCCAGGGTGTATCTGTTGACGACTATATTCCAGACTCGATTCCTGTATCTTGCCAGGGCACGTCTGAAGAGTTCGAAGATCCGATTCCTGTATCTTGCCAGGGTGTATCTGTTGACGACTATATTCCAGACTCGATTCCTGTATCTTGCCAGGGCACGTCTGAAGAGTTCGAAGATCCGATTCCTGTATCTTGCCAGGGTGTATCTGTTGACGACTAACATTACCAGACTCGATTCCTGTATCTTGCCAGGGCACGTCTGAAGAGTTCGAAGATCCGATTCCTGTATCTTGCCAGGGTGTATCTGTTGACGACTATTCTCCGGACTCGATTCCTGTATCCTGCCAGGGCACGTCTGAAGAGTTTAAAGATTCGATTCCTGTATCCGGCCAGGGCACATCTACATAAAGAATTTGAAGATCAACTCCTGTAACAGGCCAGGTAATTATCTTTCTTTTTCAGGTACGCAAGTTCTCGCTAAGGAAACTCTTACGCGATCGACACCTGGATGGCATCTATAAGCCCATCCACATACTGACAGTCTCCAAATGGCATCTATAAGCCCATCACCACTCCTATCCATCATCTCTCCAAATGGCATTTGTAAGCCCATTCCCTGCATCATACTGCTGACATTCTACTATGTGAGTGCAAATTTCTAGGCACTCTAGTGTTCAATCATCTTCCACCCTCAGATTACGAAAGGCACGCCAGCCAATCTACATCCTCAGGTCTAAGAAGATTGAACAGGGGCAACTGTTGTACCCCAAAATTTGCCCTCCCATATTCTTCAAGATTTGCCAAGTCAATCTCCAGATGATTCAAAATCCCTCAAAGGTTGCACAGTCCAATTGCCTCCTAACACAGTCAAAATTAGGGTTTTGGTTCTGGCAAAGAAATTGAGGTTTCCAAGGGTCCAATCAAGTCCCACATGCCTGCATACATTAACAAGCATCCATATGCCAAGTTTCAAGACTCACAGCATCAAATTGCACAGTCAAAAACCCTAAATGCTTCACAGTCAACTACAGGGGCAAAATGGTCATTTGACAGTCAAAAGTCAAAATTTTTGGTCAACATCTTATTTTGAAGCCACAAACATCATTTGATCAATTATTGATCATGATTCTCAAAGCATGGCTCAAAAAGTCTCAAAGATGCAAAAGTTTCTATTTTTGGACAGTTGAAAAGTCAACTGCAAATTGACCAAGGCATAACTTCTTCATGGTTTATCAGAAAAATTCCATCCAAAGCTCATTTTTAAGAGAATGACATTTCCTACACTTCATATTCACACTTCAAGTCCAAGAAATTCTCTCACAAAAAGTTATCAATTTCAACATTATAGTTCATTTTCAAAAGTCAACAAAAAAGCACTTTAAGTCAAAGACCATAACTTGATATTGGTAAATCAAAATGACATGGGACCAAAGACATTGGTTATAGGACTTCAAGACATTTCCAAAATGTCCAAGAACATGATCATAGCTTCAAAATTGAGCAAGATATGCCTTGGAGAAGTTGGGAAATTTTTGGGAATTTTGAAAAGTCAACTTTGCTTCAAAAGCTTCAAAATTGCTAATGGGCCACAAATTCTTCCATGAATCATTACCCAAAGGCTATGCACGACCCATTGACCTCAAAGGGATGTATTTTCTTATTTTTGATTAATTATTTGAATTTTTATTATTATTAATTCATTTAATTAAATTTAAATATGAGAAAAATATCAAATTATGGTTTTAAATCTTTTTTGTGCAGCAAATATATTCATGATATGCAAAAGATCTCGTGCACCATCTCAAGGGGACAAAATCATCCATATTTGGCATAATTGGCATGGAAAAAGATTGGATTTACATGATTGGAAATCAAATATCAAAATCATTAATTCATGGACCATGGGCTTTGTTTTTGACCTAGAATGCTTCCCATACATATTCAAGACTAAACCTAATTCACATGGACACGAAAGACTGCTCAGAAAACATAGAACAAATTTGCAAATTTCATCAAAAACTTGGAAACTGAAATCCTAGTTATTGCACGTTTCAAAGCCTAAAATCTATTCCAACACATTGCTGAAGCATCCAGGAAGCTTTTGCAATCAAAAATCAATCCAAACGTGCCAAGAATCCTAGAACACAGGCCATACGGTTTGCAACATTTTCTTGAATTCTATATCATCATTCATGCGCTTTTAACATTTTTTTTGGATTGATTTATACTCATAGGGACATTCTGAAGCTGTTGGTACCATTCAATTGAACTATAGCATACTATGTCAAAATCTACCATTGATGGATATTAGGTTTTCAGAAGCTCAAAATTAGGGGTTTCCTCATATGGAAAAATCAGACCACCAAACCTGTATGAACACGTTCGTGACAACAAGACGAATCCAACTAATACCTCGCGCCCTTTTTATATTAATCCAGATCCTATTCGCTATTTTTGCAGGCTTCACTTAGTGGGGGTTTAAAACCCTCGCTATTTGTTTCATGTAATTGCAGGAAAATGGAGAAGACGCGTGCGTGGCTTGGTGCTATTGGATAATTCAAACAGTTGGCGCGCTCTTTTGTGTTATACCACTAACTTTTATTGTTTTATTATATTATTTGTTTTTCATTACATATACAAACGCGTGCATTGGCTCAGATGGTGGGAATATGGTTTGGTAAGCGTTGGGACCTGGGTTTGATCCCCAGGTCCCCCATATAATTTGTTCTATTTTGTCACCCAATGTTCATATGCAGCGCCTCCTTCAAAGCTTCACCATACATCCTCACGCGCAGCCTGCCAAGTGGCCAGGAGATCTCATCCAAAGGCCAGAACGTGAATTCCATGGTACACTCAGTCAATCACTCCACACGTGATCCCAAAAAGTCAAACAAGGCCTTTGTCTTTTGGGCCAAAAATACTTCAACACACCTCCTTTTGGGGCCTGATACCCCCCATGGTTTGCATCATTTTTTTTTATTTGATTTTCTTTCTTAATTCTTTTAATTGTTTTTAATTGTTTTCTTTAATTTCATAAATTAATTTTCATAATAAAAAATCAGAAACTAAAATATGTTTAATTAATATTTAATTCACTATTAATTTATTTTGTAAATAAATGTTAATAATTAATTTAGTAAATTAGGTTTTAAAACTTTAATTTTTTTAATAGATAAAATAAGTAGAATTAGGGTTTTTAACCTTTTTATCTTGTTTTCAATAAATACTTTTCTCTCATTATTATTATTATTAAATATCTTTGTAAATAAATATGTAAATAATTAATTAGCATAAATTAGGTTTTAAACTTTAACCTTTTCTTTAATAATTAAAAATATTTAGAACTAGGGTTTCCTTCTAATTTTAATTCTTTTCTTATTTCATTAATTACCAAAAACATAAAAAAAAACATTTATTTCCTTTTATTAAATAATTAATCAACTTTTAATTCGATTTAATTTCAAAAGGGTCCAACGCCCTCGAACGTTCAACTTTAATTCTTTCGCGCATTTATTCTTATTTTCTTTTCGAACATTATGTAACTGCTCAAGCCATGTAATAGTAATTAGGTCTATTTACTTTCCGCATCTTTTACCAAACGGGTCTTTGTAATTTGGCGATGTATAGACCCGCGCCTTGTAATAGCGTAGGATTTATCTTTCCGCATTTAAATTTCCGCACTTTTAAACTGCTAACTTGCATGAAAGAATGAATGACTAAATAAAATCAACCCGTAGCTCACAATGATGCATGTTCAAAGATAAATGTAAACTGAAAACAACACACAAATACACACACCACTTCTAGGGTACGCCTCACATGTTGCCTTCGAAACGTGGTCGTCAAGTATAGGACGTTTTAGCGGTCCTTATGTCCATGATCCAGTTTCCTCGAAACAAGTTGCCTTGAAACGGTTGTCTCGAATCAGTTGCCTCGAAATAGTTGCCTCGAAACGGTTGCCTCGGATTAAAAAAGGATCAAGGACATAAGGGTAGCTTCTAAGGTGTCCTACTGTTGCTCTGGTGACCACACTGTCCCTACAAACGAATTAACCCGAACACCTCCAACGGTGGTGCTACCTACCTCTCAATGGTGGGATGGCACTACCTTAAGGACATTTACACAGCCTAATTCCTTAGGGTAGGTAGATGACTCATAGATACTTGCTCTATTCAAAAACAATCAAAACCCTTTTCACACTGACACTTTCAAAAAGCTTTCAAAACAATTTTTCAAACACTCTTGAGGACTGATACAAGAGTTATTCAGAAAACTTTAAACGAAACTTTTTCAAACCCACTCACAATTGAAAAGCAAAAACACTTTTGAAAACACAATGAGCAAGTATCTAAGAGCCCATGGATAACCATGGATAGAAAGGGTGCTAACACCTTCCCTTTCTATAAATCTACCTCCCGAACCGAGAAACGTTCTCATAAGGAATTTTGCTGTGCTTTTGTCCTGTCCATGTTGGAGAAAATAAAAGACGGTGGCGACTCTTGCCTCCGCGACATTTAACGAACCAGCGTTAAACAGTCAGTTCCAGATCCACCGATCACAGCTTCGACCCGCTCACCAGTCATGATTAATTCGGTAAACCCAGATGAAGAACTCCCAATCAGGTGATTGAAAAATGGTCCTAACAAGGTGCCAAGGAACTTATCCATTAATTCTCTGTCAGATAGAGGGGGCTGGACTCTGCCTGTGAGATCCCTCCATTTTTTAGCATAGGTTTTGAAACCCTCATTTGTTCCAATAGACATACTTTGTAATTGTGTCCTAGTCGGAGCCAAATCAGCATTATACTGATACTGTTTGTAGAAAGCGGCAGCCAACTCTTCCCAGTTACGGACATTGGACCCTTCTAATTGGTAGAACCAATCCAACTGAGTCCCCGATAAGCTCTCCTGGAAGAAATGCACCCACGGATTTTTGTCAACCGTGTGGGGCTGAATCTTTCTGACATATGACCTCAGATGTAGTTTTGGGCAAGAGATACCATCATACTTGGCGAAGGTTGGGACCTTGAATTTTTGTGGGATGAGAACCCCTGAGATGAGTCCTAATTCTTTAAAGTCCAAACCGGGTACTCTCTGAATCTCCATGGTATTCAAACGATCCTCTAACTGTTTGTATTTATCATCATCAGCAGGATATTACTCCTCATAGTAATCAGGCTCTTCCTCTCCTTCGGATGCTGGGTCGTCGTTCACTTCCTGGGTCTTGGCCCCTTGGTTATCTCCTTCACCCGATGATGTTGCAAAGTCCAAAGTTCTCCTGGTCTATCCTTTAAACCTTCTTCCCATGATCACAACTCTGGTTGGTTTCTTCGTTTTCTTTTTCTTCTCTTTGGCTAGCAGAGTCTTCAACTCCTCTTGCCATTTTGTTAGAGCCATGAGCATTTGTTGAAACTGGGCATTCTGCGCCTGAAGATCTTTCACAGTCTCTTCAACACCCATCTCACTGAAATAAACAGTAGAAGGATAAGGCGACCTGTTATGAGAAACCTGTATGATGTTATGATGAATGAAGATGCAACATGCAAATGATTTCAAGGAAATTTAGAAGATTTAAATTTGTCCAAACCAAAAAAGAACACATGTCATATTAAATAAAACCAAGTTTGAATACATCATGCCTCCTTGGGTTTACAAAGAAAGAAACAAAATACAGCAAAAAATCTTAAGACAAAAAGACCGAATGCATCCTCTTTGGAGCAATGTAGGTATTTAGATTTTTCTCTTCATGAAGCAGTTTGGTGATCTCCAGAACCTTCTTCTCACTGGCGTAGTATTGGGTTTCAAAGGTATCTCGTTCTTCCTTCAATTGAATCCAAGCTTTCTTCAGGTCTTCGAGAGAGGTAGGCATGTCAGGATGAATAACGATGTATGGGACGTCTCCTTCAATAACAGGCTCAATGATGACAGGAAGGATGGAAGGGTAAGGCATCAAGAGATTCTGAGCACGAGCCCGTACCCACTTAAGGTAAGGCTCGAGAGGGGTAGAGTTTTTATGTCCCAAAGTCCTACTGTCCACCTTGTTCACCATTCCCCAAGCACGTGCAAACCTCTGGCGATAACCTTGATCTTCTTTGTCGTAGTCTAAGACCAAACCCTGGACGAGCATCTCATGAGGGTCGTCCCTTCGGGCATACCCAAACTGCCGAAGAGCTAAACACGGGTTGTAGGTGATACCTCCCCTAATACCTAGCAGAGGTACATTAGGGAACTCACCACAGCGGTCAATGATAGAAATATCTTCCAAGTATCTCGAGCACCAACGGATATCAGCGTGGGAGAGAGACATCATCCTTTGAGACCAAGTCAATTTTTGCTCGTTCTTCAATGCTGACTGAGGCAGGTGTGAAGTGAACCACTTAGCGAGTAGGGGTATACAACACAAAAGGGTACCTCTTTTCTTCATGGTACGGGTATGAAGGCAATGCAAGATGTCTCCTAGCAAGGTGGGTATAGGATTGCGAGAGAGAAAGACTTTGATGGCATTAAAGTCTATGAATTAGTCTGAATTAGGAAACAGAACCAAACCATAAATGAGGAGAGCTAGCACGTCTTTAAAAGCTTGGAAATCCATGTCATCCCAGAATAAACGAGCTTTTTCCAATAGAAACTTAGCTAAAAAACCTTTAACCCCACTTCTTGTTTCCCGATTGGCTATGACGTCGGCTCTTTTCACATGTAAAGCTTCAGCGATGACTTCAGGTTTTGGAATCCCTTCTAGACCGGTGAACGGTATCTGATTAAGCATGGGCACCCCTAAGAGTAGAGAGAACTCTTCCAGTGTAGGTACCAACTGATAGTCTGGGAAAGTGAAACAATGATGTACGGGATCAAAGAATTGGAATAGTACATACATCATATCTTCTTGGAAGTTGGATGTAGCCAAACTGAGGAGTCGACCATACTTCTTGGTAAAAGGAGAATCCCCAGGAACTCTTGAAGCTAGCTCTTAAAGTTGAGGATGTGCTTTTACAAAGCTTATTCGGATGGTGTTTCTTCGGAGAGAATTCATATCCTACAAAACAAAAACAAAGATAAATTTCTAAATCCTTGAAATGTTTAGTGAGCATGCATATGATGTTGATGATGTTTATGATGTTTATGTACAACCAAACATATACACACACAATAAACAGATCCCTATGTTTTAGGCTTGCATGAGTTTGTAGGTAAGTACCCTCTTGAAGTTTTAGTTGGCTCAACCTGTCCTAGAAATAATGATCGGGTTCTAAAGGATCTCAATATCACCGACCTTTCTTTTAGGCATTGTCTCAGCACAACAATCTTTTCTTGCGGCCGAGATATCCCAAAAGTCTAGCCTCAATGAGTGTAGTATCGAGTATCAACCAATTTTTAGCTTTACACCGAAACCGGCTACCTCACTACGTCCTAATGGCCAAGTTTGTTCAATTAGGGTTCTAAGGTTAATTAGTGCTTCATGACGCCACTCAGCGGCCCCGTATTCTCCTCGATTCACCATGAGGGATACCGGTATCCACAAATGCGTCACACTAACATAGCCATTGTCTCAACCATATCGGTCTATGCTGTATAGTCTCCACAATATTTTGCTATTTACCTAAAAAGGTGCCCCAAATCCGGGTGGAGGATCAAAGCAAGCCCAAACAAGGAACCATAATGTAAAGCATGCAAGTCAAACAAAGAAAGCAAGTAAAGGTGATCTAGCCCTAAGGTAACCCCACTTTTAAGTATTGAATCCCCAACAGAGTCGCCAGTTCTGTGATACGGTGGGAGAACTGACTTGATGTTTTGCGTTTCGATCGCATATGTGAGGATAGCAAGAGTCGCCACTGAATTTTCTTTTATCCAAAAGGAAAGATAAAAAAGCACAGGAAAGACCTTTCGAGATTATTTCTCGGGTTCGGGGGGGTAGATTATGAAAAGGGAAGGTATTAGCACCCTTTTCATCCATGGTTTTTCATGGGATCTTAGTTACTCGTTTAGATCACTTGCTTTCATTTGACAGTGTGCTTGTGATGTGGGTTTCGAAAGTATTTTGAAAAATCTCTTTGTAATGGTTCTCGTTTTTATAAGAACGCGTACAAAGTTTGGTTTCGAAAAGTGGTTCAAAGATGTGTTTGTGAATCGTGTTTCGGAAAGTGTTTTGAAAAGATGTTTTGCAATGGTTCTCGTCTCTATAAGAACGTATATAAAACATTTTATCTTTTTTAAAAATGTTTTGAAATGAAAGTGTAGGTGTAAAAAGTTTTTATCGTGGGCAAGCGAGTAACTAAGAGTGAATCTATCTACTCGAAAGGTCTTAAATTATTCTTTTCTTCCTCCTTTTAATGGTGCTATCTTACCATTGATTTGGTAAGAAGCCCCACCGTTGGATGTGAAGGGACAGGCGCGGGTCAATTTTACAATCACCGAAAGCAACTTATGAGACGCTTTAGCAATTTTTGTAAGGGACGAGATCGTTTTATCGAAGGCAACATCGAGGGTCATCGAGGGACTACGATCTTTTTTTATCAAAGGGCCATTGCTAAAGCGTCCCATATTCGAGGGACATGATTGTATTTCTGAGGCAACGAGCAAGGTTACCCTAGAGGTGCGCGTGTGAAAAAGTGTGTTGGTTTCAAGTTATTTTATTCTTTGATTAGGTCATCTAGCGATTGGTTTTTGAATCTTTCCATACACGCCTAATTACTATACAGTATAAGGAAAACAGTAAATTGCGGGAATTGAAATTCTACGCTATTACAAAGTGTTCGGGAATGGGGGTACAGTTTTTACAAATGGGGATGAATCAAATGTGATAGCAAAATCCAAATAGTAAACAATACAACCAAATCGAATTGTGTGCGTTTTATTAAAGCTACAATAACCTATGAGATAAAATCAACAAAATATGGAAATGAAATTTTAAGTATTTTCTTGAAGGGAAGAAAGTAAAACCGATTCTAAAAATGAAATAATTGTCTAAAAGAAATTAAAATTGTATGCATTATCTTTTTGTGTTTTTTAATTATATAAGTAACAAAAGATTAAAGAAGGATAAAACTAAATTCTATTATTATTTTTTGGTGTTTTATTATATGTAAATTAAATCTAAAACAAAGTTTATTAAAGAAAGAAAATGATAAAAATTATTCACAAAGCCTAGATCAAATTAATTATGAAAAAAAAGTATATTTTAAGTTTTAGTAGTATTTTGCATAACAAAAAAATATAAGAAGAAAACAAATTAATAGTTAAATGGGCTTGTGGAAGTGATTTGGGAGGAGGCCCAAAGAAATTAATTGCTAATTTTCTGTAACAAAAAAAAACAAGCCAAATGGGGTGAAGCCAGCAAAAATGAAATGGGCTTAGGGAAAACAGGCCAAAGATATATCCAATACAAACAGCAAACCCAAACCCAAAGCTTAAAACAAATCTAAACACAAATTAGGGGCTAACACAAGAAAATTAGGGTTTGATCTATCTTTCTCACTCACGTGGCGCTGTTGTTCGTCTTGGTTCATCTCCTCCCTTTGCTAATCTTCTATCCTTACTAACCAACCCATCCCCGTCTCATTTCGCGAACGAATTGCTCTTTCCAGTAACATACTGTCTCTTTGCCTCACAGCGATTTACAATTTTCAAAACCCTAATTTTGAATTCGGATTTAAATCCAAATGACCCGAAACTGGTTCATCCTTGACCTCCCTAAAACTCTCTGTTACCGAAACACAACCCTCTCGTCTCCCTAATCATGCTTTAGCGATTTTTTTGAAAAAAAAGGTAAGATTTCTGTTATTTTCAAAAATCTTACAAATTTCCAACGATTTTCCTATCTTTGTGTTTTCTTTTGACTACCTCGTTCTTTTAGATGCAGAACATATGTCTATGGAAGTGTGAGAAAGAGGAAGAACTCATACCTGTTGGAGCTTTACAATTTCTTGTGATTTTCTGTGTAATAGGAAAGGGAAGGAGAGACTGAGGACGGTGTTCCAGTGGTGGCAGAGGTTTTATGAGGACGAGAACATGGCTTCACTGGTTGGTCAGTAACCTCTTCTATTTTCTTTGTTGAATAATAATGGTGTTAGCTCTGTGTTTTGGGATTTTTTTCAGTGATGGTTAATGTGTTTGCTGGGTTTTTTTTGGTGATGGTTAATGGGTTGTGGGATTTTGAGGCTTGTTACTGTTTGATGAGTTTGATGCTGGTTAATGGTTTTTTAGCCTTTTGCTTGTTAACAGTTTTTTTTTAGTTTGAGGCTTGTTAACAGGTTTTTCGAGTTTGGGGGCTTGTTGACAGGTTTTTGAATTTGAAGCTTGTTGCTGGTTTTGTTGTGAACAATGATGGTTAATGTGTTTGTTGTTTTGATGAAGGTTAACAGGTTGGATATGATGCTTTGTTACTAGTTTTGAGAGTTGGATGCTGGTTACAGGTTTTGGGATATGATGCTTTGTTACTGGTTTTGAGAGTTGGATGTTGGTTACAGGTTTTGGGATATGATGCTTTGTTACTGGTTTTTTCTTTGAGTTTGATATGGTTAATGGTTTGAGGCTTTGCTACTGGTTTTTTGTTCTTCTGGTTTTTCTCCTCCTTCTTTTTTTGGATTTCCCTGCTCTTGTTATATTGACTCTTCAAAATGTTGTGGTCTCTTGGCCTTTAGTCTCTACAACAGGTTTTGCTTACAGCGGGTTTTGCTTGGTTTTGTTTTTTAGCAGTTTTGATGATTCTTGGGTTTGCAGCAGCTCTTGCTTGGTTTTGTTTTTTAGCAGTTTTGATGATTCTTGGGTTTGCAGCAGCTCTTCCTTTTGCAATAGAGCTTTTGCAGGATGTGCATTTTGGGCAATTCTATAGAATAGGTGACTTCTTTCCTCTCTTATCTCTCAATGACAATAAAAAAGCAATTTGCTCTTTTGCCTTTTTTACTAATTCTGAAAGGTTTGCAGTTTGGAAAATGATGATTTCTTGAGCAAGTTTTGCTATTTTATTTGATTTAGCTACTTGCTTATTTGCCATATTGCTGCCTCGTTTTTGTTGATGTTGTTGTTGTTTGTCCAGTTGTGATAATGCTGCTGTTTGTTTGGTTTGTGACAATGTTGTTTCTTTAGTTTGTGACAATGCTGTTTGTTTGGTTCGTGAGGCTGCTGTTTGTCCGTCCAGTTTGTAATGCTACTTGTTTGGTTTGCGAGGTTGTTGTTTGTTGTTTATCCAGTTTGTAATGTTGTTTGTTTGTTTGGATTTGTAGCATGCTCGCGAATTTCTTTTCTTCTTTTTCTTGTGAACCAAGAAGGGCAACCTTCTTGTGATTTGCAACTAGGGGAAATAGATTGTGATGAATTAAATGGCATTCTGATTCCACATTGCAAACCTTAATGATGAATATATTTTTTTTGGAAAATTTCTTGTTCATGCCCATATAATTTGCACTAATCATGTTTTCTTTCTCTTGTCTTCATGTGAGAAAAATTGGATATGACAAAGCAAAGAACGCAAGAAATTTGTGGCAAGCATGGAAGTCTTGGAGATAAGCAAAGGAATCTGACACGACTTCAATCTTGAAACAACTTAGACATAGATTAATTCTCCTAGGTCAAACATTCATTTGGATTTTCTTTGTAACTTAGAAAGATTACTCTGGTATTTTGATGTATTGTATCCAATAGTACCAATTCATCTTTAAATACAATAAGTTGTAAAACATAAAGTATTGAAAGAATAAATTATTTTGTAACAATGTTTGAAATTGGAGAAAATCTTGAGTTGTAGCATGAAATATTCTGGTGTCATTTTATAACTTGAAATCCTTTATCAACAACAACTTGTAATTTCTCCTTGCATCCTAATTGATTTTTTTTTAAATTCCCAATCAGGATATTTGAAATAAAATGCTCCAGTCTGGTAACTTAAATTCCAAGTAATCCCAATAACTTTGTAACTGCATTTCAAACAAACACGCACTGTATATTCCATTTCCTAACAAAACAAATGTTTTAAGGACGTAAATCGTCTGGTCAACTTGGATCCCAAAATCATGATTGTCCTAAATGACAGTCTTAACCTCTATCTCTTGTCCCAAACAAATCATGCTCTGAGAACAAACATTATCCTTTTAGTAAACTGCAATTTAAGAAAATTCAAAATCAATCAAATGCCTTGCGATGATTTGATAATTTTAAAGTTTTCCAAACTCAAATTTCTTCCGATTCTTTGAACATAAACCCGTGAGCGACATCACATGTGACCATGAACAGACATAATTGTCTCAAAATCTTGTAGCTTGAAGAAATCAGAAATACTACCTCGAGGAACCATGAAGAGCTATGAAGGCCAATTGGATCTTTGAAAACTCATTTTTTTTTAGAATTGCAAAAAACCCTAATTGGTGGTTTACTGCCACAGAGGAGAATCTGTCTGGTCAATTTCTGAGCCAACTTGAATATCCGAGAAAACCCTAGGGTTGTGTCTTCTATAAAAAAATGGGAGGGAAAATTTTGGGGTACAACACAATCATATTGAATTTGGATAAATAATGTACAAAAATGAATAAATACACAAGAATGTAAATATAAAGAAAATGGATATTTTGTTTGAATTTTTTAGGGAAAGGGGGTTTTGGTTTTAAACTAATTAACTAAAGAAAATAATTAATTAAAATAATAAAAATTAAACCTAAATTTACTAGAAAAAGAATTTAAACAAAACCCTAATCTAAATATTAATTGATTAAAGAGAAATTAAATTTGTAAGAAGAATATTTTTGGTATTTTTGTCTTAAAAATAAATTATAGTATTATAAAATATTTTTGGTCTTTTTTTTTGTTTTAAAATAATATATTTTAATGGTGTAAAATAAAATAACTAAAACTCTAGTTTTTAATTAAATTTACAAAAACCAATTAGTAAAATAAATAAAGTATGATTAAATAAAATAATTTTTTTGTGTAAAAAATAAATAAACTATATCAAAATATAAATCTAATGTTTTTATATTTTTTCTGATTTTTTAATATTAGATAAAATATTTAAGAAAACAAATAAAAAAGGGCCAGGGTGTGAATAGCCAGCAAGGGGGTTAGAAGTGAAAAAGAAACATAAGGCCCAAGGGATGAGGCCCAGCGCTTCCAAAAAGTCAGAATATGTGGAAAAATATGAGAGAAAAAATCCAAAAGGGTACCACTGGGGCTCGAACCCAGTTCCCTATAGTCACAGGCGCGCGCTTCTACCACTGGGGTGGCTATACATCCGTTTATATAAATCAAACCATAAATATATATGGTAAACACGTTCCTGAGGCCAACTTCATCTTCAACCTCACGCCCAGCCAGAACCTCTGTATCTTATTCAATCCTCAACAAAAATAAAAAATGTAAACAGGAAACTTGTAGCAAATTTCCTCACGATTTCAGAAATGCAAAGCAATAAAATTACAGATCAAAGATAAGCATGAATTTTGATGGCCCTAATTTGAATCCTAAAAATTTCAGAAACTTCAATCTTAAAATTCTCTAAGCTCAATCAATATAAATGAAAACTATGGACATGGTTAGCTTTAGGGAAATGATATCTACATTTTTCATTCACAAATAAACCATTAATGATGCATGTATGGAGAGTTCAAAAGTCAGAAAAATTACCTTGCAAGAGGGTATCGTGCTTGGAGTTTGAGTAGATTTTAGTGAGTTCCAGTGATTGGATTAGCTTCCTCAAGTTCCCAGGAAGCTAATGTGATGTTTAGCTTGAGCTGAAAATGCCTGAGGAGTTCTGGAGAAGTCAAGGTGCAAGGTGCTGTTTTTGAAAATGGTGGATGATGGTGGAGGTGTTACAGTGGTGTTGCAGGTGTTGGAATTGTTTGTGTATGTTATTTAGAAGCTTTTGAAAGTAAAAGGCCAAGAAACGCACGAGCAAATTTGGAGATTGGGTTCAAAACTCAGAAATGGCAAGTTTTGAAGTATTTTTGGTGATTCTGTGTTCTTGGTGTTTTCAGGGCTTAAGCATGTGTGGGATTTGTGGAAAATAACTTGTATATCTATAAGCAAAAGGTCTTGAATGCTTTGGAGAGTCAGAAGTACAAGTTACAAGCTAAAGGCTATGTTACTTAATTTTCAAGAAAAGTGGGAAAACAAGTTTCAAGAGGAAGTACAAGCATGGGTTGAGTGATTGTAAGTGTCTAAACAAGTTTCTTTTGAGTTATAAGACATGTATGATCATAAGATAACAAGTGCAAGGCTCAAGAACAAGTTTTATGCAAAAAGCTACTTTATCAAAATGGCATTGTGCACTTTCTTCCTAAAATGGATATAAAGCATGGCCTTGCATTGAATGTTTGAATTGAGACCTCTAAAAGTTGTGCAAGAAATTAATTATGGAGTGCCTAACAAGTTTGAGGCCTGCAAAGTAGAGGTTATGCAGCATAAGTTTGAATTTTGAATCTTGTTCATCACAAAATGACTTGTAATTCAAGTGTGAAAACCCTAACTTCATCTCTTCGATTCTCCCTACTCAAAAATGATCTCAAGGAGTTCTTGGACATTTTAGAAATATTGTAATGTTATCTACAACCCCTCTTTGAATCACTTTTGAAAATTCTCATTGGAACTATATGAAAAAGTGCCATGAAGTTAGGTCAAAATCCTGAACAAATTAGGGCAAAATTTCACTAAGTGTTTTGTTTCATGACCATGTGTTCTTAAAATTATAACTTGAGATCCAAGAACTTTTGGAAGGAGTTGTGTAAATAAATTTTGTAGGTTTCATGGAGATATACAACTTTCATGTTGAAAGTTTCTTTTGAATCATCTTGCATCATGGTGAAAATTTTGCTCAAAGTTGTGAAAAAATAAGAAATTTCCAACACTTAGAAAAATTTCTAAGTTTAGAAATTTTAACTTTTCAAAATGAAATCTTGAATTTTTGATTTCTTGATGAATAAGTTTCATATTTTGACATATTTTGATGAATTGTGATCTTTGGCATTTGATTTTGACCAAAAAGTCAAAGTTTGACTTTTCAATATACAGTTGACTTTTGATCAGTTGACTGAAAATTCATATGTCAATCCATTGGACTTGAGAAATGTTTTGAGCCATGTCATTAGGTCAAAATGATGCAATTGGACTCTTGAGATCATGCCTTAAACCAATTGATCATTTGCCAGGTCAAAAATCAGAAATTGCCCTTTCCCGGTCAAAACCCTAATTGTGACCATTTTGCCCTTTTGAAGATTTGATCAAACTTATTGAGGAATTATGGTACAATCTTGATCAAATGATACATATGAGTTTAAAATGTTGATTTGGATCAAAAATTATGAAGTTTGACTGTAAATTGTCCATAGTTGACTTTTTCCCCAATACAGTTGATTTTTAGGTCAACTGCTCAATTGACTGAGCAAAAGTGTGATCCAAAGCTTGAAACTTGACATGAGTAATCTTGAGGGTCCATCATGGTCCATGAAATTCATATGGGGCATTGGAATTTCAAATATCCTTGTGCAATCTCAAACCCTAATTTTGGTCATTAGTGCTTAAGGAGGTGTCTTGAGTTGATCAACCCTAGTGTAGTCTTGAGCCAAAGGAGATCTTGTGAGCAAATTCTTGATAAATGAGAGGGAAGATTTTGGGGTACAAAAGTGTGGATCAAAGTATTTACAGAAGTATGATAGGCAGTCTTCTATATCTCACAGCTAGCAGACCTGACATTGCCTTTGTTGTAGGAGTGTGTGCAAGATATCAAGTTGATCATAAAGTTAGCCATGCCAACCATGTGAAGAGAATACTTAAATATGTGAATGGTACAAGTGACTATGGTATGCTATACTCTCATGGATCCAATTCTACCTTAACTGGTTATTGTGATGCTGATTGGGCAGGAAGTGTTGATGATAGAAAAAGTACATCAGGAGGATGCTTCTTTCTGGGAAATAATCTCATATATTGGTTCAGTAAGAAGCAAAATCGTGTGTCTATGTCCACTGCAGAGGCTGAGTATATTGTTGTAGGAAGCAGTTGTTCTCAATTGGTTTGGATGAAACAAATGTTAACATAATACAATGTCAAACAAGATGTCATGACATTATTTTGTGACAATCTAAGTGCCATAAACATATCAAAGAATTCCATTCAACACAACAGGACCAAACATATTGATATCCATCATCACTTCATAAGAGAGCTTGTTGAAGAAAATATTGTTGCCTTAGAACATGTAGCCACTGAATTACAACTGGCTGACATCTTCACTAAGGCCTTGGATGCTAATCAGTTTGAGAAATTAAGAAGAAAATTAGGTATTTTCCTATATGAAGGTTTATAGCAATTAAGGGCGTGTGGGAATATCATTAAAATGATATTATTTTATTTTTGTTTCCAACAAATAAAATTTCAAAAGCAATCATTACAAGACTGTCTCATAGTGTTTCCCACACGCTACAAAATTTCATCTTTCTACTTTCACAAACTCTTCATTCTCCTCTACAGAAAAAAAAAACCCTTATCATTCTTCATCTCCTTGCTCAAAAATCTTCAAAGATGTCTCAATATCATACATCGTATTCCTTAAAATCTGTTAACCTCCCTGAAAATCTCTCCCTTGATAGAGTACTTGATGCTACTCTTCTAACAACCATCCCACCTCTTGAGAAAAAGGTCAAGAAACCCAGATCATCGCCTGTAAATAAATCCAAAGATGATAAAGGTAACTCTTCTACTGCTACTAAAAATAGGACGGAAGAAGAGATTGTTAATGTTGATAAAAGCATCAAAAGACTAGTAGACAGAGTATTAAATGAAGGCTTTGTTGTACTTTGGGATTTCTACTCCTCTTGCTCGCATGCCTCCTCCAGCTGACAAAGGAAGTAAGCCTAAAAGTGCTGCTGCTGAATCATCCAACTTCAAGAAAGATGATACTGAAAGAAAACTTGAGAAGCTTGATATCTCTGCTCTAAAGGAAGTGAAAGAAGAGAATGTTGAACAAGATGTTAAAGATAACTCTCCTACTAAGGAAGATGTTGTTGCCTCCAAGGATGCAGAAGGTCAAAATGTTGAGAATGTAGTTAATGTAGATAAGCTATCTGACAATGAGCTCATTACTAATGTGGTGCCTGGTATTGCAAGAAGGCTCAAATCAAGAAAAGTGAAGGATGCAAGTGTCACACCCCATGCCAAGACAAACAAGAAGAAAATCATGTATGGACCCCCAAATCCTGGAAGTAAAGTGGTTCCTCCCTCTAGGAAAAGAAAAGTTATACCCGATAGCTCCACTCATGATGATGATGATGCTGTAAAAAGATCTAAAAGTAAAAAGAAAGTTGTGGTTGTTGAAGAAGCTGACTCGGACTATGATGTCGAGCAAGATGTCCAGAACATCTCTCCTATCAAAAATTATTGAAGCAAGAAGATTTCTGTTAGGGTTTCTAATGCTCCCCTTGACAACATTTCCTTCCATTCTCTTGGGAATGCTGAAAAGTGGAAGTATGTGTTTCAAAGAAGAATTTCCCTGAAAAGAGAATTGGGAGTTGGTGCTCTGGAATGCAAATAAATCATGGACCTGATATCCTATGTTGGACTGATGAAAACTGTTATCAGGTTTGCCAAATGCTATGAGACTCTTGCTAAGGAATTCATTGTTAATATTCTTGTTGACTGTGCTAATCATAAAAGTAAGGAGTATAGAATGGTGTATGTGAGGGGTAGGTGTGTAGAATTTTCCCCTGCTATCATAAACAGATTTCTGGATAGGTCTGAAGATGACTTTTGTGAGCTAGAAGTAACATATAATCAAGTGTGCATAGTCATCACTGCCAATCAAGTAAGTGAGTGGCCCTTGAAGAACAAACTTCCTGTTAGCAAGCTAAGTGTGAAATATGTTATTTTGCACATAATTGGAGCTGCAAATTGGGTTCCTACAAATCATGCTTCAACCATCAATATTGGCTTAGGAAAGTTTATTTATGTTGTTGGAAATAAGAAATTATTTGATTATGGTACTTACATCTTTGATCGGACTATTAAGCATGCAGGAACTTGTGCCATTAAGATGCCAATTGCTTTTCCTTCCCTCATCTGTGAAATTATTCTCAATCAGCATCCTGAAATTCTAAGTGGTAATGATGTAATGTGCAAGAGGGAGTTGCTTTGACTCTTCATTTTAAGCTTTTTTTAGGAAAATATGTCCCAGACATTGTTTTGACATTTGCACCTGCTGAAAACAAGACCTCCACCAAGGATGACATGATCAATGAATTAAGGGAAGCATTCAAAGAACTAGATGATGTGATTAGAGTTAGTTCAGCAAGGAAGTTGAGTTTTGAAAAGATGATCAAATAGTTGCAAAAGGACAACAGCTTTGATGATAGAATAAGCTCTGAAGAAGTAGATTCTAGTGAGGAAGGAAGTTCTGGCTCAGCCAAGTCTGTTGGTCCTGAAGATAGCTAGACTATTTGATGTTTATTTATCTGAACCCTTTGTTTTTTTTTTTTTGGCACTTGCATGTGCTTGACATTTGGCATCCTTTTACTTGGCATATTATGACTAAAAAGGGAGAGAGAAACTGACTGACTGACCACTGATTAAGGGGGAGCTTAATACTTGAGGGGGAACTCATGTCTCAAAAGATATTTTGACATCTTCCTATGCTAACAGCTAACTGCTAACTGAGTTGTTTTTGTTTTGCTTGCTTTGCTTATGCTTCTACTCTGATAATGCTTTGATAATGTTCTGATAATATGATCTGATAATGTTTTAGGTAAAATTTGCCAAAGGGGAAGTTTGTAAGTGTTTGTTGGCAACAATTTTGATAAAATAATGACTTGATAATGTTTTGCTAAATGTCTTAACATTTGAAGCAAAACTATTCTGAATGATGTCAAAGCAGATGTCTTGACATCTGCCTCTTGAACTGAACTCAGACCAATATTAATTCATGTTTTCTGTTTCCTGATTTCCTGCGCACCATAATTCAGGATTTGTGACTCATAGGCTACGAAAAATATGAAGGAATATTTTTCTATTTGAATTATCTTTATGGATTATATCTTAACATGTTTTCATGGAAATATTCAAAAGATTTGAATATTTGTTTTTCAGCCCAAGCCCACTGTTGCACATATATAAGGACTTGTTTCCTTATTCAGAACTACAATTATTGAAGAAGAATACGTTCTTCATGTCTTAGAAGTCTAAGTCTTAATTGTCAAACACTCTAGTATTGATTTAATATTTGTGTTGTTATTTGGATTGTTAATTTTGTATCATTCATAAGCTTTTAAGTATTGAATGATTGAAGTTTTAAACTTATTATTTCTGTTGTTTCTTCATTGTAAGTGATTAAAGGGATTTGAGGAGAGTCTCATACTTAGGTGAGTCTTAGGTAGAAGTATGGCATGGGTAGTGATTAAGTGATTAGATCGTAAACTGGTTGTTTACTAAGGGTCTATGAATTGATATTATTTAGTGGACTTGTCTCTGCCTTGGTAGCCCACAGAGTAGGTGTTGTTGTACACTGAACTTGGTTAATAATCTCTTGTGTTTTTTACTGCATTCATTATTGTTGTACTTTACTTTGTTTCTCAGATATTTCTGTCGTGACATCTCATTCAACATCACATGTCTGATACCAAAATTTCATGTATGCGTATGAAGATGAAGTATAAGCTAATTTGGATTAAAATGAAAAGGAGAATTTTAGGGTACAACACCAAGGGCCGAGTTTTGTCAAGAAAACTCTAGTAATTCCTTGTGGAGAACCAAGCACGACAAAAATACCAATAACAATACCACGCCAAGGTCAAACTCTGAGGATACAAGTACTTCTGAGGACTACAATGGTGATTAGAAGACCATCTCCCACTCCTTATGAAAGTGACAAAGTTGTACCATGAAACTGTGATACTACTAGCTATATTAATGGTTTAAAACACGAACGTGAACCATCAACAAGCCAAGGGCCTGTAATTACAAACATAGCAGGAATTAGGTGCATGACCCGCAGCGATCGAATATATGATCTCGAGCAACAAAAGAAGGATAATATTGTGGTTAAGGATAAAGGAAAAGCTATGGAAGAAACAAGTCAAGAGCAAGAACCTCCGAGTAAGAATTTTACCGATCAAAAGGTTGAAGAATTTTTGAAAATAATCAAGAAAAATGACTATAGGGTGGTGGATCAACTACACAAAACCCCAACTAAGATTTCAATACTCTTAGATTGTGCATCATGTACAAAGAAACGGAGGCTCAAGCGACACATCTAGACTATAGGTACTGGAACCAAAAGAGGGGGTTTTCGAACTAATGAATAGCAATTCGGGAAGGAAAAAAGATTAAGTGTGTGTAGCTTAATCCTTCATCCTTGAGTAACTTTATCAACCTTCATCCTTTAACACATTCCATAGATGAAGAATGCACCCGTAGATTAACATTAACCTCAACAAAACAGAACAACTACGACTCAATATGGCCCACTAAAAACTGCAAATCACAATTCTAATTTGAAAGAAAAAACTGACCAGCACTTGGTAACTTGTTCAAAATTTGGCATTAATTCATGCGACAGTTAAGAATGCTTCAAAGAAATTAAAGGACTATAAAAACTGTAGTTATACGAATTCATTCTTCCATAGCAGTCTCACAACATAAGCATTTAAATTTCCCTACAACGGTTCCTATGATTATTAAGGTTGAAAGATGACATGTATTATTATGCAGAAGTTACTGTCAAATAAGTAATGTTAAGGGTTTAGTGGTAACCCATTTGGACACATAAACATCATTTGATAGTTGCATCAAAAAGCTTTAAAAAAAAAATTTTTAATTGGCTACCCCTAAACAATGGGCAATTTTGCAAATTCCAAAAGTATTTAAGTAGTACTTATGTTGTAGGGAAGTATGTAAAATCATACTAAACATATGCCGCCACTCATGTTGTACTGATTCAACCTAAACAGAATTAAAAGTACTTCAAATTCTAGTTAATTAATCCTGCAACCTTAGTGAACGGATAAAATTGGAATCAACAAAAGTATGTGAAAAGCATTATGAAAATCTATTATACAAAGCCAATATTAAGAACAGATACATTATAGCTGAGATTAATTCAACACATTACAAATTCGAATTATTCTAACAATAATAACAACATTTAACCTAACCCCCAAAACCATACAAGGTCCTTCCTTGCCTCTTGAGTGCATAAACAACATCCATAGCGGTCACTGTTTTACGGCGAGCATGTTCGGTGTAAGTGACAGCATCACGAATAACATTCTCGAGAAAGATCTTGAGAACACCGCGAGTCTCTTCATAGATCAGTCCACTTATACGCTTCACACCACCACGCCTTGCAAGACGACGAATAGCAGGTTTGGTGATTCCTTGAATGTTATCTCTCAGAACTTTGCGATGACGCTTTGCTCCACCCTTTCCCAAACCCTTTCCTCCCTTACCTCTTCCAGACATCGCTGATTGATTGCAAGATTTTGATGTATTGTTAGATAATTGAAATTATGGGAGGAAAATAGCGATATGTTATATCAATTTAGTTGCAAGTGTTTTTATAGTGGATTTGAGATAATAAATGTTTTGCCGTTGGATTGAATGGTTATCCGTGTGAAAGATCTATTTGTAGATATGAACCGTTGGATTGTAAATGATTGGCTGAGAATTGAGAATGGGTATCACGCGGATCGCCAGGCTGGCTGGGTTTCAAATTTTAGAGTGGCGCTAATCAATTATAATCTCATCGAGATTCACTTTTATTACACTATCATGACCGCTCACCTCTCCAAGAAATGGAGCTGGTGTCATCCTTTTAATTTTTAAGGAAAGAAAATTATTGTAATCGATTTAAAAAACATCCAAATATCTATAATATATAAAATGTTTAAGTATATAACAGTCTGATAATATAAGCGATATTTGTTTTTAATTTTTAATAAAAAAAATTTTATAAAACTCTTGTAATATTAAGATTTCTTTGTTATAGTCTTTGATTCTAATTTTAAGTGACTTAACAATTTAGTTGGATTTTTATTTTATTTTTTATTAAACTTTTTTAAGTCACGTAATTTTTTTTTTACTTTTTTATATTAATTTTTTTTACATTTTCTTTAAAAAAGTTATTAATATTTTTTTGAAATCATTTTTTTAAGTTATTAAAATAGTACTTGTTCTGGACTGGGTCCGGCTGGCCCAATAGCAACGATAAAGGCCCGATCCAATCGGACTTGCTAGGGGTCACGCCGACCTAAGGACCATAGCTATGCCCGACACACGTCACTGGGCGACACCCCCGTCCTCGTATTGTCCAGCTCGACATCAGCTCGAGCGCTCCTTCGCCAGTGGACACGACCCACTGCACTCTCAACGGGACTCCGAAAAGACCGCGTCTCTGTCCGCCCGCACTTCACGTAGAACATCCAGGGAGGGGACCACGTGCAGGTCCCCACTACGCACGTAGAACCTGGCAGTTCCTCCATTGGGCCAAACCTGCCCCGCCCAATGAAGGAACATTGGCCCAGCGCTGGGGGCTATAAATACCCTTTGTTTCCAGAGGGTCAGGTATTCAATCTATCACATATACTCACACTTTTGCCTGCTCGTACTCTTACTTACTTCAGCATCGGAGTGCCTTGCAGGTACCCCCCCCCCCCCCACCTCGTTCAAAAACTTCAGCTCGGAGCCAGCCGTGACGGTCCAAGTCTGATCAGGTTAGATCAGTGGCGCCGTCTGTGGGAAACTAGCTTCCCTGTCTTGCAAACTCAAAGACCAAAGCTCAAATTCAACTACCTGTCATGGCTGATCAAACTCGCGATGAGCAGAACGTCTGCGTCGCCGACACCAACAACGGCACCGCGGACAAAAATGGACATCTTGATAACGTCGGCAACCCCGGCCATAACACCATTCCTGCGACAACTGCTCCCGGAAGTTCCACCTTTCGAGACGGAGCTACTGCATCATCTTCCTCGCTCCCACCACCACTCGAAGACGACCCGGAGGCCCTCGCGCACTACAGAGCCTCCCGGTTCCAGGAAGTCCTCGTCCCCTCCGGGGCGGATGCCACAACACAAGCGTTGTTCGCAACAATTAATCAAACGAACTATCTCATCTTCGCCCAAGGAGAGAGACTAAAGGCGCTTGAAGACGAGCGAAGACCCCCGAGGAGGCATCGGAGACCACACACTCCCCCTCCTCGAGTGACTGAAGCTCGACACCCATCTCCCCCGCGGAGACATTACAGGGAGACCTCTCGAAGCCAATCTCCCCGGCCAAAACAGAAATGGCCTTATCTGGAGAGGTAGCCCATCATTCAGGCCGGAGAACCCAGTCGTGACCCGACGATACTAGAAAGAAGGCACTTCAGAGACGGACGTGTAAAATTCAACCACCGAGCATCCCGCTCGAGAGAGACTCAGCACGACCTGGACCGTCGTGCCAGACAGTATTACAGGTCCCCATCTCTGTCTCCGGAGAGAAGCGACGAGGATGACCCCCGCGGTCCCCTGTCGCAGGCTATTATGGAAGCACCCATCCCCCCGGGCATGGAGAAGCCCCCACACTTGAAGGAGTACGATGGAGTCGCGGACCCGGTCGACCACATAGACGGGTTCGAGGCTATGCTTCATTATCACAATGTTGGGGGCCCCATCAAGTGTCGTCTATTCCCAACGACTCTCAGGAAGGCGACAATGGACTGGTACAAAGGACTCGCCCCGGGCTTAATTACCTCGTGGCGGAACCTGAAGAACCAGTTCATCAGTTCCTTCACAGCTTATCGGCGGCACCCGAAGACCGAGGCGTCTCTCGAGGCCATCATCCAAAGACAGGATGAAACCTTGAGGGAATTCATCAACCGTTTCAACCGGGAAGCAATACAGGTCCCCTGTGCGGACCATATGAAAAGATATTTGTTGGAGAGAGGGCTCCTCCCTGGCACGGAATTCAGAAAGGTTGTGGGTATCGAGCCACCTCGAACATTCGATGCCCTCCTCGAAAAGGCCCGAGCATACATGGACTACGAGGAGAGGGAAGCGGCCAACAGAGCCCGAGATTCCAGGACTCGTGGTCCCAACAGCAGCTCGCACCAAGAAGGTCCTCCTCGACGAACCGGGGAGAAAAGGAAGGAAGACAGACCCTGGGAAGTCCGGGAACAAAGAGGACCTTCGGGGCGTTTCACCAAGTACACTCTGCTCACGGCTTCCCGCGAGCGCATTCTGGCAGAGTGTGCCAGCACTGATTTCAAGGACGGCGGTGTCAAACGTCCCCGACCTGCTCCCACTAAGCCCGGAGCAGACAAAAACAAATATTGTCAGTACCATAGGAGCCATGGTCACCTGACTGAGGATTGCGTCCACCTCAAGGACGCCATTGAAACTAGGGAGCCAGAAGAAGACGCCCGACCATCTGACGAGTCGGTGCCCATCCAAACTGCCTTCTCCGTGACCAGGCCCGAGGATTTAAACTTCCCCGAGCACCTGCAAGAGCCACTTACAATGCACAGCAGGTGGGAATACTTCCCCTCCGCCTTGGTCATCAACGGCGGCGGGTTCAACGACTTGACCATCAATTCAGCCAAGAGGAAGCTGGACGAACTGGTCGACGCGGCTCCCCCGCAAACAGTGACGTTCGAAAGGGTGAAGGGCAGGTCAGAGCCCATCACCTTCTACCTGGAAGAACTCCCCGGCGGAGCCCCGAACGCGGTCATCCCCTTACTGATAAGGGCAAGAATGGCCAATTTTGATGTACATCGCATCCTGGTCGACGAAGGGAGTTCCGTCGACGTCATGTACAACCAACTGTTCTGAACCCTTCAGCTGGACGACTCACATCTCTCGCCGTATGTGGGTTCAGACTTACAAGGTTTCAACGGCTCGACCTCCAAGCCTTGGGGATATGTCGAGCTTCTGGTTACGTTCGGCGAGGGGACGGCTACGAGACAGGTCAAAGTACGCTTCCTCGTCATCGACTGCCCGTCTCTGTACAACTGCATCTTGGGGAGACCGACACTGGCAAAACTGACAGCGGTGCCCTCGACCGTCCACCTGAAGATGAAGTTCTACACCAAGAGGGAACGGGTAGCTACTATCCAAGGAGACCTAGCCGCTGCCCGCAGGTGCTTCAACACTGCTTCTAAGGGACGTGATATTGTCGACATAGGGACCAAACCCTCCAAAAAGACAAGACAGGAGCCCGACAGGAAAGCATCCCCCGAGGAAGAAGTCCAGAAAGCTCCACCAAAAGTCGATTCCATAGCTCTGGACACCCGCTTCGACCAGGACGAGCCATCCAGCGGCGAGCAAATCCCACTCCGACCAATACCGGACGGGGATTTTGAACTCGTCCCCCTCGGCACAGACCCGACCAATGGAGTGAAGATTGGCAAGGACCTCCCCAACTTGGCCAGGAAGAAAATCAAGGCCTTTTTGCACGAGAATGCTGATCTGTTCGCCTGGAGCGCCGCGGAGATGCCCGGACTCGATCCTGAGGTCGCCTGTCACCACCTCGCCATTGATCCAGCCGCTAGGGCCGTAGTACAACGTAGGCGTAGGCAGTCTCCAGAAAAAACAGAGGCTGCTGAGAAAGCTGTAAAAGACCTCATAGAGGCAAATTTTATTTCTGAAGCCCGGTATTCCACCTGGCTGTCAAATGTTGTACTCGTTAAAAAGAATAATGGAAAATGGAGGATGTGCGTTGATTATACCGATCTCAACCGGGCTTGCCCGAAAGATGCTTTTCCTTTGCCTAACATAGATATGCTGGTCGACAACTCGGCCAGCTACAAAACGTTGTCGTTCATGGACGCCTACTCGGGCTATAACCAAATCCCAATGGCCCTGGGCGACAAGCACTTCACGACATTCATGACTAGCTCGGGCAACTATTACTACAACGTAATGCCCTTCGGACTGAAAAATGTCGGGGCAACTTACCAGCGCATGATGAACAAAGTTTTCAATAAACAGATCGGCGACATGCTCGAGGTATATATGGACGACATGATCGTCAAGTCCCGAGCAGACACCGACCATGCAGCACACCTCAAGACAGTCTTTGCCCAAGCAAGACAATGTAAAATGAGGTTCAACCCCGAGAAATGTACGTTCGGGGTTAAGGCAGGAAAATTCCTTGGATTCTATCTAACAGAACGGGGAATCAAAGCCAACCCCGACAAATGTCGGGCATTCTCCGACCTCCCAACACCAACGTCGAAGAAGTCGATACAAATCATGAACGGCATGCTCACGTCGCTATCCTGCTTCGTCGCGAAATCCGCTCAGCACGCCCTCCCCTTCTTCAAACTCCTTCAAAAGGAAGCAGCCTTCGAATGGAATGAGGAATGCGAGCAGGCACTACGCCACCTAAAGTAAAGCCTATCTCATCCGCCCATGCTATCCCGACCTGCTGACGGGGAGCCACTGTACTTGTACTTGGCCGTTTCGAACGAAGCCATCAGCGCAGCTCTCGTCCGCGAGACCCCCGACGGACAGAAACCCGTCTACTTCACGAGCAAAGCCTTGCAAGGACCCGAAAGCAGATACCAACAGATAGAAAAGGTGGCCCTGGCCCTCGTCAACGCGGCGAGGAGGCTCAGACACTATTTTCTGGCCCACACGATCATCATACGAACCGACCAACCGGTGAGGCAACTCCTGGGTCGGCCTGATATGGCGGGCAGGATGTTGAAATGGTCCCTGGAACTCTCCGAATTCGATATTCAGTACGAGAGTAGGAAAGCCTTGAAAGCGCAGGCCCTGGCCGACTTCGTTGCGGAAATGACCACTCACGACCCACCCCCAGGGAAGGAACACAAGTGTACCATCTTCGTCGACGGAGCATCCAGCTCGTCCGGAAGTGGCGCAGGAATCCTTTTGGAAAATGAAGAGGGTGTAGTGATCGAGCACTCCCTAGATCTTTCCTTCCCGGCATCAAACAACCAAGCAGAATATGAGGCCCTGCTCGCAGGATTGAGGTTAGCCGAGGACCTGGGAGCCCGCGAGGTACAGATCTACACCAACTCCCAACTCGTCGCCTCCCAAGTCCAGGGGAATTACCAAGCCAAAAACGACAACCTCATCGAGTACTTGAACTTGGTCAAAAAACACATGACAAAGTTCGTACGGGCGGAAATCTCACATGTTCCCCGCGAGCAAAACACGAGGGCGGACATATTATCCAAACTCGCGAGTACGAGAAAGAAAGGCGGGAACAAATCCGTCATCCAAGAATCTCTGGCACGCCCGAGTATCGAAAGATCCTCGACACCGGTCGAGGTCCACGCCATTGGAGACGCCTCGTATTGGATGACCCCGGTTTACAATTTCTTGACAAAGGGCGAACTCCCACCAAACCAATCCGAGGCGACCGTCACAAAACGGAGAGCATGCTCCTACGTGGTGCTCGAGCACAAACTGTACCGCAGGGGATTCTCCATCCCCCTCCTAAAATACATAGACGAATCCACAGTCCCCGAGGTACTGCGGGAGATACACGAAGGGATCAATGCCCAACACATGGGCGGTAAGTCCTTGGCGAGGAAAGCCCTTCGAGCAGGATATTACTGGCCGACAATGCAGCAGGATGCCAAGGAGCACGTTAAGAAATGCGACAAGTGCCAGAAGCACGGCGACATGCACCTCGCCCCGCCTCACGAGCTGAGCATACTATCGTCCCCATGGCCGTTCGCTTGGTGGGGTATGGATATCCTCGGACCCTTCGTGCAAGGGACTTATCAAAATAAATTCCTAATCGTGGCCGTCGATTACTTCACGAAGTGGATCGAGGCCGAGGCCCTCGCGAAGATCACCTCGCACAATATCCTCCGCTTCTACAAAAGAAACATCCTCGCCAGATTTGGGATTCCGAATGCCCTGGTGACCGACAACGGCACCCAATTTACCGACCACGGGTTCCAAGACTTCGTCACCAGACTAGGGACAAAACAACACTTCACTTCGGTCGAGCACCCTCAAACTAACAGGCAGGCCGAGACCGCGAACAGAGTCATCCTCCGGGGACTCAAACGCCGACTCGGCGAAGCAAAGAGGGGATAGGTCGAGGAACTCCACAGCGTCTTGTGGGCTTACCGCACTACGCCCCACTCAACGACGGGCGAGACCCCATTCCGACTAACATACGGGACCGAGGCCGTCATCCCGGTAGAAATCATGGAACCATCCAGACGGACAGAGAGCCCCCTCGACGAAGAAATGAACGACGAGGCGCTAAGGGACGAACTCGACTTGGTCGAGGAAATCCGATCTGGTGCGGCTCTGCGCGAAGCCACCCTGAAACAACGAGTGGCTCTGCGCCACAACGACAAGGTCATCAAGCGCGAGTTCGAAATCGGCAGCCTGGTATTACGAAGGAACCAGAAAGACTCCCGCGAAGGGAAGCTGGCCGCGAACTGGGAAGGACCTTATCGCGTCCACGGCACCACCGGTACCGGGGCGTACTACCTCGAGCAATTAGACGGAGAGCCATTACCACGACCCTGGAACGCTGCTAAACTAAAGCAGTACTATAGTTAAAAACTACCAACGACACCTAGGACCCTCGACCGTCGATACCCGCGCTCGGTCAACGAGGAAAATACGTCCGACTCCGTAGAGAGGCTGAGGTACAGGCCCGACCTACGTCTAAACCGCACAACATCGTTCAACAAACGAGACCAATCGATAGTGCCCGACGTGGACACCTCCACCGAGCTCCACCGTCGTAGTACCTGTAGGGCAGAACACCCAGATTGCGATGGGCAGTTCACGCCGCGGGCAAATAACCCCGATCCGGGCGATATACCCGAACGAGCGGCTCGTTCCGCACGCCTGAGAATCTCGAAGAAACTCCGGGCCATCTAAAAAAGGGTCGAAAACAAATCTCTCCTCTCGAGGTCATCACTCTGATAAATTTGGTCATCGAGTAGGGCCCGAACGAAAGACTTAAGCAAATTTGCCAACAAAGTCACAGCCATACACGGGTACGACCCGGGCACATAACTCGGGCCAATTATGTCGCAAAATACATAGAATACATACATAGGCAAACAGTCAAATGGAAACAAATTCATTCAATACGCCCGTAGGCAACAAAGCAAATAAATATAAACCGACCAAGAAGGCCGGCGATGTTCAGGAAGTACAACCAACGGGCACGCAGGCCCAAAAAATATGAACGGGCACGCAGGCCCAAAACAAATATCAACAAGGCACGCAGGCCCATCATCATCTTACAATTCAGCTTCCCCGGAGCCATCATCACCGACAACAGGAGAGTCGGGCGGGGGCACGATCTTGCCATCCACGATCTGAGACATGTAGCCCGTCCCTTCAGTGTTCAAACCGGGATTCAGTAAGGAAAGCTGGCTGACCGCGGACTCGAACCCCTCCTCCATAGCACCGACACAATCCGCTTCGAGGAGCCGGATACGGGCGACCAGCTCCGATCGACTCCTCAAAGCGGCTATATCCTCCGGCTCATCCTCAGCAGGAAGTATGGCGGCCTTCAGGTCCTCGATCTCTCTGGCGAGGCACCCAATATCGATTTCCAGACGCTCCCGATCCGCACGGAGAAGCTCTCTCTCCTCGGTTAGCTTCCCCGAGTTCTCCTTCTCCAGAGTCAGCATCTCTGTCTCGGCAGCCAGCAGCGCGGCTTGCTCGCGGAACATCTCCTCTGAGCGCTCCAGGGCAGCCTTTAACTTTTGCGAACTCGAGGTGAGGGCCGCTTTCTCCTGTTCCAATTCTTTGATGCGGTCAGGATCCTCCCCTTCCTCGGACAGCACAACGGCCATTTCAGCCATCTTCACCAGCCCAGCCATATTGGCGGCCAGGTGCCTCCTCCGGTCCTCCTTACTCAGCCTCCTGATGGCCTCAGCCTCATCGGCAGTCACGAACAAAAGGAACCCCTCGAAGAAACCCTCCTCTTTGAAGCAAGGGGGCAACCCGAAGGACCTTACGGCGCTGGAATCCTTGTTGACCGCCGGCCCACTTTCCACCTGGTTCCTTTTCCTTGGTATCAGGTCAATATGTGGCTCGACCTCCTGGACCTCCGGGGTCTCTTCCGAAGCAGCCCCCGAGCTAGGCGCCGAATCCACCCTCACCGCATGAGAAGCGCCCGGACTATGCGGCGGGCCCATCCTCGTTGCTTAAGGAGCTTTCACCACCCTCTTGTTCACCCTCCGGTCACAGGACAACTTCAAGAGCCTCTCTCGTCGTCCGTCCATCGAACCTGCACGAAGAAAAAAAAGAATCGGGTTAGTGTCGAGCAAATAAGCAAACAAATGATAAGCAGAGAAATTCAAACAAACGACCTAGCAGACGCGCAGCCTGCCCGAATGACTGGCACTCCACGAGTGCCTTCGTATCAATCGGTCGGGCCTCGAAGGTCGGATAACCCTCCTCGTCCAGGATATCTTCCCCCCCCCCCGTGGCCCATCTGGTGGGGTGGAAGCTATCAACGTACCGATAAAGAGTGTCGTAAGCCTTCTCGTCCTCGGAACCCATGTCGCCCGCAGACGTATGATAATACCCAGTGCCGTGCTCATAATGCCTAGAGATCCAATGCACGGGAAACTTGGTTGTGCGTCCCAACATCGGATGCCCTTCGTTGTCTAAAAGTGCCTCCCTGTCATCGTCGGATATCACCGCTTCCTCCTCGTACAGGGACTCTAAAGCGGTTGTGGTAACCGGCCTCACGACATACCACTTGTCTTTAAAACCCCGCACGGAGTCCATGTACATCCTAAAAAGTCTCTTCGACTGTTTCAGGGAAACCCAGCTATGCTTTCCTCCCCGGGACTGGCGCTGCAGATGGAAGACTCTGAAGAAGAGGGGTATAGTCGCCCCAATCCTCAGAAAATGACAGGTCATCTCAAACGCCCAGATAAAGGCGAGCGAATTTGGATGTAGCTGCGACGGGGCCAGCCCCAAATGGCTAAAGACCCCGACCTGAAAGTCGCTGAAGGGCAGCTGCAACCCAAGGTCTTTGAATGCAATTTCATACATAGGGAAACTGTACTCGGGGAACACCGAGCAAATCCGAGCAGTGAAGGTCGGTCTAGTAACGACAAAATTCTTTTGAAAACCGGGTTGGTCATGGCCCGCCTCAAGGACAACGTATGGCCTTCGGCTGCGCCGACTATAGACCGAGGCGATTCCTCTAGGCTCGGCACCCACCCAGTCCAACAGAGGGTCCTCCATGGTGTCGACCAAACTCACAGTCTCATCGGCACTTTGTTCTTCCCTTTCGGGGCGTCCTGAAGAGCACGGTTCGTCCGCCATGGTTACCTACAGAGCACGAGAAACCATTCAATTGGGCACGAAACCATACGCTCGTCACAACAGACAAGATGAAGTGCACGACAAACCACATCGCTCCACGCACGACCACAAAGTTGGTTTGAAACAAAATAGTAGTCGCCTCCCCGACTTCCAGATACCTCGACGGGTCCTTCTACAAGCCTCCTAAATAAGCCGACAACGCGGTCTCTCGTGAATACGTCGACTCGGGGTATGAACATGGCGAGCGACATCATAAAGCCTAAAGCTAGAGCTATGAGTCTACCGGGCATGATCATGAATTAGGCGCCCTAGATCATGAAGACCCCGGGCAGCATTGCAGATTATAACCTAAACTATGTATCTACCGGCCATGAACATGTGTTTGCCGACCTCATGCATGAATTTGTTGGGCTGAACATAAGTTTTTTGGGCTAGTCCCACGCGCACAGCCTCTAAAAAACGTCTAAAACGATGAAAATCATGCATCACAATAGAAAAATAGAGAAGACAAGTCACTTACTTGGAATCAAGGAGTAAATTTGGCGACGGAGGAAAGGAATCAGTGACGGAGATCGCGGCAATGCTATGAGAATCTGGGAAGAACAACAGCAGCAGAAACAGAGCGAAGAGGAGAAGCGCGAAGAGTAGTAACACGTTCTGGGGCCCAAGGATCCTATTTATAGTGATGACGTGGAATACCAAACGTCACCTCGGGCAGCCACGGATTCCCCTCCTTGACGCGCATCTCCCCTAGGCAATGATGACCCTATCCTCATAGGGTGGCGGCACAGTTCCCAAAAGATACCTCGCGTGCTCGACAGACGCGTGTTATTGAGGAATCCCCGAGCATTCCTCGCGGGGGACCTGTCCCCGAGCATGATACGGGGAAACCCTTGAGTACCCCCACGAGGAGCTGCGTCTCTTGCCCGGGCACGAGGCCCCGAAACGGAAGCAACCTAAGATCAAGCCATGGCTCCTAACCCAAGGAACCACGACTTGGGGGGCTCCTGTTCTGGACTGGGCCCGGCTGGCCCAATAGCAACGATAAAGGCCCGATCCAATCAGACTTGCTAGGGGTCACGCTGACCTAAGGACCATAGTTATGCCCGACACACGTCACTGGGCGACACCCCCGTCCTCGTATTGTCCAGCTCGATATCAGCTCGAGCACTCCTTCGCTAGTGGACACGACCCACTGCACTCTCAATGGGACTTCGAAAAGACCGCGTCTCTGTCCGCCCGCACTTCACGCAGAACATCCAGGGAAGGGACCACGTGCAGGTCCCCACTACGCACGTAGAACCTGGCAGTTCCTCCATTGGGCCAAACCTGCCCGACCCAATGAAGGAACCTTGGCCCAGCGCTGGGGGCTATAAATACCCTCTGTTTCCAGAGGGTCAGGTATTCAATCTATCACATATACTCACACTTTTGCTTGCTCTTACTCTTACTTACTTCAGCATCGGAGTGCCTTGCAGGTACCCCCCCCCCCCACACCTCGTTCAAAAACTTCAGCTCGGAGCCAGCCGTGACGGTCCAAGTCTGATCAGGTTAGATCAGTACTATTGGGCCTAAGCCTATTTAAATTTTAAGTTCAGCTCATTTACTTTCTTATTATTTTCAATTTGTAAGCTAGATGAAATTTTGTTTTATAAACTCTAATTTATTTGTTTAACAAAACGGAGTGGGACTCATTTGTTCTACAAGCCCATCTTCATCACTATAATTTTCACTTTGATTTTAATATACATATTGGGTTGAGTTGAGCAGATCATATTGAAAAAATATTTTGTTTTTCAATTCATTTATAGGCATTATCATGTTGTAGGCCTATGGCCAACATTGAGGGATTGTCGATTTGTCGTTGTATTGTTGTTATGGCTGAGTTGTTGTAAATTATGTTGATGAATTATGTTGATGAATTATGTGATGAATTATGTGATGAATTATGTTGATGAATTATGTTGATGAAGTATGTTGATGAATTATGTTGATGAATTATGTGATGAAATTATGTTGATGAATTATGTGATGAATTATGTTGATGAATTATGTTGATGAATGATGTTGAGATGCCTCTAATAATTGGCAGCTATTAAGATGTAGACTTCTGGCCAACGATTATGTTGTGTTGAGATGTTGTTAATTGTGGTTGTTATTACTACATTCATGATTGTGTTACATACATTTCATATCAAGATGGAGCTGATGCTCGTTAAGATGACCTGTATTAGCGAATATTAAGATGAAGGCTTATGCTTTGTTGATGCCTCTAATTATTGGCAATTATTTTGAGATGGGAGTTCTGCTCCAGTGATATCACATTCATTTGCATAGTATTGAGTCGCACTATATAATGGTATAAAGAAGTTGTGTATTAATGCGGTAATGTTGTATGTTGTTGATGTTCCATTGTGATTATTGTTGTTTATAAGATGTGAAGTGGTGATATCATACGATATAATTTAATATATTATTTATCATACGTTTTATTATGTTGTTAGACATCTCACCCCTTCTGTTTGAATGTTACCCTTATGTTGGTAACGTGCATGTAATCCAAAGTGAAGGCAGTATACCTTCAGTAGTTCGAGTCGGTGTCATTGCTCTGATATGTAACACTCGAGTGGATGAACGCTTGTTGCTTTTAGTTATTGTTATTCCAGTTGTTGAACTTTAATTTGATTGTTCCTAAGTATGTGTTAGTTTGAAGTTGTTGTAATGTTGGACAAAGATGTTATTATGATTTTCGCTGCGTAGTTGTTCAAGTTGTTGAATTAAGAGATTAAATTAGTTTGTTGTTGGTTCATCCGAAGTTTTAAAGTGTTATGTATCCATGTTTAATGCAATATGTTTTTAAGTTGAATTTGTGGCATCCTGATTCAGTTGTATGAATTTTATAACTCTGATTTACATTCATAATTGTCGGGTAGAATTGGGGTGTTACAAAGTTGGTATCAGAGCAAAGGTTGGTCCATTCAACCAAGTTGTCGAGTCGTAGTTGTCTAACAATCAAGTATTATTAATTTGAGTTCTAACTGTTGTTTAAGTTCTAGTGATAAGTTGAGATGGCTGGGAGGAATGATGTTGCACTTGTCGTTGCTTTAGAAGCAAGGGTGCATGCAATGGAGAATCAGCCAAATACTGACGGGAATGCTGGATCTCATAGCTTGGCGACTTTCTAGAGAGATAATTCGTCTACCTTCAAGGGAAAGTATGATCCTGACAGAGCATTGGATTGGCTAAAACAGATTGAGAGAATCTTTTGCGTGATGGACTGCACTCCAGCGTAGAAGGTTCGGTATGGTACTCATATTCTAGCAGTCGAAGCTGACAACTGGTGGCGAGAGACGTGTCAGAGGTTAGAAGTTGCAGGTGAAAATGTCACTTGGACTGTGTTCCGTAGGGAATTTCTGAGAAAGTACTTTCCTGAAGACGTTCGTGGTAAGAAGGAAATTGAGTTTCTTGAACTGAAGCAAGGGAGCATGTCAGTTGTTGAGTATGCTGCAAAGTTTGCTAAGTTGGTTAAGTTTTATCCGCACTACGGTGAGGCAGGTGTTGAGTTTTCGAAGTGCATCAAGTTTGAGAACATGTTACGCCCAGAGATCAAGAAGGCAGTTGGATACCAGAAGATTCGTGTCTTTGCTAATTTGATTGATAGTTGCAGAATCCATGAGGAGGATAATAATGCTCATTACAAGATTATCAGTGAGAAGGGGGGTAAGCACCAACAGAATTGTGGTAAGCCTTATGATGCCCCAGCTGGTAAAGGTAAACATAAAGATGCTCAGGGTCAGAAGACTAGTGGGGGAGATACTCATGTTGGTGTGGTTTGTTTCAAATGTGGAAAACCTGGGCATAAGAGTAATGTGTGTACTGCTGGGGTAAAGAGGTGTTTCCGTTGTGGTAAGACTGTACATGTTGTATCTGAGTGCAAGCATAAGAAGGCGATTTGTTTCAATTGTAGTGAAGAAGGTCACATTGATAGTCAGTGTCAGAAACCAAAGAGGGCGCAAAAAAGTGGTAAAGTGTTCGCTTTGGTTGAGGATCAGGCAGCTGCTGAGGACAGACTTATCAGAGGTACATATTTCATTAATAGTACTCCTTTAATTACTATTATTGATACTAGTGCTACTCATTGCTTTATTGTTGCTGATTGCGTTGAAAGATTGGGTCTTATGTTGTCTTATATGAATGGAGAAATGGTCGTCAACACTCCAGCCAAGGAGTCGGTGACTACTTCTTTTGTTTGTTTAAAGTGTCCTTTGTCGATTTTTTATAGAGACTTTGTTGTTGATTTGGTTTGTTTGCCTTTAAGAGAGTTGAATGTGATTTTGGGTATGAACTGGTTAGAGCATAACTATGTTCATATTAACTGTTATGACAAGTCTGTGAGGTTTTCTACTCCTGAAGAAGAGAAAGATAGTCTGTTGTCTGCTAGACAGTTGAGGAAGTTGATGCAAGAAGAAGTACATATGTTCTCATTGATGGCGTCACTATTTGTTGAGAATCAAGCTATAATTGAGTAATTGCAGGTGGTGCGTGAGTTTCCTGAAGTTTTCCCGGATGAAATTCCTGATGTACCTCCAGAGAGGGAAGTTGAATTTACTATTAATCTTGTACCTGGTACCAGACCTGTGTCTATGGCACCATACAATATGTTTGCATCTGAATTGTCAGAGTTAAAGAATCAATTGGAGGATTTACTTGAAACGAAGTTTGTAAGACCAAGTGTATCACTGTGGGGAGCTTCAGTGTTGTTAGTAAAGAAGAAATATGGAAGTATAAGGCTTTGTGTTGATTATAGACAGTTGAATAAAGTGACGATTAAGAACAAGTATCCGTTTCCAAGAATAGATGACTTGATGGACCAATTGGTGGATGCTCGTGTGTTCAGTAAGATTGATTTAAGGTCGGGTTACCATCAGATTAAAGTGAAGGATGAATATATCCAGAAGATGGCTTTCAGAATGCGTTATGGACATTATGAGTATCGGTGATGCCTTTCCGTGTTACTAATGCGCCAAGAGTATTCATGGAATACATGAATCTTATCTTTCATACTTATTTGGATCGATTTGTAGTGGTGTTCATTGATGATATTTTGATTTACTCTAAGTCTGAAGAAGAGTATGCAGAACACTTAAGAGTAGTATTGTAAGTTTTGAAAGAGAAGAAGTTGTATGTAAAGCTATCCAAGTGTGAGTTCTGGTTAAAAGAGGTTAGTTTTCTTGGTCACCTAATCTCAAGTAGTGGCATTGTTGTAGATCCATCGAAGGTTGATGTTGTGTTGCAATGGGAAACTCTGAATTAAGCTACTGAGGTTAGAAGCTTTTTTTGGATTAGCTGGTTACTATAGAAGGTTTTTCTAAGTTGGCACTTTCGTTGACTAAGTTGACTTGTAAAGGTAGAGCTTTTGTGTGGGATCTTCAATGCGAATAAAGTTTTACAGAATTGAAGAAAAGATTGACGTCGGTTCTGATTTTGACGTTGCCTAATCCAGGAGAACCTTTTGTGGTATATTGTGATGCTTCTAAGATGGGTTTAGGAGGTGTGCTTATGCAGAATGATAAGGTAGTTTCTTATGCGTCAAGGCAGTTGATGACTCATGAGAAGAACTATCCTACGTATGATTTAGAGCTTGCTACAATTGTTTTTGTGTTAAAGATTTGGAGGCATTATCTTTATGGTTCTAGGTTTGAAGTGTTTAGTGACCATAAGAGCTTAAAGTATTTATTTGATCAGAAGGAGCTGAATATGAGACAACAGAGATGGTTGGAATTGTTAAAGGATTATGATTTCGGTTTGAATTATCATCCAGGAAAAGCGAATGTGGTAGCTGATGCGTTGAGTCGAAAGACTTTACATATGTCAGCAATGATTGTTAAAGAGTTGGAATTAACTAAACAGTTCAGGGATATGAGCTTAGTTTGTGAGGTGACACCGCGGAGCGTTATGTTGGGTATGTTGAAGATTAATAATGAATTTCTAGACAGTGTCAGAGAAGCTCAGAAGTTGGATATGAAACTGGTAGATTCGATGGTTGGGATCGATCAGTCGGAGAATAATGATTTTAAGCTAGTTGCGCAAGGTGTGTTGAGATTCCGTAATCGAATTTGTATTCCTGATGATGCGGAGGTGAAGAAAGTGATCCTTGAAGAGAGTCATAGAAGTAAGTTAAGTATTCATCCAGGAGCTACAAAGATGTATCAAGATTTGAAAGATTTGTTTTGGTGGCCTGGGATGAAGAGTGATGTGGCTCGGTTTGTGTATGCATGTTTGACTTGTCAGAAGTCGAAAGTTGAACATCAGAAGCCTGCAGGGTTGATGTAATCGTTAGAAGTTCCAGAATGGAAATGGGATAACATTTCGATGGACTTTTTGATGGGGTTACCTAATATTTTAAGAGGACATGATTCAATTTGGGTGATTGTTGATAGGCTTACAAAGTCGGCTCATTTTATTCCTATTAACATCAGTTTTCCACTATCGAACTTGGCTGAGATTTACACTAGTGTAATTGTGAAGCTACATGGTGTTCCTTTGTGCATTGTTTCGAATAGAGATCCGAGGTTTACTTCTGATTTTTGAAATAGTTTGCAAGAAGCGTTGGGTTCCAAGTTGAGGTTGAGTTCGACGTATCATCCTCAGACATATGGTCAGACTGAACAGACTATTCAATTGTTGGAAGATTTATTGAGGGCATGTGTTCTTGATCAGGGAGGTTTGTGGGATACTTATCTTTCATTGATAGAGTTCACTTATAATAACAGTTACCATTCTAGTATTGGGATGGCACCTTTTGAAGCGTTGTATGGTCGAAGATGTAGAACTCCTTTATGTTAGCATGAATCTGGAGAAAGTGTAGTACTTAGACCTGAACTTGTTCGTGAGACTACGGAGAAGGTGAAGTTGATTTGAGAAAAGATGAAAGCTTCCCAAAGTAGACAGAAGAGTTATCATGACAAACGAAGGAAGGACTTAGGATTTCAAGCGGGTGACCATGTGTTTTTGAGAGTTACACCTGTGAGTGGTGTTGGGCGAGCATTAAAGTATAAGAAGCTCACTTCTCGTTTTATTGGACCATATCAGATTTCCGAGAGAGTTGGGAATGTTGCTTATAGAGTGGCTTTACCGCCTAATCTTTCGAATTTGCATGATGTGTTTCACGTATCGCAACTCTGGAAGTATATTTCAGATCCATCTCATGTGATTCATATGGATGATGTGCAAGTACGGGATAATCTTACGGTGGAGACGATGCATGTACGAATTGCGGATCATGAAATAAAGACTCTGAGGGACAAAGAGATTGCTTTGGTTAAATTTGTTTGGCTAGGAGCTGCCGGAGAAATCATGACTTAGAAGTTGGAAAGAAAGATGCGGGACTCCTATCCTGAGTTGTTCGATTAAGGTAAATTTTCGAGGACGAAAATATTCTAAGCGGGGGAGAGTTGTAACGCCCGTAATTTAATTAATTATTTAATTAAATTATTTTTGGGTTATTTATGAAGTTTTGTTACGATGATAGATGTTGGGTGTAATTAATTGAATTAATCTATTCTATTAAGTTATGGAATAATATTAGAATAATAATATTATTTGATGTGGGCTTATTTTAAGGATTAGAAGTAGTAGAAAGGGGTGTAGGAGTTTTAAGTCCATTAAGATATAATGAGAATTATAGGGTTATTATATTAGTTGTTTAGAATTAATATGGAAAAACAAGTAGTAGTAAGAAGAGAAGGAAATAAGGCTTGGAAGAGAACGTGAAAGTTGCAGAAAAGAAGGAAAAGAGCAAAACAAAATTCAATCGGAAAAATTATAGAGCAACCTTCAATCCAAGGTAAGGGTGGGGTTTTGACTCTATAATAGGATTTATGATGAGTAGTATGTGGGATTGGATCTGAAAAGTTGTTTTGTTTATGATTGAAATATATGTATATTGTTGTTTGATGAGGATCAATGATTTAGAGATGAATAATGATGCCCTAATGTTGTATAATTGATGTAGAAACATAGGATTATTATAATTGATAATTACCTATGATTAGAGGATGTTTTTAGGGCCTAAGGAAGGGAAATCACAGTGAAAACATAATGAAATCGCAGAAAATATTCAGCACAGGTCAGTATGAGTCGACCTCAAAGGCCATGCGTCGACACATGCAGGTTTTAAGACTCATGATGATTCGATACATAGGATTATGCATCGATACATGCAGTGTTGCAAACTAGGTATGAGTCGACACAAGGGGATTACGTGTCGACTCATGCAAGATTTCAACCCAGTACGCGTCGACTCAAAGAAGTATGTGTCGACTCATGCAGTCTGATTTTTGACAGATTCTTCCAAAGGCTGTAACTTGAGTTTCCAGACTCTGTTTGAGGTGCCGTTTGAAGTGTTGGATAGCTAACGCGATGAACTTAATTATTAAGGATTAAAATGAAGGATAAGAATAATAATCCTAGTACCCAAATTAGGATTAGAGTTAGCTTCCCGCGTTAATCGCTATGATGATTTTGTGAAGTATGATGAGGATAAGACGATCTTAGATTATCGCTTGGTTCATGACAGTAGGATTTATAATGATAACGATGTAGTATTACAGAATAATAATATGTAGAGGTTTTGTAATTATAGATAATCCTTATATGATTAATTAATTATAAGCATTATCATGTTGTAGGCCTATGGCCAACGTTGAGGGATTGTCGATCTGCCGTTGTATTATTGTTATGGCTGAGTTGCTGTTAATTATGTTGATGAGTTATGGTGATGAATCATGTTGATGAATTATGATATGAATTATGTTGATGAATTATATTGACTAAGTATGTTGAGGAATTATGTGATGAAATTATGTTGATGAATTATGCAATGAATTATGTTGATGAAGTATGTTGATGAATTGTGTTGATGAATGATGTTGAGATACCTCTAATAATTGGCAGCTATTAAGATGTAGGCTTCTGGCCAACGATGATGTTATATTGAGATATTTTTAATTGTGGTTGTTATTACTATATTCATGATTGTGTTGCATATATTGCATATCAAGATGGAGTTGATGCTCGTTAAGATGACCTGTATTGGCGAATATTAAGATGAAAGCTTATGCCTTGTTGATGCCTCTAATTATTGGAAATTATTTTAAGATGGGAGTTCTTCTCCAGTGGTACCACATTCATTTGCATATTATTGAGTCGCATTATATAATGGCATAAAGAAGTTGTGTATTAATGCAGTAATGTTGTATGTTGTTGATGTTCCGTTGCGATTATTGTTGTTTATAAGATGTGAAGTGGTGATATCATACGATCTGATTTAATATATTATTTATCATATGTTTTATTATATTGTTAGATATCTCACCCCTTCTGTTTGAATGTTACCCTTACATTGATAATGTGCAGGTAATCCAGAGTGAAGGCAATATATCTTCAGTAGTTCGAGTCAGTGTCATTTCTCTGATACGTAACACTCGGGGGGATGAATGCTTGTTGCTTTTCAGTTATTGTTATTCCAGTTGTTGAACTTTAATTTGATTGTTCCTAAGTATGTGTTATTTTGAAGTTGTTTTAATGTTGGACAAAGATGTTATTGTGATTTCTGCTGCGTAGTTGTTCAAGTTGTTGAATTAAGAGATTAAATTATTTTGCTGTTGGTTCATCCGAAGTTTTAAAGTGTTATGTATACATGTTGAATTCAATGTGTTTTTAAGTTGAATTTGTGGCATCCTGATTCAGTTGTATGAATTTTATAACTCTATTTTACATTCATAATTGCTGGGTAGAATTGGGGTGTTACAACCGTATCAGCTATGTTCAAGGAAACCTATCTGAATCATGAACCACGCATCACAATTAGACATCTCGAAGAGCCCGTACACTGTCTCGCTATCAAAGAAGGACCGAAAAACAAGCCTTGGTTCTACGACATCAAGAAGTACCTGGAAAAACGGGAATATCCGGAAAGTGCCTTTGTCATTGACAAACGAATCCCGCGAAGGTTAGCTTCAAAATTCTTTCTGAGTAATGGGGTGCTATACAAAAGAAACTATAACATGGTACTACTCAGGTGTGTGGAGAAGCAAGAAGCGGATACACTTATGAGAGAAATCCACGAGGGTACTTTCGGGACTCATACAAATGGGCATGCAATGGCTAGAAAGATTCTGTGAGCAGGGAATTATTGGTTAACAATGGAAGTCGACTATTATCACTACACAAATACGTATCATAAGTGTCAGATCTACGCCGATAAGTTAAATGTTCCACCAACTCTTCTGAATGTCATGAGCTCCCCTTGGTCATTCTCAATATGGGGAATTGATATGATTGGCATGATCGAGCCGAAAGCATCCAACAAATACTGTTTTATACTAGTAGCCATCGACTACTTTACCAAATGGGTAGAAGCGGCATCCTACGCCAACGTGACAAGTCAAGTGGTTACAAGCTTCATTAAGCAGAATATCATATGCAGATACGGTGTCCCAAGCCGGATAATTACAGATAACAGGTCCAATTTAAATAACAAAATGATGAAGGAATTATACGATGACTTCAAAATCGAGCATCATAATTCCTCACCATACAAACCAAAGATGAATGGGGCCATCGAAGCAGCCAACAAAAATATCAAGAAAATCATCTAGAAGATGGTGAAGACGTGCAAAGATTGGTACAAAATGCTTCCCTTCGCTCTACATGGCTATCGCACTTCAGTACGCACATCAACAGGCGCAACTCCTTTCTCGCTGGTATATGGCATGGAGGTAGTACTTCAAGTTGAAATCGAGATACCATCACTTAGGGTTCTAATGGAAACAAAGTTGGAAGAAGAAGAATGGGTGCAGAGACGGCTCGATCAGCTTAACCTTATTGAAGAAAAACGATTGATAGCTCTGTGCCATAGTCAGTTACATCAGAAGAGGATGAAGAGAGCCTTCGACAAGAAAGCTTATCCTAGAATATTCAAAGAAGGGGATCTAGTGCTCAAGAAGATTCTGCTACCTCACCTCGATTCACGTGGTAAATGGACACCCAACTATGAAGGTCCATACGTAGTCAAAACAACATTCTCCGGAGGTGGTCTTATTCTCACAACAATGGATGGGGAATGTGCTACGGTGGGAAGAATTGACTGTTTTTGGAATGCTGGTTTGAGTTTTGAGTTTTGCGTTTTGTGTTTGCAAAATGTCGCAGTAAGCAAGAGTCGCCATCGACTTTTATTTTATCCAACAAGGAAAGGAAAAAAGCACAGAAAATTCCTTTTTCGAGATTTTCTAGGTACGGGGGGTAGATTATAGAAAGGGAAGGTATTAACACCCTTTCTATCCGCGGTTATCCACGGGCTCTTAGGTACTTGCTCATCATTTTCAAAATTGTTTTCTTTGTGTTTGTGTGATTCGAAAAGTTTTTGTTTTGACTTCGATTTAACTCTTGCTTCTGTCTTCAAGAGTGTAATGAAGTGTTTTTGAAAACTTTGTTTGAAAAGGAGTGTAAGTGTGAAAAAGTTTTGTTTTTTTAGATGAGCAAGTATCTAAGAGCTATCTACCTACTCGAAAAAGGAATCGTTCTATGCTAATTTCCTTTAGACAATGTTATCCCGCTATTAATGAGTAGGTAGCACCGTCGTTGGAGTTTGAGGGTCAATTCAAATGAGGGACTTACGATCACTAAAGCAATGTTAGGACGCTTTAGCGGTAACCCTAATGTCTTAGATCATTTGTTTGAGGCAACAATATCAGAGGCAACCATTTCGATGTGACTATGATCTTTTAAACAAGAGGACGACCTCTAAAACGACCTATACTTAATGACCGTGTACGAAGGCAACCAAGTGGGGTGTACCCTAGGAGTGTGCATGTGCGAATGTGTCGTTTTCAGTTATTTTTATCTTTGCACATGTTAAGGGTGATCTAATTTTATTTTAAGATTAAGCATTCATTCTTGTCATGCGAGCCCTATTATCAAACATCTAACAGTTGTATAGTTTGCGAAATTTAAATTGCAGAAATTAAGTTACAAGGCGTCGGGTATTTACATCGGCAAAAGCAACCCTTTGAAAATAAAATAAAGCGGTAAAATAAATAAAATTTCCTAATTATATATTACAAACCGAAAGCAGATACATCAATATGGATAAAAATAAATAAAGCGCGCGGAAAATTAAATCGAATGTGAATTAGGGTTTTGACCCTTTTAAAAGAAAATGTTTTATTTTGTCGTTTTTATTTAAGAAAAGAAATTAAGTCCTAATTTAAAAGCTAAATTAATTAATAAATGAATTAGTTAATGAAAAATAATTAATGACATATTTTTTGGAGTTTTTGATTATTTAAGAAAGAAATTAAAATAATTGAATGAATTAAAACCTAATGATTTCTAATTACTTTTATTTAATTAAAAATAAATTAAAGTTTCCTAGAATTAAAAACCTAATTAATTAATTAAAATTTATTAAATAAAAAATAAAATTCTTAATTAAAAAGTATTTTGGTGATTTTGATAAAAAAGGGAAATATGTGATTGGTTAGAAAATTAATTAAATAAAAATAAAGCAATTAAATTAAAAAAATAAAATATAAAGAAAAGGAGAGAATTGGGCCTTTTTGGAGGTGTGGAGAGCATTTTTGTTGGCCCAATAGCAGCTGATCCAATTGACTTTCTCTGATCCAGTGCTCACGTGTTGACTAGCACTTTGGTGGACCTTCAATATTTGACCTTCAGATCTGGCCCTTTGGCCATCTGGCGCTTAGATTGGTGAGGGAGTATGGTGTGAATCTGGCCTATGCGTGCACTTGATCTCCTGAAAAATATTGGAAAAATGCAAATTGTTGGAGGCAGGGATCGAACCCTTGACCTCCAGCCTTTTGGTCTTTGAACGCCTATGTGGCCACCACTAGGCCAAGTTGTTGCTTTTGTTATTATAACGCAAATGAAACATAATATATGAAAACAAATCAAATGCCAGAAAAAATAAAAAAAAGCACGTAATATATTGAATGGGCAAATGGACGGATGACACCTCATCGTCCCTGTCCTCCCAGCACTGTAACTTTACCTGCAGATTTCTATCCGCAGCTAAAAACGCAGCCTCGTTCCAAAATCTTCCTCAGGCTATGAAAATGATTTCTAAAGACATGGTTGAGTTCGTCTCAAACCACTGATCGCAACCATGACCAATATGATGGCCAATTTTACCTGAAACAGAAAACTCCAAAAACAAAAGACGAAACCCTAATAATGGTGGGTCTCGTTACAGGTCACGAAAACGCAATTGAATTATACCAAATGCTTGCAAATGGTTTATAGATTCAGAATATGTTGTCAATTCATATCAACCATGCTTAAATTGAGAAACACGAAATCAAGAACAGGGCCATGTTACGAAGGACTTACAGCGTGTATGAGGGCCTGAGAATGCCTGGTTTGGATTGGGTTAGCTTGTGAGAATTGCCAGGAAGCGATTGGGATACGTCTCAAGTCTTGAAAATGTCTCTAACCTTGATTTCAAAGTCACACTTTTTGTGTTTTTTGCAAACTTTTTTCTGCCTCCACCAATGATTTTCGACCCTTATTCTCGTGCCTCTTGCTTGCTTATGTAATGTGCATTGTATTAGGGTAACAAACTTTGTCCAAATCTTGTCATATCAATGCTCTTGAATTTGATTTGATTCTTCCATTAAAATTTCCAAACTTGGCCTAAATCCAATCTACTTGTGCATAATGCCCTTGATATGAATTTGATTGCAATGCTAGTTGTATTTGGAGCCTAAAACAACCAGAAAATCATTTGTTATCAATGCCTTAGATTTTATGTGATTTTATTTGATTTAAAATGAATTAATTCAAATAAAAATCAAATTAAATAATAAAAATGAGATATGGACAAATGGACAAGGCTAGATCATGTGGGCAACAATGCAAACTCAAATCAAGTGAAAAAGAATGGGCCGATTTGGCAAAATTTGAAGTTTTGGGAATAATTGACTTTGGGCAATTTTGCAAAAAAGTCCAACTTCAACAATGCATAACTTCTTCAATTTTTATCTTTTGGAGGTGTTATTGGACTTTTTAGAAAGCTTTAGATGTCCTCTAACCAACCCTTTAGGTATCATCTCATTTTGATATTCCATTCTCAAGTTAGAAGCTTTGACAAAAAAGGTGTTTTTGTTGACTTTCCAAAATGACCTATTATGTCAAAATTCATAACTTCCTGTGAGTGCATTTTTTGATCTTGGAGTATGAATATGGATTGTAGGTAATTGCATCCTCTTCAAAATGAGATTTGGATGGGTCATTTCTCATAAATTATGAGAAAGTTATGCTTGGTCAAAGTTAAGTTGACTTTTCCTACAAAACCCTAATTTAGCAACTTTTGAATCTTGATGAATTTTGAGCAATCCTTGATGAATCATGATCAAACCTTGATCAAATGATGAAATATCCTTCAAAATGAGAATTTTGACAAAAAATCTTGAAGTTTGACTGTATATAGGTCACAGTTGACTTTTGCCCTAGCACAATCGATTTTTGGACCTTTGAGCAATTGACTGAGCAAACTTCCTCTGCAAGGCTTGAAATTTGACATGGATAATCTTGAGAAAATATTAGGACATTGGTGAGAACTTGGGATCACTTGGACTCAAGGATCTTGATGCAACAAAAAACCCTAATTTGAGTAGACTACCTTATGAGATAGCTTGTCTGGTCAATTATTGAGCAACCTTGGGCAACTTGGAGATTTTTCTTGCAATGTTTTGAGAAATATGGGAGGGGAAATTTTGGGGTACAACAGCTTCCCCTGTTCAATCTTCTTAAACATTAGGATGTAGATTGGCTTTCATGCCTTTCGTGATCCGAAGGTGGAAGATGATTGAATACTAGAGTGCCTAGAAATTTGCATCGCATGAAGTGGTAACCGTCTTGTGATGTCGGGAATGGGCTTACAAATGCCATTTGGAAGAGTGTCGGTCGCATAAGAGATTCCTTAGCGAGAGCTTGCATACCTTCTATTGAGGAATATTTCGTTGGGGAAGTTTGATTTTGTTTTTGTTTTTGTTTTGTTGAGATTTAGGAACTTGCATGTAATTCAACTGAGGTGTCGAGATTTAGGAACTTGCCCATAATTCAACTGGGGTGTTGAGATTTAGGAACTTGCCCATAATTCAACTGAGGGGGAAACATCTTCGTCGATATTTAAGAACTCACCCGTAATTCAACTGAGAAAACTTCTCTGCTGAGATTTAGGAACTTGTCTGTAATTCAACGGAGGAAAACTTTATCGAGATTTAGGACCTTGTCTGTACTTCAACTGAGAAAATATCTTTGCTGAGTTTTAAGAACTTGTCAGTAATTCGACTTGGGGAAACATCTTCGTCTAGATTTAAGAACTTGCTTGTAATTCAACTGAGAAAACTCTGTTGAGATTTAGGAACTCGTCTGTAATTCGACAGAGGAACTTTGCCGAGATTTAGGACCTTGTCTGTACTTCAACTGAGAGAACATCTCTGCTGAGTTTTAAGAACTTGTCAGTAATTCGACTGGAGGGAAACATCTTCATCGAGATTTAAGAACTCGCTCGTAATTCAACTGAGAAAACCCTGCTGAGATTTAGGAACTTGTCTGTAATTCAACGGAGGAACACTTTGTGTCGAGATTTAGGAACTCGTCTGTACTTCAACTGAGAAAACATCTCTGCCGAGTTTTAAGAACTCGTCCGTAATTCAACTGGGGAAACATCTTCGTCGAGATTTAAGAACTTGCCCGTAATTCAACTGAGAAAACTTCTCTGCTGAGATTTAGGAACCCGTGTGTAATTCGCCGGAGGAACTCTTTTTTGTCTAGATTTAGGAACTCGTCTGTACTTCAACTGAGAAAACATCTCTAATGAGTTTTAAGAACCCGTCTGTAATTCAACTGGGGAAACATCTTCGTCGAGATTTAAGAACTTGCCCGTAATTCAACTGAGAAAACTTCTCTGCTGAGATTTAGGAACCTGTCGTAATTCAACGGAGGAACTTTGTCGAGATTTAGGACCTTGTCTTTACTTCAACTGAGAAAACATCCCTGCTGAGTTTTAAGAACTTGTCAGTAATTCGACTTGAGGGAAACATCTTCATCGAGATTTAAGAACTCACCCGTAATTCAACTGAGAAAACTTCTCTGTTGAGATTTAGGAACCTGCCTGTAATTCAACGGAGGAACAACTTCATAGCTTTGAATTTTATGAGAATTTAACCGCATCCTTCCTGAAAGGTAAAGGTTAGCTGTATGTAATGCATGATATGTATCAAGCAATGATGTTCTCAAAATAAACGAGATTGTGTTGTATGATGAGTATATGCATGTGTCATAATGTATGGAAATGTAATGTTTTAGCTGGGGAAAATAGATCCCGGATAGTTGCTGGAGAAAAGAGTTGAATTCTTCGTTTCCGCTGGGGATAGCGAATGAAGATGATTGTGAGAATAAACCTGCAGGAGAGGATAACTTCGCTGGGGGAATAAACTGATGAGGAGATTACTTTGTGGGGAAGAGATGCTCTATAGAGGATTCCACTGATAAATTCTGCTGGGGATGAAATTACCGTTGCTGGTAATACTGAATCCTGTTGGGGATTTGAATTTCTGTTTGTGAAAGGAATGAACTACGCTGGGGGATGATTTTCCAATAGCGACCTTACTGGGGATAAACTTTTAGGCTCTACTGGGGACAATCTGCCAGAGTCTACTGGGGATGATTCTCTACACTCCGCTGGGGATGCTTTTTCAGACTGCGCTGGGGAAACTTTCCAAACTCCACTGGGGATATTTTATACTCCACCGGGGGTGATAAGACTTTTCGGTACTGATGATAGATAAACTCTGCTTGGGGAGAATATTACCGATTCATTCACAGTTATGAGTCTTACCTGGGGAGAGCTAACATTACTGCCTTCTCCTACTCTGCGGGGAGTGGAAGTATTTCAACCATGTTCTTCAGCTAAATTTACCTTGTACCTGGTGGACATAGCAACTGTACAGTTTGGACAATTCTTGTTTGCCCCTGTTTTTGATATTACAAGTAATGGTCTTTTGTTTCACATGTAAATATTCATGATCCCTAATTTTTGCCTGGACCTCCCTTTCGGGTTTTCAGTCCACCGGGATACCCTTTTTTGCCCAAGCCGCCTTTTTAGGTTTTCGACTTGCCGGGTGTACAGTTTTTTATTTTATTTTCATCCCTTATTTTTTCCCGAACCCTTTTGGTTCGCCGGGAAACCCTTATTTTTGCCTAGGTCAGTCAACCCAGCGGGTCTTTGATTATGCGTAGTATTTTTTCACTATGTCTGCATTGACGGGGTGAGGAAGGTCGTCACCAACCATGGTGGTTAGAATCATAGCTCCTCCTGAGAAAATATTCTTAACCACAAATGGCCCTTCGTACGTGGGGGTCCATTTGCCCCTGGGATCACCTTGAGGTAAGATAATGCGCTTGATTACCAGATCCCCAACTTGATACTCTTGTCGTTTGACTTTCTTGTTAAATGCCTTGATCATCTGTTTTTGGTACGTTTGACCATGACAAATAGCAGTAAGTCTCTTCTCGTCGATTAAATTCAGTTGATCAAGCCGGGTCTGAATCCAGTCATCTTCGCTCAAACCTGCATCCTTCATAATCCAAAGAGAGGGTATCTGAACTTCAATGGGAAAGACGACTTCCATGCCATAAACCAAGGAATAGGGTGTTGCCCCTGTTGACATCCGTGTTGAGGTACGGTACCCATGAAGAGCAAATGGTAACATCTCGTGCCAGTCTTTGTATGTCACTGTCATCTTCTGCACAATCTTCTTAATGTTCTTATTAGCCGCTTCTACAGCCCCATTCATCTTCGGCCGGTAGGGAGAAGAGTTATGATGTTGTATCTTGAATTGCTTGCAGAGCTCGGTGATCATCTTATTATTGAGATTTGTACCATTGTCCGTAATGATCCTCTCTAGTACACCATACCGACAGATCAGGTTATGCCGAATAAACTGTGCCACGACGTTTTTGGTTATTGTAGCAAAGGAAGCTGCTTCAACCCATTTTGTAAAGTAATCAATAGCTATCGGGATGAAACGATGCCCGTTAGATGCCGTAGGTCTGATCTCGCCGATCATATCGATACCCTACATTGCAAAAGGCCATGTAGCCGTCAAGACGTTTAGAGGTATTGGAGGTATGTGCACCTTATCAACATAGACTTGGCACTTGTGACAGGTCCGAGAATGCTGATAACAGTTGGCTTCCATTGTGAACCAATAATATCCTGCCCGAAGGATTTTCTTTGCCATGGTATGTCCACTGGAATGAGTTCCAAAAGTACCTTCATGTAACTCTATCATGATCCTTTCTGCTTCGTTCTTATCCACACATCGCAGTAAGGTTGAATCATGGTTACACTTGTAAAGAATACCATTGCTGATGAAGAACTTTGCCGCGAACCTCCTCAGAAACTTCTTATCATTAACAGATGCACCCTCAGGGTATTCCTGAGCCTCAAGATACCTCTTCACCTCATGAAACCCGGGTTTATCTGTTGCATCTTCAGTCTCAATATCACAGCAATATGCAGGTTCATCTAACCTTTCAATGGTAATCCGGGGAGCTTCGTTGTCCCAATTGACTTTGAACATAGAAGACATCGTAGCTAGCGCGTCCGCTAACTGATTCTCCTCTATATGGAAGTGTTCAAAATTTATCTCCTTGAAATATGGAAGCAACGTCAACACATACTCCTTGTAAGGAATAAGATTTGGGTGTTTCGTATCCTACTCGCCTTTGATCTGACTGATCACGAGAGCGGAATCTCCTAAAACACTTAGAAACTTAATCCTTAGGTCAATAGCTGCTCGAAGACCCATGATGCACGCTTCATACTCCACCATGTTGTTGGTGTAGTTGAAACATAATCGGGCATTGAACGGAGTATGAGAGCCTTCAAGAGATATGATCACGGCACCAATGCCATTACCCAAAGCGTTTGAAGCTCCATCAAAGTACATAGACCATCAGGATCCTTCCTCAGGTCCTTCATCCGGTCCAGGTGTCTCACAGTCAGTTATTATCATGATATTCTCATTCGGGAATTCGAAGTTCATAGATTGGTAATCGTCCACTGCCTGATGTGCCAAATGATCTGCCAACACACTTCCCTTGATTGCTTTTTGGGTTGTATATTGGATGTCATACTCAATTAAGATCATTTGCCATCTTGCTATTCTTCCAGACAAGGCAGGCTTCTCGAAGATATACTTGATTGAATCCATCTTTGATATCAATAGAGTAGTGTGAGTCAGCATATACTGTCTCATCCGGCGAGCAGCCCATGCCAAAGCGCAACAAGTTTTCTCAAGCAACGAGTATCGGGTCTCGCTGTCGGTAAACTTTTTGCTAAGGTAATAAATAGCATGCTCTTTTCGGCCATACTCGTCATGCTTCCCCAACACACACCCCATTGAGTTGTCGAGTACTGTCAAGTATAAGATCAGAGGTCTCCCTTCAACTGGCGGCATCAGAATGGGTGGCTCTTGGAGATATTCTTTAATCCTTTCGAAAGCAGTCTGACATTCATCGTTCCATCTTACCACTTGATCTTTCTTCAGTAACTTGAAGATTGGCTCACAAGTAGCAGTCAGGTACGAGATGAATCGGGCAATGTAGTTCAGACGTCCCAGAAAGCCTCTGACTTCTTTTTCGGTTCGGGGAGCTGGCATTTCCTGTATAGCCTTCACCTTTGCAGGATCCACTTGAATACCTTTATCACTTACGACGAAACCTAGCAGCTTACCAGATCTCACCCCGAAGGTGCACTTGTTCGGGTTTAACCTCAGCTTGTACAACTTTAACCTGTTAAATAGCTTCTGAAGATGGTCCAAATGTTCTTCCTCAGTCTGGGATCTTGTAATCATGTCATCGACGTATACCTCAATCTCATGGTGGATCATGTCGTGGAATAAAGCGACCATGGCACGCTGATACGTTGCCCCAGCATTCTTCAATCCGAAAGGCATGACCTTGTAACAAAAGGTACCCCATTGGTTAACAAAGGTTGTCTTCTCCATATCTTCGGGAGCCATCTTAATCTGATTATAACCGGAGAAACCACCCATAAAGGAGAAAACCTTATGCTGCGCGGTGTTGTCAACCAGAACATCGATATGAGGTAGAGGGAAGTCATCCTTGGGGCTTGCCCCGTTTAGATCCTTATAGTCAACATACATCCGAACCTTACCATCCTTCTTCGGCACTGGAACCACGTTGGCAACCCACTACGGGTAAGAAGTAACTGCTAGAAAACCGGCATTAAACTGTTTCATAACTTCGGCCTTGATTTTCTCAGACATCTCTGGGCGCATTCGGCGGACCTTCTGTTTTACTGGAGGACAGTCTTCCTTGGTAGGCAATCAGTGAACCACGATATCAGTATCCAACTCGGGCATATCTTCATAAGACCAGGCAAAGATCTCAACATAGTCACGCATCATCTGAATCAGTCGTTGCTTAACACTAGGCTCCAGATTCGCACCGATCTTGACCTCTTTCTTGTCTACCTATGTACCCATATTTACTAATTCCACTGGCTCTTCATGCGGCTGTATGACCCTCTCTTCCTGAAGTAACAGTCTAGCAAGTTCACCGGGCACCTCGCAATCATCTTCACCTTCGTCTTCGGCTAAGTTGATCGGACATTCGAAGTCATAACTGGCAGTAGCAGAGTCGTTATCAGTGGGATCCAGAGTGGATTCAGACCTGTATATGTGAGTGTGTGTAAAATAGCTGTTTTGCAAGATAAAAAAGAAAAATAAGGAGCGCAAATTTTGAAATGCAAGAAAACGTCCAATGCTTTTATTAATGATATATGGAAATGACACACATAAGGCCCTCACAAACAAAGCCACGGTGTCTCGGGTAAGGCACCGGGCTGTAAAGTTTTAAAAATTATCTGTTACAAATTCAAAACAAAAGTATCATTACTGGGTAATAAAAGAAATTGGGACGAAGTCCTTTTCTATCCAGTTGCTTAGTCCGCCATCAGTAGTCGGATAGATCCAACTGTCGAACTCAGATTCTTCAACATCGTCTTCAATGGCATTTACTCCTGAATTGCTGATAAACAGGGGAAGTCCTCCGATCCGTGCACGCCGAACAACCCTTTGAGCTTCTGTAGTGAAACCCAAACCAAACTTGTTAGTCTTATGTGCAAAATCAGGGAGTTGGCCCTAATTTGCACACCCACCTTTCTCATCAACAACCCGGGCATCCTTGAAGGAAGCCATCTTCATTGGAGGATCTTCAACGACAATTTCAGTTGATGCCATCATCTGGGGAACTTCTTCAAAATGTTGAAACGGGGTCTCGATGAACTCCCCATCCATCTCCACATACCAGAAAGAGTTGAGGTGGCTCACCATGTACTCCTCCTCTCCTCGTACCATAACAATTTTCCCCTTCACTGGGTATTTCAGCATCTGGTGAAGCGTAGAGGTGATTGCCCCAGCTTTATGGATCCACGGGCGACCCAGCAGACAAGAATAAGATGGCCGAATGTCCATCACATAGAATGTAGACGCGAAAATCTGAGAACCAACCTTAACCGGAATATCCACCTCTGTGTACCATTCTCTTGGACCCGTCAAAGGCCCTAACAACAATGTTACTTGGCTTCAGCTCTAACCCTTCACAATCCAACCGATCTAAAGCTTTTTTAGGAAAAACGTTCAACGAGGACCTAGTATCCATCGATACATGAGCTAGAGTAGTGCCTCTTCATTCAAGAGAGACATGCATGGCATCATTGTGATTCTTCCCCTTGGCAGTCAAATCAGCATCAGAGAAACCCAACCCATTATCTGCTGTCAGACTAGCCACATAATCTTTAAACTGATCAGCTGATGTCTCTTGCGGCACATGCGCAGTCTTCAGGAAAGCAATCAGATCCTTAGCATGGGCCTCTGAACGCAACAATAAGGACAACATAGAGATCTTCGATGGGGTTTGCCCCAGCTGTTCGACCATATTGTAGTCGCTTTTCTTGATGATCTTTAAAATTTCCTCTATCTCTTGTCTAGAGGCTTCAACAGTAATCTTCTTCGGTGCCTCAGTCCGGGCAGGCTCACCGGTGGTCCCTTTGCCCTGAGTGTCAGCTGACTCGGTGACAGGGGTAAGAATTGGAACTTGAGTAGGGATAGTAGAAGATGTACTAGCTGGCGTAATAACAACAGGCTTCCGAACAGTTGGCGGAGAGATCTCAGGGGAGAAAAGTCTTCCGTTGCGGGTGACTTTACTAGATCCAACGATATTGCTGACGTCAGTATCAGCCTCTTCAGCACTCAAGTCTTGTTTAACCCCGTGATAATACACGTCAGCCCCATAGTGCCATGGGAAAGTTTTATCTGATGTATAGGGGATAGGCCCAGGAACAGTAATGATCAAGGGAGCGATTCTCAGAACATATGTAATTCTAATAGGCTTTCTCGAGGAAGCCTTGGAAGAATTGTCGAAAATGGTGATTATAGCAACTTCTTCAATAGAAACCAAAGGAACAACAGTCTTCTCAAACATAATTTCTTTATTATCCATCAGGCGTTGGACACCTGACTTCAAAAGATAGCAACCAGTAGGTAGGAAGAAACACAGACGACAACCTTCGCCACAGCCTGGAAATAAACCGGCTAAAAGAAGGTTCTTCTTCACAGTCATCAATGGAGTAGCAATATCTTTCACATAAACCACAAACGAGTCTTCCTCTACAACATTCACTCTATTCTTAGGCATAGGAGCAGTCACAACATTAGGCCTTTCTGGCGCTTCGAACTCAATCTCTTTAGCATCAATTAAATCCTGTACCTTATTCTTCAGGACCCAACAATCATTCGTATCATGCTCGGGCTATCACAATAAAAAGCACAGCGAGCGTTTGGATTGTACAACGGTGATGTTGTATTGGGATTCTTCGGGGCCTCCTTCGGAATCACCAAGTTGGTCTTTAGCAACTGCGGCAGAATCTGAGACAGGGTCATATGGAGCTGAGTGAATTGTCTCCCGGCCCTTGACTGATTGTTGCACTGAGGAGCAACAACAAGTCTTAATATAACAACCGCATTGACTGCTTGGCGGTGTTCAGGTCTATTATGGCTCTTTGCGCTATAAACCGCACTTGACTCCTTCTTAAAAGGCTTCTTCTCGGTGCTGGACGAAGCACCCTTCTGTATTTTACCGCTCTTGATACCGGCTTCAATTCTTTCCCCGGTCATAATCAGCTCAGTAAACTCGGACGATGAACTTCCAATCAGATGGTTGAAATACGGACCAGACAAGGTCCCCAGAAACATATCTACTAACTCCCTGTCAGCCAGCGGGGGTTGTACTCTTCCAGCAAGGTCCCTCCATTTCTGAGCGTAGTCTTTGAAACCTTCGCTCGTACCCATAGACATACCCTAAAGTTGGGTACGCGTGGGAGCGAGGTCAGCATTGTATTGGTACTGCTTGTAAAAAGCAGCAGCAAGATCTTCCTAATTACGGATACTATCTCCTTCCAGCTGGTAAAACCATTCAAGTTGAGTCCCTGAAAGACTATCTTGAAAGAAATGGATCCAGAGGTTCTTGTCAGTGGTGTATGGCTGAATCTTTCTAACATAAGAACGGAGGTGTAGCTTTGGGCAGGAGACCCCGTCGTATTTAGCAAAGACTGGTGCTTTGAACTTGTGGGGAATCACCACCCCAGATGACAAACCCAAATCACCAAAGTCCAATCCAGGTACCTTCTGGATCTCCGTCGCACTTAATCGGTCTTCAAGCTGTTTATACCTATCCTCAGCCGGAGGATACTGGTCTTCGTCAAAGTCGGTCTCGTTGTCAGATACCACAGGGCTAGGAGCCCTCCTTTCTTCTTGGTTTTCTCCCCCTCCAGATGAGTGGGATAAATTGACTTCATCTTGCAAATTGTTTCCAAATCTGCGACCCATATTCAGTAGGACCATCTTTTTCTTCTTCTTCTTCTTATCCTTCAAGATAAGAGTCTTCAGATCTTGCTGACCCTTAGCCAAATTCATGAACATTTCCTGGAATTGAGTGTTTTGAGCTTGCAGAGCCTTGATAGCTTGATCAGTTGATGTTTCAGCAGACATGATGTGCTGAAATAAACAGCGAATAAGATAAGAGACCTGTAATGGGTACCTGTGATGAGGTGCATGGAATGAAATGAGTATGATATGATTTCAAAGACGTCGAGAGATTCAAATTCGTAAACCAAAATGAAACACACTTTATTAGATAACAAACTTGAAACAATGTTTGACAAATGCCTTTAAGGCGTTACAAAAAGAAATACTGAAAAGTAAATCAAAACTAGAAATAACAAAAGACATCAGCGCTCCCATGGTCGTTTCCCTTTGGTGCTGACATAGTCGTTGAGGATCTGCTTGTTCTCCATCTGCGTTGTAAGCTTTAGAATCTCCCGCTCTTGCTCGTGATACTTTTCTCTGTAAGTATCACGCTCTTCTCTTAGATGCATCCAAGACCTCTTTAATGCCCCAATGTCAGTAGGCATGTATGGATGGTGGATGGTAGGAGGAACCCCTTCTTCATCAACAACCTCAACAATCACAAGCAAGACAACTTCGTACGGCATTCCCAGCTTTTGAGCACGTATGTGAACCCATCGGAAATACGGTTCCATCGGAAGAGAGGTCTTCATCCCTAACTCATATGGATCAGACCGGTGCACCCTATCCCAAGCTCATATGAACCTGCGGCGATGCTCGTCACTATCCCCTTGGAAGTTAAAGACAATGCTTGGCATCAGCAACTCATGAGGTCCTTCCCTCCTAGCTCGCCCAAACTGTCGTAAGTCCAGACAAGGATTATAGGTGATCCCTCCTCGAATTCCAAGTAGTGCAACATTCGGGTATTCCCCACAACAATCAATAACGACCACTTCTTCCATGTCTTTAGTGCTCCAGATAATATCAGTATGAGCGAGAGACATAATTCTGTAGGCCCAACTCATGCCTTCCTTATTCTTCAAAACTGATTTGGGGAGGTGAGAAATAAACCACCTCGCCAACAATGGTGCACAACACATAAGGGTTCCCCGTTTCCGAGAAGTACGGGCATAAAGAGAGTGTAGAATGTCACCCAAGAGAGTGGGCACAAGATTACGGGACATGAAAATCTTCACCGCATTCACGTCGACGAAAGAATATGAGTTAGGAAACAACACCAAACCATATATGAGAAGAGCCAGAATGTCTTCAAATGCTTGAAAGTCTAGACTGTCCCAAAACTGACTAGCTCGATCAACCAAGAATTTGGCCAAGAAGCCCTTTTCCCCACTTCGAGTCTCCCCGTTAGACATTACTTCAGCCTTTGTCAGATGGAGGGCTGAAGCAATCTCTTCCGGCCTAAGGACTTTCTCCCAATCTGTAAATGGGGTCTGCTCTAAAATAGAGATACCAAGTAGATCAGAGAATTCCTCCAGAGTAGGGACTAACTGATAGTCCGGGAAAGTGAAGCAGTGGTATAGTGGATCAAAGAACTGGCACAAAACACTCATCATCTGTTCATCTAATCTGGAAGTGACCAAACTAAGGAGGTGCCCATGTCTTCTGACAAAAGAGGAAGCATCTGGAATATTTGCAACCAAATCTCTAAGCTGAGTAGGAATTTGTACAAAGCTGATCCGAATAGTGTTTCTACGCATGGGTGCCATGACCTACAAAACAGAACAAAGATGAATCCCCTCTGTCTTTGAAATAGGTTAGTCTTGATGCAAGATGTGTGCAATGTCATGATGCATGATGTTATGATAAGAAACACACCACAAGTATTCACAAATAGCAAACATGGTAAGGACAAACAAGTCACACAGATAGCCCTTAGATTTCAGGCTGGCATGGAGTTTAAGTATTACACTCTTTCAGTTTAGTTGGTTCAAACCTGTCCTAGTAATAGTAACCGGGTTCTAGAGGATCTCAATATCACTGACCACCCTCGATCGGTCATAATTCCAGTTTGACAACCTTTTCTTGCGGCCAGAATCATCGCGAGAGTTTGGTCTTAATGAGTGTAGCATACTGCTACTGTTCTATGGCCAAGTTGTTCAATTATAGGTTCTAAGGTCAGTTGGTGTTTAATGACCCCTTAGAATGTAATGAAGTGTTTTCGAAAACTTTGTTTGAAAAGGAGTGTAAGTGTGAAAAAGTTTTGTTTTTTTAGATGAACAAGTATCTAAGAGCTATCTACCTACTCGAAAAAGGAATCGTTCTATGCTAATTTCCTGTAGACAATGCTATCCCGCTATTAATGAGCAGGTAGCACCGTCGTTGGAGTTTGAGGGTCAATTCGAATGAGGGACTTACGATCACTAAAGCAATGTTAGGATGCTTTAGCGGTAACCCTAATGTCTTAGATCATTTGTCTGAGGCAACAATATCCGAGGCAACCATTTCGAGGTGACTATGATCTTTTAGACAAGAGGACGACCTCTAAAACGACCTATACTCAATGATCGTGTACGAAGGCAACCAAGTGGGGTGTACCCTAGGAGTGCGCATGTGCGAATGTGTCATTTTCAGTTATTTTTATCTTTGCACATGTTAAGGGTGATCTAATTTGATTTTAAGATTAAGCATTCATTCTTGTCATGCGATCCCTATTATCAAACATCTAACAGTTGTATAGTTTGCAAAATTTAAATTGCGGAAATTAAATTACAAGGCGTCGGGTATTTACATCGCCAAAAGCAACCCTTTGAAAATAAAATTAAGCGGTAAAATAAATAAAATTTCCTAATTATCTATTACAAACCGAGAGCAGATACATCAATATGGATAAAAATAAATAAAGCGCGCGGAAAATTAAATCGAATGTGAATTAGGGTTTTGACCCTTTTAAAAGAAAATGTTTTTTTTTGTTTTTATTTAAGAAAAGAAATTAAGTCCTAATTTAAAAGCTAAATTAATTAATAAATGAATTAGTTAATGAAAAATAATTAATGACATATTTTTTGGAGTTTTTGATTATTTAAAAAAGAAATTAAAATAATTGAATGAATTAAAACCTAATGATTTCTAATTACTTTTATTTAATTAAAAATAAATTAAAGTTTCCTAGAATTAAAAACCTAATTAATTAATTAAAATTTATTAAATAAAAAATAAAATTCTTAATTAAAAAGTATTTTGGTGATTTTGATAAAAAGGGAAATATGTGATTGGTTAGAAAATTAATTAAATAAAAATAAAGCAATTAAATTAAACAAATAAAATATAAAGAAAAGGAGAGAATTGGGCCTTTTTGGAGGTGTGGAGAGCATTTTTGTTGGCCCAATAGCAGCTGATACAATTGACTTTCTCTGATCCAGTGCTCACGCGTTGACTAGCACTTTGGCGGACCTTCAATATTTGACCACCAGATCTGGCCCTTTGGCCATCTGGCGCTTGGATTGGTGAGGGAGTATGGTGTGAATCTGGCCCATGCATGCACTTGATCTCCTGAAAAATATTGGAAAAATGCAAATTGCTGGAGGCAGGGATCGAACCCCTGACCTCCAGCCTTTTGGTCTTTGAACGCCTATGTGGCCACCACTAGGCCAAGTTGTATCTTTTGTTATTATAATGCAAATGAAACATAATATATGAAAACAAATCAAATGCCAGAAAAAATAAAAAAAAAGCGCGTAATATTTGAATGGGCAAATGGACGAATGACACCTCATCGTACCTGTCCTCCCAGCACTGTAACTTTACCTGTGGATTTCTATCCGCATCTAAAAACGTAGCTTCGTTCCAAAATCTTCCTCAGGCTATGAAAATGATTTCTAAAGACATGGTTGAGTTCCTCTCAAACCACTGATCGCAACCATGACCAATATGATGGCCAATTTTCCCTAAAACAGAAAACCCCAAAAACAAAAGACGAAACCCTAATAATGGTGGGTCTCGTTACAGGTCACGAAAACACAATTGAATGATACCAAATGCTTGCAAATGGTTTATAGATTCAGAATATGCTGTCAATTCATATCAACCATGCTTAAATTGAGAAACACGAAATCAAGAACAGGGTCATGTTACGAAGGACTTACAGCGCGTATGAGGGCCTGAGAATGCCTGGTTTGGATTGGGTTAGCTTGTGAGAATTGCCAGGAAGCGATTGGGATACGTCTCAAGTCTTGAAAATGTCTACAACCTTGATTTCAAAGTCACACTTTTTTGTGTTTTTTGCAAACTTTTTTCTGCCTCCACTAGTGATTTTCGACCCTTATTCTCGTGCCTCTTGCTTTCTTATGTAATGCGCATTGTATTAGGGTAACAAACTTTGTCCAAATCTTGCCCTATCAATGCTCTTGAATTTGATTTGATTCTTCCATTAAAACTTTCCAAACTTGGACTAAATCCAATCTCCTTGTGCATAATGCCCTTGATACGAATTTGATTGCAATGCTAGCTGTATTTGGAGCCTAAAACAACCAGAAAATCATTTGTTATCAATGCCTTAGATTTTATGTGATTTTATTTGATTTAAAATGAATTAATTCAAATAAAAATCAAATTAAATAATAAAAATGAGATATGGACACATGGCCAAGGCTAGAGCACGTGGGCAACAATTCAAACTCAAAACAAGTGAAAAAGAATGGGCCCATTTGGCAAAATTTGAATTTTTGGGGATAGTTGACTTTGGGCAATTTTGCAAAAAAGTCCAACTTCAACAATGCATAACTTCTTCAATTTTGAACCTTTGGAGGTGTTCTTGGACTTTTTAGAAAGCTTGAGATGTCCTCTAACCAACACTTTTTGTCTCATCTCATTTTTATATTCCATGCTCAAGTTATATAAGCTCTAACCAAAAATGTGTTTTTGTTGACTTTCCAAAATGACCTATAATGTCAAAATTCATAACTTCTTGTGAGTGCATTTTTTGATCTTTGAGTATGAAGATGGATTGTAGGGAAATGAATCCTTTTCAAAATGATATTTGGATGGGTCATTTCTAATAAAGTATGAGAAAGTTATGCTTGGTCAAAGTTGAGTTGACTTTTCCTACAAAACCCTAATTTAGCAACTTTTGAATCTTGATGAATTTTGAGCAATCCTTGATGAATCATGATCAACCCTTGATCAAATGATGATATATCCTTCAAAATGATAATGTTGACAAAAAATCTTGAAGTTTGACTGTATATAGGTCACAGTTGACTTTTGCCCTAACACAGTCGATTTTTGGACCTTTGAGCAATTGACTGAGCAAACTTCCTCTGCAAGGCTTGAAATTTGACATGGATGATCTTGAGAAAATATTAGAACATTGGTGAGCACTTGGGATAACTTGGACTCAAGTATTTTGATGCAACACAAAACCCTAATTTGAGTAGACTGCCTTAGGAGATAACTTGTCTGGTCAATTATTGAGCAACCTTGGAGATTTTTTTTGCAATGTTTTGAGAAATATGGGAGGAAAAAATTTGGGGTACAACAGGGAAGAACTACCACATCCGGTAAATTCAGACGCAGTTAAAAAATACTATGTATAAAAAGCTCGCTAAGCTCGAACCTCAAACAGGCGACTTAGGCAAAAAGGAGTGTCCCGGTGGATCGAAAACCCTAAAGGGCAATCCAGGCAAAAATTAGGGGCATATAACAAAAATTTATCCCGGTGGATTGAAAACCTGAAAGGGCAATCCAGGCAAAAATTAGGGATCATACAAAAGGAAATAAAGAACAAAAAACTGCGATCTAAGAACGGCGGCTACGAACCACGAGGGGAGAGATAGATCCAAATCATACGACTCAGAAGCAAAGGAGATAAGGGCTATTAAAAAGATATTGGGAAACAACAGTAGCAATTATCATTTTTCATTGCCATTTACAGTTTTAAAAAACTTTATGTAATTACCTCTTTCTAGGAATTGCATCTTGTATCCTCGCCTATTCAGAGGCATATCAATAAAACATTTGCTTTCTTTGCATCTTTCAAATTGCATTTTTTCTTTCCTCAGTCTTGTTTACGAAATACTATGATTATTGCTTGTGAATATTGTCATGTGATCATTTTGGGGAAATTAACAAAATAAAAGCATTTGACAAAACATCGAAAAAGCATTTTGGTTTAAAATATCGAAAGAAAATCCACGTCTACGTCCACGCACATGTCTACTTTTGCGTCTACAATAAAAATTATATACACGTGTCCATGTCTATGCCTGTGCTCACAACATAAAAACCTATGCATATGCCAATACATATGTCTACGTCCACACTTACAATACAGAAAATCAATGTTCCAAATTTTGCTAACATAGTTCATTACGTTCAAATTCAACAAAGTTGCGACGACACAAAGGGAATTGGTAACTCTAAGCCAATGGTTTAAAGGAGAGAATGCCAGAAATAGTCTTCATAACATACAAAACATACACGCATTTTGCATACATCTTCATACATATATTTTGCATATCTAAAGCACACATACACTATACATGCATCTAAACATTCAAATATGCATCATACACATGTAGCACACACCAAACAAACAATCTCACCCTCGATTTAGCTATCTAAGGGTCAACCAACAAAACACTTCCCATGCGATTCAACCCATCACCTAAAGTAGTCTATTACCTAAGTCTCCATGAAGTAATGAATGAAGCTCGATACATTGCCTCTAAGCCTCAATGTATTATTCTATCTCGCTATGTTTCCTCTAAACCTCAACGTATTCGCAAAATTTCGTACATTTCCTCTAAGCATCAATGTACTTTCCTAAACTCACTACGTTGCCTCTAAGCCTCAATGTACTTTCCTAAACTCACTGTTGCCTCTAAGCATCAACGTAATTGTAAAAACTCCGTACATTGCCTCTAAGCCTCAATGTACTCTCAAAAATCACTACGTTGCCTCTTAGCCTCAACGTATTCGCAAAATTCTGTACATTGCCTCTAAGCCTTAATATGCTTTCCAAAACTCACTACGTTGCCTCTAAACCTCAACGTATTCTCAAAACTCTGTACATTGCCTCTAAGCCTCAATGTACTCTCAAAAATCACTATGTTGCCTCTAAGCCTCAACGTATTCGCAAAATTTTGTACATTGCCTCTAAGCCTCAATGTACTTTCCAAAACTCACTATGTTGCCTCTAAGCCTCAACGTATTTTCAAAACTCTGTACATTGCCTCTAAGCCTTAATGTACTCTCAAAAATCACTACGTTGCCTCTAAGCCTCAACGTATTTGCTAAATTTCATACATTGCCTCTAAGCCTTAATGTACTTTCCTAAACTCACTACGTTGCCTCTAAGCCTAAACGTATTTGCAAAAAACTCCGTACATTTCCTCTAAGCCTCAATGTACTCTCAAAACTCACTATGTTGCCTCTAAGCCTCAACGTATTCGCAAAAATATGTACATTGCCTCTAAGCCTCAATGTACTTTCCAAAACTCACTACGTTGCCTCTAAGCCTCAACGTATTCGCAAAACTCCGTACATTACCTCTAAGCCTCAATGTACTCTAAAAAATCACTACGCTGCCTCTAAGCCTCAACGTATTCGCAAAATTCCGTACATTGCCTCTAAGCCTCAATGTACTTTCCAAAACTCATTATGTTGCCTCTAAGCCTCAACGTATTCGCAAAACTTTGTACATTGCCTCTAAGCCTCAATGTACTCTCAAAAATCACTACGTTGCCTCTAAGCCTCAACGTATTCGCGAAAGTCCGTACATTGCCTCTAAGTTTTAATGTACTTTCCAAAACTCACTACGTTGCCTCTAAGCCTCAACGTATTCTCAAAAACTTCGTACATTGCCTCTAAACCTCAATGTAATTTCCAAAACTCACTACTTTCCCTCTAAGCCTCAACGTATTCACAAAATTTTGTACATTGCCTCTAAGCCTCAATGTACTTTCCAAAACTCACTACGTTGCCTCTAAGCCTTAACGCATTCGCAAAAATTCTGTACTTTTCCTCTAAGCCTCAATGTACTTTCCAAAACTCACTATGTTGCCTCTAAGCCTTAACGTATTTGCAAAATTCCATACATTTGCCTCTAAGCCTCAATGTACTCTCACAACCTACTACTGTAAACCCTGGTGAACGATATTTCATCAGCTTCGCTTATTTTCTCAAGACTCGTGAGGGTGTGCTATATCAGCATAACCTTATTAGTGGATCGGAATTTTTTTGGGTATTCCAAGTATTCAATGAAATCCAAATCAAAATGCGCTAGACCTGCATTTTCTTGCGTTATTCGATGGGAAGATAATTGAATAGGGGCAGCTGTCATATCCCAAATTTGTCCTACCTCAGCGATCCTTTTTTTAGAATTATTTAATTAAAGATTATACAACAATATCTGATGGAATATCTTTATTCAAGATCAAGGAGGTGATTTAGTTGTTATTTAAAAAAGAGGGGTGAAAATTAAATCTGGGAGTATGCAAAAGAGAGGGGAAGAATTAACGCTAGGCCCAATTGAAATTAAAGGATAAGTTCTAACTGCAAACGAAGAAGTGCTAGGCTGTATGGATTAAACGTTGACCCAACAGAACTTCTGAAACAAATCCCAAAAGTTCTTCTTTACATAAACAAACGCAAAAACTGTACATATCAGAGCCAGAATCACACATAAGTTAGTACCGATACAGAACTGGAATGTCAGATCTTCTAGCAGAGTCAAACTGTAAGCAAGGGCAGAATCAGATTATCTTCCACCGCCCAAGCTCAAAGTTTCAAAGGCTAAGCAACCCAAGCCCAAATTTGTTGGACGTGCACTGTATCAATTTCAATCAAATCTTCCACAAAGAATCAATTCCAATCAAATCTTTTTAATTCTATCCTCAATCTTTGCTCTAGCCATAGTCCAAGTCCAAAAATTGAACATTATAAATAGAGGAACAAATTAGAAAATGGGGGGGAGAAAAAGAAGAAAGAAAAGGAAATAATACATAGAGAGAGAGAGGAATTTGCATAGAAAAGCAATACAATAACGCTTGAAGAAAGAGCAAGGAGAGTAGAATTTCTGGAAAACCCATAAGAAGAACACGCAGAAGAGTAACCGAGGTTTCAATAACTGGAACCCTAGTTTCAATCACCTTCGCTCCACCTTCCATCGTTGCCGTCACCAGAATCTGTAGAAGAAGAAGGAAAGGACAGCAAAACATGCACCCGAATCAGAAGCAAAAGCGCCAAAGGGGTAACAAATTTTAGTTTGCTTATTTACTGTTTTCATGTTGGGTTTAAGATGAATAGGGTCAGAAGAACATAGGCAGGGCTGAAACTATAGAACAAACCTGTAGATAGTTTTATAATCTGATTGCATATGTTCATGCTAATTTCTTACGTTCATATATAGTTCCCCTTTTATAAGTTTTGACTGGGCTTAACTCAGGTTTTAGATTTTCCCCCCTGTGCAGAATCAGCCTTAGGCTTACACATTTTCACAGCACCTAATATGTCTGCCCTTTTCCAGAAATTCTGATTAGTGGGCTTAGCCCAGAAGTTAACACCCCTATTTTCTGACTTTACTAACTAGCTTGCAGCGTAGCTTTTCATAAGTTCTGCGACTGGGCCAAAACCCAGTCAATTTCCCTGCATCCCATGCAGAACTTTGTCCCTTTCAGAACATCCCTTTTCCAGAATTTGCGCTAGGGCTTAACGACCAACAATGCAACCCCCTGATCATAAATTTTATTTCTTTTTCCTTTATTTTTCTATTTTGTAATTATTATACTATTATTATTAATTTTTATTGTGAATATTAATATTATTTATGATATCATTTAAATTATTTTTACATCAAAAATTGCATATTATTTTCTATATTATTTGCATTAAATATTTTTTATATCATACATTAATAAGAATTTTTGCAATTAATATCTATAAAAAACACTCAACAAACCTCAAACCTTTGTTCGCAATCAAATAATCTAAACAACTCTTTTTTGCAAAGAGTTTCAAGCAGATTTTGACTTACTGCACATTTAGCCAAAATCTCCGCAATCACTACTCTCAGCCAAATTGTGAGGTGATTCAAAGTAAGTTTGCAACCCTTAAAAAACACAAACCCATACGAACTACAAATTGGGACTCTAATTCATCACAAGAGGATACATAGGCATACGATCAAAAATCGTGGCGAGTTCCCCTAATTAAAATTCAAACCCCTTTTTCTCCTATAAAAAAAATTTAAACCCTTCCTCCTAATTAAAATTTAAAACCCTGTTTAACCTGAAACCTAAACCTAAAACCTAGTATCCTTATGAACAAGGTAGATGAAAGGTGCCTAACACCTTCCTTTCGTCTAATGAAGTCCGAAACCTAGAATCCCTGTTTGCAAATTAGGGTTTCCTATTAGATGCCCTTCCCTAGGATAAAAACTAATAGTGGCGACTCTGATTTAAAAACCAGTTGCTACACATATGCCGATAATGAGGAACCATAAGACTGAATTACATGAGATGCCTGCGCCTATAAGAAATCGTGAGGCCACTCACTAATGGTAATCTAAATATGGGCAAAGTTTCCTCCTGTGATATGAGTTACTACTCCTTGATCATTTATACTTCCCCAAACATCTGACTGCATTTCCCAACTGAAATGGAATATTACTACAGAAATTGCATTGTACATCCAAAATAATCCTAGGAAGACATGATCCTAAGCGGATACTTGGCATGTCCCCCCTCTTCCATGGCCATCAAAAGGGAACCAAAAACCGAGATTTGCTTTATCTGGTATCAATCGTGAGCTTCGAGTAAATAGAACACCTTTTAGGAGTATCAATATCGTCACATGAATTGTAAATGCATGAATATGATGTACCAAAAAATCTACAGTTCCAAATGGAATAGGTAACAAAGCTACTTTTTCGTCCACTGCCACTAAATCACCACCGCCCCAATTTAAACTGGTGCTCGTTGTTGCACCAGGGGTTGTTGTGTCAGGTGCTAAAGCATGATTATTTTGTATCCATTGAGCAAAGACAGGTTGTAATTGTATAGCGGTATTTGAAAACATATCTTGAGGGCGCCCTAAAGAACTCATGGTATCATTATGAATATACAACCAAAAATTGTGAAAGCCTAAAAATATGCACACCTAGTTGAGATGTGATATGATTGCATCACGATGTCTAAGAACACAATCTAATAGGTTAATCCTGATTAATGCAGCTTCAATATGCTTTAATTTTAGTATAGTATTAAGCAAAAGGTTATACCTATCTATACCTATGTATCAAGTTAGGTTAATCCTACTCCACTAGTACCAATAGGCGGTATGGGGGAAGAATCACTATGCTAGGGAGTAAACAATAGGAGAAACTTTGTAAAAAAAATCCTTCCTTTCTTATCAGGATCGAGACTAACTAGAATGGTTGGGACAATAAACATTAATCTCGTTCGTATTTTGGATACCCATATAACCATCGAAGACTGTTGAAGTGACTAATTCCTAGAAATTAAGCGACGTTGAGGACAAATAAATTGTTGAAGTTACTATATTATCCAGTAATAACTTACTAAATGTTAATAAAATATCCTTTACAGAAAGGTTGGCTAGAGATTTCGTGTAAAAACACTAGTCTCGCTCAGTTGATAATGAGAATATTGCAATCTTTTTTTATTGGATTCCATGGATGTTTATCATTATCCACATAAAGGAGGAGCTGTATGAGATGAAAATCTCACGTCCGGTTCTGGAATGGAGATTCTTTAAATCGAATGACGAATGTAATAGATGTCGGCTCAATCTGAAGGAAATTATGCAGAAGCTTTACAGAATTATTATGAGGCTATGTGTTGTACCCCAAAATTTGCCCTCTCATTTTTCTCAAGAAATCACCCTGGATCCTCAGGAAGTTTGTTCCATCAAGAAATTCAAAAGTCAAATTTACTATGGAAAAGCCTAATTTCTAAATACTTGGGATTTTTCTAAGTATTTAAGAAAAAATGACACTTTAGAACTTCTGAACCAACCTCCAGGCAGGAGCAGACAGAAGATGCAAACTTAGCTCAACACATAACATTCAGTCAAAATGTAGCTCTTCAGCATCTACGCCAGCTCAGTCAGAAGTTTCCAGAAGATTATAAAACGTGATGAAAAAATCTGAATGCTCCTTCAGAACATGCTGTAATCATAAGGTAAGAGGGTCAAAAGATTGGGTGCTACACTGAATCAGAATCTCTAAGTTCAGAGTTCTCATAGGCAAATCAAAGAAAGTTACTGGAAAGCCTGGAGATCCCTCAGAACTTGCTGAGATAACAGAATGCTAAGGTCGGAACTTGGGTGCATTGTTCTAGACTATGTTGAAATGGAACTACTGGCTTAGACTTAGGCAATGATGCAAAATCCCCCATTACAAGATTTTTGATTTTGACAAATCTCATCACCATTTAATGCTCATTAATACTCACAACCACTTTTGAGTCTTTGTCCAAAGGATCTCTCTCACGTGTAGGGTAGAAATACTTTTGTGCAGATTTAGGTATGGGTCCATGCGCTACTTTTCGCTTATGGGTGTCACTTTTCCTTAATCCTTGCTTACTAACCCAGCCTAGGCTAAAAGTTGTCAATCATCACAACCCTTTTTGAAATTTCTTCAAGAGTAAGTCAGCGTCTAGTGCATGATATTGGTGCCACTTGACATTTTAAAACCCACAAAGCTTTGCCTATAAATAGAACACCATTGGTCACTGAGAAAAGGTCCAGAAAAAATTGCTAAAGAGAGACAGAAAGTTTGAACAAGAAAAAAAAAACCTTGAATCTCTGCCCAAAATTCCTAGAGTTTCAAAAACTATAAACACAACATACAAACCATTAACTTTGGATCCTTTGCTTTCAAACTCCATTTGTTCTAAAAATATTTCTTGACTAAAAAACACCATACAGTTTCTGACCCACACGTTGGAAATTGCCATAACTTTTGTATTCATACTACTATATACCCTCCATCCATTCAAAGAAGCTGTTCAGAGCACCATCAGAGTTGAGGCTAACTCCAATTCACAAAACTTCTTCCAGCTGCAATTTAAGCATCTGCTGACTCTCACCATATTGCTTAAGCATCACCAGATTTGCATGCTCAAAAAACACAATGTAGATATCATGCTTCTGATGTTGTACATGTTCTGATATTTTCACGCCTCTGCATGCTTAAGTAGAGAACGAATCAGTTCATAACTTTCCTGAAGAAAATAGAACTCAGAGTTAGGATTAACAAAGGCATACTTGCCTCTGATTTATGGTTCTGATTCTCTTTATATCTGAAGCATTATGACACCTGTTGAAACTTCCCTAGGCATGTCTTCTATTTTGTGGAGAAATAACCAAATTGCAGATGTTATGACTAGCATGGAGAGAGACCAAGTTCTGACATTGGCACCAGCGCTTCTGGAGCCTGTTTTTTTATCAGTAATATCTGAACTTCTGAGAATTACTGTGTTCCCAGCAGGGTCAGAACCTCTGACCTCATACATTTTCACTAACATGTTTCTGTTTTGCAGCGTGCCAGGGTCAGAACCTCTGACCTATACATTTTCACTAACATGTTTCTATTCTGCAGCACGTCAGGGTCAGAACCTCTGACTTCCTTTCAGAAACACGCTGATCCTCCTTTTTCCTTCCCCTTGTTATTTTCTTTTTCTTTATTTTTCTCGCTGGAACTCTTCATTTCATTAATCAGCAAAACACCAAAAAATATTTTGTTCACATTTTATTTTATTTCTTAAAACAAAAGACAAGAATATTTTCTTAAAACAAAACAAGTTCATTTAATATATTCTTGTATGTATTTCAATATGGTTGTAATAGTAATTTAGGGCTTTATTTTCATTTTGCAATCCTCATTCATAAATTTGTATCCCCACCCCCTAAATATTGTAATAGCGTAGGACTTTACATTTCTGCAATTTATCGCTTTCAAATATAAATGCAAGATAAAATCAATCAAATAGAAGACCATAATTCAAGATAAAAATCAAGCATGCAATCAAACACACTTGCACACAAACACCCTTAGGGTTTCTCCACTTGGTTGCCTTATACAAAAATAGCCATATTACGCATGCAAAGTATCTTGGTAAAACAAACAAAATCAAAAGATCACAGTCCCTCGATGACGCTATTCAAAGTTGCCTTACAAAATGATCTTAGTCCCTCAAAAATACTAAGATACTTTGCAACATTTCTAATTATGGTTATACAATGACCCACGCCTGTCTCGTTTACATCCAAAGATAGGGTTGCTTACCAAATCAATGGTAAGACAACAATGTTAAAGGAATAGAAAATGCATAAGAAAGAAATTTGAGTAGGTAGATTGCTTCTAGTTACTTGCTCTATTTCCAAACAACTATCCTTGCTATTTTCAAAACAAACACACAACACTTTACAAACATTGGAAAATTTTTCAAAAAGACAAACATCTTTGTATACATTCTTACGAACGAGAATCATTACAAAGATTGCCTAAACAATGGCCTCTTTTACAAAACACTTTCAAAACAACACAAAGCACAATTTCAAAACAAAAATCAAGTGATCTAGAAAGTAACTAAGAGCCCATAGAAAACCATGGATGAAAAGGGTGCTAATACCTTCCCTTTTCATAATCTACCCCCCGAACTCAAGAAACAATCTTAAAGGTCTTTCCTGTGCTTTTTCACCTTTCCTTTTGGATAAAAGAAAAGTCGGTGGCGACTCTTGCTAACCGCAACATTTGCGAACACAAACGCAAAACCTCAAGTCAGTTCTCCCACCATATCACAGAACTGGCGACTCTGCTAGGGACAATTGGAAAAAAAAGTGGGGTTACCTTAGGGATAGATCACATTTACTTGCTTACATTGTTTGATTTGTTTGCTTTATATTACGGTTCTTTGTTTGGGTTTGAATCCTCTACCCAGATTTGGGGATACATTATAGGTAAATAGCAATACGTTGTGGAAACTGTGCGGGGTATACCGATATGGTCTAAGCAATAACTGTGTTAGTGTGACATATTTGTGGGTACCGGTAGCCCTTGAGTAGTCAAGGAGAATACGGGGCCGCTGAGTGATGTCATGAAGCACTAACGAACTTTTAGAACCTTTACTTGACCAACTTGGCCTTTAGGGCGTAGTGAGATGACCGACTTTGGTGCAGTCCGAAGTTGGTAGATACTCGATACTACACTTATTGAGGGTTGGTTTCTTGGAATATTTCGGTCGCCATTAAAGAGGCTTGAGCTGAAACAATGACCAAGGAAACAATCCAGTGATATTGAGCTGCTTAGAACCCGGTTACTATTACTAGGACAGGTTGAGCCAACCAAACTTCAAGAGAGTACTTACCTATAAAACCCCATGCAAGCCTAAACTAGGAACTTGATTGCTTTGCTTGTATATGCATAATTGTACATAACATCATGGGCATCATGAACATCATATGCATCCACTAACCATTTCAAGGATTTTGGAGATTCATCTTTATTCTTGTTTTGTAGGATATGGATTCACTTCGCAGGAAAACTATCCAAGTCAACCTTGTAAGAATTCCTCCACAACTCAAGGAGATAGCTTCAAGGATCCCTGAGAAATCTCCGTTCACCTAGAGGCATGGTCGTATACTAAACTTGGTCACCTCCAACACAAAGGAGGATATGATAAAGGTGCTCTTCCAGTTCTTTGATCCTTTGCACCATTGCTTCACATTTCTCGACTACCATCTTGTGCCTACTTTAGAAGAATTCTCTCAAATTTTGAGGATTCCCATTCTCAATCAACTACCTTTCAACGGTACGGAAAGAGACCCAAAGCCAGAAGAGGTTGCTCAAGCTCTGCACTTGCACTCGTCTGATGTCACAACTCATTGGGAAACTAGGAGTGGTGTCAAAGGTTTCTTAGCAAAGTTTCTTCTTGAAAAAGCCCAAATCCGTTGGAATTCCTTAGACTTGCAAGCCTTCGAGGAAATTATGGCACTTCTTATCTATGGGATGGTCTTGTTCCCCAATCCTGACCAACTTGTAGATCTAAGCGCCGTCAAAATCTTCATGTCACGCAATCCGGTGCCTACATTGCTAAGGGATATCCTACACTCTTTTCACACTCGCACAATGAGGAAAAGAGGTATCCTTATGTGTTACACTCCTCTATTGGCAAGATGGTTTATTTCTCATCTTCCCCAATCAGTCTTAAGGAATGAGCAAGGTCTAAGGTGGTCACAAAGGTTAATGACGCTCAAACATTCAGATATTCATTGGTGCTCTCGATCCAAAGAGAATGTTATCATTATTGATCGTTGTGGAGAATTCCCTAATGTCCCTCTACTTGTAATTAAGGGAGGCATCACCTACAACCCATGCTTAGCTCTAAGACAGTTTGGTTATGCCCGAAGGGATGGCCCACATGAGATGTTGATTTAAGGCTTAGTATTCGACTACGACGACGATAATCAAGGTCTCCGTCAGAGATTCATCCGAGCATGAAGGATGCTAAACAAGGTGGATAACAAGACTTTGGGACACAAGAATTCCATCCCTCTTGAGCCTTACCTCAAGTGGGTACGAACCTGCGCTCAAAGTCTTATGATGCCTTATTCTTCCATTCTCTCGGTAATCATTGAGCCTATTAAGGAAGAAGAAGTTCCATACACTATCCAACATCCTAACATGCCCACATCTCTTGAAGACCTACAAAGGGATTGGATACGGCTCAAAGGGGAGCATGATACTTTCGAAGTCCAATTATACGCAAGCGAGAAGAAGGTTTCGGAACTCACTAGGCTACTTCATGAAGAGCAGACTCTAAATGCCTACATTGCAACGAAGAGGATGCGCACCACTTTTTTTTTAATCTTAGAGAGTATATTATTTTTCCCAAGGGGCATTGTTGTATTCAAACTCTATCTTATTAATATAACGTGTGTTCCTTTTTGTCTAAAACAAACTTGAATCTTTAAAAATCCTTGAAAACATTACATATGCACATATCATTCATCATAGCATAAACAAGTCTTTTGCAACAAGTTTCCTCATCCCTCTACTGTTTATTTCAGTAAGATGGATCTCGAACAGACAGTCAAAGATCTTCAAGTTCAAAACACGCAATTTCAACAATTACTCACAACCTTGGCCAAAGGACAAGAGGAGTTGAAGACTCTATTGGCCAAAGAAAAGAAGAAGAAATAGAAGAAACCAACTGGTGTTGTAATCATGGGGAGAAGGTTTCAGGGACAGACTAGAAGAACCTTGAATTTCGCAACAACCTTTGATGAAGGAAAAGGAAAGGAAACAACGGTTCCGTCAGAATCTGAAGAAGAGGAAGAAGAGGAAGACTACTCCGAAGAACAATATCCTCTGGCAGATGATAAGTACAGACATCTTGAAGAACGCTTGAACGCTATGGAAATACAAAGAGTACCAGGTCTAGACTTTGAAGAGTTGTGACTAGTGTCGGGAATTGTGATCCCACCGAAGTTCAAAGTGCCATTGTTTGCAAAATATGATGGGGTGTCATGTCCTAAGATGCACCTCCGATCATATGTGAGAAAGATCCAGCCGCACTCCACCGACAAAGACTTGTGGGTACATTTTTTCCAAGATAGCCTACCGAGAACACAACTCGATTGGTTTTACCAACTAGAAAGGGCCAACTTCCACAACTGGGAAGATCTTGCCGCAACTTCCTATAAGCAATACCAATATAATGCAGATTTGGCACCTACCCGTACTCAACTTCAGAGTATGGCTATGGCTTCCAATGAAGCTTTCAAAGATTACGCACAGAAATGGAGAGATCTATCTGGGAGAGTTCAACCCCCTCTGTCTGAAAGGGAATTGGTGGATATGTTCTTAGGCACTCTATCGGGTCCTTTCTTCAACCATCTGATTGGAAGCTCATATGCTGGATTTACTGAGTTAATACTAACTGGAGAGAGGGTGGAAGCTGGCATAAAAAGTGGAAAGATTCAGAAGGATTCATCTGCCTCTACATTTGTGAGAAAGCCTTTCACTAGGAAGAAGGAGGTATCTGTTGTTTACCCATAAAGGAACCAAAGGAGAGCTGAGAGCCGACCAATGGTAGGAGCTATTATGATCCCAAAGCCTACATATAATCAACCAAGAAGTAATCAACCGAGGGTAGAGAGGCCAGTCCGGCAATTCACCAAAATCAACATGACTCTAGCCCATGTTTTACCGCATCTCCTGAAATCCAATTTGGCAACTTTAAAAGAAGCTCCCAAGAACCCCAACACAGCGTCCCCTTATTATCACCCAAATGCCCGCTACACATATCATTCCGAAAGTTCAGGTCATGACACCAACAATTGTTGGGCCCTGAACAACAAAATTCAAGACCTTATAGATGCAAAAGAGATTGAGTTTGATGCACCCGAGAAACCAAACGTCATCTCTACTCCTATGCCTAGGCATGGTCACAACACCAATACAATAGAAGAAGATTTGTTTGTTACCATAGTTGATGAACTCTTGACTCCACTCCCAATCATTAAGATAAACTTGTCGAAAGCTGGTATATTCCCGGGTTGTAATGAAGACTGCCATCTCTGCTTATCCTTACCAATTGCTTGCCCTTTGTTAAAGACATGCATTCAACGCTTGATAGACAATAAAGAGATTCTATTTGAAAGTAATCCTGTTTCACCTGTTCCTGTTGAAGACGTTTCAATCATAACCATCTCCGCCAATCCTTCCAGGGTCCCCAAAAGACCCGTTAGGATTACATCGGTTCCAAAAACTAGTCCTCTTATAATTACAATGCCCGGGCCAGTCCCGTATGAATCAGAAAAAACAGTACCGTGGAATTACAGTGGAGACATCTACTACCATGATATTAAACAAGATGGACTGGTCACCAAAGAGATGAGCTCCGAAGAAGAAGACACCGATATTAGCAATATTGCCGGAACCAGTAAGATTACCCGTAGCGGTAGAATCTTCTCTCCAGAAATTGCCCCTCCAAAGGCAGTTTTTGGACCCCGTGGTTGTTTGTTGTACCCCGAAATTTTCCCTCTTATTTATCAAAACTTTTCCACAAGATCTCTTTGACTCAAGACTGGATTAGGGTTTGGTCAGCTCAAGACATCTCATCTTGCACTGATAACCCAAAATTAGGGTTTGAGTTTGCACAAGGATTTTTAGACTATCAATGCTTCATATGACTTTCAAACATCATTATGGATCCCTAAGATCACTCATGACAAGTTTCAAGCCTTGAACCACATTTTTGATCAGTCAATTGGACAATTGACCTAAAAATAAGTTGTATTGGGGAAAAAGTTAACCATGGCCAATTTACACTCAAACTTCATAATTTTTTATCAACATCAACATTTTAGACTCACATGTGTAATTTGGTCAAGTTTGGATCACAATTCCTCAAGAAATTTGGTCAAATCATCAAAAGGGCAAAATGGTCAAAATTAGGGTTTTGATTGAGGAAGGGCAATTCTTGATTTTTAACCTAGAAAATGACCAATTTAGTTAAGGCATGATTTCAAGGATTCAATTACACCATATGGACCTTATTACATGGCTCAAAACATTTCAATTTCATTGGATTGACATATGAAATTTGCAGTCAACTGATCAAAAGTCAATTGTACACTGAAAAGTCAAACTTTGACTTTTTGGTCAAAATCAAGTGCCAAGGGTCATAATTCATAAAAACATGTCAAAATGTGAAACTTGTTCATCAAGAAATCTAAGTTTGAAGATTAGGGTTTTCATTTGAAAATTTTCTTAACTTAGAAATTTTCTAAGTATAGAAAATTTCTTATTTTTTCTAAACTTTAGGCCACTTTTTCACCATGATGCATAATGATTCAAAGAAAGTTCCCAACATGAAAGTTGTATATCTCCACGAAATCTACAACTTTTCTTCACACACTTTCCCCTAAAGATGCTTGGATCTCAAGATATAAATTTATGAATACATGGTCATGAACTAAATAACTTAGTGAAATTTTGCCCTAATTTAGGCAGGTTTTGGACCCAACTTCATGGAAAATTTTCACCTAGTTCCAAGAGGTATCTAAAAATACATTTCAAATATGAGTTATAGAGCACATTACAAGCTTTCCAAAATGTCCAATAACTCCTCAAGATCATTTTTGAGTAGGGAGAATCAAAGAGATGAAGTTGGCAATTTCTCACTTTTTGTCCAAGCCATTTCATGAAGAACAAAGTTGCAATCAGTACCTATGCTGCCTAATCCAAGCTTTACAGGTTCCAAACTTGTTCCTCACTCCTAAATTTAATTCTTACTCAGTTGACAAAGCTTTGATCCATGTCTTAGAACCATTATCCAAGTTGCAGTTCCATAAATGGCATAAAGTGACCATTGCCATTTTGGAAAAGCACAACTTTTGCCACTTTCCAATTCTTGAGCATTGCACTTGTCTCCATTGTACATACAAGTCTCACAGGTCTAAAGCAAATTTTACAAGCTGATACCAACCCTAAGAGAGCAAGTACAAGCATGTCAAGCATTGTCCCTTCACTTTACTTCAAATGCAAGAAAAGTGGCAAAAAGGCTAGAACTGGCACAACTGTTAGAGGGTTGATATGAAACCAATTCCATACTAATATACAAACATAATACAACTTAGCACACGAGGAAAAGAGTCCAGAAACACATCCAAACTTGCAGTTTTGGCATAAGCATACCCATCTTCCATTTGGCTCGTGCGTTTCAAGTCTTGATCATTAAAACATCTTACCTACTTGATATCAAACCAATCCAGACCTTCATCCCTATTCTGTAACCACTTTTCCATCATCTGCCATTGTTGCTTTCAAAGCTTGCAGTTTGACTTGGCCAAGGAGTTTCAGGCACTTTCAGAGCAAGGCAAGGGTTGGAATACATTCAGGGAAGTTCAAGGAAGCTCAAGCAAGCATCAGGCCTCCATCAAACTCACTCCAGTTCCATCCACGATTCCAACTGAAGGAGGTAAAATCTCAACTTCTATCTCCTTATACAGGCAACCATTGGCCATGATTTGTGAATAAAAAATGTAGCCCTCATTGCAACGAAATTGTACATATCTTTATCTTGCGTTTATTTTACTTGAGTTGAGAGAATTTAGAACTTGAAGTTTATGAAAATATTAGGTTTAAATTTAGGGCTGTTAAAATTCTTTCTGACCTTTGATTGTTAGTTCACATAACTTATATGGTTGGAATCGTGAGTTCAAATACTAAAACTTTCATGTTATGAGTTTTCATTTTCATGGAAGTATGAGAGAGTTACAGGATGTCTGGCCAAGCTTGAGGAAGAAGATGAAGTACAGGGCAAATACTTGTTTTATGTTATATTATTTTTACTTTCCTTAAGACAATGGATGTATAGTCACCCCAGTGGCAAAGTAGCGCGCTGGTAAGACCCATGTCCTGGGTTCGAACCTGGGCGCTACTTTTGGTTTTCCATATTTTTGCCATTTTTCAGTTTTTGTGACTTTTTGCAGGTTTGGGCTTAGTTCCTTGGGCCATGATTTTTTTTGCTAACATTACTACCAGCTTTGCTACATCACCCCCTTGCCAACTTTTTATATTTTTATTTTTATTTGTTTTATTTTCGTTTTTAACAGATTAAATATTTTCTTTGATACATAAAAATCCTAAAAAATGTAAATTTCATAATATTGCATTTTATTTTATTTTAGTTTATTATTCACATAAAAATATATTTTATTTTAATATATATCGTATATTTTCTTAATAAATTTGTAAAATATAATTAAGACATGTTTAGTTTAATTTATTTTTCATTTCATATTTATAAATATTTATTTTTGCATATATAAAATTTTATATTTTTATACAATATTATTTATTATTTTAATACAAAAAATACTTAAAAAATAATATGTAGGAACTTTATTTTCTTTTAAAATAATAATTAGGGTTAAGCCTCCCTTTTAAAAATTAATTTCTTTTCCTTATAATTTTAGGTTTAGATTAAATTTTCTTTTACATAAAAAACAAAATAAAAACCTTTTCTTACATGTATATTATATTGCATCTTTAAATATTGCATTGTATTTATTTTAATTTGTACAAATTCGATTTGGTTGTAATAATTTATTTAGGTTTACATTCTTGCAAATCCCCATTCAAATTTGTATTCCCCCCTCCCATAAAATTGTTGTAATAGCTTAGTAATATTTACATTGTGCAATTTATCGCTTTACATTCCATGATTAGTAATTAGGGTTTGTATGATAAGATCAAAACAAAGCAAAATAGAACACCCTAAAATACAAGACAAAATCAAAGCATGAAAAATAATACACTTGCACACAAGCATCCTTAGGGTTTCTCCACTTGGTTGCCTAAAACAAAAATGGCCATGTTACGCATGCGAAGTATCTTGGCAAAACAAAACAAATATAAGATCATAGTCCCTCGATGACGCTATCCAAAAGTTGTCTTACAAAATGATCTTGATCCCTCAAAATGCTAAGATACTTTGCAAACATTGCTAATCATGGTTATACGATGACCCACACCCGTCCCATTTACATCCAAAGATAGGATTGCTTACCAAATCAATGGTAAGACAACAATGTCAAAGGAATAGAAAATGCACAAGAAAGACATTTGAGTAGGTAGATTACTTCTAGTTACTTGCTCCACTTCAAACAACTATCCTTGCTATTTTCAAAACAAACACACACATTTCAAAAACATCTTACAAATATTGAAAACATTTTCAAAAAAGACAAACATCTTTGTATACATTCTTATGAACGAGAATCATTACAAAGATTGCCTAAACGAATGGCCTCTTTTACAAAATACTTTCAAAACCACACAAGGCACAATTTAAAACAACAAAAGCAAGTGATCTAAGCAAGTAACTAAGAGCCCATGGAAAACCATGGATGACAAGGGTGCTAATACCTTCCCTTTTCATAATCTACCCCCCGAACTCAAGAAAACATCTCAAAGGTCTTTCCTGTACTTTTTCACCTTTCCTTTTGGATAAAAGAAAAGTCAGTGGCGACTCTTGCTAACCGCAATATTTGCGATAAAATGCAAAACCCTCAAGTCAGTTCTCCCACTGTATCACAGAACTGGCGACTCTGCTGGGGATAATTATAAAAGTGGTGTTACCTTAGGGCTAGATCATATTTATTTGCTTACATTGTTTGATTTGTTTGCTTTACATTATGGTTCTTTGTTTGGGTTTGAATCCTCCACCCGGATTTGGGAAACATTATAGGTAAATAGCAATACATTGTGGAAATTGTGCAGGGTATACCGACATGGTCTAAGCAATAACTATATTAGTGTGACATATTTGTGGGTACCGGTAGCCTTTTAGTTAATCAAAGAGAATATGGGGCCTCTGAGTGATGTCATGAAGCACTAATGAACTTCTAGAACCCTTTACTTGACCAACTTGGCCTTTAGGATGTAGTGAGATGACCGACTTTGGTGCAGTCCGAAGTTGGTAGATACTCGATACTACACTCATTGAAGGTTGGTTTCTTGGGATATTTTGGTCTCCATTAAAGAGGCTTGAACTGAAACAATGACCAAGGAAACAATCCAGTGATATTGAGCTCCTTAGAATCCAGTTACTATTATTAGGACAGGTTGAGCTAACTAAACTTCAAGAGGGTACTTACCTATAAAACCCCATGCAAGCCTAAACTAAGAACTTGTTTGATTTGCTTGTATATGCATACTTGCACATAACATCATGGACATCATGAGCATCATATGCATCCACTAACCATTTCAAGGATTTTTGAGATTCATCTTTGTTCTTGTTTTGTAGGATATGGATTCACTCCATAGGAAAACTATCCAAATCAACCTTGTAAGAATTCCTCCACAACTCAAGGAGCTAGCTTCAAGGATCCCTGAGAATTCTCCATTCACCGAGAGGCATGGTCGCCTACTCAACTTGGTCACCTCTAACACAGAGGAGGATGTGATGAAAGTGCTCTTCAAGTTCTTTGACCCTTTGCATCATTGCTTCACATTTCCTGACTATCAGCTTGTGTCTACTTTGGAAGAATTCTCTCAACTCTTTAGGATTCCTATTCTCAATCAACTACCTTTCAACGGTACAGAAAGAGATCCAAAGCCAGAAGAGATTGCTCAAGCCCTGCACTTGCACTCATCTGATGTCACAACTCATTGAGAGACTAGAAGTGGTGTCAAAGGCTTCTTAGCAAAGTTTCTGTTTGAGAAAGCCCAAAGCTGTTGGAATTCCCTAGACTTGCAAGCTTTTGAGGAGATTGTGGCTCTTCTTATCTATGGGATAGTCTTGTTCCCCAATCCTGACCAACTCATAGATGTGAGTGCCGTGAAAATATTCATGTCACGCAATCCGGTGCCTACATTACTAGGGGATATCTGTTGTACCCCAAAATTTTCTCTCTCATTTTATCAAGATTTCCCCTCACGAGACTCTTTGGACTCCAGACCAGATTAGGGTTTGCTCAGCTCAAGACATCTCCTTGCACTGATGACCTGAAATTAGGGTTTGAGTTTGCACAAGGATTTTTGGACTTCCAATGCCTCATGTGACTTTCATACTTCATGTTGGACTTATAAGATTGCTCATACCAAGTTTCAAGCCTTGAATCAAATTTTTGCCTAGTCAATTAGATCGTTGACCTAAAAATCAACTATATTGAGAAAAAAGTCAATTGTGGCCAATTTACAGTTAAACCTCATAATTTTTGATCCATATCAATGTTATAGACTTATATGAACCATTTGATCAAGTTTGGACCACAACTCCTCAAGAAATTTGATCAGATCATCAAAAGGGCAAAATGGTCATTTTTAGGGTTTTGACTGCAGAAGGGCAATTTCTGTTTTTTCACCTAGCCAATTGCAAATTGGGTTCAAGTATGGTTTCAAGGACTCAATGGAATCATCTTGACTTAATCACAAGGTTCAAAAGATCTCAAATGCATTGGATTGACAGATGAATTTTTCAGTCAATTGATCAAAAATCAACTGTACACTGAAAAGTCAAACTTTGACTTTTTGGTCAAAATCAAGTGCCAAGGGTCATTTTTTTATCAATATGTGTCAAAACATGAAACTTGTTCACCAAGAAACCTAATTTTGAAAATTAGGGTTTAAAATGGAAAATTTTCATAACTTAGAAATTTTCTAAGTTATGAAAATTTCTTATTTTTCCCCAACTTTTCCCAACTTTTTCACCATGATGCAATTTGATTCAAAGAAAACTTCCAACATGAAAGTTGTATTCCTCCACAAAATCTACAACTTTGATTCAAAAAGTTTTCCCAAAAGATGCTTGGATCTCAAGTTATGATTTTGTGAATAAGAGTCCATGAAACTTTTAACTTAGTGAAATTTTGCCCTAGTTTAGGCAGGATTTTGACCTATTTTCATGGCAACTTTTCACATAGTTCCAATTGTAACATCAAAATGCATTTCAAAGATGGATTGTAGAGAATGTTATAAGCTTTCAAAAATGTCAAAGAACTCTACAAGATCATTCATGGTTAGGGAGAATCGAAAGTTTGAAAATGGCAAATTATCACTTTTGTCCAAGGCATTTTGCACATTGCTACAACTTGCAATTCTGTCCAAAGCATGCTTATACTTGGTTTACCGGTTCTAATCTCTTCTACACTCAAAAAATGAATGCAAATACATTGGTTAGAGGCTTTGTTCTGAGCTTTAGAACATTACACATTGAATTAATCCATTTATGGAATAAAGGTAACATTGCCACTTTGATAAAGCTTGCTTTATGTCAAATTGTTTATCTTGAGCATTGGACCAAGCCTTTTGCTGCAAACAAAGTTCACCAACTATGTACAGCTAGAATACAGGCATGTACAGGCCTTGGCATTGTCAACTTCAACTTTTGCTTAAAAAGAAAGTAACTTGCAAAAGTCCACATAACTTGGAAATCTGATAAGAGCAAGTCTTGTACACATTTCAAAGACCCTCAACACATTATCTCAAGCCAGAAACACAAGCTCTTAGCATCTAAAACACCCAAATACATCAAAACACCAAGTTCTTATCAAAACAGGGCCATACCTGTAGAACTCAAGCCAAAACCAAATCCACTTGTGCGTTTTGTCCCAAACCACTTCAGACACATTCTAAACATCACACCTAAACTATCCAAGCACCTGTCCAGCCACTGTAACTCCATTTTCACACTTCACCATTTTTGCTTTGAAGCTTTGCAGGTTGAGTTCTACAAGCACATTCAGGCAAGTTCAAGGCAAGCCAAGCATTGGGAAAGGTTGAGTGAACTTCAGGCAAGCTAACACGACCTTCAGGCCTCATCCAAAACTCCTACATTGCCATATCCAAACTTGGCTGAAACAGGTATTTGTCAAACTTCTATCTCCTTATTTAGGAATCATTAGGCTTAGGTTTGTGAAGCAAAAATGTAGTCCTTAATGTCCTTGAACTGTACATATGCATAGCTTGTATTTATATTAACTGAGCTAAGAGAATTTGGATGATGAACATGCTGAAAAAACTAGGTCAGAATTTAGGGCCAATGAAATTCTCTCTGGTCTTTGAGAGTTAGATCAAGTTTTTTATATCATTGGAATCGTGGTTTAAAGCTCTATAATTTTTATGTTGTGAGTTTTTGATTTCATGCAAAGAATGGAGAGAACAGGTTTGAACTGAACAGGGCGCGCGCGTTTGTCCAAGGTCAGGGACGAAGTGGACATTGGGTTGGGTCTGGCTGCTCCTGACTATTGACACCCCCATCCTGCTTTTTGCACCCCCTTGGCCCATTTCTTTATTTTTGCATATTTTTCATTTCTTTTTATTTTCCAACTTTATTATTATTTTTCTAAATATTAAAAATCACCAAAAATCTTTTCTTAATTTTTACATTTTTATTTTATTATTTTTATTATTTTTTATGACAAAAAATAGTTTATTAGGTTAAATACTTTTATTTTCTTAAATAAACTTATAAATAATATAAAAATATTATACATTTTTATTTTTATACTTAAAATATTATTTTCTCACAAATATTATTTTTTAACATTTTTATATATATTTTTATTTATTTCCTTGTACATAAATAAATAATATAAAATATATTTTCTTAAAGCAAAAATTAGGGTTTTCACCCTTTCAAAAACAATCATTAATATTTTTCTTATTTTTGAGACATAAATAATTTATTTTACATACATAAAATAAATACAAAAAAACATTTTTTTTTTGCATATTTAAAATATATTGCATATTTAAATATTTGCTTATTTATTTATTTGTACAAATAAATTCAATATGGTTGTAATAGTTTTAGGGCTTTATTTTTGAGCAATACCCCCCTATTCAAACTTGTATCCCCCTCCCCATAATAATGTTGTAATAGTCTTAGATTTACTTTTACGCATTTTATTGCTTTTATATGCATGATAGTAAGATTAGGGTTTGTATGCAAAGAACCAAAATCAAACAAATAGCTTGACCTAATACAAGACAAAAATGCATGAAAAATGACAACACAATGCACACAAGCATCCCTAGGGTTTCACGCACCTATTGCCTTAAAAAACACGGCCATGATATGCATGCTAGGTATCTTGGCAAAATCAAACAAAACAAAAAGATCATAGTCCCTTGATGACGCTATCTTGGTTGCCCATACAAAATGATCTAGTCCCTAAAAAAAACTTGCTAAAATACTTGGCAACATTGTTATCATGGTCATACGACGATCCACGCCCGTCCCGTTTAACATCCAAAGATAGGGTTGTTTACCAAATGCAATGGTAAAACAACAATATCAAAGGAATAAAAATGTGTAGAAAATATCTTTGAGTAGGGTAGACAACTCCTAGTTACTTGATCAAACTTGCAAACCATCCTTGCTATTTTCAAAAACACGCAACACAATTTCAAAACAATTTCCAAACCAAACTTTCAAACATTGAAACATATTTCAAAAGACAAACACCTTTGTATACATGCAAACAAGAATCATTACAAAGGTTTCCTAAACAAAGGCCTCTTTTCAAAATACTTTCAAAACCACACACAAAAGCACCATTTCAAACAATTGAAAAGCAAAAGCAAGTTATCTAAAACAAGTAACTAAGAGCCCATGGAAAACCATGGATGAAAAGGGTGCTAGCACCTTCCCTTTTCATAATCTACCCCCCGAACCCAAAAAACAATCTCAAAGGTCTTTCCTGTGCTTTTTTACCTTTCCTTTTGGATAAAATAAAAGTCGGTGGCGACTCTTGCTAAACCGAAACATTTGCAAACACAAACGCAAAACCTCAAGTCAGTTCTCCCACCGCATCACAGAACTGGAGACTCTGCTGGGGATTAATCTAAAAGTGGGGTTACCTTAGGGTTTTAGATCACCTTTACATGCTTATCTTGCTTGACTTATATGCTTTACACTTTGGTTCTATTGTTTGGTTTTGAATCCTCTACCCGGATTTGGGAAACATTCATAGGTAAATAGCAATACGTTATGGAAATTGTGCGGGGTATACCGACATAGTTGAAGCAATAACTATGTTAGTGCGACATATTTGTGGGTACCGGTAGCCTTTGAGTTAATCAAAGAGAATACGGGGCCGCTGAGTGATGTCATGAAGCACTAATGGACTTTTAGAACCTTTACTTGACCAACTTGGCCTTTTTAGGAGTAGTGAGATGACCGGCTTTGGTGCAGTCCGAAGTTAGTAGATACTCGATACTACACTCATTGAGGGTTGTTTTCTTGGAATATTTCGGTCGCTAGTAAAGTGGCTAAACTGAAACAATGAACACAGAAAATAATCCAGTGATATTGAGCTCCTTAGAACCCGGTTACTATTTATAGGACAGGTTGAGCCAACTAAACTTCAAGAGGGTACTTACCTATGAAACCCCATGCAAGCCTGAAACTAGGAACTTGTGTGATTTGTTTGTACATATATACTTGTGCATAACATCATGAACATCATGAAGCATCATATGCATCCACTAACCATTTCAAGGATTTGGATCTTCATCTTTGTTCCTGTTTTGTAGGTAATGGATTCACTTCGCAGGAAAACAATTCAAGTCAACCTTGTGAGAATTCCTCCTCAACTCAAGGAGCTAGATTCAAGGATTCATGAGAATTCTCCATTCACCAAGAGGCATGGTCGTCTTCTCAACTTAGTCACTGCCAACACTGAGGAAGACATGGTGAAAGTTCTCTTCCAATTCTTTGACCCCCTACACCACTGCTTCACATTTCCTGATTACCAACTTGTGCCTACTTTGGAGGAATTTTCTCAACTCTTGAGGATTCCTATTCTCCATCAACTACCCTACAACGGTACAAAAAGAGATCCAAAGCCTGAAGATGTTGCTCAAGCCCTACACTTGCAACCATCTGATATCATAGGCCATTGGGAAACTAGAAGTGGTATCAAAGGTTTCTTGTCAAAGTTTTTTGTTTGAGAAGGCCCAAAGCTGCTGGAATTCTTTAGACTTACAAGCTTTTGAGAAGATTGTGGTTCTTCTCATCTATGGGTTGGTCTTGTTCCCAAACCCTGACCAGCTTATAGATGTCAATGCTATCAAAATCTTCATGGCTCGCAACCCGGTGCCTACATTGCTTGGGGATATCCTCCACTCTTTTCACACTCGAACAATGAGGAAAAGAGGTGTTCTCATGTGCTGTACTCCTCTACTGGCAATATGGTTTATTTCTCATCTTCCCCAATCAGTTTTGAAGAATGAGCAAGGTTTGAGGTGGTCGCAACGATTGATGACTCTTACACATTCAGATGTTCATTGGTGTTCTCGTTCCAGAGAAAATGTTATCATCATTGATCGTTGTGGGGAATTCCCTAATGTCCATCTACTTGGAATTAGGGGAGGCATCACCTACAACCCCTGCTTGGCTCTGAGACAGTTTGGGTATGCCCGAAGGGATGGCCCACATGACATGCTGATTCCAGACTTAGTTTTTGACTTCGACAACGACGATCAAGGACTTCGACAAAGGTTCATCCGATCTTGGAGGATGCCCAACAAGGTGGACAGTAAGACCTTGGGACACAAGAATTCCATCCCTCTTGAGCCTTACCTCAAGTGGGTACGAACCCGCGCCCAAAGTCTTATGATGCCTTACCCCTACATTCTTCCTGTGATCAAAGAGCCTGTTATGGAAGGAGAGGTTCCATACACCCTCCTACATCCTGACATGCCAACATCACTAGAAGATCTGCAAAGGAGTTGGATACAGCTTAAGGGAGAACGCGATACTTTTGAAGCCCAATTCTACGCCAGTGAGAAGAAGGTTTTGGAACTTACTCGTCAACTTCACGAAGAGTAGACTCTCAACACCTATATTGCATCAAAGAGGATGCGCAACGTCTTTTTACATTATAATTTTGTATTATTTTGCCCATGGGGCATTTATGTACTAACAAATTCTATCTTATTAATATGACGTGTGTTATTTTTTGGTTTAAAATAAATTTGAATTTCTGAAATCCTTGAATGCATTACATGAATACATATCATTCATCATATGCATAAGCAGGTCTTCGCACCAGGTTTCCTTATCTCTCTGCTTTTTATTTCAGCAAGATGGATATTAAGCAGACGGTCAAAGACTTATAAGTGCAGAATTCACAGTTCCAACAGCTACTCATGACCTTGGCTAAGGGTCAGGAGGAGCTCAAAACTCTACTGGAAAAGGAAAAGGAGAAAAAGAAAAAGAAGAGGGTTGGTGTGGCTACCATGGGTAGAAGATTTAAAGGTCAAGCTAGAAGGGTCCTGGATTTCCCCTCAACATCTGATGAAGGGGTGATAAAGGGTAAAGAGACTGCAGTGCCATCTGACTCTGAGAAAGAAGAAGAGGGGGAGGATGAAGACTATTCTGAACAACAGTACCCTCCTGTAGATGACAAATATAAGAATCTGGAAGAGCGTCTGGAAGCCATGGAGATACAGAGGGTACCTGGGCTGGACTTTGAAGAGCTAGGACTGGTTTCTGGGATTGTCATCCCCCCTAAATTCAAAGTACCTCTTTTTGCTAAATACGATGGTTTGTCTTGTCCAAAGATGCATCTGCGATCTTATGTCAGAAAAATTCAACCGCATTCTTCTGACAAGGATCTGTGGGTCCATTTCTTCCAGGACAGTCTTTCGGGGACGCAGTTAGATTGGTCCTACCAGCTAGAGAGGTCTGATGTGCATAATTGGGAGGATTTGGCAGCCGCCTTTTACAGACAGTATCAATATAATGCGGACTTAGCACCAACCTGTACTCAATTACAGAGTATGGGCATGGTCTCAAATGAAGGTTTCAAAGAGTATGCCCAGAAATGGAGAGACTTGGCGGGACGTGTACAACCACCTCTATCTGAGAGGGAGCTGGTAGATATGTTCTTGGGTACACTATCAGGCCCCTTTTTCAATCACCTGATTGGAAGTTCGTCTGCGGGGTTCACTGAGTTGATTTTAACTGGTGAGAGATTTGAAGCCGACATAAAGAGCGGGAAAATTCAAAAGGATGCATCTACTTCCGCTGCCATCAAAAAGCCTTTTCCAGCAAAGAAAGAAGTCTCAGCTGTCTACTCTAAGAGAGGTCAAGGAAGAGTTAAGCGCCGACCAGCGGTGGGGGCCGTAATGATTCAGAAGTCTGCAGCTGATCAGCCTAGAAACAATCAACCCAGAACTAACCAAGCAAGGGTGGAAAGGCCTGCACGACAATTCACCCAGATAAACATGACTCCCGCTCAGGTTTTGCCCCATCTCTTGAAGTTAAACCTTGCAAGTTTGAAAGAGGCGTCGAAGAATCTGAATACAGCTTCTCCGTACTACCATGCGAATGCCAAATGTGCTTATCATTCAGACAGCCTGGGCATGACACCAACAATTATTGGGCCCTCAAAAATAAGATCCAGGATTTGATAGATGCTAAAGAAGTTGAATTCTACGCCCCTGAAAAGCCAAACGTAATCTCTGCTCCAATGCCAAAGCATGGCCACAATGCCTATGTTGTTGAAGAAGATCTTTTTGTTGCTATTGTTGATGATTTGATGACTCCGCTACCGATAATCAAGTTGAATTTGCTAAAGGCTAGGATTTTCCCAGGTTGTGAAGAAGATTGATGCATTTGTTCGTCCTTACCAACCGACTGTCCATTGTTGAAGTTAGGGATCCAACGCCTAATGGATAATCAAGAAATCCTTTTTGAAAAGACTCCTGTTACACCGACTCCTGTCAATGATATTTCAATAATCACCATATCCGCCAATCTTTCCAAGGTCTCTAAAAGACCTGTTAAGATTACATCCGATCCGAAGATTGCACCTTTGAAGATAACCATGCCTGGGCCCATCCCCTACAAGTCCAACAAATCAATACTATGGAACTATGGTGGAGAGATTTTTTACCACAGTATTAAACAAATTGAATTAACTGAAGAAAGTTCTGATGAAGAGACTTCCGACATTGGAAACATTGCCGTAACGAGTAAAATCACCTGTAGTGGAAGAATTTTCTCTCCGGAGATTGCCCCTCCAAAGGCAACCTTCGGACCCTCAGCCGCTCCTAAGGTTACCCCTGCGCCGGTTAACATATCTGCGAGAACTCCAGTTATTGAAGAAGTTTTGACTCATGTGGTTGTCCCCTCTGCTGTTGTTGATGATAGAGGAAAAGGGATCCAAGAAGAGCCCGCCAGGACAAGGGCTCAGCCGTTGATCATCCCTGAGGCCTCTCAAAAAGAAATGGAAGAGATTTTGAAAATAATAAAGAAAAGTGATTATAATGTTGTTGAGCAACTGGGGCAAACCCCCTCAAAGATCTATATGTTGTCCTTGCTGCTTTGTTTAGAAGCTCATGCCAAAGCTCTGATCAGATTCTTGAAGACGGCCCACGTGCCACAGGAAACCTCCGCGGATCAGTTCCAGGAATGTGTAGCTAGCCTAACAATTGACAATGGTTTAGGATTCTCCGATGCTGATCTAACAATCAAAGGGAGAAAACATAATGACGCTTTGCATGTCTCGGTGGAATACAGAGGGACTACTCTGGCACCCGTTCTGGTAGACACTGGTTCATCACTGAATGTCCTACCGAAGAAGGCATTGGATAGATTGGATTGTGAAGGTCTAGTTTTGAAGCCCAGTAATATCATTGTTAGAGCCTTTGATGGTTCTAAAAGGATGGTCCACAGGGAGGTCGACATCCCGATTAAAGTGGGAACTGAAACCTTCAACTCCATATTTTATGTGATGGACATTCGTCCTTCCTATTCTTGCTTGTTGGGAAGACCCTGGATTCATCATGCTGGAGCCGTCACTTCTACTCTGCATCAAAAGCTCAAGTACCCTGTCCAGGGGAAAATTGTAACCGTTCACGGTGAAGAGGAATACATGATAAGTCATCTAAATTCTTTCCGCTATATGGAATTGGATGGTGAATTCATAGAAAACCCTTTCCAACACTTCGAGGAAGTTTATGAAGAAATTGCAGCAACCAAGACAATGTCTTCTGTACCCATGGTTACCAGATCTTCGCCTCGGATGTTGTCTCTCAAAGACGCAAAGGCTGTGATTGAAGAAAGAGGAAGCACAATCTGGGGGAAGCTTTCCGATTTTCCTTTTAAATCTGATAAATTCGGTTTGGGTTTCACTGCTTCTGCTTAAAAGGTTGTGCGCTGCTCCCGGGCTGGAGAGCCACCAGTGAAGATCACCCATCATGGAGTCAATGCTTTGGAGGATAGTGAAGAGGAGAGCAACTTGGAAGACTGGATTTTCCTTACTGTGGATGGAGGACTATGCAATTGGGAGGCAAAAGACTTTATTCCCATTACTTTCATCAATCAATAATTTATCTTTCAAACATTTCTGTTGGTTTGTAATAATTCTTGAACAATTCGTACACTTTTAACCTTGTGCCTTACCCGAGGCACATAGGTCCATTTGTAAGGGTTTGATTTTTCATCTTCATATGCCATTTTAATGAATCATGGACGTTTTCACATATAAACTTTTATGTTCATTGTATTTCTTTTTAGATTTTATTTGTTTAAAGGTGGCTATCCCTTACACACACCCACACTCACAAATGCAGGTACCCTTCCATTCCGGATTCCATGGGTAACAATTCTGCTATGGCCTTCAGTGACTCTGAAGATCTGGTCTACCATGCCGAATACGAAGGTGAGGAAGACTGTGAAGTGCCGGGAGAATTGGCTAGACTTCTACAACAGGAAGAAAGGGCTATTCTACCTCACGAGGAGTTGTTAGAGACAATCAACTTGGGTACTGAGGAAGACAGAAAAGAAGTCAGAGTGGGTGCCAACCTAGACCCAAGTATCAAGGAGCGCTTAATTCAGTTGTTGAATGAGTATGTTGAGATTTTCGCCTGGTCTTACGAAGACATGCCGGGACTTGATACATATATTGTGGTACACTGTCTACCCACAAGAGAAGACTGTCCACCAGTTAAACAGAAAGTTCGCCGCATGAGGCCCGACATGTCTGAAAAGATCAAAGCAGAAGTTATGAAGCAGTTCAATGCTGGATTTCTTGCTGTTACCTCCTATCCACAATGGGTTGCTAACATTGTGCCCGTGCCTAAGAAGGACGGCAAAGTGATAATGTGCGTGGATTACAGAGACTTAAACAGGGCCAGCCCTAAAGATGACTTTCGACTACTGCACATTGACATCTTGGTTGACAATACAGCTCAACACAAGGTATTTTCTTTCATGGACGAATTCTCATGCTATAACCAGATAAAAATGGCCCCTGAGGACATGGAGAAAACTACTTTTGTTACACAGTGGGGTACGTTCTGTTACAAAGTGATGTCATTCGGACTGAAGAATGCCGGGGCAACCTATCAACGCACCATGGTAGTTTTGTTTCATGATATGATACATCACGAGATAGAGGTCTACGTAGACAACATGATAGCCCATTCACAAACTGAAGAAGAACACCTCGACCATCTGCAAAAGCTGTTTGTTAGGTTGAAAGAATACAAGCTCAGACTGAACCCTAACAAGTGCACTTTCGGAGTCAGGTCCGGTAAACTCTTGGGTTTCATTGTCAGCAACAAAGGCATCGAGGTTGATTCTGCCAAAGTCAAAGCTATACAAGAAATGCCCGCTCCTCGCACTGAGAAGGAGGTCAGAGGTTTCTTGGGACGCCTAAACTACATTTCAAGGTTCATTTCTCACCTAACATCTACCTGTGAACCAATCTTCAAGCTGTTGAAGAAAGATCAGGTGGTCAAATAGAATGATGACTGTCAAGTTGCTTTCGATAGAATCAAGGAGTATTTGCTAGAACCTCCTATCTTGATGCCACCCGTCGAAGGAAGGCCGCTAATCATGTATCTGACCGTCCTATAGAATTCAATGGGGTGCGTATTGGGCCAACATGACGAGTCTGGCCGAAAAGAGCATGCCATTTATTACCTGAGCAAAAAGTTTATCGACCGTGAGACCTGATACTCACTGCTTGAGAAAACTTGTTGCGCTTTGGTATGGGCTGCTCGCCGGCTAAGGCAGTATATGTTGACTCATACCACTTTGCTTATCTCTAAGATGGATCCGATCAAGTACATCTTTGAGAAGCCAGCTTTATCTGGAAGAATCGCTAGATGGCAGATGATCCTGACCGAATACGATATACAATACACAACTCAAAAAGCTATAAAGGGGAGTGTGCTAGCCGATCATCTGGCCCATCAAGCTGTCGAAGATTACCAATCCATGATGTTCGACTTCCCCGACGAGGATATCATGACATTGGACGATGTTAAATATTTCAGGCCATAGGACAAACCTGAACAAGGATCCCAATGGACCCTGTACTTTGATGGTGCTTCTAATGCGCTTGGCAACGGTATCGGCACAATACTTATCTCTCCAGAAGGTTGCCATACAACTTTCATCGCCAGACTCTGCTTCAGCTGCACCAACAACATGGCCGGGTATGAAGCTTGTATCTTTGGTCTCAAGGCCGCTATTGACTTGGGAATCAAATCCTTGATTGTGTTTGGGGACTCAACTTTGGTTATCAGTCAAATCAAAGGAGAGTGGGATACTAAACATCCAAACCTCATCCCTTACAAAGAACATGTCTTGACATTGTTACCACATTTCGAGCAAATTACCTTCGAGCACTTCCCGCGAGAAGAAAATTAGCTAGCGGATGCTCTAGCTACAATGTCATCCATGTTTAAACTTAACTGGGATAATGAGGCTCCCCAAATCACCATTGAACGGATGGATGAACCTGCACATTGTCACGAGATTAATACCGAAGAAGTAGTGGACCGACCGTGGTTTCATGACGTCAAAAGGTATCTCAAGGTGCAAGAATACCCTGAAGGAGCTTCAGTCAACGACAAAAAGTTCTTAAGGAGGTTCTCGGAAAAGTTCTTCTTAAGCAATGGTATCCTATACAAGCACAATCACGATTGCATTCTGCTCCGTTGTGTAGACAAGGTTGAAGCTGAATAGATCATGGTTGAACTGCAAAATGGTACCTTTGGCACTCACTCTAGCAGACATATGATGGCTAAGAAGATTCTATGGGTAGGCTATTACTGGTCTACCATGGAAGCTGACTGCCATCAACATTCCAAGACTTGTCACAAATGTCAAATCTATGCAGACAAGGTACATATACCTCTAGTTCCTCTCAATGTCTTAACAGCTCCTTGGCCATTCGCTATGTGGGGAATCGACATGATTAGAGAGATCAAGCCTACAGAATCCAATGGACACCGATTTATTCTAGTGGCCATTGATTACTTCACCAAGTGGGTCGAAGCAGCTTCCTTCAGATCCGTTACAAAGAATGTTGTTGCCCGCTTCATCAAGCAGAACCTCATTTTCCGGTACGGCATCCCCGAAAGGATCATCACTGACAACAGTACAAACCTTAACAACACTATGATCACTGCCTTGTGCGAGCAGTTTCAGATTCAACATCACAATTCATCTCCCTATCGGCCAAAGATGAACGATGTTGTCGAAGCTGCGAACAAAAATATCAAGAAGATTGTACAAAAGATGACAGTCACCTACAAGGACTGGTGTTGTACCCCAAAATTTGCCCTCCCATATTCTTCAAGATTTGCCAAGATCAAGGTTCAAAATCTCTCAAGGGTTGCACAGTCCAATTGCCTCCTAACAGTCAAAAATTAGGGTTTTGGTTCTGGCAAAGAAATTGAAGTTTCCAAGGGTCCAATCAAGTCCCACATGCCTACATACATTGTCAAGCATCCATATGCCAAGTTTCAAGACTCACAGTACCAGATTGCACAGTCAAAAACCCTAATTGCTTCACAGTCAACTACAGGGGCAAAATGGTCATTTGACAGTCAAAAGTCAAAATTTTTGGTCAACATCTTATTTTGAAGCCACAAACATCATTTGATCAATTCTTGATCATGATTCTCAAGGCATGGCTCAAAAAGTCTCAAGATGCAAAAGTTTCTATTTTGGACAACTGAAAAAGTCAACTGCAAATTGACCAAGGCATAACTTCCACATGGTTTATCAGAAAAATTCCATCCAAAGTTCATTTTGAAGAGAATGACATTTCCTACAACTCATATTCACACTTCAAGTCCAAGAAATGCTCTCACAAAAAGTTATCAATCTCAACATTATAGGTCATTTTCAAAAGTCAACAAAAAGGCACTTTAAGTCAAAGACCATAACTTGAGATTGGTAAATCAAAATGACATGGGAACAAAGACATTGGCTAGAGGACTTCAAGACCTTTCCAAAATGTCCAAGAACATGATCAAAGCTTAAAAATTGAGCAAGATATGCCTTGTGGAAGTTGGGAAATTTTTGGGAATTTTGAAAAGTCAATTTTGCTTCAAATGCCTCAAAAATGCTAATGGGCCTCAATTTCTTCCATGAATCATTACCCAAAATCTATGCACGACCCATTAAGCTAAAAGGGAGTTACTTTCTTATTTTTAATTAATTAATTGAATTTTTAATCCTATTAATTCATTTAATTAAAATTAAATATGAGAAAAATACTAAATAATGATTTTAAATCTTTTTGGTGCAGCAAATCCTTCCATCATGACCTAAATATTTCGTGCACATGCTCAAGGGAACAAAATCTTCCAAAATTGGCAAGTTTCCATGGCAAGAAAGATAGGAAAAGATTTGACAAAATCAAATATTCAAGATCATTAAATCAATGGATTTTGGGCTAACTTTTAACCTAATTCTACTCACATACATAAGCATGATCGAAACCTAATGCCCAAGACACACAAGCTGCGCAGAAACCTAAAGAACAAACTTGCATTTTTTTGACAAAAAGTAAGAAACTGTTTTCATACATAGAGCTGGTTTCAAGGCCTTAAAAGCATTCCAAAAGCTTGCTAACACATCCAGGAAACTATTGCAATTGAAACCAAGTCTCCAGGCTTCAAGGGTTGGTAGAACGATATCATACTTTCTTGAAAATTATCCATTATCGTTTTATGATTAACATGCATTTTTCATGTGTTTTTAATGTGGATTTATACTAACCATGACCTTCTGAAGCTAATGACATAACTCAATTGAGTTATTAAGCCCTGTACAAGAATTCACCATGGACGTTCCCTAGGGTTTCAGAGCTCCAATTTTAGGGGTTTCTGTATATGGTAAAATTAAGCCTTAAAACCAGTACCATTAAGATCAGGACCTCCAAACGAGTGGAATCCACACCTCGCACCCTTTTTCTTTTTGACTATGCGCTAATCGCTATTATTGCAGGTTTGGGTTAGTGGGGGTTTAAAACCCCCGCTATTTGCTTTTGTTTACAGGCGAAAAGATGAAGGAGATGCTGATGTGTCCAGACACGGTTGGAGTATTCAAATGATGGCGCGTTTTTTGGTTATTCCAGCATAGTATTTGTTTTTCCATTATATTATTCATGTTCCACTATAATATCAAATAAACGCAATGGTTCAGTTGGTAGCTTAGCTGGCTTGCAGGTATTGGGACCTGGGTTCGATTCCTAGGTCCCCTTGTATATTTCATGGTTTTTTCTATAACACGCTCCTGTGCAGCGCCTCTTCCAAGGTCTATCATGCAACCCTATATCCAAGCCTGCCAAGTGTCCCAGGGCCTCAATCTGATGGCCATCACATGAATTCCACCATGCGCATTAGTCAACCACTCTGCACGCCAACGCTGAAAAGTCAAACAGGGCCTGATTCAATGGGCCTACTTGCTTCAACAAACCTCTCTTTGGGTTCAGACACCCCCAGGGTTTGCTCATTCTTTTAATCCTTTTTTTTCTTTCTTTATTTTTCCTTTTATTCTTTTATTTGTCTTTTTTTTAATTAATTGATTCCTTTAAATTACACAAAAATAATTTTCATAATACAAAAAAAATCAGAAATCATAAAAATAAAAAATATGTTTTGTTTAATATTTAAGTCATTAATATTTTTGTAAATAAATTTTTAACAATTAACTTAGTAAAATTAGGTTAAAATTTTAATGTTTTCCTTAATAACTAAAATAGGTAGAAATTAGGTTTAGCATTTTTATTTTTTTTAATAAAATAATTTCCTCTTATTATTATTATTATTATTATTATTAATTATTAATTATTTTGTAAATACCCATATAACTAAATAATTAGTATAAATTAGGTTTTAAACTTTAACTTTTTTTTAATAATTAAAAACAATTTAGAACTAGGGTTTTATTTAATTTCTAATTTTAAGTAATTTCCTTTATTTCATTAAATACAAAAAACATAAAAAATAATTCCTTTTCTTTATTTAATCATTAATTAACTTTCAATTTCATTTAATTTCTTTAAAGGGTCCAACGCCCTCGCATATTCGATTCTAATTTCTTTGCGCGCGTTTGTTCTTATTTTTCGTTTTTAATATTATGTAATTGCCAAAGCCTTGTAATAGTAATTAGGAAATTTATTTATTTTCTGCATTTTATTAAAAAACGGGTCTTTGTTAATTTGGCGATGTATAGACCCGCGCCTTGTAATAGTGTAGGATCTTTATTTTCCGCATTTTAATTTCCGCACCTTTAAACTGCTAATCACATGAAAGAATGAATGGCCCAAATAAAATCAAAGCGTAGCTCACCAAATGCATGACAAGACAAAACATGACTGAAAACGATACACAAATTCACACACCACTCTTAGGGTACGCCTCACTGTTGCCTTGCCCCTCGAAACGTGGTCGTCGAGTATAGGATGTTTTAGTAAGTCCTTATGTCCATGCCCCATGGCATAAGGGTAGCTTCTAAGGTGTCCTACCGTTGCTCTGGTGACCACACTGTCCCTACAAACGAATTGACCCGAACACCTCCAACGGTGGTGCTACCTACCTCTCAATGGTGGGATAACACTACCTTAAGGACATTTACACAGCCTAATTCCTTAGGGTAGGTAGATGACTCGTAGATACTTGCTCTAATTCAAAACAAATCAAAACTTCTTTTCACACCGACACCTTTCAAAAAGCTTTCAAAAAACAATTTTTCAAACACTCTTGAGGACTGATACAAGAGTCGATCTGAAACTTTAAACGAAACTTTTTTAAACCCACTCACACTTTGAAAAGCAAACAAATATTTTGAAAACACAAATGAGCAAGTATCTAAGAGCCCATGGATAACCATGGATAGAAAGGGTGCTAACACCTTCCCTTTCTATAAATCTACCTCCCGAACCGAGAAACATATCTCATAAGGAATTTTGCTATGCTTTTGTCCTGTCCATGTTGGAGAAAATAAAAGACGGTGGCGACTCTTGCTTCCGCGACATTTTGCGAAACCAGCGTTAAACAGTCAGTTCCAGATCCACCGATCATAGAACTGGCGACTCTGCTGGGGATAATCTTAAAGTGAGGTGTACCTTAGGACTAGGATCACTTGTGTTTTCAATTGCTTTGACTTGTTTGCTTTATTATTGTGGGACTGTCTTGGGAGTTCTATAGATCCTAACCCGGATCTGGGGATACCTTCTTAGAAAGTAGCAACAAGGCTGTGAGGGAACTGTGCGGGGTATACCGACATGGTTGAAGCAGTCTGCTACGTTGATGTGGCACTTTGGTGTGTACCGGTAACCCTTGAGTTCAGTCAAGGAGAGTACGGGGCCTCCGCGTGGTGTCGTGAAGCATCAACTGACCTTAGGAACCTTAATTGAACCATCTTGGCCTCTTTAGGGTAGTGAGATAACTGACTTTGGTGCAGTCTGAGGTTGGTTGATACTCGATACTACAGTCAATTGAGGGTTGTTTTCTTGGAATATTTCGGTCGCCAGTTCAGTGGCTAAATCGAAACGATGAACAATGAAAGTAATCCAATGATATTGGGACCCTTAGAACCCGGTTACTTCTGATAGGACAGGTTGAGCCCACCAACTTCAAGAGGGTAATACCTAGACCCCATGCTGGCCTAAACTCTAAGGGCTGTGGTGCGACTTGTGTGCTTTCATACTTGACTACTTGCATGCTTGTTATCTGACACTTGAGTTTCCTGCAGGTTTTGTTTATAGTCCTTAATTGGGACTCATAACAGGGTTTACCTACATTACCCCATGCATATCATTCCATCATACCATTGCATGCATCCTACATAAGGACTAACCCATTTCAAGGATCTCAAGGGCTTGTGATGTAGGTCGTGATGAACCAACTGTCCAGCAAGGGGCAAAGGGGATTTATTTTCCTCTAGCCAAGGTTGTCAGGGGGCTATGACCCACTGGATATGGTGAGCCTTTGACCCTTGAAGAAGGACTCTCAACAATATGAAGTTCCTTCAATCAAGCTACCGGTTTCAAACTCTAACAATTTTTCTTGTCTACCCCGCGAGATCCTTGAAAACATTACATGCATATCATACATATCATTGCATTACAAGTACCCTTGTTACAGGTCACTTACCATCTGCACTGTTTATTTCAGCAATGGCTTCCCAACAATACAACCAGGACCTTCATGCTCAAGAGACTCAGTTCGGGGAAATCCTCCTGAATCTATCCAAGGGGCAAGAAGAGATGAGAACACTTCTCATGGGGACTTTGGTCAGGAACAGTGCTGAGGATGAACGGCTGAAACATCTGCAAGCTAAGGTGGATGCAATGAAAGCCCAGATGTTGGGGCAGGTGACTATCATTCAAGGCTTAGCTCAAAGACAAGAAGAGCTCGGGGTTCTCGTCAACCAACTGCTTCGGGGTAACCAACTAGGGCAAACATCTAAGGGTGGAGAGCCAGTCATCATTCAACCACCTTTGAGACAAGAAGATAAGGGGAGAGCTCCTCAAGTGGCTTCAGTGTCACAAATTCAGCATCAACCTCATCAGCTTCAGCCAGACAAGCCCAAAAGGAAATTCACCAAGCTCAACGTGTCGTTGCCTCAAGCTCTACAACAACTGTTGAGGGTGAAGTTGGTAACTCTCAGGGATCCTCCTAAGAATCCCAACAGGACACCTTCAAGGTATAACCCCAACGCCCGCTGCGCTTACCATTCTGACAGCCCGGGGCATGCTACAGATGACTGCTGGACCTTGAAGAACAAGATCCAGGACCTGATTGATGAAGGAGCTGTGGAATTCACCCAAGATGGCCAGGCTGAGTGCTTCTACCATCTCTACCGGATTCACCATTTGAAGTAACAAGCCCTGAGATGAGAAGACTTTTGTTTATTAGAACTTTCAAGTTGTAACTTTCTTTTGACTGTTCAAACATTTATTCATGTTAAACGTTGTTATTTCATTAATGCATCACATATGTCTGTTTTGAAGTAATTATTTCGTATTCACTATATTGCAAATTGCTTCCATTTTTCTGTGATGATCAACTCTCAATTAAAAAAACTCTAAGCCTCTTGAGGGAGGATGACGAAAACGATACCACAATCTACAGTATGCTTTTGAACAGACCCCGCTGATGAGGTACATGCATTGTTTCAATTCCTAAACACTGGAGTTATAAGGAAGATAATCCCTCGTCAACCCCTTTGAGCCAAAGAAGTAGGAGTTTTTTCTTTTCGAAAATTAAAACCCTTAATCATAACCCGGGGCAGGGTAGTTCTCTCAGCTGATCCAAGTGTACAACGCACGACATCAAAGGAGTCCTTCCAAAGCAAAAGACAATGATGGTTCCGAACAATCATAAAGACAGGCAATCATTACCAAAAAAAAATAAAGCCCAATAAGTCGAAACCTACGAAGGAGACTTACAAAACTGGGGCATCCCGCTGACTGTACATACAAAAAGAAACAGTTCAGGCAAAAAACAGGGATAACAAAATAAAAAAAAAAGAGAAGAAAGAGGTCTTACAAACCCTCGACAAAAAATGACTGCCTATTCAAAATAAATTGTCAACATTCGAACCATCACTGGTGTATCAGAGCAAAGACTCAAACAAGGTCTAAACGCACGATCAGCTGAGTTTAGGTTTGAAGAACATCACGAAGAGCGGGTGGGTACAAATAATTTGAGCCTTTATCCTTTGTTTCTTAAACCGTGAACCAGGCCACGCTATAACCCTCAAAAGTCCTAGCTGAAGCATGGGTTAGTTCGAAAGCATACTATTACGAAAGGTATCCTGACTCCTTAAGGCTTGCGGTAAAATAACGAGTTGACATCACAATTTACAAAACTTGCTTGTCTTACTAAAAATTCATTTTCAAAATCTTCAAGACAGACATAAGCTTTGCATTTTTGATATAACATTGTTTGCATATGACTATTTGTTTGAACAGCAGAGAAATTTGCACGATGAATACCTAGTAAACAAAAGCACTTCTAATCAGGGGGCAGACATGATCATTGTCCATCATCTGGGGCAGTCCAGTCAAGATTCGGAGAATCTCTCAAAGGCCAAATAGCCTGGGGCAAATCTCCGCCTGAGTCACTTGGGGCATTCCAACAACAAATCTTGCCTGATCAAACACCTTCTAGTGGCGTGACAAAACACTTCTAACAGGGGCAACTCCCTACATCCTGAGAGCGTGAACATAGTCGAAAAAATACTACGCACGATAAAGGACCCGCTAGGTTGACATACCTAGGCAAAAATTAGGGCTTCCCGGCGAACCAAAAGGGTTCGAGCAAAAATAAAGGATGAAATGGAAAAATTTGTACACCCGGCAAGTCGAAAACCGGAAAAGGCGCCTTGGGCAAAAATGGGTATCCCGGTGGACTGAAAACCCGAAAGGGCGGTCCAGGCAAAAGTTAGGGATCACAACATACGACTATGTCTTGTCATCTCGTCACTTGCCTGCCAGAAGAAGATTTGTCAATCGACAGTTATCAAGGCCTCCACCAGCGTCTTCTCCCACAGAAACAGGGGCAATAATGAGTTGTCTGAGCGTTCTAATTGCTCTGTCCACCAAGGTACCAAGGTAAGTTCGGCTGAAGAATGCAACCAAGACATCTTAATTCCCCAGAGAGTGAGCCAACAAGTCAATACACTCTCCCCAAGCAGAGTTATCCTGTCAGCCTTAAGGAAGTTGGGTATCCTCCAGCAGATCTCAACATTCCCCATCGCAATATACAAACATTCTTAACAAGCATCCCCGACAGTCTTGATCTAAGATTATTCCCCGGCAGTATACCAGAAATTCAATGGAGTCACTTCCCCAATACAGTTCAAGATTTCCCCAGGAAAGTCCAGTCTGAAGGTTTCCCCAGGAAAGCTGAATCATCTCCCCAGCAGTAAGCTTATCCCCAGTAGATTCTGGAAGCTTATCCCCTACAGAGCACGAACGCGTCTCCCGGCTTTATTCAAAGGTTATTTCCCTACCAGGATATAACTGGGTTATCCTAAGCCAAAAGCCATGGAAAGATCGTCCTCGGCGAAGTCTTCTTATCTCCAGCGGAGTCTATTAAAACTTCCAACATAACAACGGTATCCCCAGCAGAGTTATCATCAACATCCCAACAAAGTACCTCTATTCCCACAGAGTATTGTTCCCCAGCAAGATCGCTAGAGTAATTTTCTCCCCGCAGAATAATCCATTCGCCAAGTTTATTTCCCAACGGAGTTATCTTCTCCTACCGATATTCTTGCAACCATCACTCCCCAGTGGAAACAAAAGCTCTACATTAGCCCAGGATTTAAATTCCCGGCATCCGTCAAGGATTTATTTTCCTAAGACGAAAACATACATTCATAAACATCGCATTTCCATACAATATAGCACGCATATACGCATCATGAACATATAATCTCATCACGCATGTCATACATCATGACATCGCATACAACTAACGTTTTGTCTTTTCAGGACAAAGGTTAATACCAAGATGATTACCATCAACGGTCGCAACTAAAGATCCGATTCCTGTACCTCGCCAGGGTGTATCTGTTGACGATCGATTCCAGACCCGATTCCTGTATCCTGCCAGGGTGCATATGAAGAGTTTGAGGATCCGATTCCTGTATCCTGCCAGGGTGTATCTGTTGACGACTAGCATTACCAGACCCGATTCCTGTATCCTGCCAGGGTGCGTCTGAAGAGTTTGAGGATCCGATTCCTGTATCCTTCCAGGGTGTATCTGTTGACGACTAGCATTACCAGACCCGATTCCTGTATCCTGCCAGGGTGCGTCTGAAGAGTTTGAGGATCCGATTCCTGTATCCTGCCAGGGTGTATCTGTTGACGACTAGCATTACCAGACCCGATTCCTGTATCCTGCCAGGGTGCGTCTGAAGAGTTTGAGGATCCGATTCCTATATCCTGCCAGGGTGTATCTGTTGACGACTAGCATTACCAGACCCAATTCCTGTATCCTGCCAGGGTGCGTCTGAAGAGTTCGAGGATCCAATTCCTGTATCCTGCCAGGGTGTATCTGTTGACGACTAGCATTACCAGACTCGATTCCTGTATCCCGCCAGGGCACGTCTGAAGAGTTCGAGGATCCGATTCCTGTATCCTGCCAGGGTGTATCTGTTGACGACTAGCATTACCAGACCCGATTCCTGTATCTTGCCAGGGTGCGTCTGAAGAGTTTGAGGATCCGATTCCTGTATCTTTCCAGGGTGTATCTGTTGACGACTAACATTACCAGACCCGATTCCTGTATCTTGCCAGGGTGCGTCTGAAGAGTTTGAGGATCCGTGTCCTGTATCTTGCCAGGGTATATCTGTTGACGACTAGCATTACCAGACCCGATTCCTGTATCCTGCCAGGGTGCGTCTGAAGAGTTTGAGGATCCGATTCCTGTATCCTGCCAGGGTGTATCCGTTGACGACTAGCATTACCAGACTCGATTCCTGTATCCCGCCAGGGCACGTCTGAAGAGTTCGAAGATCCGATTCCTGTATCCTGCCAGGGTGTATCTGTTGGCGACTAGCATTACCAGATCTGATTCCTGTATCCTGCCAGGGTGCGTCTGAAGAGTTTGAGGATCCGATTCCTGTATCCTGCCAGGGTGTATCCGTTGACGACTAGCATTACCAGACTCGATTCCTGTATCTCGCCAGGGCACGTCTGAAGAGTTCGAAGATCCGATTCCTGTATCCTGCCAGGGTGTATCTGTTGACGACTAGCATTACCAAACCCGATTCCTGTATCTTGCCAGGGTGCGTCTGAAGAGTTTGAGGATCCGATTCCTGTATCCTGCCAGGGTGTATCTGTTGACGACTAGCATTACCAGACTCGATTCCTGTATCCCACCAGGGCACGTCTGAAGAGTTCGAAGATCCGATTCCTGTATCCTGCCAGGGTGTATCTGTTGACGACTAACATTACCAGATCCGATTGCTGTATCTTGCCAGGGTGCGTCTGAAAGGTTCCCTCATCATCCCGTTGAGGTAGTAATCGCCCAAAGGTTCTCTCATCGTCCCATTGAGGTAGTAATCATCCAAGGTTCTCTCATCGTCCCGTTGAGGTAGTAACCATCCCTGATTCATTCATCACATCATTATCAACAAAAACCTTTTTGAAGCTCCAGACTCGACTCCTGTATCTCGCCAGGGCACGTTTGAAGAGTTCAAAGATTTAATACCTGTATCCAGCCAGGGCGCGTCTATATAAAGAATTTTAAGGCCAACTCCTGCAACAGGCCAGGTAATCATTTTCTTTCTCAGGTACGCAAGTTCTCACTAAGGAAACTCTTACGCGATCGACAACCTCCCGATGGCATCTATAAGCCCATCCTCCTATCCATCAGTCTCCAAATGGAATCTATAAGCCTATTCCCACCATCACACTGCTAACATGCGTGCGCAAATTTCTGGGCACTCTAGTGTTCAATCATCTTCTACCCTCGGATTAGGAAAGGCACGCCAGCCAATCTATATCCTCAGGTTTAAGAAGATTGAACAGGGGCAACTTTTGTACCCCAAAATTTTCCCTCCCATATTCTTCAAGATTTGCCAAGATCAAGGTTCAAAATCTCTCAAGGGTTGCACAGTCCAATTGCCTCCTAATAGTCAAAAATTAGGGTTTTGGTTCTGGAAAAGAAATTGAAGTTTCCAAGGGTCCAATCAAGTCCCACATGCCTACATACATTGTCAAGCATCCATATGCCAAGTTTCAAGACTCACAGTACCAGATTGCACAGTCAAAAACCCTAATTGCTTCACAGTCAACTGCAGGGGCAAAATGGTCATTTGACAGTCAAAAGTCAAAATTTTTGGTCAACATCTTATTTTGGAGCCACAAACATCATTTGATCAATTCTTGATCATGATTCTCAAGGCATGGCTCAAAAAGTCTAAAGATGCAAAAGTTTCTATTTTGGACAGCTGAAAAAGTCAACTGCAAATTGACCAAGGCATAACTTCCACATGGTTTATCAGAAAAATTCCATCCAAAGTTCATTTTGAATAGAATGACATTTCCTACAACTCATCTTCACACTTCAAGTCCAAGAAATGCTCTCACAAAAAGTTATCAATCTCAACATTATAGGTCATTTTCAAAAGTCAACAAAAAGGCACTTTAAGTCAAAGACCATAACTTGAGATTGGTAAATCAAAATGACATGGGACCAAAGACATTGGTTAGAGGACTTCAATACCTTTCCAAAATGTCAAAGAACATGATCAAAGCTTAAAAATTGAGCAAGATATGCCTTGTGGAAGTTGGGAAATTTTTGGGAATTTTGAAAAGTCAACTTTGCTTCAAATGCCTCAAAAATGCTAATGGGCCTCAATTTCTTCCATGAATCATTACCCAAAATCTATGCACGACCCATTAAGCTAAAAGGGAGTTATTTTCTTATTTTTAATTAATTAATTGAATTTTTAATCCTATTAATTCATTTAATTAAAATTAAATATGAGAAAAATACTAAATAATGATTTTAAATCTTTTTGGTGCAGCAAATCCTTCCATCATGACCTAAATATTTCGTGCACATGCTCAAGGGAACAAAATCTTCCAAAATTGGCAAGTTTCCATGGCAAGAAAGATAGGAAAAGATTTGACAAAATCAAATATTCAAGATCATTAAATCAATGGATTTTGGGCTAACTTTTAACCTAATTCTACTCACATACATAAGCATGATCGAAACCTAATACCCAAGACACACAAGCTGCGCAGAAACCTAAAGAACAAACTTGCATTTTTTTTGACAAAAAGTGAGAAACTGTTTTCATACATAGAGCTGGTTTCAAGGCCTTAAAAGCATTCCAAAAGCTTGCTAACACATCCAGGAAACTATTGCAATCGAAACCAAGTCTCCAGGCTTCAAGGGTTGGTAGAACGATATCATACTTTCTTGAAAATTATCCATTATCGTTTTATGATTAACATGCATTTTTCATGTGTTTTTAATGTGGATTTATACTAACCATGACCTTCTGAAGCTAATGACATAACTCAATTGAGTTATTAAGCCCTGTACAAGAATTCACCATGGACGTTCCCTAGGGTTTCAGAGCTCCAATTTTAGGGGTTTCTGTATATGGTAAAATTAAGCCTTAAAACCAGTACCATTGAGATCAGGACCTCCAAACGAGTGGAATCCACACCTCGCGCCCTTTTTCTTTTTGACTATGCGCTAATCGCTATTATTGCAGGTTTGGGTTAGTGGGGGTTTAAAACCCCCGCTATTTGCTTTTGTTTACAGGCGAAAAGATGAAGGAGATGCTGATGTGTCCAGACACGGTTGGAGTATTCAAATGATGGCGCGTTTTTTGGTTATTCCAGCATAGTATTTGTTTTTCCATTATATTATTCATGTTCCACTATAATATCAAATAAACGCAATGGTTCAGTTGGTAGCTTAGCTGGCTTGCAGGTATTGGGACCTGGGTTCGATTCCCAGGTCCCCTTGTATATTTCATGGTTTTTTCTATAACACGCTCCTGTGCAGCGCCTCTTCCAAGGTCTACCATGCAACCCTATATCCAAGCCTGCCAAGTGTCCCAGGGCCTCAATCTGATGGTCATCACATGAATTCCACCATGCGCATTAGTCAACCACTCTGCACGCCAACGCTGAAAAGTTAAACAGGGCCTGATTCAATGGGCCTACTTGCTTCAACAAACCTCTCTTTGGGTTCAGACACCCCCAGGGTTTGCTCATTCTTTTAATCCTTTTTTTTCTTTCTTTATTTTTCCTTTTATTCTTTTATTTGTCTTTTTTTTTAATTAATTGATTCCTTTAAATTACACAAAAATAATTTTCATAATACAAAAAAAATCAGAAATCATAAAAATAAAAAATATGTTTTGTTTAATATTTAAGTCATTAATATTTTTGTAAATAAATTTTTAACAATTAACTTAGTAAAATTAGGTTAAAATTTTAATGTTTTCCTTAATAACTAAAATAGGTAGAAATTAGGTTTAGCATTTTTATTTTTTTTAATAAAATAATTTCCTCTTATTATTATTATTATTAATTATTAATTATTTTGTAAATACCCATATAACTAAATAATTAGTATAAATTAGGTTTTAAACTTTAACTTTTTTTAATAATTAAAAACAATTTAGAACTAGGGTTTTATTTAATTTCTAATTTTAACTAATTTCCTTTATTTCATTAAATACAAAAAACATAAAAAATAATTCCTTTTCTTTATTTAATCATTAATTAAATTTCAATTTCATTTAATTTCTTTAAAGGGTCCAACGCCCTCGCATATTCGATTCTAATTTCTTTGCGCGTGTTTGTTCTTATTTTTCGTTTTTAATATTATGTAATTGCCAAAGCCTTGTAATAGTAATTAGGAAATTTATTTATTTTCTGCATTTTATTAAAAAACGGGTCTTTGTTAATTTGGCGATGTATAGACCCGCGCCTTGTAATAGTGTAGGACCTTTATTTTCCGCATTTTAATTTCCGCACCTTTAAACTGCTAATCACATGAAAGAATGAATGGCCCAAATAAAATCAAAGCGTAGCTCACCAAATGCATGACAAGACAAAACATAACTGAAAACGATACACAAATTCACACATCACTCTTAGGGTACGCCTCACTGTTGCCTTGCCCCTCGAAACGTGGTCGTCGAGTATAGGACGTTTTAGTAAGTCCTTATGTCCATGCCCCATGGCATAAGGGTAGCTTCTAAGGTGTCCTACCGTTGCTCTGGTGACCACACTGTCCCTACAAACGAATTGACCCGAACACCTCCAACGGTGGTGCTACCTACCTCTCAATGGTGGGATAGCACTACCTTAAGAACATTTACACAGCTTAATTCCTTAGGGTAGGTAGATGACACGTAGATACTTGCTTTAATTCAAAACAAATCAAAACTTCTTTTCACACCGACACCTTTCAAAAAGCTTTCAAAAAACAATTTTTTAAACACTCTTGAGGACTGATACAAGAGTCGATCTGAAACTTTAAACGAAACTTTTTTAAACCCACTCACACTTTGAAAAGCAAACAAATATTTTGAAAACACAAATGAGCAAGTATCTAAGAGCCCATGAATAACCATGGATAGAAAGGGTGCTAACACTTTCCCTTTCTATAAATCTACCTCCCGAATCGAGAAACATATCTCATAAGGAATTTTGCTGTGCTTTTGTCCTGTCCATGTTGGAGAAAATAAAAGACGGTGGCGACTCTTGCTTCCGCGACATTTCACGAAACCAGCGTTAAACAGTCAGTTCCAGATCCACCGATCACAACTGGCATGAAATATTATCGTTTGCTCTGCACGGGTACCGTACCACGGCGCGCACTTCAACTGGGGCAACACCCTATTCTTTGGTATACGGCATGGAAGCTGTTTTACCTATCGAGGTTCAGATTCCCTCCTTGAGAATCATGAAAGATGCTGGTTTGAGTGAAGACGATTGGATTCAGACCCGGCTTGATCAACTTAACTTGATTGATGAAAAGCGACTTACTGTTGTTTGCCACGGTCAGTCGTATCAAAAACGGATGATCAAGGCATTCAACAAGAAAGTCAGGCGCCATGTATATCAAGTCGGGGATCTTGTAATTAAGCGAATCATCTTGCCGCAAAGTGATCCCATGGGCAAATGGACTCCTACCTACGAAGGACCATTTGTGATCAAAAACATTTTTTCTGGTGGGGCAATGATATTAACCACCATGGATGGCGACGACCTTCCGCACCCTGCAAACGCAGACATAGTCAAAAGATACTACGCATAAACGACCTGACAAGTTGAAAACCCGAAAGGGCGACTTGGGTAAAAATGGGTATCCCGGTGAATCGAAAACCCGAAAGGGCAGTTCAGGCAACAATTAGGGATAAATAAAAAAATCTGTACACCCGGCAAGTTGAAAACCCAAAAGGGCGACTTGGGCAAAAAAGGATTTCCCGGTGGACTGAAAACCCGAAAGGGCGGTCCAGGCAAAAGTTAGGGAATTAAAACATATGACTATGTCTCGTCGGATCACTTTAAGGATAATCTCTTAACAAACAAGCTCCGGGCTTCTGATCAATCCAATCATCTTCGGATGAAGCAACGAATGGACAAGATATCTAGAGTTACGAAGGCTATAGCAGAATGGGAACCCCATGGAATTTTTACACATATCCATCTTTCTTTGTATAAATTTTTCTCAATTTTTATGACAACATTCTCTTACTAGGATGTCTGTCTCCTTTGTACAAAATACTTACACAAAGTTAATACAAAGATACTTCAAAGTGCAGAAAGCTATTTGCCTTTTCTTCTTTTTTACACTTGTGTTTTATTTGAAAAAACGTCCAATGATTTATTAAATGAGCATATGCATTTGAATATAATCACTATTTACAAATAAACGAAATGTGAAAGAATAATTACCGACAGGTTGAAAGTATAGGAAAACGTCTTTAGGCTATTCCAAGAGAAATCCCCTGCAGTACATCATCTAGATCCCCAGCGGAGCTAAAACCATTGAAATACATATCCCCAGCGGAATTAAAATTCAAAATCCCCGCTAGAGTCGAAACTTCAAACTCCCAATCCCTGGTGGAGTTATATTTCAAACCCTTGATCCACCATTAGAGTTAAACCTCCAAACTCCCAATCCTCAGCGGAGCAAAACTTTGAACTACAGACCCTCAGCGAAGATGAAACCTTCTTCCCCAATGGAGTCAAGTTACCTACTATCAATCCCCAGCGGGAACCATTCAGATTTCCCCAAATTCCCCGACAAGTTGTCTTAAAGTCTGAGAATAAACCAGATAACAGTTAACTTCTATCTTATCCAAACTAGGATAATTCCCCAGTAGATTGGCATACAACCCAAACTCCTGATCTCCCCAACATTATAGCTACTCCCCCAGAGTTTTCACTTACTCTCCAGCAGGAAGCCTTCTTCCTCACAGAGTTTTTACTCCCCAGCAGAATGAAGATTCTCATCCTTGATTCCCCAGTGAAATTGACAGAGTCCTCATCACTCCCCAGCATGATTTTGTCAAAATTTTTAATCCCCTCCAGATCGAAGATTTTCATTCTTGAATCCTCAGCTTGAAGTCCCCAAGGATTCAAATTCCTCAACAGATTGAAGATTCTCACTCTTAATTCCCCGCTGAAGCCATCAGAGTCTTCCTTATTTTCCAGCATATCAAGGTTTTTCTTTCATCCGATCCCCAGTAGAGATCGTCAGAGTTTTCCCTATTCCCCAGCCGAGTAAGGATTCCCATTGGTGTAATCCCCATCCATAGTCATCAAAGTTCTCTGGATTCCCCAAGCAGGTTTCTCAAGCAACACTTGGCATCATTCCCACAACAGAATATTTATCATCCATCAACTCCAAAGACTTGAAGGATCCCTATATCCCCAGGAAAATCATGAAGGATTATCACATCCCCACAGAAGTTGTCAAAGTTTTTGATAATCCCCGCGAGTTGCCAAGGATTTTCTATCTCCAACAGCGGTCAAGAATTTATTTTCCCCGGCAGCAGTCAAGGATTTTATTATCTCCGGCTATCAAGGATTTATTTTCCTCAGCAAGACAGCGAATCAGCTTACATGCGCATACATTACATTCATATACCATGAACATTGATAAAGCACATTTTATTGCATCATACATTTCATGCAACATAATTTTGTGTTTCAGATAACATTTTACCCTTTTCAGGATAAGATTAACAGTTATCCAAAGATTTCATGATACAGTAAAGATATACTCTAGACACGGAAGTCATTATGTTACTCATTCAGATCTCTTATTCAGATACATATTAGATACGCTCCAGACACAGAAGCCATTCTATTTCTCATTCAGAATTCAAAGTCAAGATACAATACGGATACACTCCAGACACAGAAGTCATTTTGTTACTCATTCAGACTTCAGTAATCAGATACAGATTATATACGCTCCAGACGCGGAAGCCATTCTATTTCTCATTCAGATTCAACTATCAATTTCAAGTTCAGATACACTCCAGACACAGAAGTTATTATGTCGCTTATTCAGGTCCCAGTTACAGTTCAGATACACTCCAGACACGGAAGTTATTCTGCTACTCATACAGATCTCAACCTCATGATACATTCCAGATACGCTCCATACACAGTAGCCATTCTGTCACTCATTCAAATTTGTTCCCCAGCCCAGAGACGCTCCAGACACGGATGCCTTTCTGTCGCTTATTCAAATTTCAGATTCGGATACAATACAGATACACTCCTGACACAGAAGTCATTATGTTATTCATTCAAGAATCAAATACAGTTACAGCTCGAATACGCTCCAGACATGGATGCCATCCCATTGCTCATACAGATTCAATCTCCAGATACAACTCAGATACGTTCCAGATACAGATACCATTATGATGTTCATTCTCCTGACGTTCAACAAACATTCTTGGATGGCATCTTTAAGCCCATCTCCAACAAGATTCTATCACATCCCCAAATGGCATCTTTAAGCCCATTCCCTCAACTACATTTTGACGAGTGCAAATTTACGGGCACTCTAGTGTCCAATCATCTTTTACCTTCGAGTCACGAACGGAAAACTCGCCAATCTAACTCTTCAGGTTCAAGAAGATTGAACAAGGGCAGATGTTGTACCCCAAAATTTTCCCTCTCATTTTATCAAGATTTCCCCTCACAAGACTCTTTGGACTCCAGACCAGATTAGGGTTTGCTCAGCTCAAGACATCTCCTTGCACTGATGACCTAAAATTAGGGTTTGAGTTTGCACAAGGATTTTTGGACTTCCAATGCCTCATGTGACTTTCATACTTCATGTTGGACTTATAAGATTTCTCATACCAAGTTTCAAGCCTTGAATCAAATTTTTGCCCAGTCAATTGGATAGTTGACCTAAAAATCAACTGTATTGGGGAAAAAGTCAATTGTGGCCAATTTACAGTCAAACCTCATAATTTTTGAACCATATAAATATTATAGACTCATATGAACCATTTTATCAAGTTTGGACCACAACTCCTCAAGAAATTTGATCAGATCATCAAAAGGGCAAAATGGTCATTTTTAGTGTTTTGACTGCAGAAGGGCAATTTCTGATTTTTCACCTAGCCAATGGAAAATTGGGTTCAAGTATGGTTTCAATGACTTAATGGAATCATGTTGACCTAATCACAAGGTTCAAAAGATCTCAAATGCATTGGATTGACAGATGGATTTTCCAGTCAATTGATCAAAAATCAACTGTACACTGAAAAGTCAAACTTTAACTTTTTGGTCAAAATCAAGTGCCAAGGGTCATTTTTCATCAAGATGTGTCAAAACATGAAACTTGTTCACCAAGAAACCTAATTTTGAATATTAGGGTTTAAAATGGAAAATTTTCATAACTTAGAAATTTTCTAAGTTATGAAAATTTCTTATTTTTTCCCAACTTTTCCCAACTTTTTCACCATGATGCAATTGGATTCAAAGAAAACTTCCAACATTAAAGTTGTAGTCCTCCACAAAATATACAAATTTTATTCACAAAGTTTTCCCAAAAGATGCTTGGATCTCAAGTTATGATTTTGTGAATAAGGGTCCATGAAACTTTTAACTTAGTGAAATTTTGCCCTAGTTTAGGCAGGATTTTGACCTATTTTCATGGCAACTTTTCACATAGTTCCAATTGGAATCTCAAAATTAATTTCAAAGATGGATTGTAGATCATTTTACAAGATTTCCAAAATGTCCAAGAACTCTCCAAGATCATTCATGGTTAGGGAGAATCAAAAGTTTGAAAATGGAAAATTATCACTTTTGTCCAAGGCATTTTGCACATTGCTACAACTTGCAATTTTGTCCAAAGCATGCTTGTACTTGGTTTACATGTTCTAATCTATTCTACACTCAAAAATTGAATTCAAATACATTGGTTAGAGGCTTTGTTCTGAGCTTTAGAACATTACACATTGAATTAATCCATTTATGGCATAAAGGTAACATTGCCACTTTGATAAAGCTTGCTTTATGTCAAATTGTTTATCTTGAGCATTGGACCAAGACTTTTGCTGCAAACAAAGTTCACCAACAGCTAGAATACAGGCCTGTACAGGCCTTGGCATTGTCAACTTCAACTTTTGCTTAAAAAGCAAGTAACTTGCAAAAGTCCACATAACTTGGAAATCTGATAAGAGCAAGTCTTGTACACATTTCAAAGACCCTCAACACATTATCTCAAGCCAGAAAGGGTACCACTGGGGCTCAAACCCATGTCCATATAGTCACAGGCGCGCGCTTCTATCACTGGGGTAGCTATACATCTGTTCATATAAACAAAACAACAAATATATGATAGAAAACAAGTCCATGGCCTGAACTTCATCTTTAACCTCACGCCCAGCCAGAGTACCTGCATCTTGTTCATCTCTCATCCATTTGCAAAAATGTAAACATGAGTCTTGTAGCAAACTTCCTCACGGTTTCAAAAATGCAAAGCAATAAAATTATAGATCAAAGACAAGCATGGATTTTAATGACCCTAATCTGAACCCTAAAAATTTCAGAAACTTCAATCTTTAAATTATCTAAGCTCAAGAAATATAAATTAAAAATATGGACATGGTTAGCTTCAGGGCAATGATATCTACATTTTTTATTCACAAATAAACCATTAATGATGCTTGTATGAAAAGTTCAAAGTGGAGATAACTTACCTTGCAAGAGGGTATCATGTTTTGAGTTTGAGTAGCTTTTAGTAAGTTCCAATGATTGGATTAGCTTCATCAAGTTCCCAGGAAGCTAATGTGATGCTTAGCTTGAGCTGAAAGTGCCTGAGGAGTTCTGGAGAAGTCAAGGTGCAAGGTGCTGTTTTTGAAAATGGTGGATGATGATGGAGGTGTTACAGTGGTGTTGTAGGTGTTGGAATTGTTTATGTATATTATTTATAAGCTTTTGAAAGTAAAAGGCCAAGAAACGCACGAGCCAATTTTGAGATTGGATTCAAAACTCAGAAATGGCAAGTTTTGAGGTGTTTTTGGTGATTCTGTGTTCTTGGTGTTTTCAGGGCTCAAGCATGTGTGGGATTTATGACAAAATACTTGTGTATGTATATGGAAAAATCTTGAGTGATTTGGAGAGTCATAAGTACAAGTTACAACATAATGGCTATGTGTTGTACCCCAAAATTTTCCCTCTCACTTATCAAGATTTTGCTCACAAGATCTCCTTGGGCTCAAGACTGCACTAGGGTTTGATCAACTCAAGACACCTCCTTAGGCACTGATGACCAAAATTAGGGTTTGAGTTTGCACAAGGATTTTTGAACTATCAATGCTTCATATGACTTTCATGGACCATTATGGACCCCCAATATTACTCATGTCAAGTTTCAAGCCTTGGATCACACTTTTGATCAGTCAATTGAACAGTTGACCTAAAAATAAGTTGTATTGGGGAAAAAGTCAACCATGGCCAATTTACAGTCAAACCTCATAATTTTTTATCCACACCAACATTTTAAACCCATATGTATCATTTGATCAAGTTTGGACCACAATTCCTCAAGATGTTTGATCAAATCTCCAAAAGGGCAAAATGGTCAAAATTAGGGTTTTGACTGGGAAAGGGCAATTTCTGATTTTTAACCTAGAAAATGGTCAATTGGTTTAAGGCATGATCTCAATAGTCCAATTGCATCATTTTGACCTAATGACATGGTTCAAAACATTGCAAGTCCATTGGATTGACAGACAAATTTTGCAGTCAACTAATCAAAAGTCAACTGTATACTGAAAAGTCAAACTTTGACTTTTTGGTCAAATTCAAGTGCCAAAGATCACAATTCATCAAAACATGTCAAAATATGAAACTTATTCATCAAGATATCAAAAAGTCAAGATTTCATTTTGAAAAGTCAAAATTTCTAAACTTAGAAAATTTTCTAAGTTGGTGTTTTGTCACTTGAATTACAAGGCATTTTGTGATGAACAAGAATTCAATTTCAAACCTATGCTGCACAATCTTGTTTTGCAGGCCTCTAAATGTCAATATATCTTCATAATCAGAAGATTACACTTGCTTTTGAGCTATTATCCAAGTGTTCCAAGCATTGTCCAAGCCAATTTTCCATTTTAGGAAAAAAGTTACCATTCCATTCTTGAAAAGCCGCTTTAATCACAAAGTTAACTTTTCTTGAGCTTCTAACTTGTTCTTTCTACACACACAACCCCTATAAGCCAAAAGCAATGTGTCTAAGGTCTCAAGAAGCTAAGAACATGCTTGTATAACACTTGAGATTTATCACTTCACTTTTCTTAAAAAGCAAGTTATAGAGCCATAACCCTATAATTCAAAAGCCTTGAGTGATTTTGTGCTCTAATATTTTCCATACATATTAACAAGTTAATTGCAACACAACGCACGTTTTCACAAGCCCTAAAAACACTCCCAAGCATCTTGCTGCATAGAACTGCCCAAGCTTGACAGTTTTGAGCAAAAACTCACCATCTTCATTTCCACTCGTGCGTTTTGAAAACTAATCATCCTAACACCTTCCATACATCATATCAAAGTGATCCAGGCCCTCATTTCCTAACTTTAACTCCTCCATCATCATCCACCATTTTCAAAACTGAATCTTGCAACTTGACTTGAGTAGGGAGTTTCATCCATCCTCAAAGCAAAGTGGGGGTTGGAACACATTCAAGGAGGTCCATGCAAGCTACAGAAATCATCAGGCCATCATAAAGGTTTCTCAAACTCCATACACGACTCCAGCTGCAAGAGGTAAGTTTTCAAACTTCTATTTCTTCATATAGGCATCATTTGAGTTTGGTTTGTGAAGATAAAATGTAGATACCATTGCCATGAAGTTGTACATATCCATAGTTTACATTTATATGGCCTGAGCTTAGAGAATTTTATGATTGAAGTTTTCTGAAATTTTTAGGTTTTGAATTAGGGCTAGAAAAATTCCCATTCATCTTTGATTGTTAGCTTAAGTTGTTTATATGGTTGGATTCGTGGGGGAAAATGCCACAACTTTCATGTTTGAACTTTTCATTTTTGTTGAGAGATGAAGAAGATACAAATCCTTTGGCTGGAGGTTGAAGATGACGTGTAATCAGGGCACATTTTGTGTTATGTAATTATTGTTTCAGTTATATTAACGGATGTACAGCCACCCCAGTGGTAAGGCAGTGCACGTTATTGGTAGAGGTCATGGGTTCGAACCTCAGCGCTACTTTTTTGCATTTGTTTTACATTTTTGGTCTTTTTTTTTTCTTTTTTTTCAGCAAATGGGCGTTGGGCCTTTTGGGCTTAGTTTTTGTTTTGCGTTTTTGCTTACTACCCCCCTGCAGGCTTTTGACACCCCTGGCCCATCTATTTTATTTTCCATTTTATTTTCATTTTATTTTCTTAAATATATTTTTTTAAATACTAAAAAAAATCATGAAATACAAAAAATAGTAGATTTATATTTTAACTTAGTTTATTTATTTATTTATTTTCACAAAAATATACTTGACCACACTTTATTTATTTTATTAATTATTTTTGTAAATTTAATTAAAACTATAATATTATTTATTTTTATTTTACACCAATTAAAGATATATTATTTTAATACCAAAAAGACTAAATATATTTTATAATGCTATAATCATTTTCAAGATAAAAAATGCTAAAAAAAATACTTTTCTTAAACTTGTTTTCTTTTGATTAATTAATAGAATTAGGGTTTTCATCTAAAATCTTTTCTCAATAATTTCAAACTTAATAAATTATTTTCTTTATTTTATTAGGTTAAGGTAAAATTTCTTTTTCATAAAACATCAAACAAAATATCCATTTTCTTCACATTTACCTTCTTGCATATTTAATTCATCTTGTACATTATTTGTTTCAATTCTTGTATAAATTCAATTTGGTTGTAATAGACTAATTAGGATTTTAATTTCTTGCAATCCCCATTTTTAATTTGTACACCCCCTCCCACAAATGTTGTAATAGCGTAGTAACTTTAAATTCTGCAATTTATCGCTTTATATACAATTGCTAGTAATTAAGGTTTGTATGGAAAGACTTAAAACCAATAAATAGAAAACCCTAATTCAAGACTAAATCAAGAATGAAAACAATACATTTGCACACAAGCACCCCTAGGGTAAAATCCACTTGGTTGCCTTATAAATGGCCATATTACACATGTAAGGTATCTTAACAAAAACAAGCAAAAATACAAGATCATAATCCCTCGATGACGCTATCTAAGTTGCCTTTCAAAATGATCTTAGTCCCTAAAGGAAAATGCTAAGATACCTTGCAACATTGCTAATCATGGTTATACGATGACCCATGTCCGTCCCGTTTACATCCAAAGATAGAGTTACTTACCAAATCAATGGTAAGATAACAATGTAAAAGGAAAGGAAAAATGAACAAGAAATACTTTTGAGTAGGTAGAATGCTCCTAATTACTTGCTCAATTTCAAAACAAAACATCCTTACTATTTTTAAAACAAGCACCTACACTTTCAAATATCTTACGCACTTGAAAACATTTTCAAAAGATCAACATCTTTGTATACATTCTTACGAACGAGAATCATTACAAAGATTTCCTAAACAATGGCCTCTTTACAAAATACTTTCAAAACCACACCAAGCACATTTTCAAACAAAAGCAAGTGATCTAGCAAGTAACTAAGAGCCCATGGAAAACCATGGATGAAAAGGGTGCTAATACCTTCCCTTTTCATAATCTACCCCCCGAACTCAAGAAACAATCTCAAAGGTCTTTCCTGTGCTTTTTCACCTTTCCTTTTGGATAAAAGAAAAGTCAGTGGCGACTCTTAATAACCGCAACATTTGCGATCAAACGCAAAACCCTTAAGTCAGTACTCCCACTGTATCACAATATGTTACTTGATTTTGAGGAAAAGTGGGAAAACAAGTTTCAATGTGTAGTACAAGCATGGGCTGGGTGATTATAAGTGTTGAGATCAACTTATCTTGAGTTATAAGACATGTATGATCAGAACAGAACAAATGCAAGGCTCAAGAAAAAGTTTTATGCAAAAGCTACTTTATCAAAATGGCATTGTGCACTTTCTTCCTAAAATGGAAATAAAGCATGACCTTGCATTTAATGCTTGAATTGAGACCTTTAAAAGCTGTGCAAGCAATTAATTATGGAGTGCCTAACAAGTTTGAGGCCTGCAAAGTAGAGGTTATGCAGCATAAGTTTGAATTTTGAATATTGTTCATCACAAAATGACTTGTAATTCAAGTGTGAAAACCCTAACTTCATCTCTTCGATTCAACCTACTTAAAAATGATCTCAAGGAGTTCTTTGACATTTTGGAAAGCTTGTAATGTGCTCTACAACCCCTCTTTGAATCACTTTTGAAAATTACCCTTGTAACTATATGAAAAAGTGCCATGAAGTTAGGTTAAAATCCTGACCAAATTAGGGCAAAATTTCACTAAGTGTTTTGTTTCATGACCATGTGTTCTTAAAATTATAACTTGAGATCAAAGAACTTTTGGAAGGGGTTGTGTAAAGCAATGTTGTAGATTTAATGGAGATCTAAAACTTTCATGTTGAAAGTTTCTTTTGAATCATCTTTCATCATGATGAAAATTTTGCTCAAAGTTGTGAAAAAATAAGAAATTTCCAACACTTAGAAAAATTTCTAAGTTTGGAAATTTTAACTTTTCAAAATGAAATCTTGAATTTTTTATTTCTTGATGAATAAGTTTCATATTTTGACATGCTTTGATGAATTGTGATCTTTGACATTTGATTTTGACCAAAAAGTCAAAGTTTGACTTTTTAGTATACAGTTGACTTTTGATCAATTGACTGAAAATTCATCTGTCAATCCATTAGACTTGAGCAATGTTTTGAGCCATGTCATTAGGTCAAAATGATGTAATTGGACTCTTGATATCATGCCTTAAACTAATGGATCATTTGCTAGGTCAAAAATCAGAAATTTCCCTTTCCTAGTCAAAACCCTAATTTTAACCATTTTACCCTTTTGAAGATTTGATCAGATTTCTTGAGGAATTATGGTCCAAACTTGACCAAATGATACATATGAGTTTAAAATTTTGATGTGGATCAAAAACTATGAAGTTTGACTGTAAATTGGTCATAGTTGACTTTTTCCTCGAACTCAAGTGTTGTACCCCAAAATTTTCCCTCTCTTTTCATCAACATTTTCTCATCACAAGACTCTTGGAACTCAAGATCAAGTTAGGGTTTGCTCTACTCAAGACCCCTCCTTGCACAGTTGACCCAAATTAGGGTTTGAGTTGCACAAAGATGTTTTGACCTAAAATGCCCAAAATGACTTTCATGCTTCATGGTGGACTCACAAGTTTATCCATACCAAGTTTCAAGCCTTGATTTCAATCTTTGCCCAGTCAATTGGACAGTTGACCTAAAATCAGCTGTATTGGGGAAAAAAGTCAATTGTGGCCAATTGACAGTCAAACTTCATGATTTTTGAACCACATCAACATCATGAACTCATATGAACCATTTGGTCAAGTTTGGATCACAATTCCACAAGAAATTTGATCAGATCACTAAAAGGGCAAAATGGTCATTTTTAGGGTTTTGACTGCACAAAGGCAATTTTTGACTGTTTGACCTAACCAATGGCAAACCAAGTTCACATATGGACTCAAGGACCCAATGGCATTGTCTTGACCCATTCAACAAGTTCAAAAGATCTCAAATGCACAGGATTGACAGATGAATTTTCCAGTCAACTGATCAAGATTTGACTGTATACTGAAAAGTTAAACTTTGACTTTTTGGTCAAAATCAAGTGCCAAGATTCATTTTTAATCAAGACATGTCAAATTATGAAACTTGTTCATCAAGAAACCCAAAATTACAAATTAGGGTTTAAAATGAAGAAATTTCATAACTTAGAAATTTTCTAAGTTATGAAATTCCCTTATTTTTCCCTAACTTTGTCCCATTTTTTCACCAAGATGCAAATGGATTCAAACAAAACTCAAAACATGAAAGTTGTATTCTATTGCAAAATCTACAACTTTGATCCACAAAGTTTTCTCAAAGGAAGCTTGTATCTCAAGTTATGATTTTTGGAACAAGGGTGCAAAACATTTTTAACTTAGAAAAATTTTGACCTATTCTAGGCGGGATTTTTGTCCAACTTCTTGGCCATTTTTCACATGCTTCCACTTGGAGTTTCAATTTGAATTACAATGATGGATTATAGTACACATTCCAAGCTTTCCAAATTGTCCAAGAACTCATCAAACACCCTTGTGGTTAGGGAGAATCGAATTTGCAAAGTTGGGCAAAATTCACTTTTGTTCATGGCCAAGGCTTGTTCATAACATTGGCATTTTTCAAATCAGCTTGTACAAGCTAGCTTGCAGGCCTCAAAACCAGTCTCACACACCATAATTAAATGCCTAACCATTGTGTTCAAGCATTATTTTGTGCATTTGGTCATTACACATGAAATTATCCTTTAAATAGAAAAAGCACATTTGTCATTTTGATAAAGATGCACTTTATGTCAAATACCATATCCAAGAGGTACAAGCCAGATCTTTGAGGCACAAGTTTGTAGACAAATCCCTATGATCAAGAACAAGATATGCAGCATGCTTGAGAGCCTTGTACAGGCCTATAACCCAACTTGAACCTTCTTACTTAAAAAAGAAGAAAGCTTGCCAAAACTCACCAACATTCACTTCCTGCAAGCATAAGCCTAAGCAAACTTTGTCCTCATCTTACATACACCCTAACTGACCTAAAACACGATTCCTTCATCCTCAATCCATCCTCATATCCAAAATCACAGTTTTCCTGCAAAACAGAGTGCCTGCTGCAGATTGAGTTCCACAATCTATTCCACTCGTGCACTTTGGCTAAGAACCTTTCAAACACATTCCATATCATCCACACAAACTATCCCAAGCATAAAATCCAAGTTGTAACATCCCTAACATCACTTGCCATTTTCAGTTTTCAGTTTTGCAGGTGGACTTCCATAGCACGATTCAGAGAGATTCAAAGCAAGCTAGGTGTTGGAGAAGCATCCTTGGACTTCAGGCAAGCTGTACCAAAGCTCAAACTCCATTGAAGATACCTACATTTCTCTGTTCGAATCAAGCTGAGACAGGTAAACCATGGACTTCTATCTCTCAACCTAGGAAGAGTTAGGCTTAGGTTTATGAATGAAACATGCTCTACTCATAGCCCTGAAGCCATCCATGTATTTACTTTTCATTTATATTAAGCATGCTGTGAGAATTTTGACCATGAACATTGAAGAAAAATTAGGTCAGAAATTGGGGATGAAGAAATTCTCCCTCGTTTCTTAGAGTTAGGTCAAGATTTTTATATGTCTGAATTCGTCTCTTGATGCTCTACATTATTGGTGTTATGAGTTTTTGTTAAAAGTAAAAGAATCAGGAGTTTGAATGAAGCATAGAGGGCGCGCGTTTTTTGAAACAGAAGCTGGAGGTTGAAGAAGGCTGACTTGGGCTGGGCCTGAGTTGGTTTTTGCTCTTTGTACACTTTTTTCCATTTTTGCACCCCCTTGGCCCATTATGTGAAATACTTATCAATTTTGCATTTTTCTTTTTGATTCTGATTTTATATTTTTATTCAAACATGAAAAAACACTAAAAATATTTTTCCACCCTTTTTTGCATTTATTTGGCATTTATTTGTTTTAGTTAGCATATACATGTAAATAAATATATATACTTTTTATTTAAAACCCTAAAAAATAATACAAAAATATATATTTTTCAATTATTATTTTTTGTTTACATTTTGAAAACATTTTCTAAAAATATACTTTTTTTGTAAATAATTAATATTTTACTCTTGTATATATTTAATATATTTAATATATAATATAAATACTTGTATATATTTATTAGAATACTTAGGATAAAATATGAAAATAATACATTTTTGTTTTTATTAATATATGACACTAAAAAATACTTTTTTCACAATATACTTCTTTTTTTATTTTTTGTATAAATTAATATATAAATACTGTATATAATTATTAAATAAATACTATTTATTTAAAAACTAGGGTTTTGCCCTAAACCACAAAATATTCAAAAATTTGACCTTTTTATTTTTGTTTATATTTCACATGAAAAAATACTTTCACATACATAAAAAATCATTTTTGTGCATAATACATTTTGCATATTTATTGTATTTATTCAAATATTGTACAGTTAAATATTTGTATATTCGATATGGATGTAATAGCTTAGAATTTAATTTCTTGCCAAATATCCCCCCATTCAAACATTTGTACCCCCATCCCCATAATCATGTTATAATAATTTAGGACTTTAAATTTCCGCATCTAAAAGCTTTCAAATTATGCCATGATAGACTTAGGGTTTGTATGCAAAATCAAATAACAAATAGCATGACCTAATTCAAAGATAAACATGCATGAAAAACAAACACAATGCACACTTACACCCTTAGGGTTACTCCACTTGTTGCCTTCAAAAATGGGCCATGTTGCATGTTGAGTGTCTTTGGCAAAACAAAACAAATCAAATGATCATAGTCCCTCGATGACGCTTTCGAAGTTGCCTAAAAAATGATCAAGTCCCTTAAAGGAAAAATTGCCAAAGATACTTGACACTATTGCATTCATGGTCTAAACGATGACCCGCGCCCGTCCCGTTAACATCCTAACACAAGGTTGTTCACCAAATACAATGGTGAAACAATACTGTTAAAAGGGTTAAAACATATGAAAGATCTTTGAGTAAATTTAGGGGTAGACAACTCTTAGTTACTTGATCAAACTTGCAAAACACACTTGCCTACTTTCAAAACACACTCCACAACACAATTTCCAAAAACAACTTTCAAAACCTTGAAACATCTTTTCAAAAAGACAAACACCTTTTGTAAAACATTCGAGTAAAGGATTGTTACAAGGGTTACCTAGACAAGGCATCTTTTTCAAAACATTTTCAAAACCACACACACAAAGCACCATTTCAAACAATTGAAAAGAAAAGGCAAGCGATCTAAGCAAGTAACTAAGAGCCCATGGATAACCATGGATAGAAAGGGTGCTAATACCTTCCCTTTCTATAATCTACTCCCCGAACCCAAGAAAACATCTCAAAGGTTTTTCCTGTGCTTTTTAACCTTTCCTTAGGATAAAATAAAAAGTCGGTGGCGACTCTTGCTAAACCGAAACATTTGCGAAAACAAACGCAAAACCTCAAGTCAGTTCTCCCACCGTATCACAGAACTGGCGACTCTGCTGGGGAAAAATTTAAAAGTGGAGTAACCTTAGGGCCTAGATCACCCTTTTGCATGACTAATTGTTTGCTTTGATTGCTTTACATCTTGGTTCTCTTGTTTGGGCTTGAAATCCTACACCCGGATTTGGGAAACATTCATAGATAGCAATACGTTGTGGAAACTGTGCGGGGTATACCGACACGGTTGAAGTAATAGCTATATTAGTGCGACATATTTGTGAGTACCGGTAACCCTTGAGTTCAATCAAGGAGAGTACGGGGCCGCTGAGTGATGTCACTAAGCACTAATGACCTAGAACCTTACTTGACCATCTTGGCCTTTTATTAGGGGTAGTGAGATGACCGGCTTTGGTGCAGTCCGAAGTTGGTAGATACTCGATACTACACTCATTGAGGGTTGTTTTCTTGGAATATTTTGGTCGCTAGTTAAGTGGCTAAACCAAAACAATGAACATGGAAAACAATCCAATGATATTGAGCTCCTTATAACCCGATTACTATTTATAGGACAGGTTTTTAAGCCAACTACACTCAAGAGGGTACTTACCTATGAAACCTCATGCAAGCCTGAAACTAGGGTTTTGTGTGACTTGCTTGTACATATGTTTGTGCATACATCATGAACATCATAAAGCATCATATGCATCCACTAACCATTTCAAGGGTTTGTATCTTCATCTTTGTTCTTGTTTTGTAGGTCATGGAAATTCTTTGCAGGAAAACTATCTAGGTCAACCTTGTGAGAATCCCTCCTCAACTCAAGGAGCTTACATCCAGAATTCCAGAAAGCTCTCTCTTCAGTGAAAGACATGGTAGACTGCTCAACCTAGTCAACACCAGCATTGAAGAAGACATGGTGAAAGTGTTGTTCTAATTCTTTGACCCCCTTCACCGCTGTTTCACATTCCCCGACTACCAATTGGTGCCTACTTTGGAGGAATTTTCTCAACTCCTGAGAATTCCTATTCTTAATCAACTACCCTACAATGGTACGGAAAAAGAACCAAAGCCTGAAGATGTTGCTCAAGCACTACACTTGCAACCATCTGACATCAAGGGCCATTGGGAGACTAGAAGTGGTGTCAAAGGCTTATTGGCAAAATTCTTGTTTGAGAAGGCACAAGAGTGTTGGAATTTATTAGATCTACAAGCCTTTGAAGAAATTGTGGCACTCCTCATTTATGGGTTGGTCTTGTTCCTAAATCCTGACCAACTTATAGATGTGAATGTTGTCAAGATTTTCCTATCCAGGAATCCCATACCTACATTGCTTGGGGACATCCTCCACTCATTTTACACACGAACAATAAGGAAGAGAGGTGTTCTCATGTGTTGTACTCCTCTCCTTGCAAGGTGGTTTATTTCGCACCTTCCACAATCTGTTTTGAAGAATGAACAAGGCTTAAGGTGGTCACAACGGTTGATGACCCTCACACATTCTGATGTACATTGGTGTTCTCGGTCCAGAGAAAATGTCATCATCGTCGATCATTGTGGAGAGTTCCCTAATGTTCCATTACTTGGCATTAGGGGAGGCATTACCTACAACCCCTGTCTAGATTTGAGACAATTTGGATATGCACAGAGGGATGGCCCTCATGACATGCTGATTCTTGACCTAGTTTTTGACTTCGACAACAATGCGCAAGGACTTCGCCAAAGATTCATCAGAGCTTGGAGGATGCCTAACAAGGTAGATAGCAAGACACTGGGGCACAAAAACCCCATCCCTCTTGAGCCTTACCTCAAGTGGGTGCGAACCCGATCCCAGAGTCTTATGATGCCTTACCCTCACATTCTCCCTTTGATTAAAGAGCCTGTTAAGGAAGGAGAGGTTTCATACACCGTCCTACATCCTGACATGCCAACATCATGGGAGGAGATGCAAAAGAGTTAGATCCAACTCAAGGAGGAACGGAATACTTTTGAAGCCAACTTCTACGCCAGTGAGAAGAAGGTTTTGGAGCTTACCCGCCGACTTCACGAGGAGGAGACCCTCAACACTTACATCGCACCAAAGAGGATGCACAACGTCTTTTTACCTTAAGAAGTTTTTGTAATATTTGGCCCATGGGGCATTTATGTACTGACAAAATTTCTTCTTATTAATATGACGTGTGTTCTTTTTGTTTGCAACAATTTAGAATTTCTAAATCCTTGAATGCATTGCATGAATAAACATATCATTCATCATATGCATAAACAGGTCTTCACGCCAGGTTTCCTTATATTTCTGTTGTTTATTTCAGTAAGATGGATCTTGAATAGACGGTCAAAGATCTGCAGTCACAAAACTCGCAGTTTTAACAACTCCTTATAACCTTGGCAAAGGGTCAGGGGGATCTAAAAGCACTGTTGGGGAACAAAGAGCAAGAAAAAGGAAAAAATAAGAAGAAAAGAGTTGGGGTAGCTACACTGGGAAGAATATTTGAGAATGAAGCTAGGAGAGTTCTTGAATTTCCCTCCACATCTGATGAGGGAACCGGTAAGGGAAAAGGAGCTGCATTACCTTCTGAGTCCGAGGCTGAAGAGGAAGTGGTTGGGAAGATGAAGACTACTCAGAGCAGTAATACCCACCAGCGGACGACAAATACAAAAATCTGGAGGATAGACTGGCAACTATGGAGCTGCAAAGGGTTCCCGGGTTAGATTTTGAAGAATTGGGATTGATTGTTGGGATTGTGATCCCTCCAAAGTTTAAGGTGCCAATTTTTGCAAAATACGACGGTCTGTCTTGCCCGAAGATGCACCTGAGTTCGTATGTCAGAAGAATTTAACCTCATACATCCGATAGAAACCTTTGGGTACACTTCTTCCAGGACAACCTGTCCGGTACACAGCTTGATTGGTTTTACCAGCTTGAGAGGTCAGACGTGCATAGTTGGGAGGATTTGGCAGCTGCCTTTTATCGTCAGTATCAATATAACGCTGACTTGGCGCCAACCCGTACTCAGTTACAAAGTATGGGGATGGCCTCAAATGAGGGATTCAAAGAATACGCCCAGAAATGGCGCGACTTGGCCGGAAAAGTGCAGCCACCTCTTTCAGATAGGGAACTAGTTGATATGTTCTTGGGGACCCTATCTGGCCCTTTCTTCAACCATTTGATCGGGAGCTCTTCTGCAGGGTTTACTGAATTGATTCTGACTGGCGAATAGGTAGAAGCTGGTATTAAGAATGGGAAGATTCAAAGGGATGCCTCTGCCTCCACAACTGTTAAGAAATCATTCCCGGCCAAGAAGGAAGCAGCTGTTATATACTATCAAAAAGGGTCGGGAAGAATTGAGCGCCGGCCGACTGTGGGGGCCGTGATGATTCAAAATTCATCAAATGATCAGCCTCGTAACAATTAGTCTAGACCTAACCAGCAACGGGTAGAACGGCCACAACGGCAGTTCACCCGCATCAACATGACGCCTGCACAAGTTCTTCCCCATTTGTTGAAATTGAATCTGACTGGTTTAAAGGAGGCACCGAAAAACCCTAACACCGCATCTCCATACTATCATGCCAATGCTAAATGTGCCTATCATTCTGACAGCGTCGGGCATGACACCAACAATTGCTGGGCATTAAAGAATAAAATCCAAGATTTGATAGATGCAAAAGAGGTTGAGTTCGACGCCCTTGAGAAACCGAATGTAATCTCTGCTACGATGCCAAAGCATGGTCACAATGTCCATGCTGTTGAAGAGGATCTGTTTGTTTCCGCTGTTGATAATCTGATAACTCCACTACTGACAATCAAGTTGAATCTGTTGAAGGCTGGGATTTTCCCAGGATGTAAAGAAGATTGCTATTTTTGTCACTCCCTACCAATCGACTGTCCATTGCTGAAGATAGGCATTCAACGCCTAATGGATAACCAACAAATTCTTTTCGAAAAGACTCCCGTTACTCCAACTCCTATCAATGAAGTTTCAATAATCACCATTTCCACCAATCTTTCCAAGGTCCCCAAAAGGCATGTTAAGATTACATCCGCTATGAAGATTGTTCCCTTGAAGATAACCATGCCTGGGCCTGTCCCCTACAAATCTGACAAATCAATACCGTGGAATTATGGTGGAGAAATCTACTACCACAGTGTTAAGCAAATTGAGATAACTGAAGAGAGATCTGACGAAGAAACTGCCGACATTGGAAACATTGCCGGTACGAGCAAGATTACCCGAAGTGGGAGAATTTTCTCTCCAGAGATTGCCCCTCCAAAGGAAATCTTTGGACCCTAAGTTGTTCCCAAGGTTACCCCTGCACCGATAAAACTTTCTGCAAGAACTCCGTTGATTGAAGAAGTTGTTACTCCTGTGGTTGTCCCTCCTACTTCTGCTGATAAGGGGAAAGGGATCCAAGAAGAGCTCGTTAGGACGAGGGCTCAGCCGTTGGTCGTCCCTGAAACCTCTAAGAAAGAAATGGAGGAGATTCTGAAAATAATAAAGAAAAGTGATTATGACGTTGTAGAGCAACTGGGGCAAACCCCCTCGAAGATCTCCATGTTGGCTTTGTTGCTTTGTTTGGAGGCTCATGCCAAGGCCTTGATAAGGTTTTTGAAGACAGCCCATGTACCCCAGGAAACCTCAGCCGATCAATTCCAGGATTGTGTAGCCAGCCTTACCGCCGACAACGGCCTGGGTTTCTCTGATGCTGACCTGACTCCGAAGGGAAGAAAGCACAATGACGCATTGCATGTGTCAGTTGAATGTCGAGGAACTACTCTCGCCCATGTCTTGGTCTACACTGGTTCTTCTCTAAATGTGCTGCCTAAGAAGGCTCTCGACCGGTTGGATTGTGAAGGCTTGGAGCTGAAACCAAGTAATATCATTGTCAGGGCCTTTGACGGATCTAATAGAATGGTGCATGGGGAGGTCGACATTCCCATCAAGGTGGGCACTGAGGTGTTCCCCTCAACCTTCTATGTAATGGACATCCGCCCATCCTACTCTTGCTTGCTAGGAAGGCCGTGGATACATAATGTTGGGGCAGTCACTTCCTCCCTACATCAGATGCTGAAGTACCCTGTTAAGGGAAAGATCATAACTGAACACAGTGAGGAGGAGTATATGATCAGTCATCTGAACTCCTTTCGGTATGTGGAAGTGGACGGCGAATTCATTGAAACACCATTCCAACACTTCGAGGAAATTGCTCCCGAGGTTGTTGTAGCAAAGGCAGTAGCTGAGGTACCCAAGCAGCTGGCCAGGATGGCATCTCTGAAAGACGCAAAGGCTGCAATGAAGGAGGGGAAGAGTTCAACATAGGGTCAGTTGCCTGAATTTCCCCACAAGACAGACAAGTTTGGGTTGGGATTTACCGCTGCGGGGCAAAAAGCTATGCGTCGCTCAAAAATTGAAAGGACACCCATCAAGATTTCTCCTCATGGAATCAATGCTTTGGAAGACGAAGACGAAGAGGGTAATGTTGAAGATTGGATCTTCCCAACCATCGGAGAGGGACTACACAACTGGGAGGCGAAATACTTCGTTCCCATTACTTTCATCAATCAGTAATTTATCTTTCGAACATTTTCTGTTGGTCTGTAATAATTATTCTTAAACAATCTGCACACTACTTTTTCACCTCATGCCTTGCCCGGGGCATGTAGGTCCATTTGTAAGGGTTTTGATTTTCCTTCATAATCATATGCCATGTTTAATGAATCATTGGTTGTTTTTCATTTATAAACTGCTGTGTTCACTTTCTTTCCTTTTGCATTTTTGTTTGTTTAAGGATGGCTATCCCTTACACACACCCACACTCACAAATGCAGGTACCCATCCACTCTGGATTCTATGGGTGACTATTCCGTTGTATCCTTCAATAACTATGAAGATTTGGTCAATCAGGCTGAGTATAAAGATGACGAAGATTGTGAAGTACCAGGAGAGCTAGCCAGACTTCTACAACAAGAAGAGAGGGCCATCTTACCTCATGAAGAGTTTTTGGAAACAGTCAACTTAGGAACAGAGGAAGACAGGAAAGAAGTACAAGTGGGTGCCAATCTGGAACCAAGTGTTAAGGGGTGTTTGATACAGTTGTTAAATGAGTACGTTGAAATCTTCGCCTGGTCTTATGAAGACATGCCGGGTTTAGACACAGATATCGTGGTTCACCGTCTCCCTACAAGAGAGGATTGTCCACCGATCAAGCAAAAAGTCCGCCGAATGAGGCCCGACATGTCTGAGAAGATTAAAGCAGAAGTAATGAAGCAATTCAACGCTGGCTTTCTGGCTGTTACATCCTATCCACAATGGGTTGCTAACATTATTCCAGTACCTAAAAAAGACGGCAAGGTCAGAATGTGTGTGGACTACCGGGATTTGAACAGGGCTAGCCCTAAAGATGATTTCCTGCTACCGCATATCGACATTTTGATTGACAACACAACTCAACACAAGGTGTTTTCCTTCATGGATGGATTCTCGGGCTACAACCAGATCAAAATGGCCCCCGAGGACATGGAGAAAATAACCTTTGTTACACAATGAGGTACCTTCTGCTACAAGGTGATGTCGTTTGGACTGAAGAACGCAGGGGCAACTTATCAGTGCGCCATGGTAGCTTTGTTTCATGATATGATACATCATGAGATCGAAGTTTACGTAGACGACATAATAGCTCGATCACAAACAGAGGAGGAACACCTTGAGCATCTGCAAAAGCTGTTTGCCAGGTTGAAGGAGTACAAACTCAGGCTGAATCCAAGTAAGTGTACTTTTGGAGTTAGGTCTGGTAAACTTCTAGGATTTATTGTCAGCAACAAAGGCATTGAGGTCGATCTAGCGAAAGTGAAAGCAATACAAGAAATGCCTGCCCCCCGTACTGAAAAGGAGGTTAGAGGGTTCTTGGGACGCTTGAACTACATTGCCAGATTCATCTCTCATCTGACATCTACCTGTGAGCCAATCTTCAAACTATTAAAGAAGGATCAGGTAGTCGATTGGAACGATGATTGTCAAACTGCTTTTGATAAAATCAAGGAGTATTTGCTAGAGCCTCCTATTCTGATGTCGCCCGTCGAAGGAAGACCGTTGATCATGTATCTGACCGTCTTGGACAACTCAATGGGGTGTGTATTGGGCTAGCATGACGAGTCTGGTCGAAAAGAGCATGCCATTTATTACCTTAGCAAAAAGTTTACCGACTGTGAGACTCGCTACTCACTGCTCGAGAAAACTTGCTGCGCTTTGGTATGGGCTGCTCGCCGACTAAGGAAGTATATGTTGACTCATACCACTTTGCTGATTTCCAAAATGGACCTGATCAAGTATATCTTCGAGAAGCCTGCTTTATCTGGAAGAATCGCTAGATGGCAGATGATCCTAACTGAGTATGACATCCATTATACTACCCAAAAAGCTATAAAAGGGAGTGTACTAGCAGACCATCTAGCTCATCAAGCTATCGAAGATTATGAACCCATGAGATTCGACTTCCCAGACGAGGACATCATGACTCTGGACAACATTGAAGGTAACGGACCGTATGACGGACCTAAAAACGGATCCCGATGGACCCTGTACTTTGATGGTGCTTCAAATGCACTTGGAAACGGTATCGGTGCGGTACTCAATTCCCCGGGAGGTTGCCACACACCTTTCACGGCCCAACTTTGCTTCAGCTGTACCAACAACATGGCTGAATATGAAGCTTGCATCTTTGGTCTCAAGGTTGCTATAGACTTGGGGATCAAATCTTTGATCGTATTTGGGGACTCGGATTTGGTTATCAGTCAAATCAAAGGAGAGTGGGATACCAAACATCCTAATCTTATCCCATACAAAGAACATGTCCTGACATTGTTGCCTCATTTCGAGCAAATCACCTTCGAGCATTTCCCGCGAGAAGAAAATCAGCTAGCAGATGCTCTGGCTACAATGCCTTCCATGTTTAAACTCAACTGGGATAATGAGGCTCCCCAAATCACCATCGAGCGAATGGATGAACCTGCACATTGTCATGAGAATAATACCGAAGAAGTAGTGGAACAACCCTGGTTCCATGAAATCAAAAGGTGTCTCCAGACTAGAGAATATCCCGAAGGAGCTTCCGTAAATGACAAGAAGTTCTTAAGGAGATTTGCTGCCAAGTTCTTCCTGAGCAACGACATCCTTTATAAGCGCAGCCATGATTGTGTTTTACTCCGATGTGTAGACAAAGCTGAAGCAGAGTTAATCATGACTGAGATACACAGTGGCACATTTGGCACCCACTTGAGCGGGCATACGATGGCTAAGAAGATTCTAAGGGCATGCTATTACTGGTCTACCATGGAAGCTGATTGCCATCAATATTCCCGTACTTGCCACAAATGTCAAGTCTACGCTGACAAAATTCATATTCGTCATGTTCCTCTCAACATTCTGACAGCTCCTTGGCCATTCGCAATGTGGGGCATTGACATGATTGGAGAGATCAAGCCCACGACATCCAATGGACATCGCTTCATCCTGGTTGCTATTGACTATTTCACCAAGTGGGTCGAAGCAGCTTCCTTTGCCTCCGTTACGGAAAATGTGGTTGCCCGCTTCATCAAGCAAAACCTCATATGCCGGTATGGTGTCCCCGACAGGATCATCACAGACAACGGTACAAATCTGAACAATACTATGATCACCGCTCTATGCGAACAGTTCAAGATTTATCATCACAATTCATCTCCCTATCGGCCGAAGATGAACGGTGCTGTTGAAGCTGCAAACAAAAACATCAAGAAGATCATTCAGAAAATGACAGTCACCTACAAGGACTGGCATGAGATGTTACCGTTTGCTCTGCATGGATACCGTACCACGGCACGTACTTCAACAGGGGAAACCCCATTTTCTTTGGTATATGGCATGGAAGCTGTCCTACCCATGGAAGTTCAGATTCCTTCTTTAAGGATCATGAAGGATGCTGGTTTGAATGAAGACGATTGGATTCAGACCCGACTTGATCAACTCAATTTGATCGACGAGAAGCGACTCACTGCTGTTTGCCATGGTCAGACGTACCAAAAGCGGATGATCAAGGCTTTCAACAAGAAAGTCAGACGTCAAGTATATCAAGTCGGAGATCTCGTAATCAAGCGGATCATCTTGCCGCAAAGTGATCCCAGGGGCAAATGGACTCCTACTTACGAAGGACCATTTGTCAAGAGCATATTTTCTGGTGGTGCAATGATTCTGACCACCATGGACAGCGACGATTTTCCACACCCTGCGAACGCAGACATAGTCAAAAGATACTACTCATAAAATAACCCGACAAGTTGAAAACCCGAAAGGGCGGCTTGGGCAAAAATGGGCATCCCGGTGAACCGAAAACCCGAAAGGGCGGTTCAGGCAAAAATTAGGGATAAAACAAAAAAATCTGTACACCCGGCAAGTCGAAAACCCGAAAGGGCGGCTTGGGCAAAAAAGGGTTTCCCGGTGGATTGAAAACCCGAAAGGGCGATCCAGGCAAAAGTTAGGGAATTAAAGCGTATGACTATGTCTCGTCGGATCACTTTAAAGAACAATCTCTTCATCAACAAGCTCCGAGCTTCTGATCAATCCAGTCATTGGTGGACGAAGCATTTGAATGGACAAGATATTCAGAGTTGTGAAGGCTATAACAGAATGGGATCCCATAGAATTGTTACACATAGCCATCTTTCTTTTGTATAAACTTTTCAATTTTTTACGACAACATCCTCTTACTAGGATGGCTGTCTCCTTTGTACAAAGATACTCATAAAAGATTAATACAAATACTTTTCCAAATACAGAAATTTGCTTTGTCTTCCTTTTTGCTTTTTACACTTATGTTTTATTTGAGAAACGTCCAATGTTTTGTTAAATAGGCATATGCATTTGGACATAATCATTCTCTTACAAACCAAGGAAGATGATTGCTGTTAGGAGGAAGGTGCGGATAGATATCTCGATGCCCTTTCAGAAGGCAAACCCTAGCGGAATTAAACTCCAAATTCCTCAACAAAGTCAAAATCCAGAACTTAATTCCCTAAGCAGAGTTAAACTTCAGGATCCTCAACAAAACAAAAGCTTTCTCAAAACTGACCTCCCCAGCTAAGAGAGCCTTCCAGAACTTAATTCCCCTCAGAGTTAAATTTCAGAATCCCCAGTGGAGCCTTAAAATATGAAAATACTATCCCCAGTGAAGTCAAAGCTGTTAAACCCCAGCGGAGCTAAAACTTCCAACTATCAATCCCCAGCGGAACCAGATTAGTGAACATTCTCCCACAGAGATACTTCCCATCAGATTGAAGATTCTCAGTCTTACTCCTCCAGCATGAGTCTCCCAGGTTCTGGACTCCCCAGTAGAGATCATCAGAATTCTCATTTCCCACAGGTCACCAAGGATTTTCTATCCCCAACAGTGGTCCTAAGATCCCTCAACAACTGAAGATCTTGCTCCCCAAGCAATCAGCAGTCAGCAAGGGTTTCTCACCCTCAGTAATCAAAAGATTTTCAAGCCCAAGCTTCGGTTATGGGTTTATTTCCCCAACATTTGCCAAGGATTTATTCTCCAAAGCAAAACTATATTTCAAGCTGAAAGGTCGTTTAAAATTTCCTTCATCACCTGCTGGAAGTTACAACCACCGACAGAATAACGGACAACTGAAGCTCCTAAAATCTGTTTCTCTAAAGAATGAAGATTCTCATCCTTAAAACCTCAGAAGATTGGTATACTCCCAGTTTCTGACCCTTAACAGAATGAAGATTCTCATCCTTAAAACCTCAGGAGATTGGTATACTCCCAATTTCTAACCGTTAACAGAATGAAGACTCTCATCCTTAAAACCTCAGAAGATTGGTATACTCCCAGTTTCTGACCCTTAACAGAATGAAGACTCTCATCCTTAAAACCTCAGAAGATTGGTATACTCCCAGTTTCTGACCCTTAACAGAATGAAGACTCTCATCCTTAAAACCTCAGGAGATTGGTATACTCCCAATTTCTAACCTTTAACAGAATGAAGACTCTCATCCTTAAAACCTCATAAGATTGGTATACTCCCAGTTTCTGACCCAACAGAATGAAGATTCTCATTCTCAAATTGGCAGATAACCTGAGTTCCTGATATTCCCAACAGAATGAAGATTCTCATTCTCAAAGTGGCATACAACCTGAATTCTCGATATTCCCAACAGAATGAAGATTCTCATTCTCAAAGTGGTATTCAACCCAAGCTCCTGATTCCCCAACAGCGGTTATTGTACCCCAAAATTTGCCCTCCCATATTCTTCAAGATTTGCAAAGAGCATGCTTCAAGATCTCCCAAAGGTTGCACAGTCCAATGGCCTCATAACAATCAGAAATTAGGGTTTTGGTTCTGGCAAAGAAGTTGAAGTTTCCAAGGGTCCAAACAAGTCCCACATGCCTATAAACATTTTCAAGCATCCATATGCCAAGTTTCAAGACTCACAGCACAAGATTACACAGTCAAAAACCCTAATTGCCCTACAGTCAACTGCAGGGGCAAAATGGTCATTTGACAGTCAAAAGTCCAAATTTTTGGTCAACATCTTATTTTAAAGCCACAAACATAATTTGATCAATTCTTGATCATGATTCTCAAGGCATGGCTCAAAAAGTCTCAAGATGCAAAAGTTTCCATATTTGGACAGCTGAAAAAGTCAACTGTAACTTAACCAGGGCATAACTTCCACATGGTTTATCAGAAAAATTCCATCCAAAGCTCATTTTGAAGAGAATGACATTCCCTACAACTCCTCTTCACACTTCAAGTCCAAGAAATGCTCTCACAAAAAGTTATCAATCTCAACATTATAGGTCATTTTCAAAAGTCAACAAAAAGGCACTTTAAGTCAAAGACCATAACTTGAGATTTGTAAATCAAAATGACATGGGACCAAAAGCATTGGTTATAGTACTTCAAGACCTTTCCAAAATGTCCAAGAACATGATCAAAGCTTAAAATTTGAGCAAGATATGCCTTGTGGAAGTTGGGAAATGTTTGGGAATTTTGAAAAGTCAACTTTGCTTCAAATGCCTCAAAATTGCTAATGGGCCACAATTTCTTCCAAGAATCATCACCCAAAAGCTATGCACGACTGTTGTACCCCAAAATTTGCCCTCCCATATTCTCCAAGAATTGCCAAGTCAAAGCTTCAAAATCTCTCCAAGGGTTGCACAGTTCAAGAATCTCCTAACAGTCAAAAATTAGGGTTTTGGTTCTGACGAAGAAAATGAAGTTTCCAAGGGTCCAATCAAGTCACACAAGATTATAAACATGGTCAAGTATCCTCATACCAAGTTTCAAGACTCACAACACAAAATTGCACAGTCAAAAACCCTAATTGCACTGCAGTCAACTGCAGGGGCAAAATGGTCATTTGACAGTCAAAAGTTCAAATTTTTGGTCAACATCTCATTTTGAAGCCACAAACATCATTTGATAAATGCTTGATCATGATTCTCAAAGCTTGGCTCAAAAATCATCAAGATGCAAAAGTTTCCATATTTGGACAGTTGAAAAAGTCAACTGTAAATTGACCAGGGCATAACTTTCACATGGATTATCAGAAAAATTCCATCCAAAGCTCATTTTGAAGATAAAGACATTTCCTACAACTCCTCTTCACACTTCAAGTCCAAGAAATGCTCTCACAAAAAGTTATCAATTTCAACATTATAGGTCATTTTCAAAAGTCAACAAAAAGGGACTTTAAGTCAAAGGCCATAACTTGAGATTGGTAAATCAAAATGACATGGGACCAAAGACATTGGTTAGAGGACTCAAAGACCTTTCCAAAATGGCCAAGAACATGAGCAAAGCTTAAAAATTGAGCAAGTTATGCCTTGTGGAAGTTGGGAAATTTTTAGGTATTTTGAAAAGTCAACATTGCTTCAAATGACCTAAAATTGCTAATGGGCCTCTTTTTCTTCCACAATTCATCATCCAAGACATGTGCACGACCATTTGGCCCAAAGGGAAGTTTTTTATCATTTTTATTTATTTATTTGGATTTTTAATCATTAATAATTCATTTAATTAAAATAAATAGGTGAAAAATGCTAAACCTAATCTTTTGAATCTTTTTGTGCATAAAATAATCTCAATATTTCGTGCAAATCAGGTTAGGAAAGAATCAAAGGTGATTGGATATGATTGAGGCCAAAATAGCATGAAAAAGATTTGAAAATTATGGCATGGAAAATCAAATATTGTTTCATCAATTCCTTGATTCTTTGGCTCAAATTCTTTGACCTAATCACTCACATACATATACACATGCTAACCCTCGTGCCCAAGGACTGAAAGCTGCGCCAGAAATCCCTAAACAAACTTGGAATTTTTCAAGAAAAACTCAAATCTGAAAACCATCTTCTAGGTCGATCCAAGCCAAGATACTTATTCCATTGTGTTCCCGAGGCTTCAAGGAACATATACAGATCAAAATCATCGTCCCTAACACAGGAAATAGGTAGCACGGTCTTGGCCGGTTCAAGTTTTTTTTCAGATTCTTGAAACATGATTCATGCATTATTTGTAAATTCTAATATTGGATTTGTGTTCATTATATCATTCTGAAGCTAACCACATAATTTGATTGCATTTTTATCACCCATACGCGATTTCACCATTGTTGGATATTAGGGTTCTTCAGCTTTCGAATTAGGGGTTTTTGAATATGGAAAAATTGGGACATGCCAATGCCATGACCATACTCAGCGTGCTTGGACGAAGAGAACAGGACCCTCGCGCCTAATTTATTAGGCCGGACGGCCTAATCGCTATTATCAAATCAAGCATGTTTTGGGGGGGTTAAAAACCCCCGCTAACCTTTTGTATGTTTCAGGAAAAAACAAAGCTATGGAGAAGACGATGATGTGGCTAGCGTTGATTGGATCATTCAAAAATTCGCGCTAAAAAAGTCACTAATGCGTTGTTCTATATTATAATGATTGTTTGTTATTTATTATACAACACGTGTAGAGTGCTTCAGTGGCAAGGCTTGTTAGTGGTAACCCCTGGGACCTTGGTTCGATCCCAGGTCCCTCACCCTTTCCATATTATTTTTCATTTAACGCTTATATGCAGCTTCGCCACTAAAGAGCACCATGCACCCACGTTATCAAGCCGTCCACGCGTCCCACTGCACTCAATCATACCAATCCAAGGGCCAGGATCCAGAGATCATGATGGGTACTAGTCAACCATCTCACACGCTGGCATAAAAGTCAAAAGAGGCCAAGGCTTGTTGGGCCTAAATCACTATAACATACCTCCAACTGGGGACATAACCCCCCTAGGTTTGCAAGCTTTTACATTTTTTTTTAATTCTTTTTATTTATTTCAATTATTATTTTTAATTAGTTCTTTAATTTAAATATTTTCACAATAATATAAAAAACACAAAAAAATCAGAAAGGACAAAATTAAAATATATTTATTTAATTAATATTTTTGTAAATAAATAACATTAATTAATTTTAGTTTTAAACTTAGGGTTAAATTTTAATATTTTTCTTAATCAATTTAAAATTTGGTAGAATTAGGATTTATAATAATTTTTATCCTTTTTCTTTTCTTTTCACAATAATTAATTATTAAATATTATTTTTGTAATTAAAATTGCATGTAAATAATTAGGTTAATTTAGGTTTAACTTTAATACTTTCTTAATAAACTAAAAAAAAACAATTAGAATTAGGGTTAGTATTTTAATTTCAATTAATCTTTCTCATTAAAATCATAAATATCAAAATCTCAAAAAAAAAACAATTTCCTTTTCTTTTAATTTAATTAATTTAACAATTCAATTTAATTCCATTAAAAAGGGTCCAACGCCCTCGTTTCCAGTTTAATTCAATTAGCGTTTTATTTCGTTTCTTATAATTTTTATGTACCTCTCCCAAAGCCATGTAAATATTTATTTTTCGCACTTTACTTTATTTATTTACTTTCTGTCAAATGGGTCCTGGAAATTTTGGCGATGTGGACCCGCGCTTTTTGTAATAGTTTAGAACTTTACCTTTCCGCAACTTTTTAAACTGTTAAATAAATGCATGCAAGAATGGATGAGAAAAATAAAAACAAACGCGTAGCTCACTCATAACATGACAAGATAAAATAACTGAATCTGACACACAAATCACACACCACCCCTAGGGTACGCCTCACTGTTGCCTTGCCTCGAAAGGTGATCGTCGAGTAGAGGATGTCTTAGTAAGTCCTCATGATCCGGGAACCTGGCATGAGGATAGCTTCTAAGGTGTCTTCCCATTGCTCTGGTGATCACCATGTCCCGAACCCTCTAATTGACCCGAACACCTCCAACGGTGGTGCTACCTACCTCTCAATGGTGGGATGGCACTACTTTAAAGGACATTTACACAGACGAATTCCTTAGGGTAGGTAGACGACTCTAGATACTTGCTCTAAATTTCAAAATAAATCAAAAATACTTTTCACACCGATACCTTTTCAAAAAGCTTTCGAAAGCAATTTTTCAAACACTCTTGAGGACCGATACAAGAGTCGAACTGGAATTTTCAAAGAAACTTTTTTAAAACCCACAATTGAAAAGCAAACAAACCATTTTTGAAAACACAAATGAGCAAGTATCTAAGAGCCCATGGATAACCATGGATAGAAAGGGTGCTAACACCTTCCCTTTCTATAACCTACCTCCCGAACCGAGAGCAATCTCTATAAGGAATTTTTCTGTGCTTTTGTCCTTTCCATTTGGAGAAAATAAAAGACGGTGGCGACTCTTGCTTCCGCGACATTTCGCGAACCAGCGTTAAACAGTCAGTTCCAGATCCACCGATCACAGAACTGGCGACTCTGCTGGGGACTTAAACTTAAAGTGAGGTGTACCTTAGGGATAGTTCATAACTGTGTTTTCAATTGCTTTCCTTGCTTGCTTTAAATTGTCGGACTGTCTTGGGAGTTCTATAGATCCTAACCCGGATCTGGGAATACCTTCTTAGAAAGTAGCAACAAGGCTGTGAGGGAACTGTGCGGGGTATACCGACATGGTTGAAACAGTCTGCTACATTGATGTGGCACTTTGGTGTGTACCGGTAACCCTTGAGTTCAGTCAAGGAGAGTACGGGGCCTCCGCATGGTGTCGTGAAGCATCAACAGACCTTAGGAACCTTAATTGAACTATCTTGGCCTCTTTAGGGTAGTGAGATAACTGACTTTGGTGCAGTCCGAGGTTGGTTGATACTCGATACTACACCCAATTGAGGGTTGCTTTCCTGGAATATTTCGGTCGCCAGTTCAGTGGCTAAATCGAAACGATGAACAATGAAAGCAATCCCGTGATATTGGGACCCTTAGAACCCGGTTACTTCTAATAGGACAGGTTGAACCCACCAACTTCAAGAGGGTACTACCCAGCCCCCATGCTGGCCTTAAACCCTAAGGGCTTGTCTTGTGTGCCTTGTGTGCCTTACATGTTTGTCTTTGTAAATATATGTGGTGTGTTTAATCATAGCATCATGACATCATCCAGCATCATATGCATTGACTAACCATTTCAGGGGTTCGAATCTTCATCTTTGTTCTTGTTTTGTAGGACATGGAAACTGTTCGTAGAAAGACAATTCAAATCAGTCTTGTAAGGGTCCCTCCTCAGCTTAAGGAACTTATATCCAGGATTCCCGAGAGCTCTTCATTCAGTGAAAGACATGGAAGACTCATCAGCTTGGTCAACACCAACATTGAGGAAGATATGATAAAGGTCCTGTTCCAGTTCTTTGACCCTCTGCATCACTGTTTCACCTTCTTGGATTATCAGCTGGTACCTACATTGGAGGAGTTCTCCCGGCTCTTGAAGATCCCTATCCTTGATCAACTACCCTACAACGGTACAGAAAAGGAACCCAAGCTTGAAGAGATTGCTAAAGCCTTGTACCTATAGTCATCTGACCTCAAGGGACATTGGGAAGTTAGAAGCGGTATCAAAGGGTTCTTAGCCAGGTTTCTGTTTGAAAAGGCCCATGAATGTTGGAACTCCCTTGACTTACAAGCTTTTGAAGAAGTTGTGGCCCTCCTTGTTTATGGTTTGGTGTTGTTCCCTAACCCAAATCAGCTTATAGATATCAGTGCTATCCAGATCTTTATGTCCAGGAATCCTATACCTACGTTGCTGGGGGACATCCTTCACTCATGTTACACTCGAACCATGAGAAAAAGAGGTGTCCTTATGTGTTGCACTCCTCTCCTGGGAAGGTGGTTTATTTCGCACCTTCCACAATCAGTTTTGAAGAACGAGCGGGGTTTGAGATGGTCGCAACGGTTGATGACTCTTACACATGCAGATATACATTGGTGCCCTAGGTCCAGAGAGGATGTCACTATCATTGATCGTTGCGGAGAGTACCCTAATGTTCCTTTACTTGGAATCAGAGGAGGTATTACCTACAGCCCATGTTTGGCTTGGAGACAATTTGGTTATGCTCGGAGGGATGGTCCTCATGACATGTTAATTCCTGATATAGTTTTTGACTTCGACAACGATACTCAAGGACTTCGCCAGAGATTTATCAGAGCCTGGAGGATGCCAAGTAGGATAGACAGCAAGACACTGGGGCACAGGAACTCCATCCCATTGGAACCTTATCTCAAGTGGGTACGCGCCCGCTCCCAGAAGTTAGTAATGCCTTATCCTCATATGCTCCCTGTGATCAAAGAGCCAGTCTTGAAAGGAGAAGTGTCCTACACTATTCAGCACCCTGATATGCCCACATCCTGGGAAGATATGCAGAAGAGCTGGATCCAGCTTAAGGAAGAACGGAATTCTCTTGAGACCAGTCTACATGCTAGTGAAAAGAAGGTCTTAGAGCTCACCCGCTTGTTGCATGAGGAGAGGAATCTCAACACTTACATAGCTCCAAAGAGGATGCGTAGTGTATTTTGGGATTGATTTGCTTTTGTATTATTTTGCCCATGAGGATTTGATGTACGGAACAATTATTTCCTTAATGATAACGTGTGTTCCTTTTTGTCTACAACAAATTTGAACTTTCGAACCCTTGAATGCATTGCATAAACACATATCATTCATCATGTGCATAACAGGTTTCTTCTTTTCAGGTTGCTTACAGTTCTTCACTGTTTATTTCAGCATCATGAATCCTGACTCATCCTCAACTGAGATGTCCATCAAAGCTCTTCAGGCGCAGAATGCGCAATTTCAGGAATTAATCATGGGTTTGGCTCAGGGCCAAGAAGAGTTGAAGGCTCTGCTCCTGAAGAAGGAGAAGAAGAAGAAGAGAAGAACTGTTCTATTCAACTCGGGCCGAAGGTTTGGCAACACTCTGCAGAATGAAGAGGCTGGTTCTTCTATTGGCAAGGGTACTCCTCAAGCGGAAAAAGGTCCTAGTCCGGTAGTCTCTGACAACGAGACTGATTTTGATGAAGAACAATATCCTCCTGCAGAGGACAGATACAAGCAGTTGGAGGACAGGTTGAATGCTATGGAGATATAACAGGTACCTGGGCTGGATTTTGGAGATTTGGGTTTGTCTACTGGTGTGATTATTCCTCGTAAGTTCAAAGCACCATCTTTCACTAAATACGACGGGGCGTCTTGTCCCAAGCTACATCTCAGGTCCTATGTTCGGAAGATTCAACCGTACTCAGTGGATAAGAATTTGTGGATCCACTTCTTCCAGGAGAGTCTTTCAGGGACTCATCTCGAATGGTTCTATCAGCTGGATGGGACCAAGGTTCGTAACTGGGAGGAGTTGGCTACTGCTTTCTATAAGCAGTATCAGTGTAATGCCGACCTTGCCCCTACACGTACCCAACTCCAGGGTATGTCGTTAGGTTCAAGTGAAGGTTTTAAAGAGTACGCTCAGAAGTGGAGGGATCTGGCTGGCAGGGTGCAGCCTCCGTTGACTGATCGGGAGTTGGTAGACATGTTCCTGGGGACCCTATCTGGGCCATTTTTCAACCATCTTATCGGTAATTCTTCGGCTGGATTCACTGATCTTATTCTGACTGGAGAGAGAATTGAGGCTGGGTTGAAGTCTGGTAAGATTCCGAAGGGTGCATCGTCTAGTTCTGAGAAGAAACCCTTCAAGAAGGAGGCTAGTGCTGTATATGGCTCTAGGAGACAAGAGAAATCTAAGCGCCGCCAATCTGTCAGTGCGGTAATGATCGCTAAGCCTGCTGCCGCTCCTCGGCCAACCAATCCTCAAAGGGCTGAAAGACCCCGGAGAGAGTTTACCCGTTTGAGCACGACCTTATCGCAGATCTTGCCACAGTTGCTATCCACCAACCTAGTGACTGTCAGAGAGGCCCCTAAAGGTGTGAACACTGCCTCCCCCAAATACAACCCAAATGCTCGCTGTGCTTACCATTCTGATAGCCCGGGGCATTCCACTGATGACTGTTGGGCATTAAGGAATAAGGTGCAAGACCTTATTGACGCGAAAGAGATACAGTTTGAAGCGCCTGAGAGGCCGAATGTGGTTACTGCTCCTATGCCTCAGCATGGGGTAAATGCTGTTGATGAAGAGGTGTACGCTGTTTCTGTGGATGATCTAGCCACTCCCTTAATGACTGTCAAGAAGAACCTACTGCTGGCCGGTTTATTTCCGGGTTGCAGTGAGGGTTGTCTGTTCTGTGCTGTTTCCCTATCTGGTTGTCCCTTGCTGAAGTTAGGCATCCAAAGCCTGATGGACAGTAAGGAGATTCTGTTCAAAAAGTCTGCTGTTCAGTTGGTTCCGGTAGAAGAAGTTTCTGTGGTCACCATCTTCAATAATCCAATCAAGGCTCTCCCGAAGAAGCCTGTCCAAATCATGACTGTCGCACCTGTTGTTATCACTGTTCCGGGGCCTCTTCCCTACGTATCCGATAAAGCTGTCCCCTGGCATTATGGGGCAGACGTATATGTGAATGGAATCAAACAAGAATTCAACACTGGCGCCAGTATCTGTGATATCACTGGTCCAGCCAAGGTTACCCGCAGTGGCAGGCTCTTCTCGCCTGACATTGCACCGCCCGCTACTCGAAGACCCCTCCTTATAACACCTACAAGTGTACCTGTTCCTGTTGCTGATCAAGTTGTTTCCCCTGCTGCCGAATCATCCAATGCTCGGGGCAAGGGAATTGAAGATGAGCCTGCCCGGATGGAGGCACCGATACCTATAAATGTTGAGGCCTCCCAACAAGAGATGGAGGAAATCCTGAAAATAATAAAGAAGAGTGACTTCAATGTTGTGGAACAGCTGGGGCATACGCCCTCCAAAATCTCCATGATCTCCTTATTGCTGTGCTCCGAGGCCCATGCTAAGGCCTTAATCTCATTTCTCAAGACGGCCCATGTGCCACAGGAAACATCTGCAGTTCAGTTCACTGATTGCGTAGCAAATCTGACAGCGGACAATGGCTTAGGTTTCTCAGACGCTGACCTGACTGCAAAAGGAAGAGACCACAATGATGCCCTGCATGTCTCTATTGAATGCAGGGGAACTACTCTGGCGCATGTATTGGTGGATACTGGTTCTTCCTTAAATGTGCTACCCAAGAAGGCTTTAGACCGTCTGGATTGTGAAGGCCTGGAACTGAAACCCAGCAATATTATCGTCAGAGCCTTTGACGGTTCAAAAAGGATGGTTCATGGAGAGGTTGACATTCCTATTCGTGTGGGCTCTCAGGTGTTTGACTCTACTTTTTATGTGATGGATATCCGTCCATCGTACTCTTGTCTACTGGGTCGACCTTGGATCCATAAAGCTGGGGCAGTGACCTCTACCTTGCACCAGAAGCTGAAATACCCCGTCAGAGGGAAGATCGTCACTGTGCAAGGAGAGGAGGAGTATATGGTGAGCCATTTGAATTCCTTCAGATACATTGAGATGGACGGGGAGTTTATTGAAACCCCCTTTCAGCATTTCGAAGAGGTACTCCCAATTTCAGCAGCAGCAGAAACAGCGGTCGAGGAGGAGGTTCCTTTGAAGATGGCTTCCCTGAAGGATGCCTGGGCTGTGGTTCAGAAAGGTGAATGTGCTAACTGGGGCAGGCTTCCCGACTTTACACAGAAAACTGACAAATTTGGACTGGGTTTTACTGCAGAGGGTCAGAAAGCTATGCGGAAGGCGAAGACCAGAAGACCTCCTGTGCTCATTACAAATCCAGGAGTGAATGCTGTTGGGGAAGACAATGAAGTGGATGAAGCTGAATTCAATAGCTGGATCTATCCGACGACTGAAGGCGGATTGACCAATTGGATTGCCAAAGACCATACTCCTGTTACTTTTGTTATGCAGTAATAAACTTCTTTGTTTTGTTATTTGTAATAAACAATAAATAAACTCTATGGCCCGATGTCTTACCCGAGGCACCGTGGTTTCATTTGTGAGGGCATATAAATTGTCATTTCATATATCATAAATGAAAATCTTGGACGTTTTCTCGCATTTCAAATCTTATGCTCCTTTTCTGTCTTTCCTTCCTTTACATATTTTTCAAAACAGCTGTATTTACACACACTCACTCATACAGGTTTCAATCCACTCTGGATCTCACTGAAAACGACTTTGCTACTGCCAGTTATGACTTCGAAAATTCGATCAACTTAGCCGAAGATGAAGGTGAAGATGATTGCGAAGTGCCTGGCGAGCTTGCAAGAATGTTACTTCAGGAAGAGAGGGCAATTCAACCACATGAAGAGCCAGTGGAAATAATAAACTTGGGTACTGAGGCAGACAGGAAAGAGGTAAAGATTGGTGCCAACCTAGATCTCAGCGTGAAGCAACGGTTGACTAAGATGCTACATGATTATGTGGAGATATTTGCCTGGTCCTACGAAGACATGCCCGGGTTGGATACCGATATTGTGGTCCATCACTTGCCTACTAAGGAAGACTGCCCTCCGGTTAAGCAAAAAGTCCGCCGGATGCGTCCAGAGATGTCTGAGAAGATCAAAGCCGAGGTCATGAAACAGTTTGATGCTGGGTTCCTTGCAGTGACTTCTTACCCTCAGTGGGTTGCTAATGTGGTGCCGGTACCTAAGAAGGACGGTAAGGTCAGAATGTGTGTCGATTACAGGGATCTGAATAGGGCCAGCCCCAAGGATGATTTCCCCCTACCTCACATTGATGTCCTTGTGGATAATACAGCTCAGCATATGGTGTTCTCTTTCATGGATGGATTTTCAGGTTACAATCAGATCAAGATGGCACCTGAAGACATGGAAAAGACTACATTTGTTACTCAGTGGGGCACCTTCTGCTACAAGGTCATGCCTTTTGGACTAAAGAACGTTGGGGCAACCTACCAACGTGCCATGGTCGCTTTATTTCATGACATGATCCATCATGAGATAGAAGTGTATGTTGACGACATGATCGCAAGGTCCCAGACTGAGGAAGAGCACTTAGATCATCTGCAGAAGTTGTTTGACCGTCTGAAACTGTACAAGCTGAGGTTGAACCCGAACAAGTGCACCTTCGGGGTAAGATCTGGAAAGTTGTTAGGCTTCGTAGTAAGTGATAAAGGTATTCAAGTGGACCCTGCCAAGGTCAAAGCTATTCAAGAGATGCCAGTTCCTAAGACAGAGAAGGAAGTCAGAGGCTTTTTAGGACGCCTGAATTACATTGCTCGGTTCATCTCACACCTAACTGCTACTTGTGAACCAATCTTCAAGCTGCTGAAGAAAGATCAGGTAGTACGTTGGAATGATGAATGTCAGGCTGCTTTTGACAGAATCAAAGAGTATCTCCAAGAACCACCCATCCTTATGCCACCGGTTGAAGGGAGACCTCTGATATTATACCTGACAGTACTCGACAACTCAATGGGGTGTGTGCTGGGGCAGCATGACGAGTCTGGCCGAAAAGAGCATGCCATTTATTACCTTAGCAAAAAGTTTACCGACTGTGAGACCCGATACTCACTGCTTGAGAAAACTTGCTGCGCTTTGGTATGGGCTGCTCGCCGGCTGAGACAGTATATGCTGACTCACACTACCTTGTTGATCTCAAAGATGGATCCTATAAAGTACATATTTGAAAAGCCTGCTCTGTCTGGGAGAATAGCAAGATGGCAAATGATCTTGACGGAATACGATATTCAATACACAACTCAGAAAGCCATCAAGGGAAGTGTATTGGCAGACCACTTGGCACATCAGGCCGTAGATGACTATCAGTCAATGAACTTCGAGTTTCCAGACGAAAGCATCATGATTGTGACTGATTGTGAAGTACCTGGACCGGATGAAGGACCTGAGGAAGGATCCCGATGGTCTATGCACTTTGACGGAGCCTCCAATGCTTTGGGTAACGGTATTGGCGCCGTAATCATATCTCCTCAAGGCACTCATACTCCACTCACTGCCCGGCTATGTTTCAACTGTACCAACAACATGGCGGAGTATGAGGCGTGCATCATGGGTCTTCAAGCTGCGATCGACTTAAGGATCAAGTTTCTGAGTGTCTTCGGAGATTCCGCTCTCGTAATCAATCAGATCAAAGGAGAGTGGGATATGAAACATCCGAATCTTATCCCTTACAGAGAATGTGTGTTGACCTTGATCCCCCACTTCACGAAGATAACCTTTGAACACTTTCCGAGAGAGGAGAATCAGCTGGCGGACGCATTAGATACAATGTCTTCTATGTTCAAGGTCAAATGGGATAATGAGGCTCCCCGGATCATCATCTGGAAACTGGACGAACCGGCATACTGTTGTGATCTCGAGACTGAGTTGGTGACTGAGAAGCCTTGGTACCATGAGGTGAAGAGATATTTGGAAGCTCAGGAATATCCTGAAGGTGCATCTGTCAACGATAAGAAATTCCTGAGAAGGTTTGCGGCAAAGTTCTTCCTTAGCAACGGCATCTTATACAAGCGAAACCATGATTCAACCTTACTGCGTTGTGTGGATAAGACTGAAGCAGAAAGGATCATGGAAGAGCTATATGAAGGGACCTTTGGTACACATTCCAGTGGACATACAATGGCAAAGAAGATCCTTCGGGCAGGATATTACTGGTCCACAATGGAAGCTGACTACTACCAACATTCCAGGACATGCCATAAGTGCCAGATTTATGCAGACAAGGTGCATGTTCCTCCAGTTCCTTTGAATGTTCTGACTGCGCCTTGGCCGTTTGCAATGTGGGGCATAGATATGATTGGTGAGATTAAGCCTACGGCATCTAATGGACACCGCTTCATCCTGGTAGCGATTGATTATTTCACGAAGTGGGTTGAAGCAGCTTCATACGCTACGGTAACCAAGACTGTTGTGGCACGGTTCATTCGGCATAATCTGATCTGTCGGTACGGCGTTCTAGAGAGGATCATTACAGACAACGGTACCAATCTGAATAATAAGATGATCACTGAGCTCTGCGAGCAGTTCAAAATACAGCACCACAATTCTTCTCCTTACAGACCGAAGATGAATGGGGCTGTAGAAGCAGCAAATAAAAACATCAAGAAAATCATGCAGAAGATGACAGTGACTTATAAAGATTGGCACGAGATGTTACCATTCGCTCTACATGGGTACCGTACCTCAGCTAGGACGTCAACCGGGGCAACTCCTTTCTCTTTTGTTTATGGCATGGAGGCAGTCTTACCGATCGAAGTGCAAATACCCTCTCTCCGGATAATGAACGATGCAGATCTGAGTGAAGATGATTGGATCCAGACACGACTTGATCAGCTAAACTTAATTGATGAAAAGAGACTTGCTGCTATCTGTCATGGTCAAACGTATCAGAAAAGGATGATCAGGGCATTTAACAAAAAGGTCAGACCATAAGAGTATCAAGTCGGGGATCTGGTAATCAAGCGAATCATCCTTCCTCAGAGTGATCCAAGGGGCAAATGGACCCCTACATACGAAGGGCCATTTGTGGTTAAACATGTGTTCTCAAGAGGAGCCATGATTCTAACCAACATGGATGGTGACGACCTTCCTCACCCCGCCAATGCAGACATAGTAAAAAGATACTACGCATAAAAAAGACCCGCTAGGCTGACATGCCTAGGCAAAAATTAGGGCTTCCCGGCGAACCAAAAGGGTTCGGGCAAAATGAAGGGATGAAATGAAAAAAATCTGTACACCCGGCAAGTCGAAAACCTGAAAAGGCGGCTTGGGCAAAAATGGGTATCCCGGTGGACTGAAAACCCGAAAGGGCGGTCCAGGCAAAAGTTAGGGATAAAGCGTAATACTATGTCTCATTGGATCACTTTGCATCCAGAATCCGGTATCTACACCAAGTTCAGACGACATCGATCAGTCAGCTTCACCTTCAACCAAGGTCATCAAGTGATGAGACGCTCGGAGTTATAAAGGCAATAGCAGAGTTGAAACCCAGTGGGATCATTCATTTCACACAGCTGTTTTATTTTCTCTTGTACAAAATTTGTATAAACTCTTTTATTCGGCGGCGTTCTCTTACTAGGACGTCAGCCTCTTGTACATAAAACGCCTATTTTTCAGGCAAATTCAAAATCAATACAAATACACTTTTCAGTTAAAATTGCCAATTGTTTTCCTTTTTCTGTTTTGTTTTGCGAAGAACGTCCAAGGTTCAATTTGTGATATATGCATTGACAATAATTTGCTAACTCATGAATATCTACATGCGAAACAAAGAATTAATTACAGGTAACATTAGAAACAGGGGCAATAAAAGAGTTGTCTAAGCAATCTAATTGTTCCGTCCACCAAGGTACCAAGGTAGGTTCAACTAAAGAACATAACCAGATATCTTAATTCCCCAAAGAGTGAGCCAGCAAGCAGTACACTCTCCTCAAGCAAAGCTACTATCAAACCTTAAGGAAGTTGAGTATCCTCCGGCAGATCTCAACATGCCCCAGCAGCAATACACATATTCTTAACAAGCATCCCCGGCAGTCTTGGTCTAAAGATTGTTCCCCGGCGGTATATCAAACATTCAGCGGAGCCTTTTCCCAACACAGTTCAAAACTTCCCCAGGAGAGTCCAATCCAGCTTCCCCGGGAAAAGTTAAAATCCATCTCCCCAAGCAGTAAGCTTATCCCCAGTAGATTCTGGAAGCTTAGCCTCGCAGAGCACGAACGCGTCCTCCAGCTTTATTCTAAGAGTTATTTCCTTACCAGGATATAACTGGGTTATCCTCAGCCAAAAGCCACGGAAAGGTCGTCGTCAACACAGTTCTTTCTTATCCCCAGCGAAGTCTATTAATACTTCCAACACAACAATGGTATCCCCAGCGAAGTTATTATCAACAACTCAGCAAAGTATCTATCTCTCCCACAGAGTATCGCTTCCCAGCAAGATCACTAGAGTACTTTTCTCCCCGCAGAGTTATCCATTCGCCAAGTTTATTCCCCAACGGAGTTATCTTCTCCTACCGATATTCTTGCAACAATCACCCAGCGGAAGCAAAATCTATTCTTCAACATCAGCCAAGGAGTGACTTCCCGGCATCCGTCAAGGATTTACTTTCCTAGACGAAAACATACATTCCTAAACATCACATACATCATTATAGCATGCATATACGCATCATATCTTACAAATCTCATTTATGTTGAGAACATCATTGCTTGATCCATATCATGCATTGCATATGACTGACCTTTACCTTTCAGGAAAGATTCAGTTAAATTCTCAATCATATTTCAAGACCTAGACCGGTTCAGTTAAATCGACCCCAAACAGATTTTTCTGATAAAAACCCAGTTGAAGACATTCCAAGACCTAGACCGGTTCAGTTAATCGACCCTAAGATTCTCTATTTCTTATCCAGTCCAAGGCCTTCTCTAGTCTAGTTAAATCGACCCCAAACAGATTTTTCTGATAAAGACTCAGTAGAAGTTATCCAAGATTCTCTCAATGATTGCTATTGAGGTTGTAGTCGCCTATGGTTCTCTCCCCGATACTGCGGAGGTGGTAATCCCAGATTTCGCTCAATGATTGCTGTTGAAGTGAAGTTATCCAAGATTCTCTCAATGATTGCTATTGAGGTTGTAGTCGCCTATGGTTCTCTCCCCGATACTGCGGAGGTGGTAATCCCAGATTTCGCTCAATGATTGCTGTTGAAGTGAAGTTATCCAAGATTCTCTCAATGATTGCTATTGAGGTTGTAGTCGCCTATGGTTCTCTCCCCGATACTGCGGAGGTGGTAATCCCAGATTTCGCTCAATGATTGCTGTTGAAGTGAAGTTATCCAAGATTCTCTCAATGATTGCTATTGAGGTTGTAGTCGCCTATGGTTCTCTCCCCGATACTGCGGAGGTGGTAATCCCAGATTTCGCTCAATGATTGCTGTTGAAGTGAAGTTATCCAAGATTCTCTCAATGATTGCTATTGAGGTTGTAGTCGCCTATGGTTCTCTCCCCGATACTGCGGAGGTGGTAATCCCAGATTTCGCTCAATGATTGCTGTTGAAGTGAAGTTATCCAAGATTCTCTCAATGATTGCTATTGAGGTTGTAGTCGCCTATGGTTCTCTCCCCGATACTGCGGAGGTGGTAATCCCAGATTTCGCTCAATGATTACTGTTGAAGTGAAGTTATCCAAGATTCTCTCAATGATTGCTATTGAGGTGGTAGTTGTTGGCTCCTAAATTCGACACCTTTGTTTTGATTGGTGGCAGCCATTAAAAGCTGAAAGATGCTTTCGACTGGCTAAGCCTGTCGAAGTGCCCGTCAAAAGATGGCAAAAATACTTAGAAGATTTCTTCCAAGGAAGAAGGCTGATTTCCTTCGACGTCGAAGGAGTTTTCGTCGAAGACGTCTCTTAATGAAGGTGTTCGATGATCCAGAAGTGGAGCAGTTTGAAATTCAAAGCTTTGGAGGGAAAACGGTTTCCAGCAGTTACTACGTGCAAACGTGCAAGGATCTGGAGCGTCGAGCATGGAGAACGTGCCAAGTGGCTTAATCTCGAAGCAATGTAACTGCCCGACGGTTACTTGGAATGTTTTTGTATAAATAGGAGTAGACGTGTAGTTTCTCACGTGTGTTCACAATAGATACATAGTCACTCATTTAGATTCAAGTACCCAGTGTGAGCGAACGAATTGTTGAGAAATGTATGTGTGAAACACCAATTTTATCAATTCAAGTCTTTTACTTTTCCAGTATTTTACATGCTTTTCCCCTTTAAATTCCTGTCGAACCTTTACATTCAAGCCTTGTTTATTTTACCAAGCCTTTCCTTTATGCAATTTACTTTAAACAATTTACTTAAAGCCTTATCCAACTTAATTAAACTTCAAAATCAACCTATGTCCATAGGATCAATCTGATCGATCCTGCGAGTAACCAAATAAGTAACCATTTGGAGGATCAGCGGTTGTTTACCAAAACCCAAGGTAAACAAATTGGCACACCCGGTGGGACTGTGTGTTGATTGTTGAAAAATCTCATCTTTTCGAGTTGTATGTTATTAAGGAGTGGTAGAATATACACCAACGATAACAATACTGCCAGAGGAAGGGAAGAGATGGCGAATCCGCCAAACAATAACGAAATTCCACAAACGAGTGTGGGAGCAACGGTTAATATGACCGTGAGTGAAGCGACGAATGTTGGTTCGACGCCAGCAGTGTCAGTCACAACCACGGGGCCAATAACTTCGTTTACAGGCCCCAGAATACCTTTGGGAACCCCCCCTCCAAGGGGAAATATTGGCACAAGGCCAGTGGTTCCCCCAGGATTTATTCCATTCTATGGTATGCCAACTTCTGAATTGGCAAGCCTGACGAATGCTGCGTCCACTTATTCAGACCCTCTCGTGAGTGCCACTTCGCCACTCCAAGGCTCTGGAGTAGGCATGGCGAATAGAAATAGGACCCAACTCTTAGGAGGAACGTCCCAAGTAGCCCATGGCCTTACAAATGCCTCGACAACAGTCTTGAGGCAACAGATGGACGAAAGCAACCATGATATGGTGCAAATGTTGGCACAAACTTTGAGTACAGTGCTAAATCCTCTAATACAAAATACTACTCAATCGAATCAGCAAGTTACAGCGCAAATGACGCGTTTGGCTGACTTCTTTGGAGCACCCCCACCTATTCGACAGCCCCAAAGGGCGCAAATAAGAGGAAATCAGGGGATATTTGTAGAGGAAGAAACCACCATCAATCAGGCTCAACAGCCTGTAGAACAACCTGTCGAAGAACCTAGGGTAATAGCCCCAGAGGTAAGGTTAGTTAACAGAAACCAAAATGCTGACGAAGTGGTTCAGCATGTCCAATACCAAAACATGGGTTTGGAAAACAATCTGGCAACCATGATCGAAAGGATCATGACTCAGAATGGAATGAACATGGGCTTTCGAAGGCCCAACTTTACATCTCCACTGTCAGAATATGTGTTACAAACTGACTTACCCCCTAGAACCAAAGTCCCCAAATTTACTAAGTTCTCTGGGGACACGACAGAATCTACTGTCGAACACGTGGTGAGGTATTTGATCGAAGCAGGAGACATTTCGAATAATGAAAACCTAAGGATCAAATATTTCCCAAGTTCCTTAACCAAGAACGCTTTTACTTGGTTTACAACTCTCCCCCCCCAATTCGATCCATCATTGGACCCAGTTGGAAAGATTGTTCCATGAACAATTCTATATGGGGCAAACCAAGATAAGCCTGAAAGAACTGGCGAGTGTGAAGAGACGTTTCACTGAACCTATAGACGAATATCTGAATAGGTTTAGATTGCTTAAGGCGAGATGTTTTACACAAGTGCCAGAACATGAGCTGGTCGAAATGGCCGCAGGCGGTTTAGATTATTCCATTAGGAAGAAACTAGATACCCAGTACCTAAGAGACATGGCCCAACTGGCCGATAGAGTTCGACAAGTCGAACGCCTCAAGGCTGAAAAAGCTAAGGCAACTAAAACTCACAAGAGAGAAAGAATAGCTTACGTTGAGATGGATGACGAAGATCTAGAATCATTCGACGATACTTTAGCTGTCGAAGAAGGAGAAGTCGATTTAGCAGAACTAAAACAAGGGCCTCCATACTCTTGTAAACAGTTAGTCCCCTCAAATGGGAAAAATCCCATTGGTCCAGACAGGACCAACGATAGGTTCCCAAAAAAGACTTATAGTTTTGACATCACAAAATGTGATGAAATATTCGACTTGCTAGTTAAAGATGGCCAAATGATAGTACCCCCTGGGGTAAAAGTGCCTCCTCTTGATCAAAGAAAGAAGAGAGGTTTTTGCAAATATCATAATTTTCTGGGCCATAAAACTTCTCAATGTTTTCTTTTCAGGAATCTTGTGCAAGACGCTATTGAGGAAGGGAGATTAAAGTTTGCTGACAAATCCCCCATGGCTGTCGACTCCAATCCACTGAAGGCTGAAGCCCACTATGCAGAACCCTCTGAGGTGAACATGATAGAGGCAACCAGGATCCAGTCGAAGAAGCCAGGCATTACCATGGTCGAAGTCTCAAAGGATCACATCAACATGCCAATCTTTGGCAGTTTTTCTGGAAACTTATCCAGGAAGACAATAGAGGCTGTCCAGAAAGCGGTCGAAGACCCAAAGTCGAAGACTGCTGAAGTACAAAAAACTGGACCAAAGCCCAGTTCCCAATTGGCCACTGTACAAGGCCAGACGGAGAATCTGGAGGCACAAATGAAACAACTAACTCTTGCTAATAAGGATACAATGAATATCAACATGGTTGAACTTTCTGATCCTAAAACTTCAGAAGAAGCCATAAGGCAAGAGCAGGCAAATAAAACGGCTTTCCCTAGGGAAAACGAAAACTTGGCAGATTTTTTACAAAGATGCCAGAAGAAGAAATCAGAGGTGATGCTGTGTCCAAGATGCAGTTCTATCTTTGATAAAAAAGCTGCTGAGCACATACAAGGCGTGAGAGCAGCGAACAAGAGAAGGGAGAATGCTAACCTTCGACATGATCCCAGAAGGGGTCCTAATCAAGACAAGAGGCCTTTGACTTTTAGGCCTCCAACAAATGTACCAGTAGACACTTGGTACAAAACATCTGGCCGGAAAAGGCCAAGTGAAGACAAATGGCATTCTTTCGAAGTGCCAAGAGGTTCCTCTTTAATTCAGAAGAAAGATCCTCAAGTTGCTGCACCCAAGGTTGCTCAAGTGTCCAGCAACTACAAGGGAAAAAATCCTATGTCGAGATCCCAATGGAGGAGATATCAAAGAAGGCGAAAAGCTGAAAGGGAGGCTGCCAATGAACCTAAGGCTGAGACTAGTTCGAATGTGCCTCAAAGGAAACAAAGAAAGCCTCTTGAGAGAGAACCAGTTACCAACAGGCTAGTTTGGCCTAACCAGAGCGAAGTCGAAGACGAAGATGATGCTGAGTCCGACGATACTTTGGATATAATGGTGAACATTGTTTCAGTACTACCCAGGGAATTCAATCGACAAGTAGAAGTCGAAGCCAGTGACTGGGAGGTGGAACAAGAAATGGCCAGACACAGGCCAGTGTGCTATTTTGTCATGGACAATGGCACTACAGAGGAACAAAATGGCTTCTTCGAGCCACCCACAGAGGCGATGAAGAATCACCTCAAACCTTTGTTCATAAGGGCTAAGCTCGAAGAGACCACTGTGAACAAAATATTGGTCGACTGTGGGGCCACTATCAATATTATCCCTCATTCTGTGCTAATAAAGATTGGCAAAAGGGATGAAGAAATTAAACCTCACAATATGGTCCTATCCAACTATGAGGGAGGCATTGGGACCACCATGGGAGTAATCCAGCTAGACATAAAAGTTGGGTCGATCCTTCGACCAACAATGTTCATGGTCATATCGGCCAAACCTAACTACAACCTTTTGTTAGGCCGTGAGTGGATTCATGGTGTAGGTGCTGTGCCTTCATCGATGCATCAAAGGTTGCTTCTATGGCGTCCAGATGGGATGGTCGAAAACATAGAGGCGGATCAAAGTTACTACCTTGGCGAAGTAAATCACTTGGGTGTAACAGATTTCGACAAAAACTTGGCTCACATAGGGCCATGTCCAACTCCTGACTTCGACATGGCGCCAGCGCCAAACACCTTTTGTTCCCTATACCTGCATCCTGAGCATGGTTTCCAATGGGACAGAGAAGACTTGTCCCACATAGAATTCAGTGGGCTAACTGATATCCAACCAACTGGTTGGGGAAGTGAATTCAGTGATAATGACTGAGTCACAATCTCTGAAGCGAATTTCGGCCTATGTGGCCGAAACCAGGATGATAACGGCTCTCGAGGCCGAAGTAAAGTACATGGCCACACAGGCCAATGATCAACAATTATCTGCTGTTGGCCCAGGAAAGGATTTCGATCCTAGACCTCCTGATATCATGCCAGATGAAATGCAGGAACAGAGGCTCGACGCCATCTATGACGATGAGCCTTTGGGCTTCGAAAAGGATCCCTTGGCGAACAACATTAAGATGTTAGCACAAGACCCTTTAGAAGAAATCAACTTAGGCGAAGGATCAGAGAATAGGCCAACTTACATCAGCGCCAAAATTGATCCAGAACTTAGGTTGGAAGTAATCCAATTGCTGAAAGAGTTTAAAGACTGTTTTGCATGGGATTATGACGAAATGCCTGGTCTCGACAGAGGATTGGTAGAACTTCAGTTGCCAATCAAACCTGGAAAGAAGCCAATCAAGCAAAATCCAAGACGCTTCGCTCCAGAAATATTGTCGAAGATCAAAACGGAGGTCGAAAGACTTCTGAAATGCAAGTTCATTCGTGTTACAAGGTATGTCGAATGGATTGCAAATATTGTGCCAGTAATTAAGAAAAATGGCACATTAAGGGTGTGCATAGATTTCAGAGATTTGAATGCTGCCACCCCCAAAGATGAATATCCAATGCCTGTGGCGGAAATGCTAGTCGATTCTGCCGCTGGCTACGAATACCTGAGTATGCTCGATGGTTATTCAGGATATAATCAAATATTCATTGCTGAAGAGGATGTGTCGAAAACAGCTTTTCGATGCCCAGGGGCCTTAGGCACTTACGAATGGGTAGTGATGCCTTTTGGCCTAAAGAACGCTGGGGCAACGTACCAGCGAGCAATGAATACTATCTTCCATGATTTTATTAACACTTTTATGCAAGTTTATATTGATGATATTGTTATAAAATCTGTTTCCAGGAAGAGTCACATTGACCACCTTCGACAATCATTCGAAAGAATGAGAGAACATGGTCTGAAGATGAACCCTTTGAAGTGTGCGTTCTGTGTAAAAGCTGGAGATTTCTTGGGTTTCGTTGTCCACAAGAAAGGAATCGAGATCAATCAGAACAAGACGAAGGCAATTTTGGAAGCGAAAGCGCCATCGAATAAGAAGGAATTACAATCTCTCTTAGGCAAGATAAATTTCTTGAGAAGGTTTATATCTAATCTAAGTGGGAAAGCTCAGGCCTTTTCACCCTTACTTCGACTGAAGAAAGAGGGGTTCGAATGGGGGCAAGAGCAACAAGAAGCCTTCGACAAAATCAAAGGGTACCTCACTAAGCCACCTATTTTGGTGCCTCCTTGTAGCAATAGGAGTATGAGATTGTACATAGCTGCATCTGACAAAACTCTGGGAAGTATGTTAGCCCAAGAGGATGAGAATGGAGTCGAAAGACCCATTTATTATCTCAGTCGAGTTTTGAATGATGCAGAAACTAGATATAGCGAAGTTGAAAAATTGTGTCTATGTCTGTATTTCTCTTGTACAAAGCTCAAACAATATATAAAACCAGTTGATGTTTATGTTTCGTCTCATTTTGATGTTTTCAAATATATGTTGTCGAAACCTATCTTGCATAGTCGAATTGGCAAGTGGGCATTAGCATTAACTGAATACTCCCTGACCTTTATGCCTCTTAAGGCAGTAAAAGGACAAGTGGTTGCAGATTTCATAGTCGACCACTCTATTCAGGTCGAGGATATTAACTATGTGGAGATAGAACCTTGGAAATTCTACTTCGATGGTTCCAGCCATAGAAATGGAACAGGAGTAGGAGTCTTGATTATTTCTCCAGATAAAATTCCAACAACATTCAAGTACCAAATCGAAGGTTCTTGTTCGAACAACGAGGCTGAGTATGAAGCTCTAATTACTGGCCTTGAAATATTGTTGGAATTGGGGGCAACTCGAGTCGAAATAATGGGAGACTCAGAGTTAGTCATCAAGCAAGTCACAAAGGAGTATAAATGCATAAGAGAAAATCTCATTATGTACTTTGTGATAGCAAATCGTTTATTGAAACAATTTGAAAGTGTCAATATTCGACACATACCCAGAGTCGAAAATCAAATAGCCAATGACTTGGCACAGATTGCATCTGGGTATAAGATTTCAAAAACGAGATTACAAAGAGCAATCGAAGTTCGAGAGAAGATAAGAGCAACTTGTCTATCACCAACAGACTTGGAATCAACAAGGTTAGGATATGCTGATCACTCAAACTTCGAGATTTCGTTCATTGATAATTTGTCAGACCAGGATTGGAGGAAACCCATTGTGGACTATCTTCAAAATCCAGGAGCTCCGACAGAACGAAAAACAAAATACAGGGCGTTGAGTTTTGTACTCATGGGCAATGAGTTATTCAAGAAGACGCCTGAAGGGGTGTTGCTGAAATGTTTAAGTGAAACTGAAGCATACATAGCCCTTTCGACTACGCATGCTGGGGCATGTGGGGCTCACCAAGCAGGCCATAAGATGAAATGGTTGTTGTTTCGACAAGGACTATATTGGCCCACTATGCTGAAAGATTGTGTTGAGTTCGCCAAAGGTTGCCAAGAGTGTCAAGTTCATACAGGCATCCAGCATGTACCAGCAAGCGAACTTCACTCGATAGTGAAGCCTTGGCCCTTTCGAGGATGGGCGTTGGATCTCATTGGAGAGATTCGACCAGCATCATCAAAGAGTCAGAAATACATATTGGTAGGCATTGATTATTTTACTAAGTGGATCGAAGCTGTCCCTTTAGTCAATGTAGACCAAGAAAATGTCATTGAATTCATTCAAAAGAACATTATATTTAGGTATGGAATCCCTGAGACAATAACAACTGATCAAGGTTCAGTTTTCACTGGTCGAAAGATGCAGGAATTTGCTCAGGAAACAGGTTTCAAACTCCTAACATCCACGCCTTACTATGCGCAGGCGAATGGTCAAGTCGAAGCAGCTAACAAAGTGGTAATTGGCTTGATAAAGAAACATGTTGGGAAGAAACCAAAGAATTGGCATAAGACGTTAGACCAGATTTTATGGGCTTGTCGAACGTCCCCAAAAGAAGCCACTGGTACAACACCATATAGGCTAACTTTTGGCCATGATGCAGTATTGCCAGCAGAAATTTGTCTTCAATCTGCAAGAGTTCAGAGGCATTATGATATTCCTTCTGAGGTTTATTGGAATATGATGTTAGATGAACTGGTGGATTTAGACGAAGAGAGATTACACGCTCTCGACTTACTCAGGCTTCAGAAGAAAAGAGTCGAAGACTCTTATAATAGAAAGGTAAAACCTAAGGTATTTTTGCCTGAAGATTTAGTTTGGAAGGTAATTCTTCCCATGGATCGACGGGATCGAAGCATGGGGAAATGGTCACCCAAATGGGAAGGACCCTTCAGAATTATCCAAACTTTTTCTGGTGGAGCCTATGAAGTCGAAGAGATAAGTGGTGATAAAAGGCTCCTGAGAGTAAATGGTAAATATTTGAAAAAATATAAGCCTATACTTCAAGAGATAAAAATAAAATAGTAAAAGAACAAGCTAAATTAACCATAAAAATGCCAAAATGGAAATTTTTATTAATTTCAGCCAAAATGGCAATTGTTGTCGAAAGCGATTACAGAAGATGGTTACAAAAGAGAATCAATCAAAAAGAAAGAGAATTCTTGAGTCGAAGATACTTGGCATGCTGCAGATCCAACCTCTTTTTGCACCAAGATTTTTCTTGCACCAGCTTGGCAATTTGAGCGTCGAGGCTTTGAGCCCTCTCAGCGAATTCCAGGCCTTGCTTGATCTCAGTCTGGCTCTCAGCGTCTGGGATGTTCGAAAGAATTTCCTCCTGGAGCACAGTGTTGGCGTTTATCTTCGCCTCTATCTCTGCAATTTGTGCTCGGAAGGAGACATTCTCTCGCTCAATAGCATCGAACCTTTCCTGTGCAGACGCTTTCTGTTTCGACAACTCGGCAATTCGAGAAGTCGAATCTGAGACAGCTGTCCACGCAGATGAGCTTTTGCCATGCAACACTTCGAGCTGACTGTTAAAAGTTCGTTGGCGCCTGTAATCCGCGGAGACTTGATCAATCATAGAATGTAATTCCATGATTAAGTCTGAGATTTCTGGGGCTACAGCTTCGAAGTCAACAGCATTCAAAACCTCTTTTAAGCAAGATGGAGCAGTGGGGTCCCCCTCTAAAGCCTTCATTAAATCTCTCTTGAAGAACTGGGCCTTAACCTTCGCCAACGCATCATCAAGAGGAGAAGTCTCAGTAGATTTCCCTGACAGAGTAGGAATTTCCTGACTAGTGTCAGAAGAACTCTTACTCTCGACGATTGCATTGAGGTAGCTGACAGGGTCAGTCTGTTTCAAGATTTCCAAGTCTTCTTTCGACCTGTGCTTTGAGGAGGTGACCCTTGCCACAGTATTATCTTGGACTGGAGGCTGTTGAATGATGAGTGCCTCGTTTGGTTGCTCTTCGACTTGAACTGAGGCGGTACTAGCGTCGACTCGGGGTTCTTCGTTAACCTCACCTTGGGGTCCTTCGCCAGCGTCATTTTGTGGCTCTTCGCTAGCGTCATCCTGGTGTTCTTCGCCAGTACCACCTTGATGCTCTTCGTCAACAGCATCTTGATTCTCTTCGCCATTGCCTTGGTCTCTTCCTTCAGGATTCTCTTCTGACGACAAATCCACCACAGGAACCGTTTCTGGCTGTGTTTCCTCCGCCATAGGTTCTTCAGTTGTCTTCTCCACTGTTTCAGCATTGGCCTCAGTCTCAGTGTGGGCTTCGTCATTGCCCAAATTTTTCTCCTGAGGCCTGCTGAGTTCAGCAGATTCTAGAGTTTCTGAAGTCCTTGGTGGAGAACTTCCAGTGGTGTCCTGAAAAGGAGAAAGAAGACAAATCTTCAGATGTCGAAAGAGACATAATCAAAAACTGGTATCTATGCCTAAGTTAAAAGAAGGGTCCAATAGATTACCTGTGGATTGACTTCAGCCCCAGGGCTGGAATTATCACTTTCGACAGGCTTGGTAACAAGAGCGTTCAGTTCCTCCTCAGTTGGTTCTTCGATGACCACTGCAGGTGGCCTAGGCTTCCTCACAGCGACCTTTATTCTGACGGTTCGACCTTCAGGAGCTGGAGTAGGAACAGAAGCGTCCTTCGTTAACTTTCGCCTCTTTAAGGGAGAAGGAGGAGAATCACTTTCGTCATCACTCCCCGATTCGATCACCAATGCTGCCCTTTTCTTGGGCGAAGGGGCCTGGAAAACCAATAGGAATTCGATTGAATAATTACGTCGAAAATAAAAAATCGAAAGCCAGAATGAAAATGAAGAAAATCTGGTTACCGATGCAGGAGGCCTCCTCGAAGAGCCTTCCCCCTGTTGGTTGCCCGTTGTCTTCGCCGGCGCTATAGTCTTCGCCGGCGGTGGAGGTTTTGTCGAAGGGACTCTTCCCTGTGGGCCTTCTGTAGCCTTCTTGGCTAGGGGTTTTCGAACAACTGAAAGCGAAAAGGAAAGTTAACAGGCTAACAGTCGAAGAGAAAGATAAAAAGTAAATGTGAGAGCATGAACTTACATTTCTTTACTTTGTCCAACACAAGGACAAAAGACTTCTGCAACTCTGCTATGAAGTCCTTCTCGTCGAAGAAGTACTCAGCATAATAGCTTCTCCACCACTCTTCAAAAGATGGTGAGCAAAGGAAGTTAAGCTGGTAGTTGAACAGCGAGAGGATTGTTCGACCAGCATATCTTCCGATATGCTTGGTAGCAGCTTCTTCTGTATAATCGTTGCAGAAGTACAACATTGACTTCTCTCTTTGGAAAATGGGAGAAGGCAGGGTTTGGATGATACCAAACTGGCGAGATACCAGATTGGGTTGATAGGCAAGCAGACTCAAATGAGTCTTTGAACTCTTAAATCGAAGAGGCATGATCCTGGGTGTCAGGAACGCCTCCCAAAGTACAGTGTGCTCATCGACATTGGGACCACTCGACTCCTTTGGATGTGGCCTTGTAAACCAGGCTGGCCCCACCTTTCGTTGAGCAAATGGAGCCATAGTCGAAACAAATTCCTTCCTTCGAGCGAACATCAGAACGAAGTTAGTGAAGGTTTGTTGAAACTCCAGCCCATCTTCCGCAGGTGTCAGTAGAGCCAGCCTAATTCCTTCGATACGTCTATTAGCTATCGCTGGGGCTTGTTCATTTATCTGATTCTTCTTGGGTAAGAAGGATTCGAAAGTGGCGTTGAGCCACAGTTGAAGTAGCCAGAAAGGCCCAGCGAGTAGCAAACTGTTCCTATCTTCGACATGTTTCAAGAGAGTGACCCCATTGCTGATTGAGTCATAAAGACTGGCCAGAATCAGTTCTGCCAGACAGATGTTCTGGCGGTGATGCAGTTGGGTGGCAAGAGTGACCATCTTTTTGGTCACTTGTAGGGACTTCGAACAAAACACAAAGCGAGTTAGCCATAAGGCTAGAAACGCTATGTGTTCGACATCCGATACTGTATCCGTCGACCTGTCGTGATAATGGTTGATAAAGGTGGTGAATGTTGGCTTGGTTTCAGAGAAGCCAATTTGGTCCTCCGACATCTCTTCCGGGTCGAAGTAATCTCCGGTTGGTCGAAGGCCAGTGATGGCTGCTACGTCGAAGAGTGTGGGGGTTAACATCCCACATGGAAGGTGAAAGGTGAAGTGAGAGTTATCCCAGAACAACAGCGAAGCTATAAGCATCTCTGGGGAGTAGTTTAAACCTGTCTTCGACAGCATTACTAGGTCAAAGATTCCCATTTCCTTCCAGACTGGAGTTTGATGTTTCTCCAACTTTGCTAGCCAAGCAACATAGTCAGAGGTCAGATTAGGGCAAGACCTGAAGACTCTAACACTTCTGTTGAAGAAACGAAGGTCGATCTTCTCGTGTGTAGGGTCTTCGTTGTCTTCTGCATCCTTCTTAGCACAGGCTACTGGCTTGAGTTTCTCGACGATGGGTAAATAGCTCTTGATCTTCAGAGCTTCAGAGATGCTGGGGTTCATGGGTCCAGACATTGCGAAGATCTGGTTGGAGTACCCAACCGGGATCATCAAGTGACGTGAGTAAGCATCGCGAACGGAGATGTCAGAAGGTTCAGGGACCCTTCGTTTCCCTGTAGCGTTCACTACCGGAGCAGTAACAAAGACCTTGGGCTTAACAAGTTGTTCAGTTGGTGCGTTAGTCTTGGGGGCAGTTGAAGCAGAAGCCATTGTTGAGGGTGAAGATGAAGTTGGAAAAGGAAGAGTTTTTCTGCAAAGAGAACAAGTTTGTAAGAAAGCAAGGGAGTTTGAGAGATAGTTTGCGTGAAAAGTCCCACAATGGGATATTCACTACTATTTATAGTAGTGGGAGAAAATTCCCAATAACGAGGACATTAAATGTCATTTAATGCTGCAGGAATTAGTGGGACGCGTGGCAGCATCCTGTTGTTTTGGCCGTTTCTGCAGAAACAGAGAGACGCAGCGTGCGTCCTCGTTTTTTGAATTTGTCATAATGACAAATTATGAAGTGATGTTTGGTTCTGCACGCCGTACTGACAGTGACGTCCTAGGATCAAATCAATGATGGTTTCTTGGGATTGCCAATAGTTGGTAAAAAGCAACAAAAAGTGCACAAGTTAACTTGTGACTAAGCGTGGAAAAAGCAGGTGTCGAATGGTGTTTTCAAAGAATGCCTTTTTCTTTCAGAGTCGAAATAAGGCATTCTTGGGGGGCAATTTGTTGGCTCCTAAATTCGACACCTTTGTTTTGATTGGTGGCAGCCATTAAAAGCTGAAAGATGCTTTCGACTGGCTAAGCCTGTCGAAGTGCCCGTCGAAAGATGGCAAAAATACTTAGAAGATTTCTTCCAAGGAAGAAGGCTGATTTCCTTCGACGTCGAAGGAGTTTTCGTCGAAGACGTCTCTTAATGAAGGTGTTCGATGATCCAGAAGTGGAGCAGTTTGAAATTCAAAGCTTTGGAGGGAAAACGGTTTCCAGCAGTTACTACGTGCAAACGTGCAAGGATCTGGAGCGTCGAGCATGGAGAACGTGCCAAGTGGCTTAATCTCGAAGCAATGTAACTGCCCGACGGTTACTTGGAATGTTTTTGTATAAATAGGAGTAGACGTGTAGTTTCTCGCGTGTGTTCACAATAGATACATAGTCACTCATTTAGATTCAAGTACCCAGTGTGAGCGAACGAATTGTTGAGAAATGTATGTGTGAAACACCAATTTTATCAATTCAAGTCTTTTACTTTTCCAGTATTTTACATGCTTTTCCCCTTTAAATTCCTGTCGAACCTTTACATTCAAGCCTTGTTTATTTTACCAAGCCTTTCCTTTATGCAATTTACTTTAAACAATTTACTTAAAGCCTTATCCAACTTAATTAAACTTCAAAATCAACCTATGTCCATAGGATCAATCTGATCGATCCTGCGAGTAACCAAATAAGTAACCATTTGGAGGATCAGCGGTTGTTTACCAAAACCCAAGGTAAACAGTAGTCGCCTATGGTTCTCTCCCCGATACTGCGGAGGTGGTAATCCCAGATTTCGCTCAATGATTGCTGTTGAAGTGAAGTTATCCAAGATTCTCTCAATGATTGCTATTGAGGTTGTAGTCGCCTATGGTTCTCTCCCTGATACTGCGAAGGTGGTAATCCCAGATTTCGCTCAATGATTGCTGTTGAAGTGAAGTTATCCAAGATTCTCTCAATGATTGCTATTGAGGGTGTAGTCGCCCATGGTTCTCTCCCCGATACTGCGGAGGTGGTAATCCCAGATTTCGCTCAATGATTGCTGTTGAAGTGAAGTTATCCAAGATTCTCTCAATGATTGCTATTGAGGTTGTAGTCGCCTATGGTTCTCTCCCCGATACTGCGGAGGTGGTAATCCCAAGATTCGCTCAACGATTGCTGTTGAAGTTGAAGTCATCCAAGGTTCTCTCACCGTTCCTGTTGAGGTAGTAACCATCCCTGGTTCATTCATCACCGTTTGAAGCTCCAGATCCAGCTCCTGTAACCAGTCAGGACACATCTATCCAAAGAATTTGAAGACCAGCTCCCGTAAAAGGTCAGGTACTCATTTTTCTTTTGCAGGTACGCAAGTTCTCGCTAAGGAATCTCTTATGCGATTGACATCCAGATGGCATCTATAAGCCCATCCACTCTCCATCATCTCTTAGCATGGCATCTATAAGCCCATCATCCTATTCATCAATTTCCAAATGGCATCTATAAGCCCATTCCACCATCACACTGCTACTATGTGAGCGCAAATTTCTAGGGCACTCTAGTGTTCAATCATCTTCCACCTTCGGATTACGAAAGGCACGTCAGCCAATCTGCATCCTCAGGTCTAAGAAGATTGAACAGGGGCAACTGTTGTACCCCAAAATTTGCCCTCCCATATTCTCCAAGAATTGCCAAGTCAAAGCTTCAAAATCTCTCCAAGGGTTGCACAGTTCAAGAATCTCCTAACAGTAAAAAATTAGGGTTTTGGTTCTGACGAAGAAAATGAAGTTTCCAAGGGTCCAATCAAGTCCCACATGCTTATAAACATGGTCAAGTATCCTCATACCAAGTTTCAAGACTCACATCACAAAATTGCACAGTCAAAAACCCTAATTGCACTGCAGTCAACTGTAGGGGCAAAATGGTCATTTGACAGTCAAAAGTTCAAATTTTTGGTCAACATCTCATTTTGAAGCCACAAACATCATTTGATCAATGCTTGATCATGATTCTCAAAGCTTGGCTCAAAAATCATCAAGATGCAAAAGTTTCCATATTTGGACAGTTGAAAAAGTCAACTGTAAATTGACCAGGGCATAACTTTCACATGGATTATCAGAAAAATTCCATCCAAAGCTCATTTTGAAGATAAAGACATTTCCTACAACTCCTCTTCACACTTCAAGTCCAAGAAATGCTCTCACAAAAAGTTATCAATTTCAACATTATAGGTCATTTTCAAAAGTCAACAAAAAGGGACTTTAAGTCAAAGGCCATAACTTGAGATTGGTAAATCAAAATGACATGGGACCAAAGACATTGGTTATAGGACTCAAAGACCTTTCCAAAATGTCCAAGAACATGAGCAAATCTTAAAAATTGAGCAAGTTATGCCTTGTGGAAGTTGGAAAATGTTTAGGTATTTTGAAAAGTCAACATTGCTTCAAATGACCTAAAATTGCTAATGGGCCTCTTTTTCTTCCACAATTCATCATCCAAGACATGTGCACGACCATTTGGCCCAAAGGGAAGTTTTTTTATCATTTTTATTTATTTATTTGGATTTTTAATCATTAATAATTCATTTAATTAAAATAAATAGGTGAAAAATGCTAAACCTAATCTTTTGAATCTTTTTGTGCATAAAATAATCTCAATATTTTGTGCAAATCAGGTTAGGAAAGAATCAAAGGTGATTGGATATGATTGAGGCCAAAATAGCATGAAAAAGATTTGAAAATTATGGCATGGAAAATCAAATATTGTTTCATCAATTCCTTGATTCTTTGGCTCAAATTCTTTGACCTAATCACTCACATACATATACACATGCTAACCCTCGTGCCCAAGGACTGAAAGCTGCGCCAGAAATCCCTAAACAAACTTGGAATTTTTCAAGAAAAACTCAAATCTGAAAACCATCTTCTAGGTCGATCCAAGCCAAGATACTTATTCCATTGTGTTCCTGAGGCTTCAAGGAACATATACAGATCAAAATCATCGTCCCTAACACAGGAAATAGGTAGCACGGTCTTGGCCGGTTCAAGTTTTTTTTCAGATTCTTGAAACATGATTCATGCATTATTTGTAAATTCTAATATTGGATTTGTGTTCATTATATCATTCTGAAGCTAACCACATAATTTGATTGCATTTTTATCACCCATACGCGATTTCACCATTGTTGGATATTAGGGTTCTTCAGCTTTCGAATTAGGGGTTTTTGAATATGGAAAAATTGGGACATGCCAATGCCATGACCATACTCAGCGTGCTTGGACGAAGAGAACAGGACCCTCGCGCCTAATTTATGTGGCCGGACGGCCTAATCGCTATTATCAAATCAAGCATGTTTTGGGGGGGTTAAAAACCCCCGCTAACCTTTTGTATGTCTCAGGAAAAAACAAAGCTATGGAGAAGACGATGATGTGGCTAGCATTGATTGGATCATTCAAAAATTCGCGCTAAAAAAGTCATTAATGCGTTGTTCTATATTATAATGATTGTTTGTTATTTATTATACAACGTGTGTAGAGTGCTTCAGTGGCAAGGCTTGTTAGTGGTAACCCCTGGGACCTGGGTTCGATCCCAGGTCCCTCACCCTTTCCATATTATTTTTCATTTAACGCTTATATGCAGCTTCGCCACTAAAGAGCACCATGCATCCACGTTATCAAGCCGTCCACGCGTCCCACTGCACTCAATCATACCAATCCAAGGGCCAGGATCCAGAGATCATGATGGGTACTAGTCAACCATCTCACACGCTGGCATATAAGTCAAAAGAGGCCAAGGCTTGTTGGGCCTAAATCACTATAACATACCTCCAACTGGGGACAGAACCCCCCTAGGTTTGCAAGCTTTTACATTTTTTTTTCATTCTTTTTATTTATTTCAATTATTATTTTTAATTAGTTCTTTAATTTAAATATTTTCACAATAATATAAAAAACACAAAAAAATCAGAAAGGACAAAATTAAAATATATTTATTTAATTAATATTTTTGTAAATAAATAACATTAATTAATTTTAGTTTTAAACTTAGGGTTAAATTTTAATATTTTTCTTAATCAATTTAAAATTTGGTAGAATTAGGATTTATAATAATTTTTATCCTTTTTCTTTTCTTTTCACAATAATTAATTATTAAATATTATTTTTGTAATTAAAATTGCATGTAAATAATTAGGTTAATTTAGGTTTAACTTTAATACTTTCTTAATAAACTAAAAAAAAACAATTAGAATTAGGGTTAGTATTTTAATTTCAATTAATCTTTCTCATTAAAATCATAAATATCAAAATCTCAAAAAAAAAAAACAATTTCCTTTTCTTTTAATTTAATTAATTTAACAATTCAATTTAATTCCATTAAAAAGGGTCCAACGCCCTCGTTTCCAGTTTAATTCAATTAGCGTTTTATTTCGTTTCTTATAATTTTTATGTACCTCTCCCAAAGCCATGTAAATATTTATTTTTCGCACTTTACTTTATTTATTTACTTTCTGTCAAATCGGGTCCTGGAAATTTTGGCGATGTGGACCCGCGCTTTTTGTAATAGTTTAGAACTTTACCTTTCCGCAACTTTTTAAACTGTTAAATAAATGCATGCAAGAATGGATGAGAAAAATAAAAACAAACGCATAGCTCACTCATAACATGACAAGATAAAATAACTGAATCTGACACACAAATCACACACCACCCCTAGGGTACGCCTCACTGTTGCCTTGCCTCGAAAGGTGATCGTCGAGTAGAGGATGTCTTAGTAAGTCCTCATGATCTGGGAACCTGGCATGAGGGTAGCTTCTAAGGTGTCTTCCCATTGCTCTGGTGATCACCATGTCCCGAACCCTCGAATTGACCCGAACACCTCCAACGGTGGTGCTACCTACCTCTCAATGGTGGGATGGCACTACTTTAAAGGACATTTACACAGACGAATTCCTTAGGGTAGGTAGACGACTCTAGATACTTGCTCTAAATTTCAAAATAAATCAAAAATACTTTTCACACCGATACCTTTTCAAAAAGCTTTCGAAAGCAATTTTTCAAACACTCTTGAGGACCGATACAAGAGTCGAACTGGAATTTTCAAAGAAACTTTTTTTAAAACCCGCAATTGAAAAGCAAACAAACCATTTTTGAAAACACAAATGAGCAAGTATCTAAGAGCCCATGGATAACCATGGATAGAAAGGGTGCTAACACCTTCCCTTTCTATAACCTACCTCCCGAACCGAGAGCAATCTCTATAAGGAATTTTTCTGTGCTTTTGTCCTTTCCATTTGGAGAAAATAAAAGACGGTGGCGACTCTTGCTTCCGCGACATTTCGCGAACCAGCGTTAAACAGTCAGTTCCAGATCCACCGATCACAACGACCCATTGACCCAAAGGGGAGTTATTTTCTTATTTTTAATTTATTAATTGAATTTTTAAATCTATTAATTCATTTAATTAAAATTAAATATGAAAAAATACTAAACAAATGTTTTGGAATCTTTTTGTGCAGCATTTGCATTCTTAAAGCCTCAAGATTTCGTGCACACCCCAAAAAGGAAAGGATCTCCAATAATTGGCATGTTCTTCATGGTGAAAAGATTGAAAAAATCATGGAAAATCACAAACTTGAAAATCATTAAAGACAAGGCTTTGGGCTTGGATTGTTGACCTAAATCGTTTCAGGTACATATACAAACCTAAACCTAATCACAACAACAAGAAAGCTGCGCCAGAATCACAAGAACAAATTTGCATTTTTCATACAAAATTCTCAAAACTGAAAACACACATAGAGCGTGATTCAAAGCCTATAATCGATTCCAAAAGCTTTCTGAGGCCTTCCTGAACGTCACTCAATCCTTTTCCAGTCCCCACACATAAAGAAGTGGTAGAACAAAGTCAAACTTTCTCAAACTTTTTTCATAATCGTGTTTCAATATACATGCATTTTCCATACATTTGAATGTTTGATTTACACTAATATACACTCCCTGAAGCTAGTGATGTATTTTAATTGAGTTTTTATGGCCTGTATGCAAAGTTACCATGGAAGCTCTTTAGGGTTTCAGAGGTTGGAAATTAGGGCTTCTTTCATGTGGAAAAATTAAGCCACGAGACCTATGCCATTGGACTCAGAAACTCCAGACGAATCCAATCATCACATCACGCCCAATTTATCTTTCACTATGGCCTAATCGCTATTATTCGCTATGCTGTTTAGTGGGGGTTTAAAACCCCCGCTACTTGTTTGTTATTTTCAGGTAGAACGAAGAAGAAGCCTGGCGTGTCACTATGTGGTTGGACAATTTGAAGTTTGGCGCGTTGGATCCCACTCAGCGTTGTTTTGCCTTATGTTATTCGCTTGCCAGTTTCTATACAACGCGCGCGCACAACTCACTTGGCAAGGGATGTACTTGGTAAACGTTAGGACCTGGGTTCGATTCCCAGGTCCCCTTTGCATATTTCATAATTTTTTCTTTAACCTGTTCCTACGCAGCGTGCCTTTCAGTGATCCACCATACACTCTCATCAACGGCTTGCCAAGTGGCCATGAGCGTCCATCCAGTGGCCAAGAACCAAAGTCCATGGAATACCCCAGTCAACGCGTATGCATGTGATCTGAAAAGTCAGCGTGGATCAAACATTCAATGGGCCAAAATGCTTCCCATAAACCTCCAAAAGGGTCAACATACCCCCTGCTGTTTGTATTCTTTTTGCTTTTTATTTTACTTTCTTTTCCTTTTTATTCTTTTTTAATTTGCTTTATTGTTTTAATTAAATTCCACAAAATAATTTTTTACAATATTAAAAACAGAAAAATCATAAAAACAAAAATTTGTTTTATTTAATTTTCAATTCATCAATATTTTTGTAAATAAATTTGATAATTAATTTAGTTTTAATTTTAGGGTTAATTTTAATGTATTTTCTTAAATAAACTAAACATGTAGAAATTAGGTTTTTAATACTTTTATTCTTTTTCATAATAAATAACTTTTTTCATTATTATTAATTCTTAATTATTTTTGTAAATAACTTATAATTAATTAATTAGGGTTAAATTAGGTCAAAACTTAAACATTTTTTTTAACAATTAAAAACAAGCTAGAATTAGGTTTTTTTATTTAAATTTTTAATTCCAATTAATTCTCTTTAATTTCATAAATCCAAAAAAAACATAAAAAATAAGCTTTTTTTCTCATTTAATAATTAAATCAATTTTCAATTTCAATTTAATTTCTTTAAAGGGTCCAACGCCCTCGCACCTTCGATTATAATTACATTTCGCGCGTTTGCTTTTTATTTCCTTTTTAAATTTCATGTAATTGCCCCAAAGCTTTGTAATAGATAATTAGAATATTTACTTTCCGCATTTTATTTCAAATCGGGTCTTTGTTTAATTTGGCGATGTAGACCCGCGCCTTGTAATAGCGTAGGACCTTTATTTTCCGCATTTTAATTCCCGCACCTTTTAACTGTTAATAATCACATGAAAGAATGTATGCCCAAATAAAAACAATGCGTAGAACACTCAATGCATGAACAAGACAAATATCATCTGAAAACGACACACAATTCACACACCACTCCTAGGGTACGCCTCACTGTTGCCTTGCCCCTCGAAAAGTGGTCGTCGAGTAGAGGACGTTTTAGTAAGTCCTCATGTCCATGAACATGGCATGGGGGTAGCTTCTAAAGTATCCTCCTATTGCTCTGGTGACCACACTATCCCTAATCCTCGAATTGACCGGAACACCTCCAACGGTGGTGCTACCTACCTCTCAATGGTGGGATGGCACTACCTTAAGGACATTTACACAGACTAATTCCTTAGGGTAGGTAGATGACTCGTAGATACTTGCTCTAATTCAAAACAAATCAAAAACTTCTTTTCACACCGACACTTTGCAAAAAGCTTTCAAAAAAACAATTTTTCAAACACTCTTGAGGACTGATACAAGAGTCGAACTGAAATCTTAAACGAAACTTTTACAAACCCACTCACTTTGAAAAGCAAACAAACATTTTGAAAACAAAAATGAGCAAGTATCTAAGAGCCCATGGATAACCATGGATAGAAAGGGTGCTAACACCTTCCCTTTCTATAAATCTACCTCCCGAACCGAGAACTAATCTCAATAAGGAATTTTTCTGTGCTTTTGTCCTTTCCATTTGGAGAAAATAAAAGACGGTGGCGACTCTTGCTTCCGTGACATTTCGCGAACCAGCGTTAAACAGTCAGTTCCAGATCCACCGATCACAGCGGTCCTAGGACTTCTCATTTTCAACGATCAAAGGATTTTCAATCCACTGCAGCAGTCAAGGATTCACTTTCCCTGGCAACAGTCAAAATTCTATTATCTCCGGCTATCCAGGATCCGTCTACCCCAGCAAGACAGCTCATCATCTTACATGTGCATTCATTACATTCATATCATAAACATTGATATAGCATACATGGCATCATACATTTCATGCAACATAACTTTGTGTTTCAGCTAACATTTTACCCTTTTCAGGATAAGATTGATAAGCTCAGACTTCTGAAAACAGTCCACGGATTCTCCAAACATGGAAGTCAATCTATTGCTTATTCAGACCCCCAGTTCAGATATGTTCCAAAACAAGGACACCTTTCTGATACTCATTACTTTCATCTACAACATACATTCCAGATGGCATCTTTAAGCCCATCCCCAGACAAGATTCTGTCACTTTCCAAATGGCATCTTTAAGCCCATTCCCGCACCTATGTTTTGACGAGTGCAAATTTAAGGGCACTCTAGTGTCCAATCTCCTTTTACCTTCAAGAAGCGAAAGGCAAACCTGCCAATCTAACTCTTCAGGTGCAAGAAGATTGAACAAGGGCAACTGTTGTACCCCAAAATTTGCCCTCTCTTTTCATCAACATTTTCTCATCACAAGACTCTTGGAACTCAAGATCAAGTTAGGGTTTGCTCTGCTCAAGACCCCTCTTTGCACTGTTGACCCAAATTAGGGTTTGAGTTTGCACAAAGATGTTTTGACCTAAAATGCCCAAAATGACTTTCATGCTTCATGGTGGACTCACAAGTTTATCCATACCAAGTTTCAAGCCTTGATTTCAATCTTTGCCCAGTCAATTGGACAGTTGACCTAAAATCAGTTGTATTGGGGAAAAAAGTCAATTGTCGCCAATTGACAGTCAAACTTCATGATTTTTTACCCACATCAACATCATGAACTCATATGAACCATTTGGTCAAGTTTGGATCACAATTCCACAAGAAATTTGATCAGATCACTAAAAGGACAAAATGGTCATTTTTAGGGTTTTGACTGCACAAAGGCAATTTTTGACTGTTTGACCTAACCAATGGCAAACCAAGTTCACATATGGACTCAAGGACCCAATTGAATTGTCTTGACCCATTCAACAAGTTCAAAAGATCTCAAATGCACAGGATTGACAGATGAATTTTCCAGTCAACTGATCAAGATTTGACTGTATAATGAAAAGTCAAACTTTGACTTTTTGGTCAAAATCAAGTGCCAAGATTCATTTTTCATCAAGACATGTCAAATTATGAAACTTGTTCATCAAGAAACCAAAAATTACAAATTAGGGTTTAAAATGAAGAAATTTCATAACTTAGAAATTTTCTAAGTTATGAAATTCCCTTATTTTTCCCTAACTTTGTCCCATTTTTTCACCAAGATGCAAATGGATTCAAACAAAACTCAAAACATGAAAGTTGTAGTCTATTGCAAAATCTACAACTTTAATTCACAAAGTTTTCTCAAAGGAATCTTGTAGCTCAAGTTATGATTTTTGGAACAAGGGTGCAAAACATTTTTAACTTAGAAAATTTTTGACCTATTCTAGGCGGGATTTTTGTCCAACTTCTTGGCCATTTTTCACATGCTTCCACTTAGAGTTTCAATTTGAATTACAAATATGGATTGTAGTATACATTCCAAGCTTTCCAAATTGTCCAATAACTCATCAAACACCCTTGTGGTTAGGGAGAATCGAATTTGCAAAGTTGGGCAAAATTCACTTTTGTTCATGGCCAAGGCTTGTTCATAACATTAGCATTTTTCAAATCAGCTTGTACAAGCTAGCTTGCAGGCCTCAAAACCAGTCTCAAACACCATAATTAAATGCCTAACCATTGTGTTCAAGCATTATTTTGTGCATTTGGTCATTACACATGAAATTATCCTTTAAATAGAAAAAGCACATTTGCCATTTTGATAAAGATGCACTTTATGTCAAATACCATATCCAAGAGGTACAAGCCAGATCTTTGAGGCACAAGTTTGTAGACAAATCCCTCTGATCAAGAACAAGATATGAAGCATGCTTGAGAGCCTTGTACAGGCCTATAACCCAACTTGAACCTTCTTACTTCAAAAAGAAGAAAGCTTGCCAAAACTCACTTCCTGCAAGCATAAGCCTAAGCAAACTTTGTCCTCATCTTACATACACCCTAACTGACCTAAAACACGATTCCTTCATCCTCAATCCATCCTCATATCCAAAATCACAGTTTTCCTGCAAAACAGAGTGCCTGCTGCAGATTGAGTTCCACAATCTATTCCACTCGTGCACTTTGGCTAAGAACCTTTCAAACACATTCCATATCATCCACACAAACTATCCCAAGCATAAAATCCAAGCTGTAACATCCCTAACATCACTTGCCATTTTCAGTTTTCAGTTTTGCAGGTGGACTTCCATAGCACGATTCAGAGAGATTCAAAGCAAGCTAGGTATTGGAGAAGCATCCTTGGACTTCAGGCAAGCTGTACCAAAGCTCAAACTCCATTGAAGATACCTACATTGCTCTGTTCGAATCAAGCTGAGACAGGTAAACCATGGACTTCTATCTCTCAACCTAGGAAGAGTTAGGCTTAGGTTTATGAATGAATCATGCTCTACTCATAGCCCTGAAGCCATCCATATATTTACTTTTCATTTATATTAAGCATGCTGTGAGAATTTTGGCCATGAACATTGAAGAAAAATTAGGTCAGAAATTGGGGATGAAGAAATTCTCCCTCGTTTCTTAGAGTTAGGTCAAGATTTTTATATGTCTGAATTCGTCTCTTGATGCTCTACATTATTGGTGTTATGAGTTTTTGTTAAAAGTCAAAGAATCAGGAGTTTGAATGAAGCATAGAGGGCGCGCGTTTTTTGAAATAGAAGCTGGAGGTTGAAGAAGGCTGACTTGGGCTGGGCCTGAGTTGGTTTTTGCTCTTTGTACACCTTTTTCCATTTTTGCACCCCCTTGGCCCATTATGTGAAATACTTATCATTTTTGCATTTTTCTTTTTGATTTTGATTTTATATTTTTATTCAAACATGAAAAAACACTAAAAATATTTTTCCACCCTTTTTTGCATTTATTTGGCATTTATTTGTTTTAGTTAGCATATACATGTAAATAAATATATATACTTTTTATTTAAAACCCTAGAAAATAATACAAAAATATATATTTTTCAATTATTATTTTTTGTTTACATTTTGAAAACATTTTCTAAAAATATACTTTTTTTGTAAATAATTAATATTTTACTCTTGTATATATTTAATATATTTAATATATAATATAAATACTTGTATATATTTATTAGAATACTTAGGATAAAATATGAAAATAATGCATTTTTGTTTTTATTAATATATGACACTAAAAAAATACTTTTTTCACAATATACTTCTTTTTTTATTTTTTGTATAAATTAATATATAAATATTGTATATAATTATTAAATAAATACTATTTATTTAAAAACTAGGATTTTGCCCTAAACCACAAAATATTCAAAAATTTGACCTTTTTATTTTTGTTTATATTTCACATGAAAAAATACTTTCACATACATAAAAAATCATTTTTGTGCATAATACATTTTGCATATTTATTGTATTTATTCAAATATTGTACAGTTAAATATTTGTATATTCGATATGGATGTAATAGCTTAGAATTTAATTTCTTGCCAAATATCCCCCCATTCAAACATTTGTACCCCCATCCCCATAATCATGTTGTAATAATTTAGGACTTTAAATTTCCGCATCTAAAAGCTTTCAAATTATGCCATGATAGACTTAGGGTTTGTATGCAAAATCAAATAACAAATAGCATGACCTAATTCAAAGATAAACATGCATGAAAAACAAACACAATGCACACTTACACCCTTAGGGTTACTCCACTTGTTGCCTTCAAAAATGGACCATGTTGCATGTTGAGTGTCTTTGGCAAAACAAAACAAATCAAATGATCATAGTCCCTCGATGACGCTTTCGAAGTTGCCTAAAAAATGATCAAGTCCCTTAAAGGAAAAATTGCCAAAGATACTTGACACTATTGCATTCATGGTCTAAACGATGACCCGCGCCCGTCCGGTTAACATCCTAACACAAGGTTGTTCACCAAATACAATGGTGAAACAATACTGTTAAAAGGGTTAAAACATAGGAAAGATCTTTGAGTAAATTTAGGGGTAGACAACTCTTAGTTACTTGATCAAACTTGCAAAACACACTTGCCTACTTTCAAAACACACTCCACAACACAATTTCCAAAAACAACTTTCAAAACCTTGAAACATCTTTTCAAAAAGACAAACACCTTTTGTAAAACATTCGAGTAAAGGATTGTTACAAGGGTTGCCTAGACAAGGCATCTTTTTCAAAACATTTTCAAAACCACACACACAAAGCACCATTTCAAACAATTGAAAAGCAAAGGCAAGCGATCTAAGCAAGTAACTAAGAGCCCATGGATAACCATGGATAGAAAGGGTGCTAATACCTTCCCTTTCTATAATCTACTCCCTGAACCCAAGAAAACATCTCAAAGGTTTTTCCTGTGCTTTTTAACCTTTCCTTAGGATAAAATAAAAAGTCGATGGCGACTCTTGCTAAACCGAAACATTTGCGAAAACAAACGCAAAACCTCAAGTCAGTTCTCCCACCGTATCACATCAAGAAATAATCTCAAAGGTTTTTCTTGTGCTTTTTCACCTTTCCTTTTGGATAAAAGAAAAGTCGGTGGCGACTCTTGCTAACCGCAACATTTGCGATCAAACGCAAAACCCTCAAGTTAGTTCACCCACCGTATCACAGAACTGGCGACTCTGCTGGGGAAAATTCTAAAAGTGGGGTTACCTTAGGGATAGATCACATTTACTTACTTACATTGTTTGACTTGTATGCTTTACATTATGGTTCTTTGTTTGGATTTGAATCCTCTTCCCTGATTTGGGATACATTATAGGTAAGTAGCAATACGTTGTAGAAACTGTACGGGGTATACCGATATGGTCTAAGCAATAGCTATGTTAGTGCGACATATTTGTGGGTACCGGTAGCCTTTGAGTTAATCAAAGAGAATACGAGGCCGCTGAGTGATCATGAAGCACTAATGAACTTTTAGAACCTTTACTTGACCAACTTGGACATTTAGGATGTAGTGAGATGACCGACTTTGGTGTAGTCCGAAGTTGGTAGATACTCGATACTACACTCATTGAGGTTTGGTTTCTTGGGATATTTCGGTCGCCATTAAAGAGGCTTGTGCTGAAACAATGACCAAGGAAACAAACCAGTGATATTGAGCTCCTTAGAACCCGGTTACTATTACTAGGACAGGTTTGAGCCAACTAAACTTCAAGAGGGTACTTACCTATAAAACTCCATGCAAGCCTAAACCTAAGGATTTGTTTGCTCTGTTTGTATATACATACTTGTACATAACATCATGAACATCATGAACATCATATACATTCACTAACCATTTCAAGGATTTTTGTGATTCATCTTTGTTCTTATTTTATAGGATATGGATTCACTTCGCAGGAAAACTATTCAAGTCAATCTTGTAAGGATCCCTCCACAACTTAGGGAGCTATCTTCAAGGATTCATGAAAACTCTCCATTCACCGAGAGACATGGTCGCCTACTCAACTTGGTCACCTCCAACACAGATGAGGACATGATGAAAGTGCTCTTTCAGTTCTTTGATCCTTTACACCATTTCTTCACATTTCCTGACTATCAGCTTGTGCCTACTTTGGAAGAATTCTCCCGACTCTTGAGGATTCCCATTCTCAATCAACTACCTTTCAACGATACAGAAAGAGACCCAAAGCCAAAAGAGATTTCTCAAGATATACACTTGCACTCATCTGATGTCACAACTCATTGGGAAACAAGGAGTGGTGTCAAAGGTTTACTAGCAAAGTTCCTGTTTGAGAAAGCCCAAAGTTGTTGGAATTCTTTGGATCTACAAGCCTTTGAGGAAATTGTGGCTCTCCTCCTCTATGGGATGATGTTGTTTCCAAATCCTGACCAACTCATAGATGTGAGCACCGTCAAAATCTTCATATCCCACAACTCGGTGCCTACATTACTAGGGGATATCCTACACTCTTTTCACACTCGCACAATGAGGAAAATAGGTGTCCTTATGTGTTGCACTCCTCTCTTGGCAAGATGGTTTATTTCGCATCTTCCCCAATATGTATTAAAGAATGAGCAAGGTTCAAGATGGTCACAAAGGTTGATAACGCTCAAACATTAATATATTCATTGGTGCTCCCAATCCATAGAGAATGTTACTATTGTCGACCATTGTGGAGAATTTCCTAATGTCCCTTTACTTGGCATTAGGGGAGGTATCACCTACAACCCCTGATTAACCTTAAGACAGCTTGGTTACGCTCGAAGGGATGGCCCGCACGAGATGCTGATTCAAGGTTTGGTATTTGACCACGACAACAACGATCAAGGTCTTTGCCAGAGATTTATCTGAGCTTGGAAGATGTTAAACAAGGTAGATAGCAAGACTTTGAGGCATAAAAATTCCATCCCTATTTAGTCTTACCTCAAATGGGTACGAACTCATGCTCAGAGTCTTATGGTGCCTTACCCCTCCATTCTCCCGGTAATCATTGAGCCTGTCATGGAAGGAGATGTTCCATACACTATCCTACATCCTGACATGCCTACCTCTCTTGAAGACCTACAAAGGGATTAGATACAACTCAAGGGGGAGCGAGATACCTTCGAAGCCTAATTTTACGCAAGCGAGAAGAAGGTTTTGGAACTCACCATACTTCATGAGGAGCAGACTTTGAATGCCTACATTGCACCAAAGAGGATGCGCACTACCTTTTTATCTTAGAGTTTTTTGTATTTGTTTTGACCAAGAAGGAATTATTGTACTCAAACTTTAATCTATTAATATAACGTGTGTTTCCTTTTTGTCTAAAACGAATTTGAATCTTAAAATCCTTGAAATCATTGCATACGCATTTACCATTCATCATAACATAAGCAGGTTTCTTGCAACAAGTCTCCTCATATCTCTACTGTTTATTTCAGTAATATGGATCTCGAGCAAACGGTGAAGGATCTCCAAGCTCAGAATGCACAGTTTCAACAGTTGTTCTTAACTCTGGCCAAAGGACAAGAAGAGTTGAAGACTTTGCTGGCTGAGAAAAAGAAAAAGAAGACAAAGAAGGTAACTAAAGTTCTAAACATGGGAAGAAGATTTCATGGGCAGACAAGAAGGACCCTAGACTTTGCAACGACATCCGGTGAGAGAGACAATCAAGATGGGAAAGGCAAGGAAATAGTTGTCCCGTCAGAATCAGAAGAGGAAGAGGAAGAAGAGGACTATTCTGAAGAACAATACCCTCCAGCTGATGACAAGTATAAACATCTCTAGGAGCGGTTGAGCGCAATAGAAATCCAAAAAGTGCCTGGCTTGGACTTTGAGGAATTGGGTTTAGTATCGGGGATTGTCATTCCTCCAAAATTCAAAGCACCTGTGTTTGCCAAATATGACAGAGTTTCATGCCCTAAAATGCATCTCTGATCCTATGTGAGGAAAATCCAACCCCATACCGCTGACAAAGACTTATGGATACACTTCTTCCAATAGAGTTTGTTTGGAACTCAACTTGATTAGTTTTATCAGTTAGAAAGAGACAACATTCATAATTGGGAAGATCTTACTGCAACTTTTTACAAACAATACCAATACAATGCTGATCTTGTGCCTACCCGTACTCAACTCCAGAGTGTGGCCATGGTTTCCAATGAAGGTTTCAAGGACTATGCGCAAAAATGGAGAGACTTGGCTGGAAGAGTTCAACCTCCCCTATCTGAAAGAGAATTAGTAGACATGTTTTTAGGCACCTAATCTGGTCCCTTCTTCAATCACCTAATTGGGAGTTCATCGGCAGGTCTTACGGAATTGATATTGATCGGAGAGAGGGTAGAAGCCGGGATAAAAAGTGGAAAGATTCAAAAGGATACATCCTCTGCTGCTATAAGAAAGCCATTTATCAGAAAGAAAGAAGTGGTTGTTGTTTATCCTCAGAGAAATCAAGATAAGGCCGAACGCCGTCCAATGGCGGGGGCTGCTATGATTCCTAAACCTGTGCCTGATCAACAAAGAAACAACCAACCAAGGATGGAAAGACCAGTCAGACAGTTCACCAGAATTAACATGACCCTATCTCAAGTATTGCCACATCTATTAAGATCCAACCTGGTGACTTTGAAAGAAGCTCCAAAGAACCCTAACACAACATCTCCTCATTATCATCCCAATGCCCGTTGTGCATACCACTCTGAAAGTCTCGGCCACGACACTAATAACTGTTGGGCTCTAAAGAACAAAGTAAAAGACCTTATTCAAGCCAGAGAGATTGAATTCGATGTGCCCGAAAAGCCAAATGTCATTTATGCCCCTATGCCAAAACATGGCCATAATATCAATGCCATTGAAGAAGATATGTTTGTTTCTTCAGTTGATGAACTTAGGACCCCACTCCTGACTATTAAGTAAACTTGCTGAATGCCGGTGTTTTCCCGGGTTATGATGAAGGCTGTCATTTCTGTTTGTCCTCACTAACCACATGTCCTTTGTTGAAAGCAGGCGTTCAGTGCCTAATAGATAACAAAGAAATTTTATTTGAAAAAACTTCTGTTCCACATGTTCCTTTTAAATATGTTTCTATCATTACCATTTCCGCCAATTCTTCTAGGGTCTCCACCAAAAGACCCGTTAGAATTACATCAGTTCCGAAAGCAACTCCTTTGATAATTACAATGCCTGGACCAGTCCCGTATTCGTCTGACAAAACCATACCATGGAATTATGGAGGGGATGTCTACTACCACGGTGTCAAGCAAGATTGGCCAGCTGCCGAAGATTCAAGTTCCAAGAAAGTTAACTCCGATATCAGTAATATTGCAGGGACTAGCAAGATTACCTGAAGCAGAAGGATATTCTCTCCAGAAATTGCTCCTCCAAAAGCAGTTTCTGGACCCGTAATCATTCATGTTGTTGTTGCTCCTCCGAAGGCTATTTCTGGTCCTACAATCATCTCCACCAATATTCCAACTGACGAAGCTGGTACAAACCCTATTATTACTCCTACTGACATTCATGTTGCCGAGTCAACCGAGACCCGAGGTAAAAATATTCTAATTGAGCTTGTCCTGACGAAGGCACAATCATTGGCTATCCTTGAGACCTCCCAGAAAGAGATGGAGGAAATTATGAAGATCATAAAAAGAAGCGACTACGATGTATTTGAACAATTGGGGCAAACTCCATCTAAAATTTCCATGTTGGCTTTACTACTATGTTCCGAGGCGCGTGCAAAAGCCTTGGTAAAATTCATAAAAACTGCCCATGTACCCCAAGAGACATATGCCGATCAGTTCCAAGACTGCGTGGCCAGCTTGACTGCGGATAATGGTCTAGGTTTTTTGGATGCTGATTTAATGTCAAGAGGAAAGAAGCATAATGAGGCATTGCACGTCTCAGTTGAATGTAGGGGCACAACCTTGGCTCATGTTTTGGTGGACACTGGCTCATCTCTGAATGTATTTCCTAAAAAAGCTCTTGATATGCTTAACTGTGAGGGGTTGACATTGAAGTCAGGTAACATAGTAGTAAGGGCCTTTGACGGCTCGAAAAGGATGGTACGTGGGGAAGTGGATATCCCCATAAAGGTTGGGACCCAAACATTTGATTCAACTTTTTATGTAATGGATATCTGCCCTTCATACTCATGCTTGCTAGGCCGACCATGGATTCACAATGCTGGCACTGTTACTTCTACGTTGCACCAAATGCTGAAGTATCCAATTCAAGGGAAGACTATCACCGTTCATGGAGAAGAAGAGTATATGATTAGCCATCTCAATTCCTTCAGATATATGGAATTAGATGGTGAATTTATTGAAACTCCATTCCAACACTTTGAAGAAGTCCTGCAAGACGTGGCAGTAACGAAGGTTGTGTCTCAGGTTCCCAAGATCACAAGGCCTCCACTCAGGATGTCATCTTTGAAGGATGCCAAGGAAGTAATAGAAGAAGGTGGTTGCACTATTTAGGGACAACTCCCAGATATCCCATACAAGTCAGACAAGTTTGGCTTGGGTTTCACTTCAAGTGCTCAGAAGGCCGTACGCCGCACTCATGCTGGAGGACCACCCCTGAAGATCAGCAACCGTGAAGTCAACGTGGTACAGTATGATGAAGATGGTTGCAACCTGGAGGATTGGATCTTCCCAACTGTCAGTGGAGGGCTCAACAATTGGGAGGCTAGGGATTTTGTCCCGATCACTTTTATCCCACAGTAATTTGTATTTACATTTTGTTGGATCTGTAATATTAAAACAATTCAAACTCTTAAAACCTTGTGTCTTACCCGAGGTACAATGGTCCATTTGTATGGGTTATTATCTCATTTCCATATGACATCAATGAATCATGGACGTTTTGCATACAAACTTTGTGCTCATTGTTTTTGCTTTTTTACATTTTCATTTCTTTCAGAGATAGTTATACCCTTACACACACTCACACTTACAATGCATGTCTACATCCATTCGGGATCCCGTGGATAACAGTTCTGCTATGGCTTTTTGTGACTCAGAAAATCTAATCTACCAAGCCGAAGACGAAGGTGAGGAAGATTGTGAAGTACCAGGGGAACTTGCCAGATTACTACAACAAGAAGAGAGAACCATTCAACCCCACGAGGAACCAGTGGACACAATCAACCTGGGTACCGAAGAAGACAAAAGAGAGGTCAAGATGGGTGCCAATCTGGAACCGAGTGTCAAGGAGCGTCTGATTCAGCTGCTACACAAGTATGTTGAGGTCATTGCCTAGTCGTATGAAGACATGCCGGGACTTGATGCATATATTGGGGTATATCGTATGCCTACAAAAGAGGATTGTCTGCCAGTAAAACAAAAGGTCTGTCAAATGCGACCAGATATGTCAGAGAAGATTAAAGCATAAGTCATGAAACAATTTAACGCTGGATTCTTGGCCGTCACCTCCTATCCGCAATGGGTTGCCAATGTTGTTCCCGTGCCCAAGAAAGACGGCAAGGTACGAATATGCATGGACTATAGAGATTTGAATAGGGCAAGCCCTAAGGATGATTTCCCCCTTCCCCACATTGACATCCTAGTTGACAATATAGCACAACACAAAGTGTTTTCCTTCATGGATGGTTTCTCAGGCTACAACCAAATTAAAATGGCGCCTGAGGACATGGAGAAAACAACATTTGTCATACAATGGGACACATTCTGCTACAAGGTGATGTCGTTCGGACTAAAGAATGTTGGGGAAACCTATCAGTGTGCCATGGTAGCTTTATTTCACGACATGATACATCATGAAATAGAGGTCTATATGGACGACATGATAGCTAGATCTCAAACAGAAGAATAGCATATTGATCATTTACAGAAACTGTTTGAGAGGCTAAAGAAGTACAAGCTGAGGTTGAACCCAAATAAATGCACGTTTGGAGTAAGGTCTGGTAAACTCCTAGGATTTGTCGTCAACAAAAAGGGTATTGAAGTAGATCCTGCCAAGGTAAAAGAGATACAAGAGATGCCTGCTCCTCGTACTGAGAAGGAAGTCAGAGGATTCTTGGGACGTTTAAACTACATTGCCAGATTCATTTCTCACCTGATAGATACTTGTGAGCCAATCTTCAAACTATTGAAGAAAGATCAAGTAGTCAAATGGAACGATGAATGCCAAACTGATTTCGACAAAATCAAAGAATACCTGCAAGAGCCTCCTGTTTTAATGCCACCCGTCGAGGGAAGACCATTGATCATGTATCTAACTATTTTAGAAAATTCAATGGGGTGTGTGCTAGGGCAGCATGACGAGTCTGGCCGAAAAGAGCACGCTATTTATTACCTGAGCAAAAAGTTTACCGACTGTGAAACAAGATATTCACAGCTCGAGAAAACTTGTTGCGCTCTGGCATGGGCTGCTCGCCGACTAAGACAGTACATGCTGACTCATACTACCTTGTTGATATCTAAAATGGATCCGATAAAATACATCTTCGAGAAGCATGCTCTCTCTGGGAGAATAGCGAGATGGCAGATGATCCTGACAGAATATGACATATAATATACTACCCAGAAAGCTATAAAGGGCAGTGTACTAGCTGATCACCTTGCTCACCAAGTTGTGGAAGACTACAAGTCCATGAAGTTTGAATTCCAAAATGAAGACATCATGATGGTAAACAACTGTGAAGAATTCATGCCATATGACGGACCTGAACAAGGATCCTGATGGACCCTGTTCTTTGATGGGGAATCCAACGCACTTGACAATGGTATTGGTGTTGTACTCATATCTCCTGAAGGATGTCATACTCATTTTACGGCAAGACTCTGCTTCAACTGTATAAATAACATGGCGGAATACGAAGCGTGCATCTTTGGTCTCAAAGCTGCCATAGACTTGGAGATCAAATCTTTGAATGTATTCGGAGATTCAGCTTTGGTTATTAGCCAGGTCAAAGGGGAATGGGACACCAAACACCCTAACCTTATCCCTTATAAAGAACATGTTCTGAAATTACTCCCACATTTTGAGAAGATTACCTTCGAGCACTTCTCGCGAGAAGAAAATCAGCTAGCAGACGCACTAGCCACAATGTCATCTATGTTTAAACTTAAATGGGATAACGAGACTCCCCAGATCACCATTGAATGAATGGATGAACCAGTACACTATCACGAGATTAATACTGAAGAAGTAGTGAACCAGCCTTGGTTTCATGAAGTCAATAAGTATCTCGAGGCTCAAGAATATCCAGAAGGAGCTTCAGTCAATGATAAGAAGTTCTTAAGGAGATTCTCTGCTAAATTCTTCCTTAGTAGATGCATTCTTTAGAAACGCAACCATAACTTTGTGTTACTTCGATGTGTAGATAAGGTTGAAGCTGAAAGGATCACGGCTGAGTTACATGAAGGCACCTTTGGCACCCATTCCAGTAGGCATACGATGGCAAAGAAAATCCTACGGGCAGGCTATTACTGGTCTACCATGGAAGCGGATTGCTATCAACACTCTCGAACCTGCCACAAGTGTCATATTTATGCTGACAAGGTGCATGTACCTCTGATTCCTCTGAATGTCTTGATATCTCTTTGGCCCTTTGCTATGTGGGGGATTGATATGATGGGGGAAATCAAGCCAATAACCTCTAATGGACACCGCTTCATCTTAGTGGCCATTGATTATTTTACAAAGTGGGTGGAGGAAGCTTTCTTCGCTTCTGTTACCAAGAATGTTGTAGCCCAGTTCATTAAACAAAATCTCATCTTCCGGTATGGTATCCCGGAGAGGATCATCACCGACAATGGTACGAACCTGAACAATACTATGATCACCGCCTTGTGCGAGCAATTCAAGATCCAGCATCACAATTCTTCCCCTTATCGGCCAAAGATGAATGGTGTTGTTGAAGCTGCAAATAAGAACATTAAAAAGATCATACAGAAAATGACAGTCACATATAAAGACTGGTATGAGATGTTACCATTCGCTCTCCACGGGTATCGTACTACAGCTTGCACATTGACCGGGGAAACACCTTATTCTTTGGTATACGGGATGGAAGTTGTCTTACCTATTGAGGTTTAGATCCCCTCTCTAAGAATTATAAAGGATGCAAGTCTAAATGAAGACGATTGGATCCAAACTCGACTTGATCAACTGAACTTAATTGATGAGAAAAGACTTATTGATGTCTGCCATGGTCAAATGTATCAAAAACGGATGATCAAGGCTTTCAACAAAAAGGTCAGACGCCAAGTATATCAAGTCGGGGATCTGGTGATCAAGCGTATCATACTGCCGAAAGGTGATCCCAGGGGAAAATGGACTCCTATATACGAAGGACCATTTGTGATCAAAAGCATATTCTCTTGTGGATCAATGATCTTAACCACTATGGATGGCGACGACCTGACGCATCCTGTGAACACGGACATAGTCAAAAGATACTACGCATAAGAGACCCGCTAGGTTGACACACCTAGGCAAACCAAGGGCATCCCGGTGGACCAAAAAGGTTCAGGCAAAAATTAGGTATAAAATCAAAAAATCTATACATCCGGCAAGCTGAAAACCCAAAAGGGCGGCTTGGGCAAAAAAGGGTATCCCGGTGGGCTGAAAACCCGAAAGGGCGGTCCAGGAAAAAGTTAGGGAATTAAAGCGTATGACTATGTCTCGTTAGATCACCTTACGGACAACTTGCAAACTCGACATTTCTGACCAATTAAATAATCTTCGGACAAGGCAACAAATAGACAAGATGCTCATAGATACAAAGGTTATAGCATAACGGGAACCCCATGGGATTATTGCACATAGCTATCTTTTCTTTGTATTAAAATTTTCATTTTTTACGATGACATTATCTTACTAGAATGATTATCTCATTGTACAAATACTTACTCAAAGTCAATACAAAGATATCTCCTTGAAAGTGCAAAAACTATCTGTTTTTCGTTATGCTTGTGTTTTGTTTACAAAAACGTCCAATGATTCATTGTTGAACATATGCATTTGAACATAATTACTGTTTACAAATAAATAAAATTTAAAAAAAAAACAATTACTGATGGCTTTAAGAGATAGGGAAATCTCTCTAAGTTATTTTCCATAAAAATCCCACGCAGTGTACAGTTTAATCCCCAGCGGAACAAAGCTTCCAATTATCAATCCCCGGTAGAAATCATCCAATTTCCCCAGATTCCCCAAACAAATTTTTCAAGCAGTACATGGAATTTCCCTTACAACAGAGTTTATTTCTCTAAATGGAAATTCATCAACACTCCGACTTCAAGACATGAAGACTTACATATCCTCAGCAACATTCAAGGATTTATTTTCCCCAATCCAACAAACAACGCAATAGACTAGCTTACATATGCATACATTGCATCAGTATATCATAAACATTGATAAAACAAATGCATTATATCATACATTTCATACAACATGACTTTGCATTTTAGCTAACATTTTACCCTTTTCAGGATAAGATTAACAACTACCATTAACAATGTTCAGAGTTTGCAAATACAGTACAAATACGCTCCAGACGCAAATGTCATTCTGATACTCATTCAGATTCAACTCTTAGATACAGTTCAGATACGCTCCAAACACAAATGCCACTCTGATACTCATTCAGATTCAACTCTTAGATACAGTTCAGATACGCTCTAGACACGGATGTCATTCTGATACTCATTCAGATTCAAATCTCAGATACAATTCAGATATGCTCTAGACACGGATGCCATTCTGATACTCATTCAGATTTAACTTTCAGATACAGTTCAGATACCCTCCAGACACAGATGTCATTTTAATACTCATTCAGATTCAACTCTCAGATACAGTTCAGATACGCTCCAGACACGGATGCCCTTCTGATACTCATTCAGATTCAACTCTCAGATACAATTCAAATACGCTCTAGACACGGATGCCATTCTAATACTCATTCAGATTCAACCCTCAGATACAGTTCAGATACGCCCCAGACACGGATGCCATTTGGATACTCATTCAGATTCAACTTTCAGATACAGTTCAAATACACTCCAGACACGGACGCCATTCTGATACTCATTCAAAATCAACTCCCAGATGCAGTTCAAATACGCTACAGACACAGACGCCATTCTGATATTCATTCTTCCAGCTTACAAATTACAATACAAACAATCACTTTTGGATGGAATCTTTAAGCCCATATCCTAAATCTTTCTATCACCTCTCCAAATGGCATCTTTAAGCCCATTCCCTCAACCATCACATCACCGAGTGCAAATTTCTGGGCACTCTAGTGTCCAATCATCTTCCACCTTCGAGTCACGAATGGCAAAACTCGCCAATCTAACTCTTCAGGCTTAAGAAGATTGAACAGGGGAAGCTGTTGTGCCCTAAAATTTTCCCTCTCACTTATCAATAATTTTCTCACAAGATCTCCTTGGGCTCAAGACTGCACTAGGGTTTGATCAGCTCAAGACACCTCCTTAGACACTGATGACCAAAATTAGGGTTTGAGTTTGCACAAGGATTTTTGAAATATCAATGCTTCATATGACTTTCATGGACCATTATGGACCCCCAAGATTACTCATGTCAAGTTTCAAGCCTTGGATCACACTTTTGATCAGTCAATTGAACAATTGACCTAAAAATCAACTATATTGGGGGAAAAGTCAACTGTGGCCAATTTACAGTCAAACCTCATAAATTTTTATCCATATCAACATTTTAAACCCATATGTATCATTTGATCAAGTTTGGACCATAATTCCTCAAGAAGTTTGATCAAATCTCCAAAAGGGCAAAATGGTCAAAATTAGGGTTTTGACTGGGAATGGGCAATTTCTGATTTTTAACCTAGCAAATGGTAAATTGGTTTAAGGCATGATCTCAATATTCCAATTGCACCATTTTGACCTAATGACATGGTTCAAAATATTGCAAGTCCATTGGATTGACATACAAATTTCGCAATCAACTGATCAAAAGTCAATTGTATACTGAAAAGTCAAACTTTGACTTTTTGGTCAAATTCAAGTGCCAAAGATCACAATTCATCAAAACATGTAAAAAATATGAAACTTATTCATCAAGATATCAAAAAGTCAAGATTTCATTTTGAAAAGTCAAAATTTCTAAACTTAGAAAATTTTCTAAGTGTTGAAAATTCATGTTTTTTTATAACTTTGAGCCAAATTTTCACTATGATACAAGATGATTCAAAAGAAACTTCCAACATGAAAGTTGTAGATCTCCATGAAATCTACAACTTTTCTTCACATAACTTCTTCCAAAAGTGCTTGGATCTCAAGTTATAATTTCAAGAACATAGGATCATGAAACTAAACACTTAGTGAAATTTTGTCCTAATTTGGTCAGGATTTTGACTCAACTTCATGGCACTTTTTCATATAGTTCCAATGGGAATATTCAAAAGAAATTCAAAGATGGGTTGTATATCACATTGCAAGATTTCCAAAATGTCCAAGAACTCCTTGAGATCATTCTTGAGTAGTGAGAATCGAAGAGAGGAAGTTCGTGTTTTGTCACTTGAATTACAAGGCATTTTGTGATGAACAAGAATTCAATTTCAAACCTATGCTGCACAATCTTGTTTTGCAGGCCTGTAAATCTCAAGATATCTCCATAATCAGAAGATTATACTTGCTTTTGAGCTATTATCCAAGTGTTCCAAGCATTCATCTTTGATTGTTAGCTTAAGTTGTTTATATGGTTGGATTCGTGGAAAAAATGCCACAACTTTCATGTTTGAACTTTTCATTTTTGTTGAGAGATTAAGAAGATACGGGTCCTTTGGCTGGAGGTTGAAGATGAAGTGTAATCAGGGCACTTTTGTGTTATGTAATTATTGTTTCAGTTATATTAACGGATGTACAGCCACCCCAGTGGTAAGGCAGCGTGCGTTATTGGTAGAGGTCATGGGTTCGAACCTCAGCGCTGCCTTTTTGCATAAAGAGAATGACATATAAAAAAAAGATTCCAGAAATCATCACAAGGCCATCACAATTCTCTTAAGTGATATCTCGTACACCGAGTATGAGAAAATCACGAATAGAGAATCAGCTAAAAACATATTTGACTCTCTGAGAATGACGCATGAAGGCAACATACAAGTTAAAGTAACCAAAGCTCTTACACTCATTCATAAGTATGAGGCCTTCAAAATGGAAGAAGATGAAATAGTTGAGACAATGTTCTCAAGATTTCAAATTCTGATTGTTGGGCTAAAAGTTCTAGACAAAGGATACTCAACATTAGATCATGTAAATAAAATTATCAAAATTTTAACTAAGAAATGCTAACCCATGGTCACAGCCTTAAAACTAGCCAAAGATCTGAACAAAATATCTCTTGAAGAACTTATCAGCTCCTTGAGAAGTCATGAGATAGAACTAGAAGAAGATGAGCCCCAGAAGCAAGGTAAGTCTCTTGCTTTTAAATCTAATAAAAAATATGAACCTAAAGTTTTTTAGGTAAAAGAGGAAATCTCTAGTGGATCCTCGTCAGAAGAAGACGAACTATCTCTTCTCTCCAGAAGAGTCAATCAGCTATGGAAGCACATATAGAGGAAATTTAGAAACCCCATAAGAATAGGAAATCACTCTGAAACATCTTTTGGATACAGAAAATCTAGCAACAAAGATATTTCATGTTGCAAATGCAACGAACCAGGTCACTACAAGAGCGATTTCCCAAATATTCAGAAAGAAAAGCCTAAGAATAAGTTCTCCAAAGAAAATAAGAAAAGTCTTGTGGTAACGTGGGATGACTTGGAATCTTCTGAAGTTGAAACAAAATCAGAAGACGAATGAGCCAATATAGCCTTAATGGATAACATATCGGATGACACTAGTTCATTTGGATCTGACTCAGAAGCAGAAGAGATGTCTTTAGCAGCAAAGTTGAAACATCAATCTTGGTACCTGAACTCTGGATGCTCTCGACACATGAAGGGAAGAAAGCATATGTTACAAAGTCTAGAACTTAAATCTGGAGGCTATGTAGGTTTCTGAGGCAATCAGAAAGGAAAGATTATTGGCTCTAGAACCATTGGTAACGATACACTTTCCTCTATAACTAATGTTCTGTTAGTAGATGGATTAATGCATAACATGTTATCCATAAGTCAATTAAGTGGTAATGTTTATGATATAATCTTCAATCAAAAGTCTTGTAAAGCAGTTAGTCAAAAAGATGGATTCATCCTCTTTAATGGTAAGAGAAAGAACAACGTCTATAAAATTAAACTTTCTGAATTGAAGAGTCAAAATGTAAAATGTCTTATGTCTATTAACGGCGAGCAATGGGCCTGGAACAGAAGATCGGGGCATGTTAGTATGAGAATAATATCTCATATTAACAAACTCAATCTAGTCAGAGGACTTCCTAACTTAAAGTTTAGCTCAGATCTAGACCATTAGAACTTTTGCATATAGATTTGTTTGGACCAGTGAAAACTGCATCCATCAGCAACAAGAAGTATGGATTAGTGATCATAGATGACTATAGCATATGGACATAGGTAAAGTTCTTAAGACACAAGGACGAGTCGCACTCTGTGTTCTCTACTTTCTGTAACCAAGTCCAAAACGAAAAATAATTTAGAATTGTTAAAGTCAAAAATGATCATGGTAGGGAATTTGAAAATAAAAGATTTGAATACTTTTTTAATGAGAATGGCATCTATCATGATTTATCTTGTCCTAGAACTCCTCAACAAAACGGAGTTGTAGAACGAAAGAATAGAACTTTATAAGAAATGGCCAAAACCATGATCAACGAGACTAACATTTCTAAAAACTTATGGGCAGAAGCAGTTAACACAACGTGTTATATTCAGAATAGAATCTCAATAAGACATATTCTTGAAAAGACTCCATATGAACCGTGGAAGAACATAAATCCCAACATCTCTTATTTCCATCCATTTGAATGTATTTGTTTTATATTAAACACTAAAGAACATCTGAACATGTTTGATTCTAAGGCACAAAAGTGTCTCATGTTAGGATACTCTGAACGCTCAAATGGCTATAGAGTATATAACACAGAAACACAAAGTATGGAAGAATATATTAGTGTTAGATTTGATGATAAGCTTGACTCTCAAGTCAAAGCAGGGTAAAACTTTTGTAGATATAAAAGTTCAAATTACAGGTACTGAAGGAAGACCTCAGAAAATAAAATTACATAACTTCAGCCAAATACATAAGAAGATAACACAAATATTACAGCAGTTTCTAAAGAATCCATCCAAAAAAGACAATCTAGAAGCAGCTTAGCACATTCGGAAAACATGATTCTGGGAAAGAAAGATAACCCAATAAAAACAAGATCTACATTCAGAAATACTGAAGAATCAGTCATGGGATTAGTTTCTCTGATCGAACCAACCTCAATTGATGAAACACTTCTACACAATGACTGGATCCTTGCAATGCAGGAAGCACTAAATCGATTTACCAGAAACAATGTGTGGGATCTAGTCCCTAAACCAAAAGGCTTCAACATCATTAGAATCAAATGGGTCTTTAGAAACAAGCTAAACGAACAAGGAGAAGTCATTAGAAACAAAGCATGACTGGTGGCACAAGGTTATAATCAACAAGAAGGGATAGACTATACAAAAACCTTTGCTTCAGTCGCCAGGTTAGAATCTATCAGACTGTTAATTTCTTTTGCTGTAAATAATGGCATCACTCTTTATTAGATGGATGTTAAAAGCCCTTTTTTGAATGGTTACATTGATGAAGAAGTTTATGTGCACCAACCCCATGGTTTTGAAAATAGAAAATATCCAAAACATGTTTATGAATTTAAGAAATCATTATATGGTCTGTGTTGTACCCCAAAATTTGCCCTCCCTTTTTCACAAGAAATCACAACTTCAGGGTTTTTCCTGATCTTTCAAGATTGGCTCAAGAATCGGTCAAACAGACTTTTCTTTATCAGTCAATCCAGAATTAGGGTTTCCATTGATTGGGTTGAGATTGGCTCAGGAATTGATCAAACAGACTTTTCTTTGACGACAAATCTGGAATTAGGGTTTTCGCTCGTATTTCTCAGAAGAAATTGAATCCACAATAATTCAATTGACTGTTACATTATTTTTATGCTTGTTCCAGATTACCGGTTGTTTCTCAAAACCTAAATATCTGAGATAGAAGCTGAGGCTTTTTTGAAACTTTGAGGCATTGGTTTGATCAGTGAAGTGAAAAGTGTATGGAATGCTTGTTTGTTTAACCGTACAAAGCATATGATTAATTGGAATGCCATGCGTATTGTGGTTAATGCAAGGTTGCGAGACGGCAAAGTTTGTTGATTATTTATTTCATCTGGGTTAAAGTTGATGCATTTCCAGTTGTTTTAACTTAAGAGATTTAAATAATTAAATAGACAGTGCAAAGGAAAGAAGGAAATATTTGACAGTAAAGAATTCGTATTTGACAAAGACTTTGTTTATTTATTTATTTCAAATATTGTTACAAATTTTGTTCGAATACTGTAAATTTATAATTTATAGTGTTTACAATAATATTTATTACAATAAATGAAAAGAAAATAAATCTAAAGCCTAAATCTCTTGAAATCTTCTACTTTTACTGCATCCTCCATTATTCAACTGGTACTTACCTGCAAAGGACAGAAGAAAAAAGAAATCAGTGCAGTTAAACTGAAAAACATTTTCAAGCAGATAAATATAAAGTCATCATTAAAGCTTGTTGGCCGGAATCAGATTGTTATTGGGTTCATCATATTTTACTTGTCCTCTTTGCAAATCACAAGAAGATTTCTCTTCTTGGTTCACAAAGAGGAAAGTAAAAATAATTTGCAAGCATACAATTAAATGCAAAGATATAAGGCAGCAAGGAAAAGCAAACTGGATTCCCAAACTGCATTAGTCAACCAAAGGCAGCAAGGCAAAGCAAACTAAGTTGCAAAACTGTCACAAAGCAAACTGAGTTGCAAAACTGTCACAGCAAGTACACAAAGCTGTCAAAGCAGAAAAGCTGTACACAAGCTGTCAAAAAAAACATACAATGCAGGAAATCTGGAAGCAAGTACAATGCATAGATAAACCAAGATACAAGCAAGAAGGCTTGTCAAACTCATCATCATATTCTGGCCAACTAGCTTTTCAGAAAAAAATACATTAAGCAATTTAAAATGCTTTTATGGAGAGAGAAAGAGAGAATCAGAAAAAAGGTTTGCAGTTTTGGCAGGCTTAAAAGATATAAGAGAACAAGACTGTAAACAGTCAAAAGGGGAAGATAGAATAAAAATATTGCATAACTATCCCAAGCTTGCGAGCAAAAACTCCAGAAGTCTGCCTCACAAAATAGCAAGCCTGCCTCACAAAATAGCGAGCCTGCCTTACAAAATAGCAAACCTGCAGAAGCAAGCCTGCTTCCAAACCCAAAACTAAAACCTATTCAAACCTGCAAAACTGCCTCCAAAACAGAAATACGAGCAAACCTGCAAAACTACAAGTTTAAGAATCACACAAGCCTGCCTTCAACAAGCAAACCTGTAGCCTGCATAACTGCAACTCAAATCTGCTCAAACTACATCAACATGTTCAAACAAACACTGAGCAACCAAAAACAATTCAAGCATGCCTTCCCAAAACTCAGCATACGGCAAACCTGTAAGTTCAGAAGCCAGCCTGCTTCCAAATCAAGAAATCAACAGCAGGCTTGCCTAAAGCTTACTCAAAAAACCACAAAACTGTCCAACTACACAATAAAACTGTAAGGGACAGTTCAAAAGGCCAAAAGTGCCAAAACTAACAAACACAATCTCAAAGCAAAATCATCAAGCTAGTTTTGTTTCAGCACCCAGATCATCACTAACAAATCAACAACGCGTTTCAGAGTTTAATCATCAGTAAACTCAAACCAAATTAACAATAGCAAAGTTCAGTTTCACCATCATCAAATATCCAACACCCAAAGAAGAAGAAGAAGGGGAAGAGTGTAAAAGCAAAACAACAAATAAGTTTCAGAACATAAGCTTCATCATCAACAATCAGTAACCAACAAAATCATCAGCTCAAATCATAAACAAATATTCAAGCCTCCTCAGAACAAGTTCATCATCAGAATATCAGGGTCCACAAAGAGAGGAAGAGTTTAGAAGCAAGAAGTTTTCAGAACAGAATTCCTCATCAAACATCAAGAAAATAGTTCAAAAATGAGCTAGTTTCAGCAGTACTCTCATCATTAACATAGCAAAGAAGAAGAGTTCCAGAAGCGATAAAAGATTCAGAACAAATTCATCATCATTAAGCATCAGCCAAAAGAAGAAAGGAAGAGAGTCAACTCAAAATCAGAATAAACAAGTTCATCATTGTCAAGCATTCAGAAGCAAGCAAATCTCAGAATATTGTCATCATCGATCATCATCAAACGATTCAAAGAGAAGTCAAAAGATACAGAAATACCAGATGCGAGCTAGCAACTGTTATCATCATGCTCCTTCCCCCGCTCCGGCCACCAAGGAGGCTCCACCAAGCCCTTTCTCTCTCTCCTTCAGTTTACAGAAGTAAAACGCCAAAGGTATAGTCTTTTCCTCTCAAACTATCACTGTATCTCACACACCAAAACATCAAAGATTAAGCTTTGCAAAACGATAAGCATGCGAGAACCAAATATTGAAACTGTAAAAAACCTAAACAAAGATAAAATTCATACCGACCAAGCATAGCCAACATGGATCGTCGTGAGGACGAGAGAGATGGGAGGTAACGCTCCGGCGGCTGGGGCGTGAAGGAATCAATTGTCCATGGTTGAGAACGAAGAAGATGAGAGAAGGAGGTGCCGCTGTACGAATAACCAAACCCTAGATTCTGAATAAACAAAACTCAACCCTAACAAAACTTGTTCAAACACTCAAACGGGCCTTTGCCCAAACCATTCAGCCTAAGCCCAAACATTCCTAGCGCCTACACCCCCCCTTCTAACCAAATTCTTGTTTTTTATTTGGGCCAAAACACATGCTTAAGCCCATCACCATTCTTTTTTTTTTTTTTTAATACTCTTTTCTCTTCTTTACTAATTAATTTACTTTCTTTAGAAAAATTAATACTTTTCTTTTTATTTATTCTAAAAAAATTTGTTTTGCTAATAGTAAAGAGAAATAATAAATTAAAGTTTGTTTTGATATATTTTCTTTAATATTTGTATATTTAATTAAATATAAAAGAATACTATGTTTAATTAATCTTTTTATATAAGTTTCTAAAAAATATTAACAAAAATACAAAAAAAATAAATTATACTTAATCTTTTTAGGTTAAAATTTTTTATTTGATCATTTGTAAATAAATACATGTATCTCATATTTCTTTGATTTTTATTATCTTATACTTTGTTATAATTTTACATTGAAAATGCGACAGTTCGATTTGGTTGTAATATATACTTGGACATTACTATTCTGATAAGACTCATCCCCATTTGTAAACAGTTGTACCCCCATCCCCGGATACTTATTTGTAATAACTTAGACTTTAAATTCCCGCAATTTATCGCTTTCAATATACTGTATAGTAATTAGGTTTGTATGCGAAGATTCAAAATCAATCGCTAGATGACCTAATACAAGATAAATGCATGAAAATCAATACACAATTCACACTTGCACCTCTAGGGTAACCTCAATTGTTGCCTCAGAAAATGAAATCATGTCCCTCGAGCTCTAGCAAATGTCCCTTCAATAAACAAAGATCGTAGTCCCTTGATGATCCTTGATGTTGCCTTCGATAAAACAATCTCGTCCCTTACAAAATTGCTAGAGCGTCTCACAAGTTGCCTTCAGTGATTGTATGCGATGACCCGCGCCTGTCCCGTTTAACATCCTAACACAAGGTTGTTCACCAAATACAATGGTGAAGCAACACTGTTAAAAGGGTTAAAAACATAAGAAAAATCTTTGAGTAAAATAGGGTAGACAACTCTTAGTTACTTGATCAAAAATCTTGCAAAACATCCTTGCCCTTTTTCAAATACACTTCACAACACAACTTCAAAACAATTTCAAAACAACTTTCAAAACATTGAATTATCTTTTCAAAAAGACACACACCTTTGTATATATTCAAACAAGAATCATTACAAAGGTTGCCTAGACAAGGCATCTTTTTCAAAACATTTTCAAAACCACACACACAAAGCACCATTTCAAACAATTGAAAAGCAAAGGCAAGTGATCTAAAACAAGTAACTAAGAGCCCATGGATAACCATGGATGAAAAGGGTGCTAGTACCTTCCCTTTTCATAATCTACCCCCCTAACCCAAGAAAACATCTCAAAGGTCTTTCCTGTGCTTTTTGACCTTTCCTTTGGATAAAATAAAAAGTCGGTGGCGACTCTTGCTAAACCGAACAAGTGCGAACACAAACGCAAAATCCCAAGTCAGTTCTCCCGCTGTATCACAGAACTGGCGACTCTGCTGGGGAGTTTCTAAAAGTGGGGTTACCTTAGGGTTTTTAGATCACCTTTACATGCTTAACTTGATTTCTTTGATTGCTTTACTTTTTGGGTTCCTTGTTTGGGTTTGTTTTAAATCCTACACCCGGATTTGGGGACACCTTTTAGGTAAGTAGCAATAAACTGTGAGGGAACTATGCACGGTATACCGACATGGTTGAAGCAGTAGCTATGTTAGTGTGACATATTTGTGGGTACCGGTATCGTTTGAGTTAATCAAAGAGAATACGGGGCCGCTGAGTGATGTCATGAAGCACTAACGAACCCTTAGAACCTTACTTGACCGTCTTGGCCTTATTAGGGGTAGTGAGATGATCGGCTTTGGTGCAGTCCGAAGTTGGTAGATACTCAATACTACACTCATTGAGGATTGTTTTCTTGGAATATTTTGGTCACCAGTTAAGTGGCTAAACCAAAACAATGTACACAGAAAATAATCCAGTGATATTGAGCTCCTTAGAACCCGGTTTCTATTTTAGGATAGATTGAGCCAACTAACTTCAAGAGGGTACTTACCTACGAACCCCATGCAAGCCTAAACCTAAGGACTTGTTTGCTCTGTGTGAATATGATTACCTGTATATACACTTACTTGCTTTTGCATACATGTATATAGCATCATAACATCATACCATAGCATTTTCAATAACCATTTCAAGGATCTCGAGGGTCTTTGATGCAGGGCCACGTTGAACCAGACATCTACCAAAGGGCAAGAGGGTTTTCCTCTAAACAAACGCCATCAAAGATCAAGTGCAACAACTTGAATCAGGGGCTATGACCCACTTGACATGGTGAGCTTGATTCTCGTGGAAAGACATCCACTGATACAAAGTTCTCCAATCAAAGATATTGATCAAAGTTCAACCTCTAACATTTTCTTGTGTTTACCCCGAGAGATTCTTGAAAACATGCATCCACATATCATGCATTGTATCATAACAGGTTTTCCTTTTCAGGTTTCCTTATTCTCCTACTGTTTATTTCAGTGGAGATGGCTCTAGAGAGGACTGTCAAAGATATCCAGGATCAAAACGCTCAGCTTCAGGAAATTTTCTTGAACTTGTCCCAGGGGCAAGAAGAAGTGAAAGCTCTCCTCACAAGGGGCATGGTCCTAGGGAGTTCAGGAAGTGTCAGGAATGATCAGTTAGAAGAGCTACAGATTGAGCTGGCAACAATGAAGATCCAGATGATGGGACAACTGGTGGGCCAGATGGATCTCATTCAAGACCTGGCTCAAAGACAAGAAGAGCTCAGGGTTCTCGTTAACAAACTGCTTCAAGATAACCAAGTGGGGCAAGCATCTATGGTTGAAGATTGAGTCATCATTCCACCTCCTTTGAGACAAGAAGATAAGGGGAAGGCTCCCCAACTTGCTTCAGGGTCACAAACCCAGCAACAACCTCGCCAGCATCAACGGGGGAATCAGCGTAAGAAAAATACGTCTGGAAGACATTTCTCAGAGACTGACATACCATCATCTCTAATACTGAAACGCCTGTTGGAGGTCAATCTGCTTGCTTTAAAGGATCCTATTTGGAAGCCCAATACCTCTACTCCTAGCTATCACCCTGATGCATTTTGTGTATACCACTCCCATAGTCCTGGACATGACACCGATGATTGTTGGGCTTTGAAAAACAAGATCCAAGACTTGATTGACGAAGGAGTGTTGAATTCATGCCGGATGGCGAGATGAAAATCTTCTGCTAAGGGTTCTCCACCTGAAATGACAAAGTTCGAACTAAGAGACTTTTGTTCCATTTGAATTTTCAAGTTGTAATTTCTTTTGTTATTCAAACAATTATCTGTTGATGTCAAACTCTGTTTCATTAATGCATTGCATATGTTTGTCTTGAATTCATCCATTCGTTTTCACTATTCTTGAATTATGCTTCCTACTTTCTTCATGATATTTAACTCTTGATAAAAAGCTACAAGCCTTTAGAGGAAGGATGACGAAACAATACCATAATCTCATACAGTATGCTTTTGGATAGACCTTGCTGACGATGTACAGACATTTCTTTCAAATCCTAAACACTGGAGTTATAAGGAAGATAATCCCTAGTCAACCCCTTCGAGCCAAAGAAGTAGAAGTTTTCTGTTTTAAACACAAATTGAAACCTTTGATTTAAACCTGGGGCAGGGTAGTCTCTCAGTTAATTCAAAAGATGCACATTAAGGTCGCAAACTCTCAGTTCGTAATACAACGAATGACATCAAAAACATTCCTTTGGAATCAAAAGACAGTGATGGTTATTTATCTCATAGGAAGTCATTATATCTCAAAAGAGAAAAGTCCAATGAGCCAATACCTACAAAGGAGGCTTAAGAAAGCTGGGGCATCCCGCTGACTGTAATCTCGAAAACCAGAACAATCAGGCAAAAATTAGGGATAACAAATCAAAAGAAAGAGGTCATTACAAATCCTCAACAACATGAAAAATGTTGCAAAAAAAAAAATGATGACTGCCTTCCCATTAAAATTCAACTGGTGTGAACCATCACCAAAACGTCATTCCAAACTCGAATAGAGTCCGACGCACAATTAACTGAGTATAGGATTGAAGGACATCACGAAGAGCGGGTGGGTACAAATATACTTTGAGCCTTTATCCTTTGTTTCTTAAACCGTGAACTAAGCCACGTTACAACCCTTCGAAAGTCCTAATTGAAGCATGGGTTAGTTCGAAAGCATACTGTTACAAAAGGTATCCTGACTCCTATAAGGCTTTGCTCTAAATCTTGTGTTGAATTTGTCTTATAAAAAGTTTTCTACTAAAAAACGCATTTTTCAAAACTTCGAGACAAGCATAAACTTTGCATTATTCGAATATCGTTGTTTGCACATGTTTATTTGTTTGACAGCGAAGAAATTCACAATGGTGAATGTTCGGAGAAACGAAAGCTCTCTCAGTGAATGAAATCACTTCAAGTGGGATGACACTCCCGTTGCAAAGATCTCCTATCAACAAGAAGGGGACTTGGTTTGGTATAGTCCAGCAAATCTGGGGCAGTCCAGTCAGGATTTCAACAAATCTTTCAAAGTTCAATAAACCTGGGGCAGTCCAATCAAGATTTCAACAAATCTTTCAAAGCCCATTAAACCTGGGGCAGTCCAGTCAAGATTTCAAGAAATCTCTCAATTGCAGGATAACCTGGGGCAAGTCTCCCTCACTATCACTTGGGGAATTTAAACGTCAATCTCAACAAAGGGTTACGTGCAGTCCAAGTTTCCTGGCAATACCACAAACATCTGATACTAGGGGCAGTGATGAACCTCTCCGAAATCTTTCTAAAAAGAAGTTCAAACGTCCTCGAGAAGTTTATCACCTCTCTAAGAAGACTAGCAGTCATGGGTTTATTTCCCCAACATTTACCAAGGATTTATTCTCCAAAACAAATTACATTTCAAGTTGAACGGTCATTAAAAATTTCCTTCATCACCTGCTGGAAGTTACGGTTGTCATCAAAAATTCCTTCATCACCTGTTGGAAGTTACAGCCACCAATAGAATAACGGACAACTGAAGCTCCTAAAAAAATTTGTTTCTCTCAAGAATGAAGATTCTCATCCTTGAAACCTCAAGAGATTGGTATACTCCCAACCTCCTGGCCCTTAACAGAATGAAGATTCTCATCCTTGAAACCTCAAGAGATTGGTATACTCCCAACCTCCTGACCCATAACAAAATGAAGATTCTCATCCTTAAAACCTCATAAGATTGGTATACTCCCAACCTCTTGACCCTTAACATAATGAAGATTCTCATCCTTGAAACCTCAAGAGATTGGTATACTCCCAACCTCCTGACCCTTAACAGAATGAAGATTCTCATCCTTAAAACCTCAGAAGATTGGTATACTCCCAACCTCCTGACCTTTAACAGAATGAAGATTCTCATCCTTAAAACCTCAGAAGATTGGTATACTCCCAACTTCCTGACCCTTAACAGAATGAAGATTCTCATCCTTGAAACCTCAAGAGATTGGTATACTCCCAACCTCCTGACCCTTAACGGAATGAAGATTCTCATCCTTGAAACCTCAGAAGATTGGTATACTCCCAAGCTCTTGACCCTTAACAGAATGAAGATTCTCATCCTTGAAACCTCAGAAGATTGGTATACTCCCAACCTCCTGACCCTTAACAGAATGAAGATTCTCATCCTTGAAACCTCAGAAGACTGGTATACACCCAACCTTCTGACCCAAGACCTGAATGAAGATTCTCATTTTGGCTTCCCCAGTAGATTGGCATACACCCGACCTCCTGATTCAACCCCGACAGAATGAAGATTCTCATTCTCAAAGTGGTATACAATTCAACCCCGACAGAATGAAGATTCTCATCCTCAAAGTGGTATACAATTCAACTTCCTAATATCCCCGACAGAATGAAGATTCTCATTCTCAAAGTGGTGTACAACCTAAAACCTGAACTTCTTCCAAACAGGAATAAGTTTTTTCCAGAATCTTGAGTTTTACTCTCCAATAGGATAGCTACTTTTCAAACAGTATGGCTATTCCCCACAAACATTAATCCCCCAAGTAGAATGAAGACTCTCATTCTCAATTCCTCACAGATTATTCAGATATTCCCCAGTGAAGATCTCCTCAAAACAGGAATCCCCAGTAGATTGGCATACAACCCAAACTCCTGATTTCCCCAACAGTGGTCCCAAGACTTCTCATTTTCAACGATCAAAGGATTTTCAATCCCCAGCAGCAGTCAAGGATTTACTTTCCCCAGCAGCAGTCAAAGATTTCATTATCCAGGATTTATCTTCCTCAGCAAGACAGCTACTCAGCTTACATGCACATCCATTACATCCACATATCATAAACATTGATGAAATACAATTCATTACATCATACATATCATGTAACATGACTTTATGTCTCAGCTAACATTTTACCCTTTTCAGGGTAAGATTAAAAGGCTATCATTAACAATTAATCAATTACAGTACAAATATACCTCAGACATGGCGGTCATTCTACTACTCATTCAGACTTCAGCAATCTGATACATACTAGATATGCTCCAGACACGGCGGCCATTCTATCCCTCATTCAGATTCAACCATCAACTTCAAAGTTCAGATATGCTCCAAACACGGATGCCATTCTGGCCTTTGCACCAGCAGCTTGATTTTCCCCAGTGCATTCGCCACGGAAGATTTTGTCACTTATTCAGATTCCAGTTACAGTCTCAGATATACTCCAGATACGGAAGTCATTCTGCTACTCATACAGATCTAAACTCCAGTTACAGTCTCAGATATACTCCAGACACAGAAGTCATTCTGCTACTCATAGAGACCCCAACTTTTGAAAACAGCTTACGGATTCTCCAAACACGGATGTTAATCTATCGCTTGTTCAGACTTAACTTCTGAGAATAGTTTACGGATCATCCAAACACGGATGTTAATCTATCTCTTGTTCAGACTCAACTTCTGAGAACAGTTTACGGATTCTCCAAACACGGATGTTAATCTATCGCTTGTTCAGACTCAACTTCTGAAAACAGTTTACGGGTGCTTCCCAACATGGATGTCAATCTGTTACCTATTCAGACCACCAGCTCAGAGACGTTCCAAACATGGATACCTTTCTGATACTCACCCACTCACCTACAACATACAGTTCAACAAACATTCTTGGATGGCATCTTTAAGCCCATCTCCGACAAGATTCTGTCACATCTCCAAATGGCATCTTTAAGCCCATTCCCTCAACTTTGCTTTGATGAGTGAAAATTTTTGGGCACTCTAGTGTCCAATCATCTTTTACCTTCGAGTCGCGAACGGCAAAATTGTCAATCTAACTCTTCAGGTTCAAGAAGATTGAACAGGGGCAACTGTTGTACCCCAAAATTTTCCCTCCCCTTTTCACAAGAAATCACAACTTCAGGGTTTTCCCTGATCTTTCAAGATTGGCTCAAGAATCGATCAAACAGACTTTTCTTTATCAGTCAATCCAGAATTAGGGTTTCCATTGATTGGGTTGAGATTGGCTCAGGAATTGATCAAATAGACTTTTCTTTGACGACAAATCTGGAATTAGGATTTTCGCTCGTATTTCTCAAAAGAAATTGAATCCACAATAATTCAATTGACTGTTACATTATTTTTACGCTTGTTCCAGATTACCGGTTGTTTCTCAAAACCTAAATATCTGAGATAGGAGCTGAGGCTTTTTTGAAACTTTGAGGCATTGGTTTGATCAGTGAAGTGAAAAGTGTATGGAATGCTTGTTTGACCGTACAAAGCATATGATTAATTGGAATGCCAGGCGTATTGTGGTTAATGCAAGGTTGCGAGACAGCAAAGTTTGTTGATTATTTATTTCATCTGGGTTAAAGTTATTGGGATTCATTTCCAGTTGTTTTAACTTAAGAGATTTAAATAATTAAATAGACAGTGCAAAGGAAAGAAGGAAATATTTGACAGTAAAGAATTCGTATTTGACAAAGACTTTGTTTATTTATTTATTTCAAATATTGTTACAAATTTTGTTCGAATACTGTAAATTTATAATTTACAGTGTTTACAATAATATTTATTACAATAAATGAAAAGAAAATAAATCTAAAGCCTAAATCTCTTGAAATCTTCTACTTTTACTGCATCCTCCATTATTCAACTGGTACTTACCTGCAAAGGACAGAAGAAAAAAGAAATCAGTGCAGTTAAACTGAAAAACATTTTCAAGCAGATAAATATAAAGTCATCATTAAAGCTTGTTGGCCAGAATCAGATTGTTATTGGGTTCATCATATTTTACTTGTCCTCTTTGCAAATCACAAGAAGATTTCTCTTCTTGGTTCACAAAAAGGAAAGTAAAAATAATTTGAAAGCATACAATTAAATGCAAAGATATAAGGCAGCAAGGCAAAGCAAACTGGATTCCCAAACTGCATTAGTCAACCAAAGGCAGCAAGGCAAAGCAAACTAAGTTGCAAAACTGTCACAAAGCAAACTGAGTTGCAAAACTGTCACAGCAAGTACACAAAGCTGTCAAAGCAGAAAAGCTATACACAAGCTGTCAAAAAAAGCATACAATGCAGGAAATCTGGAAGCAAGTACAATGCAGAGATAAACCAAGATACAAGCAAGAAGGCTTGTCAAACTCATCATCATATTCTGGCCAACTAGCTTTTCAAAAAAAAACACATTAAGCAATTTAAAATGCTTTTATGGAGAGAGAAAGAGAGAATCAGAAAAAAGGTTTGCAGTTTTGGCAGGTGTGATCGGTGGATCTGGAACTGACTGTTTAAAGCTGGTTCGCGAAATGTCGCGGTAAGCAAGAGTCGCCACCGTCTTTTATTTTCTCCAAATGGAAAGGACAAAAGCACAGAAAAATTCCTTATTGAGATTAGTTCTCGGTTCGGGAGGTAGATTTATAGAAAGGGAAGGTGTTAGCACCCTTTCTATCCATGGTTATCCATGGGCTCTTAGATACTTGCTCATTGTGTTTTCAAAATGTTTGTTTACTTTTCAAAGTGTGAGTGGGTTTGAAAAAGTTTCGTTTAAAATTTCAGTTCGACTCTTGTATCAGTCCTCAAGAGTGTTTGAAAAGTTGTTTTTGAAAGCTTTTGGCAAAGTGTCGGTGTGAAAAGAAGTTTTTGATTTGTTTTGAATTAGAGCAAGTATCTATGAGTCATCTACCTACCCTAAGGAATTAGGCTGTGTAAATGTCCTTAAGGTAGTGCCATCCCACCATTGAGAGGTAGATAGCACCACCGTTGGAGGTGTTCGGGTCAATTCGAGGGTTCGGGACATTGTGGTCACCAGAGCAATAGGAAGACACCTCAGAAGCTACCCTCATGCCATGTTCATGGACATGAGGACTTACTAAAACGTCCTCTACTCGACGACCACGTTTCGAGGGGCAAGGCAACAGTGAGGCGTACCCTAGGGGTGGTGTGTGAATTGTGTGTCATTTTCAGTTATATTTGTCTTGTTCATGCATTGGTGATCTACGCTTTGTTTTTATTTTTGGCATTCATTCTTTCATGTGGTTATTAACAGTTAAAAGGTGCGGAATTTAAAAGTCCTACGCTGTTACAAAGGCGCGGGTCTACATCGCCAAATTAAACCAAGACCCGATTTGAATAAATAAAAATGCGGAAAGTAAATACCCTAATTAATCTATTACAAGGCTTTGGGGCAAATACATGAAATTTAGAAAAGGGAAATAAAAGTAAATGTGCGAAAAGAAATAAAATCGAGAATGCGAGGGCGTTGGACCCTTTTAAAGAAATTAAATCAAAATCGTAAATTAATTAAATTAAATAAAAGCAAGAGCTTATTTTTTTGAGTTTTTGTATTTATGGAATTTAATGAGAAGATTAAATGGAATTAAAACCCTAATTCTAAACTATTTTTAATTTGTTAAAAAAAATGTTTAAGTTTGACCTAGTTTTAACCTAATTATTTAATTACAAGTTATTTATAAAATAATTACGAATAATAATAATGATGATAAGGAAATAAATTATTTATTAAGAAAAAGAAGAAAAATATTAAAACCCTAATCTCTAAACTTTTTAGTTTATTTTAAAAAAAAAATAGAATTAAACCTAAAATTAAAACTAAGTTAATTATTAAATTTATTTACAAAATAATATTAATTAATAATAACAAAGCATATTTTTTATTGTTTTATGATTTTCTGTTTTTTTTATGTTATAAAGAATTATTTTTGTGAATATAAAACAAATTAAAAGAATTAAAATTAAAGAGGAAAATTAGAAGGAAAATAAATATACAAACAGGGGGGGTTTTCTGGCCCAGTAGGAGGTATGACTGAAGTGATTTGGCCCATTAGATTGAGGCCCTTTTTGACTTTTCAGACCATGTGCATATGCGTTGACTGGGGTATTCCCTGGACTTCATACCATGGCCTTTAGATTCATCTCCTGGAACATGTGGCGCGCCAGGATATTGGATGCATGATGGACCCTAGGCCAGGAATTGTATCTGAACGCATTATGAACAAAAATATTGAAGAATATGGGGGACCTGGGAATCGAACCCAGGTCCCATTGCATGCGTGACACATCACTCACCAACCAGCCAAATGTGTTTGTTTGATATATAATGGAAAGGAATTATTATGAAAGAGAAATAAGAGTTAGTGGTGACAAATGAAAACACGCGCGGAATATTTGAATTACCCAGTCCTAGGCTTACACCTCAGCATCTTCTCCACCATGCCTTTGCTTTTGCCTGAAAAATACATCAAATAGCAGGGGTTTTGAACCCCCACTAACCACAATATAGGAAAATAGCGATTAGCTCCTGGGCAACGATAAATTGGGTGCGAGGTATGAGAATGATTCGCCTGGACATCCTGGTTTCAATGGTGTAGGTTTCATGGCCTAATTTTGCCTTATGCGTAAAACCCCAATTTAGGAGCTTTGAAACCCTAAGCATCTCCCATGGTAACTTTGCATACAGACCATGTTAGCTTAATTAAAAGACATCAAAAGCTTCAGCATGATTATGTTAATATAAATCAATCATTAAAACTCAAAATATGCATGAAAAATCAAATACGAATGTGAAGATTTTTGGGAACAGGGCGACTGTGTTCTACCAGTTCTTGGTGTATGGAGATGTGATTTTGATTGGGAAAGCTTCCTGGAGGTGTCAGGAATGTAATGGAATCGTTCTTTGGCTTGGAAAAGTGCTCTATGTGCGTTTTCAGTTTTCAAAATTTTTGACAAAAATGCAAAGTGATGCTTTGGTTTGAGGCGCAGCTTCCAGGTTCTGTGCATTAGGGTTGTGTTCTGGCTTTTATGAGGAATGTTTTAGGTTTGCAAAACAAGTCCAAAACCTTTGTAATCAATGCTTTTGAGATTTGATTTCAATGGTATCTTTTTTCAATCTTTTTCATGTGAAGAACATGCCAATCATTGCCAATCACCTTTATTCTTTCCTTATTGAATAGTGCACGAAATCTTGAATGTATTCTATGCACAAAAAGATTTGAAAAGCATGGATGAGTATTTTTCTTATAATTAATCATAATTAAATGAATTAAATAGATTAAATATTCAATTAATTAATTAAAAATAGGAAAATAACTCCCCTTTGGGTCAATGGGTCGTGCATAGCTTTTGGGTGATGATTCTTGGAAGAAAATGAGGCCCATTAGCAATTTTGAGGCATTTGAAGCAAAGTTGACTTTTCAAAATTCCCAAACATTTCCCAACTTCCACAAGGCATATCTTGCTCAAATTTTAAGCTTTGATCATGTTCTTGGACATTTTAGAAAGTTCTTGAAGTCCTCTAACCAATGCCTTTGGTCCCATGTCATTTTGATTTACCAATCTCAAGTTATGGTCTTTGACTTAAAGTGCCTTTTTGTTGACTTTTGAAAATGACCTATAATGTTGAGATTGATAACTTTTTGTGAGAGCATTTCTTGGACTTGAAGTGTGAAGAGGAGTTGTAGTAAATGTCATTCTCTTCAAAATGAGCTTTGGATGGAATTTTTCTAATAAACCATGTGGAAGTTACGCCTTAGTCAAGTTATAGTTGACTTTTTCAACTGTCCAAATATGGAAACTTTTGCATTTTGAGACTTTTTGAGCCATGCCTTGAGAATCATGATCAAGAATTGATCAAATGATGTTTGTGGCTTCAAAATAAGATGTTGACCAAAAATTTGATCTTCTGACTGTCAAATGACCATTTTGCCCCTACAGTTGACTGTTGAGCAATTAGGGTTTTTGACTGTGCAATTTTGTGCTGTAAGTCTTGAAACTTGGAATGAGGATGCTTGACAATGTTTATAGGCATGTGGGACTTGTTTGGACCCTTGAAAACTTCAACTTCTTTGCCAGAACCAAAACCCTAGTTTTTGACTGTTAGGAGGCCATTGAACTGTGCAACCTTTGGGAGATTTTGAAGCATGCTCTTTGCAAATCTTGAAGAATATGGGAGGGAAAATTTTGGGGTACAACAGCAGGCTTAAAAGATATAAGAGAACAAGACTGTAAACAGTCAAAAAGGGGAGATAGAATAAAAATATTGCATAACTATCCCAAACTTGCAAGCAAAAACTCCAAAAGCCTGCCTCACAAAATAGCAAGCCTGCCTCACAAAATAGCGAGCCTGCCTTACAAAATAGCAAACCTGCAGAAGCAAGCCTGCTTCCAAACCCAAAACTAAAACCTATTCAAACCTCCAAAACTGCCTCCAAAACAGAAATACGAGCAAACCTGCAAAACTACAAGTTTAAGAATCACACAAGCCTGCCTTCAACAAGCAAACCTGTAGCCTGCATAACTGCAACTCAAATCTGCTCAAACTGCATCAACCTGTTCAAACAAACACTGAGCAACCAAAAACAATTCAAGCCTGCCTTCCCAAAACTCAGCAGACGGCAAACCTGTAAGTCCAGAAGCCAGCCTGCTTCCAAATCAAGAAATCAACAGCAGGCGTGCCTAAAGCTTACTCAAAAAACCACAAACCTGTCCAACTACACAATAAAACTGTAAGGGACAGTTCAAAAGGCCAAAACTAACAAACACAATCTCAAAGCAAAATCATCAAGCTAGTTTTGTTTCAGTACCCAGATCATCACTAACAAACCAACAACGCGTTTCAGAGTTTAATCATCAGCAAACTCAAACCAAATCAACAATAGCAAAGTTCAGTTTCACCATCATCAAATATCCAGCACCCAAAGAAGAAGAAGAAGAAGGGGAAGAGTGTAAAAGCAAAACAACAAATAAGTTTCAGAACATAAGCTTCATCATCAACAATCAGTAACCAACAAAATCATCAGCTCAAATCAGAAACAAATATTCAAGCCTCCTCAGAACAAGTTCATCATCAGAATATCAGGGTCCACAAAGAGAGGAAGAGTTTAGAAGCAAGCAGTTTTCAGAATAGAATTCCTCATCAAACATCAAGAAAACAGTTCAAACATGAGCTAGTTTCAGCAATACTCTCATCATTAACATAGCAAAGAAGAAGAGATTCAGAAGCGATAAAAGATTCAGAACAAATTCATCATCATTAAGCATCAGCCAAAAGAAGAAAGGAAGAGAGTCAACTCAAAATCAGAATAAACAAGTTCATCATTGTCAAGCATTCAGAAGCAAGCAAATCTCAGAATATTGTCATCATTGATCATCATCAAACGATTCAAAGAGAAGTCAAAAGATACAGAAATACCAGAGGCGAGCTAGCAACTGTTATCATCACGCTCCTTCCCCCGCTCCGGCCACCAAGGAGGCTCCATCAAGCCCTTTCTCTCTCTCCTTCAGTTTACAGAATCAAAACACCAAAGGTATAGTCTTTTCCTCTCAAACTATCATTGTATCTCACACACCAAAACATCAAAGATTAAGCTTTGCCAAACGATAAGCATGCGAGAACCAAATATTGAAACTGTAAAAAACCTAAACAAAGATAAAATTCATACCGTCCAAGCATAGCCAACATGGATCACCGTGAGGACGAGAGAGATGGGAGGTAACGCTCCGGTGGTTGGGGCGTGAAGGAATCAGTTGTCCATGGTTGAGAACGAAGAAGATGAGAGAAGGAGGCGCCGCTGTACGAATAACCAAACCCTAGATTCTGAATAAACAAAACGCAACCCTAACAAAACTTGTTCAAACACTCATATGGGCCTTTGCCCAAACCATTTAGCCTAAGCCCAAACATTCCTAGCGCCTACACCCCCCCCCCCCCTTCTAACCAAATTCTTGTTTTTTATTTGGGCCAAAACACATGCTTAAGCCCATCACCATTCTTTTTGTTTTTTTTTTTAAATAATACTCTTTTCTCTTCTTTACTAATTAATTTACTTTCTTTAGAAAAATTAATACTTTTCTTTTTATTTATTCTAAAAAAATTTGTTTTGTTAATAGTAAAGAGAAATAATAAATTAAAGTTTGTTTTGATATATTTTCTTTAATATTTGTATATTTAATTAAATATAAAAGAATACTATGTTTAATTAATCTTTTTATATAAGTTTCTAAAAAATATTAAAAAAAATACAAAAAAATAATAATTATACTTAATCTTTTTAGGTTAAAATTTTTTATTTGATCATTTGTAAATAAATACATGTATCTCATTTTTCTTTGATTTTTATTATCTTATACTTTGTTATAATTTTACATTGAGAATGCGACAGTTCGATTTGGTTGTAATATATACTTGGACATTACTATTCTGATAAGACTCATCCCCATTTGTAAACAGTTGTACCCCCATCCCCGGATACTTATTTGTAATACCAGACTTTAAATTCTCGCAATTTATCGCTTTCAATATACTGTATAGTAATTAGGGTTTGTATGCGAAGATTCAAAATCAATCGCTAGATGACCTAATACAAGATAAATGCATGAAAATCAATACACAATTCACACTTGCACCTCTAGGGTAACCTCGCTTGTTGCCTCGGAAAATGCAATCGTGTCCCTCGAGCTCTAGCAAATGTCCCTTCAATAAACAAAGATCGTAGTCCCTCGATGATCCTCGATGTTGCCTTCGATAAAACGATCTCGTCCCTTACAAAATTGCTAGAGCGTCTCACAAGTTGCCTTCAGTGATTGTATGTGATGACCCGCGCCTGTCCCGTTTAACATCCTAACACAAGGTTGTTCACCAAATACAATGGTGAAGCAACACTGTTAAAAGGGTTAAAAACATAAGAAAAATCTTTGAGTAAAATAGGGTAGACAACTCTTAGTTACTTGATCAAAAATCTTGCAAAACATCCTTGCCCTTTTTCAAATACACTTCACAACACAACTTCAAAACAATTTCAAAACAACTTTCAAAACATTGAATTATCTTTTTAAAAAGACACACACCTTTGTATATATTCAAACAAGAATCATTACAAAGGTTGCCTAGACAAGGCATCTTTTTCAAAACATTTTCAAAACCACACACACAAAGCACCATTTCAAACAATTGAAAAGCAAAGGCAAGTGATCTAAAACAAGTAACTAAGAGCCCATGGATAACCATGGATGAAAAGGGTGCTAGTACCTTCCCTTTTCATAATATACCCCCCTAACCCAAGAAAACATCTCAAAGGTCTTTCATGTGCTTTTTGACCTTTCCTTTGGATAAAATAAAAAGTCGGTGGCGACTCTTGCTAAACCGAACAAGTGCAAACACAAACGCAAAATCCCAAGTCAGTTCTCCCGCCGTATCACAGTCTGAAACAAGCTCTCAGAGCATGGTATGAAGGACTAAGTAATTTTCTGTTAGAAAATGAATTTACCAGAGGAAAGATGGACACAACCTTATTTTGTAAACCATTTAAAAAGGACATTTTGGTATGTCAAATTTACGTAGATGGTACAATTTTTGGATCTACTAAAGCCGCATTAGGGAAATAATTTGCTAAGACTATGCAGGCAGAATTTGAAATGATCTTGATGGGTGAACTCAAGTTCTTTCTGAGAATTCAAATCAATCAAACTCCAGAAGGAACCTACATACATCAAAGCAAGTATGTTAAATAACTTCTGAAGAAATTTGCTTTGTCAGAAAGTAAGTGTTGTACCCCAAAATTTGCCCTCCCATTTTCTTCAAGGTTTGTCAAGGATCATCTTCAAATGGTTCAAGACTACTCAAGGATTGCACAGTCCAAATGCCTCCTAAGCCAGTCAAAATTAGGGTTTTGTTTCTTTCAAGGAATTTAGGGTTTTCAATGGTCCAATCAAGTCCCATAGGCCTACATACATCCTCAAGCATCTATATGTCAAGTTTCAAGACTCACAGTGCCAAATTGCACAGTCAAAAGCCCTATTTGATCCACAGTCAACTGCAGGGGCAAAATGGTCATTTTACAGTCAAAAGTCAGAATTTTTGGTCAACATCTTATCTTGAGTCCACAATCATCATTTGATCAAGTCTTGATCATGATTCCACAAGGATAGCTCAAAAATCATCAAGATGCAAAAGTTACTATTTTTGGACACGAATTGCACACGAATTGCCAGCATATCTTGAGCTTGTTTGCTTCACAAAAAGATTGAAAAAATCAAATCTTTGTATTTCCTACATTTTAAATTAATTAAATGAATTAAAATAAATTAAAAATCCAATTAATTAATAAAAATAAGAAAATAAATTGAAATAGGCTTGATGGGTCATGCATAAGCTTTGAATAAAGTTTCAAGAAGTAATTTGAGGCCCATTAGCAAAAACAAGGTGTTTTGAGCAAAGTTTACTTTTGCAAATTCATAAAAATTTCCCAACTTCTCCAATGCATATCTTGCTCAATTTTGATCATATGAACATGTTCTTGGACATTTTGGAAAGGTCTTGAAGTCCTCTAACCAATGCCTTTGGTCCCATGTCATTTGGATTTACCAATATCAAGTTATGGCCTTTGACTTAAAGTGAATTTTTGTTGACTTTTGAAAAGGACCTATAATGTAGAAATTGATAACTTTTTATGAGAGCATTTATTGGACTTGGAATGTGAAGATGAGTTGTAGGAAATGTCATCCCCTTAAAAATGAGCATTGGATGGGAATTTTCTGATGAACCATGAAAACGTTATGCCCTGGTCAAGATACAGTTGACTTTTCTGCTGTCCAAAAATAGTAACTTTTGCATCTTGATGATTTTTTAGCTATCCTTGTGGAATCATGATCAAGACTTGATCAAATGATGATTGTGGACTCAAGATAAGATGTTGACCAAAAATTTTGACTTTTGACTGCAAAATGACCATTTTACCCCTGTAGTTGACTGTAGAGCAACTAGGGCTTTAGACTGTGCAAATTGGCATTGTGAGTCTTGAAACTTGGCATGTAGGTGCTTGAGGATGTATATAGGCACATGAGACTTGATTGAGCCATTGAAAACCTCAAATTCCTTGAAAGAAACAAAACCCTAATTTTGACTGGCTTATGAGGCATTTGGACTGTGCAACCCTTTGAGAAATCTTGAGCCATTTGAAGATGACTCTTGTCAAACTTTGAAGAATATGGGAGGGCAAATTTTGGGGTACAACAGTTGCCCCTGTTTAATCTTCTTAAACCTGAGGATGTAGATTGGCTTGCGTGCCTTTCGTGATCTGAAGGTGGAAGATGATTGAACACTAAAGTGCCCAGAAATTTGCACTCGCATAGTATAGTATCAGCAAGGTGATGTCGGGAATGGGATTACAGATGCCATTTTGAAAGATGATGGTAGGAGGATGGGCTTATAAATGCCATCTGGAGAGGAGACAGAATCTTGTTGGGAATGGGCTTATAGATGCCATTTGGAAATGTAATGGATAGTTGTGGAGATGGGCTTAAAGATGCCATCTAGGGGTGTCGATCGCGTAAGAGATTCCTTAGAGAGAACTTGCATACCGGAGAAAGAAAGATAGTTTTCCTGGCTAGATACAGGTATTGATCTTCAAAATCTTCACGTAGATAACTTTCCTGGCTAGATACAGGCATCGAAACTACAATCAATCGCTCACAGATATGCCCTGGCTAGATACAGGTATCGAATCTGGAACTTAAAAAGGTTGGTCGAGATAGCTTTCCTGGCTGGATACAGGCGTAGATCTATGAGAATGAAATATAATTTCCTGGCTAGATACATGTGTTGATCTTCAAACTCTTCATGCAGATAACTTTCCTGGCTAGATACAGGTATAGATCTACAATCAATCGCTCACAGATATGCCCTGGATAGATACAGGTATCGAATCTGGAACTTCAAAGGGTTGGTCGAGATAGCTTTCCTGGCCGGATACAGGCGTAGACCTCTAATCAGTCGCTCACACATATGCCCTGGCTAGATACAGGTATCGAATCTGGAACTTCAAAAGGTTGATCGAGATAGCTTTCCTGGCTGGATACAGGCGTAAACCTCTAATCAGTCGCTCACAGATATGCCCTGGCTAGATACAGGTATCGAATCCGGAACTTTAAAAGGTTGATCGAGATAGCTTTCCTGGATGGATACAGGCGTAGACCTCTAATCAGTCGCTCATAGATATGCCCTGGCTAGATACAGGTATCGAATCTGGAACTTCAAAATGTTGATGGTAATCATCTTTTGATTGACCTCTTCCTGAAAAGCCAAAACATTAGTTATATGTAATGTCATGATGTATGAAATGCATGATGTCATGATGTTCTCGAAAAATAAATGAGATCGTGTCGTATGCACTTTATCATGTATGTAAGCAGGAGGTATGAGATGTGATATGTTTATGAATGTATTTCCGTCTAGGAAAATAAATCCTTGACGAATGCCGGGAAGTTTGTTGAATCCTGGGCTGATGTTGAAGAGTAGAGTTCTCCGTTTCCGCTGGGGATGATGAACGAAGATGATTGCAAGAATAAACCGGTAGGAGAAGATGACTTCGTTGGGGAATAAACCTGATGGAGAGATTACTCTGCGGGGAATTACTCTGTGGGGAAGAGATGCTTCGCTGAGAATTTAACGATAACTCCGCTGGGGATTCCGTTGATAAGCTTTGTTGAGGGATTTGATGAACTCCACTGGGGGATAGAAAGAACTTCGCCGAGGACGATCTTTCCGTTGCAATTTGCTGAGGATAACCCAGTTAGACTCTGGTGGGGAATAACCTCTGAATATGGCCGGGGAGAGATATTTGTACTCTGCAGGGGACAAGTTTCTAGAATCTACTGGGGAGATGATTCAACTCTCCTGGGGAGACTTTTGGACTATACTGGGGAAATGCTCCACTGGGGTGTCTGGTATTCCGTCGGGGAACAATTTTATATTAAGACTGTCGGGGATGCTTGCTGAGGAACATCCGTATATTCTGCTAGGGAATATTGAGATCTTTTGGGGATATCCAACTTCCTTAGGGCTGACAGTAGCCTAACTCTGCTTGGGGAGAGTGTTGCTGACTTTCTGGGGATACCGTGCCTTTTTAGGGCTGATGGGAGACCAACTCTGCTTGGGGAGAGCGTGGCTGAATCTTGTCTCACTCTGCGGGGAATGAAGGTGTCTTGGTTAATTCTTCAGCTGAACCTACCTTATTACCTTGGTGGACAGAGCAACTAGACAGCTCGGACAATTCTTATTGCCCCAGTTTCTGCGAGAGAAGAAGGCCTATGAGGAGTTTGATAACTGCCGATTGACCAATCTTTTTCTGGTAGGAAAATGACGAGATGACGGGACATAGTCGTACGCTTTGATCCCTAATTTTTGCCTGGACCTCCCTTTCGGGTTTTCAATCCACCGGGATACCCTTTTTTGCCCAAGCCGCCTTTTCAGGTTTTCGACTTGCCAGGTGTACATATTTTTTTATTTTCATCCCTTATTTTTGCCCGAACCCTTTTGGTTCGCCGGGAAGCCCTTATTTTTGCCTAGGCCAGTCGACCTAGCGGGTCTTTGATTATGCGTAGTATTTTTCTTGACTATGTCCATGTTCTCAGAGTGTAGGGAGGTGTCACTGCCAGTAGTGTTGTGTTGCCATACTGCCAGAAGATGTTTGATCATGCAAGATTCGTCGCTGGAATTCATGTCCCATGCCCCAAGTGACTCAGGCGGAGATTTGCCCCTGGCTTTTTGGCATTTTGAGAGATTCCTTGAATCTTGACTTGACTGCCCCAGATGATGGACAATGATTATTCCTGCCCCTTGGTTGGAAGTGTTTTTTCCACTTGAGGTGACTCTTTTTATTGAGAAGGCGTTTGTTCACAAGATATTCATCGTGCGAATTTCTATGCTGTTTGAACAAATAGTCATATGCAAATAATGTTATTTTAAGAATGCAAAGCTTATGTCTGTCTTGAAGTTTTTGAAAATGCATTTTCAGTAAAACAAGCAATTTTGTAAAATGTGATGTCAACTCAAGATTCTACAGCAAGCCCTATAGGAGTCAGGATACCTTTTTGTAACAGTATGCTTTCGAACTAACCCATGCTTCAGCTAGGACTTTTAAGGGTTATAACGTGGTCTGGTTCACGGTTTAAGAAACAAAGGATAAAGGCTCAAATTTTATTTGTACCCACCCGTTCTTCGTGATGTTCTTCGATCCTAAACTCAGCTAATCGTGCATTAGATCTTGTTTGAGTCTTTGCTCTGATATTCCGGTGATGGTTCGGATACTGATAGTTTATTTTGAATAGGCAGTCATTTCTTTTTTGTTGAGGGTTTGTAGGACCTCTTTCATTTTTTTCGCTATCCCTGTTTTTTGCCTGAACTATTTCTTTTTGTATTTACAGTCAACGAGATGCCCTAGTTTTGCAAGTCTCCTTCATAGGTTTTGACTTAATGGGCTTTTATCTTGAGAGATGATGACTGCATGTCCTGACGATTATAGGGAACCATCACTGTCTTTTGTTTTGGAAGGACTCCTTTGATGCCATTCATTGTGCACCTGGATCAACTGAGAGAACTACCCTGCCCCAGGTTATGATTAAGGGTTTTAATTTTTGAATAGAAAAACTCCAACTTCTTTGGCTCAAAGGGGTTGACTAGGGATTATCTTCCTTATAACTCCACTGTTTAGGATTTGAAACAATGCCTGTACCTCATCAGCGGGGTCTGTTCAAAAGCATACTGTAAAGATCGTGGTATCGTTTTCGTCATCCTCCCTTAAAAGGTTTAGAATTCTTAATCGAGAGTTGAACATCAAAAAATGAAAGCAATTTGAATATAGTGAATACGAATGGATTGATTCAAAACAGACATATGCGATGCATTAATGAAACAAAAAAGTTTGACATGATAATTGTTTGAATAAGCAAAGAAAAATGCAACTTCAGAATTCAAATGAACAAAAGTCTCTTAGTTTGAACTAGTCATCTCAGATGGAGAATTCTCAGTGGAAGATTTTCATCTCTCCATCCGGCATGAACTCCAGCACCCTTCCGTCGATCAAGTCTTGGATCTTGTTCTTCAGAGTCCAGCAGTTGTCGGTGTCATGTCATGGACCGTCAGAGTGGTATGCACACCTTTCATAGGGATGATAGATAGGAGCGGAAGTATTTGGGTTCCGGGGAGGATCCTTTAATGTAATCAGCCCTGTCTTCAACATGTGTTGTAGCACTTGATTTGGTGACATGTTGATCTTGGTAAATTGCCTCCTGGGCTTGTTTGGCTTATTCTGATCAACCTGTTGTTTTTTGTGAGGTTGTTGTCGGACCCTTGAGGTAGTAGCAACTTGGAGAGGTCCATTCTTCACCATACCAAACTCTTGTCTTCTTGGAGGCTGATTACTGGTTTGATCCCCAGCCTTGACCGTTTGCTTCATACTATTGTATTTGTCTTGATGAAGTTGGTTGATCATGGCTCTCAACTCTTCTTGTTCCCGAGCTAAGCCTTGGATAAGAGCCATCTGCCCCAGCATCTGGGTTCTCATTGCATCTACCTCAGCTTGCAGATGTTTCAACCGTTCGTCCTCGCTGTCTTCAGGACTCTTCTTGATCAAATTCCCCATGAGGAGTGTTCTCAACTCTTCCTGCCCCTTGGATAGGCTTAGGAAGATTTCCCTGAACTGAGTCTCTTGAGTATGAAGATCCCGGTTGTCTTGTTGGAGGGCCATTGCTGAAATAAACAGCGAGAACGTGAGAGACCTGTATCAGATGACCTGTTATGCAATGATATGTATGATATGCATGCAATGTTTTCAAGGATCTCGCGGGGTAAACAGAGAAACTTGTTAGAATTTGAATCCGGTAGCTTGATTGAAGGAACTTCATGTTGTTGAGAATCCTTCTTCAAGAGTCAAGGCTCACCATATCGAGTGGGTCATAGCCCCTGACTCAAGTTATCGTGTTTTGATCTCCGAACAACCTTGGCTAGAGAAAAATAAATCCCCTTTGCCCCTTGCTAGACATTTGGTTCATCATGACCTGCATCACAAACCCTTGAGATCCTTGAAATGGGTTAGTCCTTATGCAAGATGTATGCAATGGTATGATGGCATGATGTTATGCTATGCGTGGAGTGATGTAAGTAGACCCTGTTATAAGCCCAGATTAAGGACTGTAAACAAAACCCGCAAGGAACTCATGTTGTCAGATAACAAGAATGTGCAAGTAGTTCAAGTTTGAAGGCACACAAGTCACACAAAAGAGCCCTTAGATTTCAGGCTGGCATGAAGTTTAGGTACTACCCTCTTTCAGTTTCAGTTGGCTCAAAACCTGTCCTATCAATAGTAATCGGGTTCTAAGGAGCTCAATATCATTGGATTGTTTTCTATGTTCATTGTTTTGATTTAGCCACTTAACTGGCGACCAAAATATTCCAAGAAAACAACCCTCAATGAGTGTAGTATCGAGTATCTACCAACTTCGGACTGCACCAAAGTCGGTCATCTCACTATCCCTAAAGAGGCCAGGATGGTCAAGTAAGGTTCTAAGGTCAGTTGATGCTTCACGACACCACGTGGCGGCCCCGTACTCTCCTTGACTTGACTCAAGCGTTACCGGTACTCACCAAAGTGCCACATCAACGTAGCCACTGCTTCAACCATGTCGGTATACCCCGCACAGTTCCCTCACAGTTTGTTGCTACTTCTAAAGGGTATCCCCCAGATCTGGGTTAGGATCTATAAAACTTAGATGCAAGCCCACAATATTAAAGCAAACAAGGCATACAATTGAAAACATGGTGATCTAATCCTAAGGTACACCTCACTTATTAAGATTTCCCCAGCAGAGTCGCCAGTTCTGTGATCGGTGGAAATAGAACTAACTGTTTTTTAATGCTGGTTCGCGAAATGTCGCGGTAAGCAAGAGTCGCCACCGTCTTTTATTTTCTCCAACAAGGAAAGGACAAAAGCACAGCAAAATTCCTTTTCGATATGTTTCTCGATTCGGGAGGTAGATTATAGAAAGGGAAGGTGTTAGCACCCTTTCTATCCGTGGTTATCCACGGGCTCTTAGGTACTTGCTCACTATGTTTTCAAAATTGTTTTCTTTTCTTGTGTTTGTGGGTTTTGAAAAAGTTTAGTTTGAAAACTTCTAGGTAACTCTTGTATCAGTCCTCAAGAGTGTATGAAGTGTTTGTTTGAAAACTTTTTGAAAGTGTAGGTGCGAAAAGTTGTTTTTGTTTTTGAAAGAGCAAGTACCCAGGAGAAATCTACCTACTCTAAGGAATTAAGTTGTGTAAATGTCATTTAGACAATACTATCCCACTATTGAGAAGTATGTAGCACCGTCGTTGGAGTTATTATGGTTAATTCGATTAATGGGACATGTGGTCACCAAAGCAATAGTAGGACACCTTAGCGGTAACCCTAATGTCCTAGATCCTTTTTTATCCGAGGCAACCGTTTTGAGGCAACTGGATCTTTAGACAGGAGGGCGACCTCTAAAACACCCTGTACTCAATGACCACGTCGAGGCAACCAAGTGAGGCGTATCCTAGGAGTGGCATGTGCGAGTGTGTCAGGATTCAGTTTATATCTTTGCACAGGTTATGGTGAGCTACGGATTGATTTTATTTTCAGAGAAGTCTTGTCATGCATAACAGTTAATGATTGTGCGGAAAGTAAATCTACGCTATTACAAGGCATCGGGTATTTACATCGCCAAAAACATAACCCTTGAAAAGATAAATGCGAGAAAATAAAGAAAGCGATAAAAGTCCTAATTATCTATTACATTCTCGGAGCAATTACATAAATATGATCAAAATAGGAATCAAGAATAAACATGCGCGAAACAAAATTGCATCGGGAAAAGTCTTAGGGTTTTGACCCTTTTTGAGAAAAGAATGGAATTTTGGTCCTTTTTGTAATTAATTAATATTAAACCTAATTTACTAATCAATTAATTAATTAAAAGAAAAAAAGTATTTTTTATGTTTTTTAATGTCTTAATGAAAATAAAATAAAAGAAATTAAAAAGTTGTCAAAACCCTAATTCTATGTTAATTTTATTTATTATGAAAAAGTCAAAATTAAACCTAATTAAACTAAATTAGTTACATTTAGAATTTATTTACAAAAATAATTAAATAAAAGGTGAAATTAATAATAATAATAATAATAATAATCATATTTTTTTAGGTTTTCTGAATTTATTATGAAAATAGTTAATTTATGAGGTAATTAAATAATAATAATAATAATAATATTTAATAAAAAATAATTAAATAGAAAAAATGAGAAACAAAACCCTGGGGGTGTTGGGCCCAGATGGAGGTTAATCTGGAAATTCTGTGGCCCATTAACAATCAAGCCCTTCTAACTTTGGGGAATTGTCCACGCGCAGGGTTGACCAGGAGTACCATGGTCAGCATCTCATGGCCATCAGATTTAAGCATGTAGCCACTTGGCGCCTGATTGTTTGAGGTGTATGATGGAACACCTTTGAAAGCCTGCATATGAACATGGTAAGAAAAATATCAAACAATTATTTTGGGGGATTTGGGATTCGAACCCAGGTCCCAAAGCTCATTGGGCGTTTGGCCAACCACTCCACCATGCTACATCAATTGTCAATTGAATAACAAATAAACATAATATATGCAAATTAATTCATGTGCTGCACAAAAGCAAAACACGCGCCTTTTTTTAAACCAACCAACCACGTATCAACACGCAGTCGTCTTCCTCGTTTTCCTGTAAAAAGAACAAATAGATAGCGGGGGTTTTTAACCCCCACAACCTGCAAGGACGAAAAATAGCGAATAGCAGTGTGGTTAATAGAAATATTTCGCGAGTATGGATTTGTGTTCGGCTGGATTCCACGATTTCAACCATAGGCATTAGGGGTCTCAATTTTTCCTGGGTAATAAAGCCCTAATCTGAGAGCTCAAGAACCCTAGATTTCTTCAATGGCAACTTACGATTCTGCGCATTTTAATCCAATTAACCAATACCATTAGCTTTATATGAATTCAAATAATGCAAAACAATGATTAGAACATGTTAATTATGCATGAAATATGAGTTTCGATTCTGAAAAAAGTATGCAAACCGTGCGACTGTTCTTGGTGATTCTTTGAGTTCTAGCGTATGGTTTTGATTGCAATATGTCACTGAGAGTTCCTGCAATGTATTAGAAACAATAAAATGCTTTGAATCGTGCTGGAATACAAAGAACAGTTTTGACTTTTCTTGATTTTTTTTTAATGGCTATGGCTTTTTTCTGCAGAGTTTTCACGTCTAATGCATTAGGGTTGGCTTGTGTACTTATAGAGGAATAGAATTAGGTTAAATCTTTGCCAAGAAATCCATGGAATTGATGTTTGTATATTTGATTGAAAACCAAATATTTTTTAATCTTTTTTATTGGAAAAACTTTCCAAACTTGGAGATTCTTGTCCCTTTGATTTGCACACGAATTGCCAGCATATCTTGAGCTTGTTTGCTTCACAAAAAGATTGAAAAAATCAAATCTTTGTATTTCCTACATTTTAAATTAATTAAATGAATTAAAATAAATTAAAATAAATTAAAAATCCAATTAATTAATAAAAATAAGAAAATAAATTGAAATAGGCTTGATGGGTCGTGCATAAGCTTTGAATAAAGTTTCAAGAAGGAATTTGAGGCCCATTAGCAAAAACAAGGTGTTTTGAGCAAAGTTGACTTTTGCAAATTCATAAAAATTTCCCAACTTCTCCAATGCATATCTTGCTCAATTTTGATCATATGAACATGTTCTTGGACATTTTGGAAAGGTCTTGAAGTCCTCTAAGCAATGCCTTTTGTCCCATGTCATTTTGTTTTACCAATCTCAAGTTATGGCCTTTGACTTAAAGTGCATTTTTGTTGACTTTTGAAAAGGACCTATAATGTAGAAATTGATAACTTTTTATGAGAGAATTTCTTGGACTTGGAATGTGAAGATGAGTTGTAGGAAATGTCATCCCCTTAAAAATGAGCATTGGATGGGAATTTTATGATGAACCATGAAAAAGTTATGCCTTGGTCAAGATACAGTTGACTTTTCTGCTATCCAAAAATAGTAACTTTTGCATCTTGATGATTTTTGAGCTATCCTTGTGGAATCATGATCAAGACTTGATCAAATGATGATTGT